>CAWUFW010000135.1:3537500-4737500 GCA_963921515.1 Calotriton arnoldi | reverse complement strand
TTTGTAATGCCAAGCTTTCTGAAGCCCCTGGGTGGCCTCAAGGGTTTTGCTGGCCTTCTTCATGTACTCAGCCACATGTGAATGCAGGCCGAGGACATAGTCCACAATATCCTGTTTATGAGGATTGAGAGGCTGCTCCCAGCCCTACTCAACTAGGCACAATTGTAGGAAGCTGGGTTTCTGTTGCAGTAACCCCCCCACTCTTTGCCAGACTACTGATGCACTTTGACTTGATGTGCGCTGGGTCCCTGCCAATCAGTTTCCCAGGGCCTGTGTTCTTTGCCAAAAACTGTACCTTGTACCCCCAATTGGTACCTCTCTGGCCACATGCCAGTACCTTGTAAAAGGTACCATGGGTACCAAGTGCACTGTGGCCAGGGAAGGCCTCTAAGGGCAGCAGCACTTATTGTGCCACCCTTAGAGGCCCTGTACCTTTACACACACTGTCATTGCAGGCTGCGCGTTTTGGTGCAGAACAAAGTGAAGAGTCAGCATGGCACACATCCCTGTGTGCCATGCCTACAACCCACTGCCCAGGCATAGGTCAGCTACCCCTCTAGCTGGGGTGCACTATACCAGTGGTGAGGGTACAGGTGCATGAGCCCTGTACCCCTACAGTGTCTAAGCCAATTCTTAGACATTGTAAGTGCAGTACTGCCACAAAGAGACGCCCAGCAGAGGAGACTGCAGAGAACAACAGACTTGGCCCCAGCCCTACCGGCCCGTCTGCAGTATCCAGAGATCCTGTGCCAAAAGTCGCCTTGTCCTGCAGCCAGCGACCTCCAGAACCCTGGGAGGACTGACTGCCTTCAACAAAGACCGGATCTCCTGTGAACAGCAGCTCTGTTCAAAAGAAACTTCCAAGACAGACTCTGAGCCGGCTGAGGACAAAGAAACCCTACGCCTGGAACCTCCACTGCACCTGTCGCCTACGGCCCGAGATCGAGTGGCCCACCGGTCCCAGCGAGGTCCCCCAGCGCTCCAGAGTCCAAGTCCACCGTGGGTTGTCCCCTCCAGGACTCTCTGACATCGCCTGCAGCCTCTGCACAGAGACACCCCAACCGCGAGTGGCCGGGTAAGGTCCGACCTCAAAAGACACCCCTGCATCCAGCCGCCCTGCGTCCTGGAGAAAAGAACACGAGGTGCACCTACATCCCCGAGCCCTCCAACTTACCTTCCCAGCTGTTGGTTCCTCCTGGAAGTCTTCCTGGACCGAGCCTGCAGCTAAAAACTAAAACCGAAAATCCCTATTGAAAACAACAGGGCACCCGACGCCACAACAGCACCCTGCACTCAGCCGCCCCTGCGCCGCTTTGGGTGCACTTTGTGTGCAAACTGGATTCCCCTTTGCCCTGAGTCTATCACCAGGAGCATTGCTCCCACAACCTTGTGGCCTGCTCGTGAGCAGCCACCAACCGGAGGCCCCCTATCCCCCATTGGATAACATTGGGTCTCAGCACTCTACATTCGGCCGCCCTAGTGCCGCTGAGGGTGTTTTGAGTGCGCATCCTTGACCCTGGGGGAACCCTGTTTCTAACCCCAGAATACCAACTCCCACAACAAAGTACTTACCTGTTAACCGATCACTTCACTTCTCTCCATAGGACTACATGGACTGTTTTTCCTTGAAAAATGTTGTAAGTGTAGAGTTGATTTGTATGAAAACCTGAAAAACTAGAACTGTGCAAAACTGAGTTTACTTACCTTTTCTCTAGGAAATGTCCAAGTGTGATATCTAGGCATATCACACGGAGTAGAAAAAGTGACTTAAAAAGTAATCTAAAAAGTAACTGAAAAGTAATCTGTACAGTAATTTCGAATCCTTGACTTACCTGTATTTCAAACAGCTGCATTTGAACCTGCATCCAATTGCAAAAACTGCATAATATTTTATAAAGCATTTATTTCACTTACCTGTGCCAGGCTTGGCTTGGTTCTAGAAATAAAATAACTTAATATTTTTATACAAACAAAATTGGTCTGAGTTCAGTCTTTGAGTGTGTTACATCATTTGCTGATTGAGTGTGTACAACAAATGCTTAACACTACTGTTGGACCTTGCCCTTTTTGGCAGGTTCACCCCTGAACTTTTTGCCTGTCCCTTAGCCTTTTCCCTGTGTAGTGTTGGTGATTTTAGGCCTCTGGGCACTTTAGCACTGTGGCCCAGTGTAAAGTGCGTGCGCGCTGTGTGCGTGTGTAGTAAGCTTGGCCTGCCCTCCCATAGGAATGCATTGAGGATGAGTGTGTCAGTGGTAATTTCTGTTATGTGAGGAGCAGTGTGGTCAAGTCTAGTATGTCTGAATTCGTGAGAATAAATGCTGCGCAATGGTGTGCGCAGATTTATGGTGACTGGTAGAGAAATGCCACTTCTAGAAGTTGGCATTTCTGTGTGCTCTGTGTCTGCCTGCCTGATGTGGATTGCATGTCTGGCTCTGTGAGTGACAGGGGCTGGGAGGTGTGTGTGGCTCCAGGAGGGGCAGGGTGAGTCAGCGCTGGGCTGAATGGGACACCTGAGCTGAGAGTGGTGGGAGGAGAGATCCCCTGACCCTGAATAGGATGTTGCCTGCCCTGTACAATGCTGGCTCCACCTCCTGTGGTGCGTCTGATGTCCCTAGCCTGTCTTGTGGAAGGGAAGAGGAGCTGGGCAAAACAAAGTGCTCCAAAACTTCCCTGAACCAGTTGCATCTGGTTCCCCCATGCCCTGCGCCCTAACACAAAGGAAAATGGTGTTTAAAAGTAGGGGCTGTGACCCCATAAGGTTGTTCCGTTCCTGTTCAGTGTTAGGTGCTGTTCCTGCTGGGGCGTGCTGCTGCTGGGGCCCAGGGGGGGCTGCCATGAGGGCTTGCCTCCCTGGGCCCTGCATGCCCCCTTGATGCCTAAAAACCTTTTGCTGGACTTATTTGTTTTTGATGCAGGACTTGGCTGCATTCTTCTGCGCCCTGGGAGCGCTATGCTTTATATTTGTCCCCCAACCGGAGGGAGGAGCACGAGGGCTCCGCAGCGCTGCGCTGCAATTATCCCAGAGGGAATCCCGACGTAGGGATTCCCCCGTGATGCCTGAATTACGGGAGCCCACCCCGCATACTTGTGGATCGAGCAGGTGCCCACCCCGCATTTTGCGTGTATTTAAAATTACGGGTGCCCACCCCGCTTATATTTATTTCATTGAGCAGGTGCCCACCCTGCTTTGTATTTTAACTCTGGAGGGAGCCTACCCCTCATCGCCGCCGAAAAGGAATCACCGCTGCGGCCCGATCCGCGGGAAAACCGGAAGTCAGGCATTCCTGCCTGGGACGTGGGCGGGGCCAGTGACGTCAGCCGGAGCCTCGGAGGCTCCACTTCCGTTTTCCCCGTCCGGGAGAGAGCGTGCAGAGAGTCCCGGGTCCCAGGAGGGGGCCCGGGTGAAGGGAGAATGGAGGACGGGAGCCTACCCCGCCCCCACCGGCACAGCTGTAGAGTCCCGGGTCCCAGGAGGGGGCCCGGGTGAAGAGGAGAGGCCGCCGATGCCAGACGGGGCTCCCGTGGTGAAGAGGGAGCCCCGCGTGCAGCCACCATGTAGCCGAGCAGCGCAGAGTGCCACGAGGCAGAGACTGGCCGGAGGAGTCCTCCTGCTGAACCCGGTGAGTAATGGCTGGGCAGGGGACACGGCCGCCTCGCGCTACCGCTCCCAGGAGAGGGGCATGTTTATATCCAGAGCCCGTGTGGCTCCAACGCTTGGGGGAAAGTTATTGTTAGGGCATACTTGCTTGAGAAGGGCCCGTGATCTCCCCGTGTTGGCCATATTTCCCCAACGTTGGGCTGCTTTGTTTGTAGAGCCCGTGGGGCTCCAACGATGGGGGCAAAGTTATTTAAAAGCCCCGTGGGGGCCCCGAGAGCACAGTAGTGCCGGGCCTCTTTTGCAATGATCACAGTTGCCCCGCTTGACAGTGGGCAACTGCACCGTTGGGGGCATATCGAGGCACATTGTCGGTGCCCGAGTGGTCCCGCAAGAGAGCGGGCCACTCCAACAAAGGGGCATCTTTGTTTTTAGAGCCCGTGGGGGTCCTGAGGGCACAGAGGTGCCGGGCCCCCCTTCATGAGTGATACCACAGCTGCGTCGCCGTAGCGGGCAGCTGCCACGTGGGCGCATTTGTTCGTAGGGCCCAGGGAGGGGTCCAGAGGGCCCTGAAGGGCCCATGCCCATTTGGCCTCATTTTTGCGACAGGGTCCCTGAGGGGGGGACAGAAGGGGCACAGTGAGAGCCCAGGCCTTTATTTGATATTTACGGCTGCGCAGCACTTAGTGCCAGCTGCACCGTTTAGGTTACTCTTTCTTTGGGGGCATTTTCTTGATGTGACTCAGGAGTGGAATACACTCCTCTGCCCCATATCTTACCAGCTGCCCAGCAAGTAGTGGGCAGCTGCTACGTTTAGGTTATTCTTTCTTTGGGGGCATTTTCTTGATGTGACTCAGGAGTGAGAAGCACTCTTCTGCCCCAGTACTTTTCCTCCACAGCTGCGCAGCACTTAGTGCCAGCTGCTACGTGTAGGTGCGCAGTTGCGCACCCTTGACTTTCGCTGCATTGGCAGCAGCCCTGACTCTTTGGACAGAGGGCATTTGAGCCCCTTGTGAGATGGCCAGTTGGCCAAGGGGACTGCTAGGTTTATAGGGCGCCAGGCCCTAATGTGATCTGTGTGTTAGGGAGCTTCTTTCCTAGGATTTATAGGCTAATGTGATTTATACCTCTGCTATGGTTCTTTCTACTGTGAGGTTATGTGCTACTGTGAGTATGTGGTGCTAGGAAATGTAATGCAAGTAGTATGTTTTACGCACCCTGTTTCGGTTACCTCTAAAATGTGGTTTTTATGCTTGTGAGGTTACTACTTCCTCATGCGTTTAGGTTGTGAGTTATTTTCCCCTGAGATTATTTCCTACTGTGATTTAGACTTAGGATGTTATTGTCTAATGCGTTTAGACTGGAGAGATAATTGCATAATGTGTTTATGCTGGTGAGGTTGGCGCATAAGGTTTTGCGCCTAATGTGATGCTGTGCATAATATGGTTTATGTTACAGGCTGATGCTAAGTACAGTGGTTGCCAGTAATTACTGGTTGTACGTTCCTGATATGTCCTACATTTATTATGGGTTCAACATCTGTTACCTTTTACTAAGTGATGGTTCTGACAGTGGTCCACGTGGCCCTGTCATGTGTATATAATCCCCTGTAAATATTGTCCCGTGCCAGTTGGCACCGTATATTGTATGTGAGTACTATTCTAATGTGTTTTATGATAATACAAAGGCTATTTTTATATATAACCTTGTGTGGAGTTCCTTTTGTAGTGTACCTTGGGTGTTGTGCTGTGTGTGTGTTACGCAAACGCTTTACACATTGCCTCCGGGATAAGCCTGACTGCTCGTGCCAAGCTACCAAGGGGGTGAGCAGGGGTTATCTTGGGTGTGTAACTCTCTTGCCCTGACTAGAGTGGTGGTTTCTGCTTGGCTTTGGCGCAAGCCTTAGCCAACCAGAAATCCCATTTCTAACAACTACCCTCTGATAAAGCCTTACTCCTCGCCCACACTACCACAATTAGAAAGTAAGGTGCTATATACTTTTAACTCTGCCTACCTTTGGGATTCCACTGGACTCTGTGCACACTATACCTCATTTTGGTATAGTATATACAGAAAACACAAAACCCGGGAAACGCAGTTCCCAGGTGGGCTGAGAGGTCCTCCCAAAGGAGGTTAAGAAAGGACACATCCTCCCTAGTTCATAATCATATGCACAAGAATGTCCCTTCTCTGGTCGAATGGTTGCTTTTTCACTGTGTAAGACAAAGCAAACCAAGAGCGATCCTGGCTGGGTGGGGGTTCCTAAATGTATAATGGTGATCCTCTCATGAACACGTTCACAAGGGAAATACTCAATTGGTGTCTGTTGGACTTGGCCCTGCTTGCAGGGTCATCCCTAAACTTTTTGGCCTTCCCCCTAGTCTTTTTCCTGACATAAGGTTGGTGGTTTCAGGACTCTGGGCACTTTAGCGCTGGTTAGCAGTGCAAAGTGCATGTGCTTTCTGCCTTCCATAGGCTTACATTAGGACCCCCCCCCCCCCACCTTATGGGATATCTCCTACATTGAATAAAATAAGTATGTCATGTTTGGTGTGTATGGAATGAAAATGACAAATGCTGTGCAATGGTGTGCACAGATTTATTTTCACCATTGTGGAAATGCCACTTTTAAACCTTGGCATTTCGGTGTGCTGTGTGCCTGGCTTGTGTAAGGCTGGCTCCGCCCCCTGGGGTGTGTCTGTCTCCCAGACCCCAGCTCATGAAGGGAGGAGGGAAGTCTGGCAGACAGGGTGCTCTACACTCCCCCAAAACCAGTTGGGACCGGTTTCCCCAGAGACCCTTCCAGAAGCTTCTGGCCCTTTCTAGTAGGTGGGGTGAGGGGTGTCTAAATAGAGGAGCTGAGACTCCATGTGGGTGCTTGGACTCTGACTTGGAGGGGACACTGCCAGGAGGTACCGCCGCAAGGGCCTGCGTGCTGGCCCCTGTGCCCATCTGTACCCCTCTGCTGTCCACAGGACCGGTGAGAGACCTTTGCTGGAGTGAAGACTGCTGTGCCAGGAGGAGTGCCACATTATGGGGGTTGACTGTTCCAAGGAACTGCTGTCCTGTTCTGATGAGTGCCCACTGCCTGCTGATCTTGCCCAATATTGCCTGTCTGCTCTCCTGGCCCCTAGCGCCTTGTGGGAGCTACTTTCTTGTGTGGGTCCCTGGAGCTGGAAGGAGCCTAGCGCCTCGTGAGCGCTATACCTGAACCTTGCCCGGGGAGAAGGAGCGTGAGTCCTGCAGCGCTGGGCTGTCAAAGCGCTACGAGGGAATCCCGGCGTGTGGGATTCCCCCCTGCCTGCTTGCTGGAAAGCGGGAGCCCACCCCGCGTGAATGCCACACTCTCATCAGCTATTCAATACGCGGGTGCCCACCCCGCATTTTCAACGCCTAAGCGGGTGCCCATCCCGCTGTACACTGTAAATTAAGAGGGAGCCTACCCCTCATTGCCGCCAAGAAGTCACTGCCGCCGCCCGGGGCCGGAGAGCGCTGTGTCTGGAAGGCGCTGGTGGTCCAAGGAATCGCCGCCGCGGCCTGAGCCGCCGAGGGCACCAGGAGGCGGGTGCCCGCCCGCATTGCCGAGGAGTCACCGCCGCGAGCGCCGAGCGAGACAGGAAATCAGGCATCCTGGAAGCCTGATTGGGGGCGGGGGCAGAAGCGAAAGAAACCGGAAGAACCGGAGTCCCACGGGCTCCACACTGAAGTCCCGGGTCCCAGGAGGGGGGCCCGGGTGAAGAGAGGAGAGACACCGGGTCATCAACCATCCGGTGGGAGCCCACCCCGCCGTCTGGCGCACAGCAGACGCTGTCCTGCAGGCGGGAGCCTACCCCGTCGTGAGGAGCCTGCAGTCCGGAGAAGGAGCGGGACGCAGGAGAAGGCTGCCGGCATCCAAGCGGGGCTCCCGTGAGGTGAGGAGAGCCCCGCGTGCAGTCACTGGTGTGACGGGGCACATTGCCGGTGCCCGGGGATTGCCACAAGGAGTCCAGAGAGCCCGGTGAGTGGGGCTCAGTGGTACACTGGTTGGGGGGGTGTGTCGGGGCACATTGCCGGTGCCCACCCCCGGGGTTCCCAAGCCCCAGAGAGAGAGGGGGGCCCCCACGAGCCCAGTGCTTTGGGGGCAAGATTTCTAATGTGAGAGTCCCAGGGAGGGGCTACCCCAGGCGCCGTAGCGCCACATGCTTATTTTCGCAGCTGCACCGCGGGAGAGAGCGGGCAGCTGCCACGTTGTGCATATTTCTTTGAGAGTCCCTGAGTAGGGGCTCCCCTGGCGCTGTGGCGCCAGAAGCTCTTTGGCAACGATTGGGACATCTCTGATCCCAGAGTCCCGGAGGGGGACTCCTATGTGAACAGCGGTTGGTGGACAACATTTCTGCCTACTTGTTGTAGGGCCCAGTGGGGCCTCAAGAGGGTACGGAAGTGCCAGGGCCTATGCCTACAGCTGCACCACGAGAGCGTGGGCAGTTACACGACTGGGGGGCATCTCAGTAGGTGTGCTGAGGGGTTATCCTGTGTGCACCCCCTTCTTGATGGACAGGCCTAATGTATTTCAATGCCTCTATGCTAATGTGTTTAGGCCTAATGCTCTTCCCTAATGTTATGGTTAGTGTACTTATACTGGTGGTCCTGCCTAATGTATGCCCAAGGCTGTTACACTAATGATGATGCCTCTATGCTCACATTTTGATGCCTATTGCCAAGGTGACGTATGCTAATGTGGTAATGCTCTATTGGGGCGCCAGGCCCTAAAGGTGGTATGCACCCTGTTGGCACGACTGGAGGTGCCCTGCTGATGTTAGGTACGATGCCCTATTGCTGACGTACTTTGGGCCTCAACATGATTTATGTATAATGCATCCATGCTGATGATGATTGCCTAATGTGAGGTGATGTTTCCTAATGCTAACAAGTTTATGCCAATATTGCATTTATGCTTATGGTTATGCCTAATGTTTCGACATCGAGGATGATGCCTAGTATCATGCTGGGTGAGGTTTCAGGCTTCTGTCTAGTGCCAATGTGTTTATGCCTCATGCTAACATAATGATGCTAAGTTTATGATCTTGCCAGTAGGTACTGGCTGTTATACCCTTATTGCTGGTGTTTTGCATTTATTACCTGTACTTCTGTGATGGTTCTGGCAGCGACCCGATTGGCGCTGCCCTGTATATAATCCCCTGTAAATGGTGACCTGTCGCCAGTTGGCGCAGTGTATACATTTCTGTGATTATACTGTGTTTTACACAATACAAAAGTTATTTTTACATAACCTGGTGTTGAGTCTCTTCTGTAGTGTGCCTAGTGTGTCGCTGCTGAGTGTGTGCTGCGCAGATGCTTTACACATTGCCTCCGGAGTTTAGCCTACCCGCTCCGCGCCAAGCTACCCCGTTTCTAAGTGTCCAACCCGTTGTTACGGGTGGGAAGGGAAAAATACCCTTTTCTTTAAATAGCCCTCACTCACTCTAATAGTGACATGCTTCATCATAGGGCTCACCCCGACTGCTAAAATTCGGGGTGGGCTCAACCGTGTTTCAGGGAGCACTCAAAGAGATCTTGTATGGGGGCGTACTATTAAAGACAAAATTCCTCACCCACTCCTAAAGAAATCTTTAATAATGGAGTGGGGGGAGGTTAAAATATATACAAACAGGGTGACTAAGGATGTGATGGTCCTATGACCCTTATTCTAGCACCAATAATCTAGACTTGAAGTTTGTACCTCTGCCTGTCAAAACCTCCTTAGGAAAACCCACTCTGGAAAAGATTCCAAGAAGGGCCCTAGCCACCACAGGAGCTGTAGTGGTCCTAAGGGAAATATCCTCTGGATACCTAGTGGCATGGTCCACCACCACTAGGATGTAAATGTCTCCAGATGCTGTTGGAGGGTTTAAGGGACAAACAGTATCTATCCCTACTCTCCCAAAGGGAACCCCAACCACTGAAATTGGAATTAAGGGGGCCTTTGTAGTGCCACTGGTTCGGCAAGTGACACAGGAGCGACAAAAATCCATGGTGACTTCAGACATATGGGACTAGTGAAAATGAGGGACAAGCCTGTCCCAAGTCTTGCTTTGCCCAAGATGTCCTGCAAGGGGAATGTCATGTGCCAGGGACAGAAGAAAACCCCTGAACTTCTGAGGTATTACCAACCTCCTGGTGGCACCAGGCTTGGGGTCTCTACACTCGGAGAACAAGAGCCCATCTTCGAAATAGATCCTATGGGACCAACTGACATTCCCTGCTTCCTCAGCAGCAGCTTACTGTCTGAGCTGTTCAAGAGGGGCAGGATTTCTGCTTCAAACTCAAGTCTGCCCTGTTAAGGCCCCCCCTGCCCCCAAGAACTCTGCCTGGTCAGGCTCAAGTTCTTCTGGGACAGTTCCTTCACAGGGATTGAGACCATCTCCCTCAAGAGACTGATCCTCACTGGGAGTTTGGGAGGAGGATACATCTTTACCCTTCCAGCTCCTTCTCTTAGGAGGCAGATGGTGCATTTTATCCGGATCCAGTACTCACACAGTGCTTAGCTGTTTGGCCTGAGCCTGGGTGACAGCAAATGCACTGGCAGAGATTCCCATCATCTCTGCATGTGTCCTGAACTCTACTTCAGACCACGCTGAAGTTTCTAGATCATTGCCCAACAGACAATCTACAGATAGGTCTGGAGAGACAACTCTTTTAGGGTCAGTTACCCCTCCGCAATTGAGATTCACAACTGCCAACCAGTGATCAGTCCCGACATTGCTAGCATTGGTCACTTGGTACAACTGACCAAGTATGATCTGTTCAGGGGACAAGTTTCTCTGTCACCACTGTGACACTGGCCCCTGTAAGCCATAGCTTCTTTTCTATTAATCAAAGGATGTTGCCTGTACTTGCCCAAGTTAGTGGGACTTACTAGTAAATTGGCAAGATCCATACCACTGTCACAGAAAAGGACAGCCTGAGTGGGAATTCTGACTAGGCCTGAACCCACTTCAGAACCCAAGGATGACCCAACTAATCCCTTGGGAGATGTACTACCCATTGTACTGCTGCTAGGGGGAGCAGTTGCCATAGGGGCAGCGCTAGTAGCTTCCTTGGTATTGGCCTTAGGACCATTAGAATCCCTCGGCCTATGGCGTTTTTCCTCGCACAGGTAACACCAAGATTTCTTTTTGGAGTTGTTGTTGGAGACATCGTACCCTAAGTACTAAGGGTGATTGTCACACAGATTCTGAGGCACAGACTGACCGTGCCTTGGACAGGACGGGACCCTGCCTAACGGAGAGGAGGCGAGCTGCGGTGCGGCCGGTGGCAAAATGGCGGTCCTGTAAGGTCCCGTAAGGATACCACCGAGTCGGTCCGAAAATAATGGACGGAGCCTCGGGGAGCACGCTGTGTCAGTCGCTGATTCCCTCTGGGCTGAAGACAGGTAACCAGAGGGCCAGTGCGGGCAGGCGGAGCGGCTGGGTGCAGTGCAGAGGCTGGGGCCGCAGAGACCCAGGCACGGCGCTGAGGGCAGGCCGGACAACGAGGAGGTGGAGGAGAGCGGCGCAGCCCCCCCCTGAATCAGACAGTGTGCACCTGGGCCCCCGAGTCGCCTGTGCGCGGCCCGTAGCTGCACACCGGGTGCCCGGAGAAAGGAGCGTGAAGAAAGGGGCTGAGAGACCAAAAGCGGCAGGGCCCGAGCTGTGGCAGTGCGGAGTGGGAGGGCACAATCACTTTGAAGGTGGCCCGACTGGAGCAATAACATCTGGGTGCGGATCGCGGCGGGCGCCCCGGCTGGGGGTGGTGTTTGGCCCCCTCCCGTGAACACCAGTGGGTGACCCGGCGGGGAGCTGTGCAGTTGAGTGGACCCTGTCGGCAGCAGATGGCCCAGCGAACCTGGAGGAGTGCCACACGGCACGCACAGGTGCGGGAGGCGTTAAATGAGCCTGGGGCTGCCCCACGACAACAGAACACCTAGTGAAACACTGCCGAAAGGCTCTCGACCGGGGGTGCCCGGGGAGAGGGGTGGGCCTCCCCCAATTAAGAGCGGCGCCGGGTCTGGGTTGTGTCCCTCCCCCCTCACTGTTATAATCACGGACAAGTGAGGCCCGCAGGTGGCGACACGGGGATCGGGAAGGGCTGCCTCTGAAGGTCCTGGCACTTACTGGGGAAAGTGGATAGTGACAATAACTGCTGTATCAGTACAGAAGGCCCCCGAGGCAGTTAGGAGAGACAGGTGATCATGGGGAAGACGGATACCGGCAATCAAAGCTGACCTTTGAGCAGCGTAGACCGCCTCGGAGCGGTAACCCCTCGGAGGACGAACAGCTGGAGGAACATTCAGGCTCAACACTTACACAAGAAGGAAATGTTCAAAGACCTCAAACAATCACTCACGGCCGTTGACCAAAAAATGGACTCCGACAGATTGGACAGGCTAAAGGATAAGGTATCCAGCCATGATGAAAATATTGGTCAGGTCAAACAATGCACGTCAGTGCTATAGGATGAGGGGGCAACAATGGGCGAAAAACTGCTTGGTATGGAAAAGGTCCTGGAAGTGATCAGAAACAAGAATGAGGACTTAGAAGCTAGATCTAGATGTAAAAACCTGCGCTTTGTGGGAATTCCAGAGGCCACTGCCATGAACCGTGTTGAGGATTATGTGGAGGACATGTTGCGCTCCCTGTATAGTGACTCCCTGTCAGCGGTCTGCATTGTAGAGCGGGCCCACAGAGCTCTTGGCCCGAGACCCACTCTGGGAAGTTCGGCTAGGCCGGTAATAGCCCGTTTATTAAACTACAAGGACCGGGACAATGTGCTGCGCAAGGCCAGAGATCAGCAAGAAACAATATACAAGTGAAATGCTGTCTCGTTCTATCTGGATTTTACCCTGGCCATACAGGCTGCCAGAAGGGAGTTTATGCCAGTGAAAAGGATGCTCCAAAAACAGGACATTAAATACTCTCTGCTCTATCCAGCAAACCTACGCATTTTCCATTTGGGCAAAACTTCGTATTTCAACGATCCCAAGCTAGCCGCAAAATTTGCCCCGGACCTTCGACCAGTCAAGCTGCCTTTACGATTGGAGAGGAACACAGCGGAGGGGGACCCCCTCAGTGAAAACGACTAAATGCCGGTCCTTTGCTGGCCTAATGATCAATAACTGCGGATTGGCATGGCCGGGCCTCCTCTCTCATCTTATCTTCATGTGGAACTTACCCTTTCAGGACACCCTTTAAAGATTTGCATTGTCTGCCTTGTTGACAGCTGGGAATCCCCTGCTGAGCTAACTTCGTCCAGCCACCCAGCTTTCACCAGCTGGGTTATGCTGTGCCCCTAGTGGTTTCCCCTCAGGGATGAATCCTACTCTGGTTTTGCTGGTTGGTCACTCGTGGCCGCATTGGGGGTGGGGAATTGCCTTTCAGCCAAGTTGGGCTGCTGTAGTGGGAGGTGTTATTGGGGATCTGTTTTTTTACCGTTCTACTGTTGTTTTTTCCTCCCCCCCTGCTTCCGTTGCCTCCTCGCTGGCCTCCTTCGGTCACACACTAATAGACGCTGAGTCGGTAAGCAAGCTGGAGAAATTGCAGCTGAGTGCATGGGCGCACCCACTGAAAATGTGACCAGTCTGAAAATAATAACGTGGAATGTTCGCGGCCTGAATGATAGCAGGAAAGTGAGGCTGGTCGCTGCATATCTTATCCGTCATGGAGTGGATATATGTTTTTTTACAAGAATTGCATCTGACGGGGGCAATTGCGCATGCCTGCGAGCGGGATGGATGGAAGAGAAAAATGTTACAAGTTACTCCAATTATGCGAGAGGGTCTGCGAATATCCTCAGAAAGGGACTACCTTGGCGCACGCGCACAGCGTTATGCGACCCACAAGGAAGATATGTACTATTAGCGGGTACGCTGAGGGAAACCCATTCAGGTTGGTTTCGGTATACGGGCCCAACGTGGATGACCCAGACTTCTTTGGGGAGGTGTGGTGACTGGTAGATACACAGGGTACGGGAGAGGTCTTGTGGGGAGGGGACTACAATGTAATATTGGACCAGGACAGAGACAGGTCAGGAGATTCCCGACGTCTCCACCCATGGGCAGCAGATCATCTGCAGACTATCATGACAGATTACAGCCTGGCAGATATATGGTGCCACCGTAACATGCACAAAGAGGAAGAAACATGGGTGTCTACGGCTGGCCCTACCTGGTCCAGAATAGATTTCTGGCTGACCTCGAAGGAAGTAGTGACATGGGTCTCCAAGGTTACCCACCTAGCTCATATCCTATCTGATCATTCTCTGGTGCTGCTTGAGCTCGCTCTGCTGGGAGGTCCTAGTAGAGCATTTAGCTGGAGACTCCCCCGGGGGCTCTGCGAGACCAAGTATTTCGTGACGCTATTCGACCAGCAATTGTGGAGTACTTTGCACTGAATGAGGGCACGGTAGAATCCTACTCCACATTGTGGGAGTCATTTAAGTCTGTGATTAAAGGTGAATGCATTGCTAAACAGGCGGGTGTACTGCGCTCGCTACGTGTGGACCTTAGGCGCCTTGAGGCACAAGTTACTAACTTGTGTAACGATATATCTGTAAGAGACAGTAGTTAGTGACAGATTCCTTACCTTAGAATATCCCCAGGCGTCAGGCTGGATCCGGAAAGTTTTTTGCGTAGCAGTACCCTTGCGCGTCGGTAGGCGGCGTCGTGCGGCTCCGCGTCCGTCGTCGGCATCGCCGGGATGACGTCGCGGGAAGTACTTAGACGCCGCCCCTGCGCGCTGACGTCAGTTCTGTACACGACTTTCCGCGCCAGGAACGCAGAGCCATGCAAGAAGCTGACATAGGTGTCTGAAAAATACTAGGGCCCTGAAAGGGATGTCCTTAACCCTAGAAATCAGTTCGCAGAACGGGGAGGATGGGTGGGGCGGTAAGGAATCTGTCACTAACTACTGTCTCTTACAGATATATCGTTACACAAGTTAGTAACTTGTGCATCTGAAAGAGACACGTTAGTGACAGATTCCTTACCTTAGAATAGATACCCCAGCAATACCAACCCCGGTGGTGGGTCTGCGAACAAAGATCAGACAAGGAAGTCCCGGAGGACAGAACGGCCAAAGTAGCCGTCCCTCCGGACCTGACTGTCAAGGCAATAATGTTTTGTAAACGTGTGCAGCGAGGCCCACGTAGCTGCCTGACAGATATCCTGCAGCGGAACACCGCGGCCTAAAGCCGTGGTAGCAGCCGTTGCCCTGGTGGAATGGGCACGCAGCCCAACAGGAGGCTCCTTCTTAGCCAAAGAATAGCAGGCCTTGATGCACAAGGTAACCCAGCGGGAGATGGTTCGTTTGTGCACCGCCCAACCTTTTTTGGCGCCCACGTAGCCAACAAAGAGCTGGTCATCCACCCGAAAGTGTTTTGTGCGGTCGATATAGAAGGAGAGCGCACGTTTGGGGTCCAGACGGTGGAGCCTCTCTTCCTCTCTGGAAGGATGCGGAGGCGGAAAGAAGGTGGGCAAAGTGATGGTCTGCCCAATGTGGAAGGCAGAAACCACCTTTGGCAAGAAGGACGGACGCGTCCGAAGAACAACCTTGTTGTCTGGATGGACAGACAGAAAGGGAGGTTTGCAGGATAGAGCCTGGAGCTCACTCACCCGCCGAGCGGAGGTGATGGCCACCAGAAAGGCAGTCTTCAGAGTCAGAAGACGAAGAGGACAGTTATGTAGAGGCTCAAATGGAGCGCACATAAGAAAGGTAAGAACCAAGTTCAAGTCCCACTGAGGCATCACAAACGGAACAGGAGGGAAGAGGTGTGTAATGCCTTTTAAGAACCTGTTAACAACAGGGGACTTGAAAAGGGAGGGCTGATCAGGGAGCCTGAGGAAGGCCGAGATAGCACAAAGATAACCCTTGATGGTACCCAGGGCAGAACCCTGTTGGGCCAGAGAAAGAAGGAACAGAAGGACCTCAGAAAGAGGGGCAGAAAGGGGATTCACAGCCTTTGCTGTGCACCATGCCACAAATTTGTTCCACCTGCAGGCGTATACCACCTTAGTGGAGGGACGCCTGGCTGCCAGAATCACATCACATCACAAACTTCGGGAGGCAAGTCGAAAGGAATCAACTGCCGCCGCTCAATCTCCACGCAAGCAGGTGTAGACTGGACAGGTTCGGGTGGAGGACCGTCCCCTGCTGCTGCGACAGAAGATCCTCCCGAAGAGGCAGACGGATCGGGGATCTACGCTCATACTGAGTAGCTCGGGATACCAAACTCTTCGAGCCCAGTCCGGAGCCACAAGGATGACTTGGGCCCGGTCGTGCCGAATCTTCTTCAACACTCTGGGTAGAAGTGGTATAGGCGGAAAGGCGTACAACAGACCGCAACTCCACTCGCGACGAAAAGCGTCGCTGAGCGAGTGCCGCCTTGGAAATTCCAACGCGCAGAACTGATGACATTGCGCGTTCTCTTCGGTGGCGAATAGATCTAACCAAGGCTCTCCCCATTGTAGAAAGAGTCCTTGCGCCACTTCCGAGTGAAGACGCCATTCGTGATCCATCATGCACCTGCGGCTGAGTTCGTCCGCCCTGGCGTTCAGGGAACCTGCCAGGTGTTGAACCATCAGGAACATGCCCTGATGTTCCAGCCAAGTCCAGAGGCGCAGAGCCTCCTGACAGAGGGTCCACGACCCCACCCCGCCCTGTTTGTTGCAGTACCACATGGCGGTGGTGTTGTCTGTGAACACCTGCACTACCTTCCCTTTGACAGAGGGAAGGAATGCCTTGAGTGCAAGTCGGATCGCCCGGAGCTCCAGAATGTTGATATGGAGCCGGGACTCCGCCGGAGACCAGAGGCCTCTGATCTCCACCTCTCCCATGTGACCGCCCCATCCCAGAAGGGACGCGTCCGTCACAACTGTGTGCTCTGGCTGGGGAAGGGAGAGGATCTGCCCATGACCCATTGCCGGTTCGAGAGCCACCACTGCAACTGTTTTGCAGTCCCCTCCGAGATCTGGACGTGATCGGACAGGTTGCCCTGGTGCTGCGCCCACTGGAACTTCAGGTCCCACTGCAGAGCCCGCATATGCCATCTGGCATGATCGACCAGCAGGATGCAGGAGGCCATGAGGCCCAGCAGCCTCAGGGTCATCCGTACCGAAACCCAGGATAAAGGCTGAAAGATCGGAATCATAGCCTGAATATCCCGGACTCGCCGTTCGGGAGGATAGGCCCGAAACTGCGTCGTGTCCAGAACTGCTCCGATGAAAAGGAGCTGTGGAGAAGGAACCAGATGCGACTTCGGCACATTGATGGAGAACCCCAGCGAGTGCAGGTTCGGCCGTAGTCTGGAGGTGGGAGACGACTGCCTGGGACGAGCCCGCCTTCAGCAGCCAGTCGTCGAGGTAGGGGAAGACTGAAACCCCTGCCCGGCGCAGATGAGCTGCGACCACCGCCATCACTTTCGTGAACACCCGAGGGGCACTGGTAAGGCCAAGGGGAGCACGGTGAACTGAAAGTGCTCGAGGCCTACCGTGAACCGTAGGTAACGCTGGTGGGCCGGCAGGACGGGGATGTGGAAATAAGCGTCCTGCAAGTCCAACGCTACCAACCAGTCTCCAGGGTCGAGGGCAGTCAAGACCTGAGCTAGGGTGAGCATCTTGAACTTCTCCTTCCGGAGGAAGCGATTGACGTTCCGGAGGTCCAAGATAGGACGCATGTCCTCCTTGTCCTTTTGGGCACCAGAAAGTAGTGGGAGTAGCAACCACGCCCTACTTCTGGGGTCGGAACATGCTCGATGGCCCTCTTGGCCAAGAGGGCCGTGACTTCCTTCTGTAGAAGCATCAAGTGATCCCCTGACATGCGGTGGAATTGAGGTGACATGGCTGGGGGGGTGGTCTCGAAGGGGAGGGAGTAGCCCCTTCGGACAATGTCCAAGACCCACCTGTCCGAGGTGATGGGACGCCAGTGGTGAAGGTGATGGCGGACCCTGCCCCCTACTGGTGTGCTGTGCACCTGAAAGGAGGGACTAGGAGGGCTTGGAGGCCGCGGACGGGTTGGAGGTGGTGGCCTGACCCGCACGCTGGTTGCCCGAACCGCCACGGCGGTATCCACGTCCTCGGCCACGCGAAGGCGCTTGCTGCGCGGGCTGTTGGCCGGGCTGCTGACGTGACTGGGCGCCCCTCCCGTGGCCACGAAAGGGGCGAAAAGCAGACGTGAGCGGAGGGCGCACAACAGCAAGGCCCAGGGACTTGGCAGTAGCCCGCGAGTCCTTGAAACGCTCCAGCGCATGGTCTGCCTTTGAACCAAAAAGACCGACTCCATCACAGGGCATGTCCATGAGTGTATTCTGAACATCCCCCGAAAAACCAGTGGTCCTCAGCCAGGCGTGGCAACGCAGCGCCACCGTCGTTGCAAGCGATCTGCCCAGCGAGTCGGCGGTATCAAGGCCACAACGTATGGTGTATTTAGCCGCATCTCGCCCTTCCGCAATGGCGCGGGTAAGCAGTGTCTGGACCTCCTCAGAACACTGCAGCAAAACAGTCGCCACCGAATCCCACAGGGAGTGGGTATATCGGCCCAAGAGGCAAGCGGTGTTGACGGACCGCAAGCCAGCACTGGAGGAAGAGAAAGCCTTCTTCCCAAAGTGGTCCAGGCGCTTGGATTCCCTATCCGGAGGGGCGGTAGGGAAGGCGGTTTGGGAGGCAGAGGCTTGGACAACCAAGCTCTCAGGGGTGGGGTGTTGGGAGAGAAACAGGGGTCGCCCGGAGCAGGGCGATGGCGTCGGGCCACGTTCCTATCCACAGGAGCCCC
Organism: Calotriton arnoldi; assembly: GCA_963921515.1. NCBI lineage: Eukaryota > Metazoa > Chordata > Amphibia > Caudata > Salamandridae > Calotriton > Calotriton arnoldi. The sequence goes on along the minus strand of CAWUFW010000135.1, from coordinate 4,719,125 downwards.
TGTGGTGGGCTTGGACCAGGCACCCAAAAGAACGTCAGTGAGTGCATCATTGAACGGCAGCACAGTCTCCGAAGAGGAGGCCGCCGGCTGAAGGACTTCTGTCAGGAGGTTAGTCCTGACGGCCACACTAGGCAACTGGAGATTTAAGGCTCCAGCAGCTCTACGCAACACCGTTGCAAAATTAGCCCCCTCCTCCGTAGCCACAGGAGGAGACAGCATGCCAGAGTCAGGGGAGGTGTCCAGACCACTGGCATCCCCAAGTTCCTCAACCCAGTCCGGGTCAAACTCGCACTGTTGTGTGAGAGGGTCCTCAGACCCCTCCCAGCTCTCCTGGTCCTCCTCAGGTTCATAATATGGAGGAGGAGGGACATTAGGGACCCAAGGTCTCGTCGGCGCCGGAACCGGCGTCGGGCGACGCCGGTCCGGCTCCATGTCCGGAGCCGGAGAGAACCGGGGAACGACGCCGTCCGGAGCCTCGGACGGCGTCAGGAACGGCACCGGGGACGTCGGCGGAGGCGTGGTTAGGTCAACCGGCGTCGATGGGGGTTGCGGCGCCACCGGAGCCGGGATCGAGGCCGGGGCCGGAGCCGAGGCCGGGATGAAGGCTGGTGGGACAGGCGACACCGGGACCGGAGTCGACGGCGACGCCGGAGCAACCCCATCAGGGCCCGCGGGGCCCGAAGGCGCACCGGAGGGACCTTGAGGCCCGAAGAGGCGGGCCATGGCCGACAGGAACTCCTGTACTTGGGCCGGAGTCGGCCCCGAACCCGGGAAGGACGGGTAATGCGGGGGTGACTCGACAGGCACGTCCGGGGCCGCGGGGACGGGAACGGTGCCGACAGGGGCCTCAGCCGAGTCGCGAGACCGGCGAGGCGAAGTCTTAGAGCGATGACGCCGCTTAGACTTCTTGTGCTTCGACTTACCGGAGGAGCGCGAAGACTTGGATTCCGACGAACGATGGGGGCTCCGCGACCGGCCCCTCGACCTCTCCCGTGACCGGGGCTTGGTGCGGCACGGAGCCGACTGCCGGACCTCGAGCAGCTTTCGAGACCGCTCTCGCAAAGCCTTCGGATGAAGTTTCCGGCAGTCAGGGCACGACTTCGTGTCGTGGTCTCGGCAGAGACAGAAGAGACACTCGAGGTGCGGGTCCGTGATGGACATCATGCGGGCACAGACCTCGCAGGGCTTAAAGCCGGGCATCCCTACGACACCTTAGGAGTCGTGAAGACTCGTAGAAGAAAACAGTGAAAAATTCACAAAAAAAGGTAGTCAAAAAGTGACTAGGGCACTGCTCATCCCGGATCTGCGCTTACTGGCGCGGAAAAAGAAGAACTGACGTCAGCGCGCAGGGGCGGCGTCTAAGTACTGCCCGCGACGTCATCCCGGCGATCACGACGCCGACGACGGACGCGGAGCCGCACGACGCCGCCTACCGACGCGCAAGGGTACTGCTACGCAAAAAACTTTCCGGATCCAGCCTGACGCCTGGGGATATTCTAAGGTAAGGAATCTGTCACTAACGTGTCTCTTTCAGATGGTGAAATACGGGAGCTTGAAAATGATTATTTCGAAATCAATATGACGGGAGAATCTTGGGGTTATCAGAGGTAAAATTAACGAGTTTGAGGAGACAGCCCTAAGGGAGACACTTTACTTGGGAAAAGAGGCACGCGCTTGACGGTATGGTGAGGTAGACCGCGTGGGCAAAACACTAGCCGGTCTCCCAAAGAAACCTTGGGCCAATGTCTACATTATCAAGCTACATACAACAGAGAACGAGACGGCGACTGGCCAAGAGGCCGTCCAGGCCGAAATGCTGTGCTTTTACTCTTCACTCTATGCGGCGCGACAATCTGACATCCACCCTGACGCGACTGCTTTTTTTTATTCTATCCAGCTGCTATGGCTAGGGGACGGCCACCGTAAATATCTGGATGATCCATTTTCGGAAAAGGAGGTGATTGGAGTGATTCGTGCCTTGCCCGGAGATAAGGCCCCGGGTTTGGACGGCCACTTTTTACACAGAATTTGCCCCGCTGCTGGCACCACACCTCATCAATATGTATAAGGAATCGCTGGAGCGAGTAGCACTTCCTCCATCTCTCCGGGAAGCACTTATCATGATTCTTAAACCCGATAAGGATTAGCTGTTGTGTGATTCTTACAGACAGTTATCAATGATTAACCTGGACAATAAAATTCTCACCAAATTGATTGCGGTGAGACTACTCCCGCTGCTACCCACACTGTGCTGCGCCCGACCAGTGCGGCTTTGTCCCCGGCAAGGGTACATCTCCTAACCTTCGCACCTTTTTCGCGACAATGCAAGAAATAGACTCCTCCTGTCCAGCAGCTGCGATCTTTTTGGACGCCACCAAGGCCTTTGAGACCTTGGAATGGCCATATTTTTGCACTCTTATCCCGTCTGGGCATGAGCCCAAACTTTTTAAAGCTGATCGCCCCGTTGTACTCCTCACCGACGGCTAGGCTCCGGATTGAGATAGTTTCCCATCCCTTCTCGGTGGCTCGCGGCATGAAACAAGGATGCCCGTTGTCCCCTCTTCTTTTTGCCGTGGCCATGGAGCCTCTGGCTGCGTGATTGAGGCGCCACCATGCACACCGCGGCCTTGCATTTGACCCTGGAGTAGTCCTGGTGTCTCTGTATGCCGAAGATGTGACTCTGTACGTCAAGCGACCGGCTGAGAATCTAGATCCCCTGATCAGGGAAATCATTAGATTTGGCAGTCTATCGGGTATCATTATTAACTGGGGGAAATTGGTTATCTTCCCGCTGAAAACAGTCACCGAACGTGGCCAGTCGAAATACCCACTTAGCTGGGCAGAGACCCCAGTGAAATACCTGGGAATATGGCTCAGACTTAACATCAAGGAGCTCTGGCAATGCAACTACTGGAGACTCATGGAATAGTTTGAATGCAATCTGGGCTGCTGTACAGCACTGCCACTGTCACTCGCTGGACAACTAGCAATAGCAAAGATGGTCGTGCTCCCCAAGTTCATTTATGTATTTGTTAACCTCCCGCTCCCCCTTACCACACACTTTAGGTGTAGACTACGCTCAAATCTGATCACCTGGGCCGGTAAACAACCTAGGGTATCCTGGGAGACCCTAACGTTGCCTTTTGAACACGGGGACTGGGGCCCCAGACATGGAACTCTACTACAACTGCACGCAAGCCCAGTTTGGGTTTTATTGGCTCTTTTCAACTAAATTTACGAAGCACACGGCGCCGGAGCATGACCATGCAGCACCAACACCACTACACACTCTACTTTTCAGACTGTAGACTAGACCGTGCTCAGCAGTAAATACGGTTGGATGCATGGTCTGGGCATTGCGAGAGCTGAGTCACAGGGCACAGATAGAGATGCTGTTTGCCCCCTCTGTGCCATTGCTGAGGCACCCGGCATTGCCATTCTTGGAAGGGACAGGTGTATGCCAGAAACTGAGGAAGCTACATCTACACACTATGGGAGATGCGTTCCCAGATGGGGAATGTATACCGCCTGACAGGGCATTTGCGGGGGAAACCACAGGCTTACTTGAGAGAATGACACACTATCAGCTCCGTGCGATGCTGCATGATCACTCTGCTTTGTTCCTGATAGCGCCCCCAACGTTTCAGGTCCTGCAAGACTTCCTAGGTAACCAGTCACCACGTAAATCAATTACCCGGCTTTATACAGGCATGCAGCGTACGGCGCCTATCAGCGTCCCCGCGATGGAGCTGGGAAGAAATGCTGGGATCTCCTATAGAGGAGGATAAATGGGGATACTGCTGCGCGCAGGATAGGACGCTGTCCCCCCAATTATAGGCTGAGGCTGATCCATTTTAAGTTTATACACAGACTGTACAGGACCCCTTCATGGCTGCACAGAGCAGGATTGAGTGAGGATGCGTGTTGTGAGGTGCGGGGCCCAGGATGCGATATTCTTGCATCTTGCTGGTCCCGTCTGGAAATCACACGGTACTGGGGCAATATATTTCATGTGCTGGAGGTGACGCTGGAGTGCACCACTGCGCGCTCTACCCTGACAGCGCTGATGGGATACGTGCATGCAGTGCCGGCGACAGTCAGGAAACTAGCAGCTATGCTCCTATTGCTGGCCAAGCAGCACATTGCGATGAGTTGAGGCCGTCACAGAAGCCCACTGGCCTCTGACTGGCTCAAGGACGCAGCATTCTGCCATAGTCAATTGTCTGAATACTGGGAGCTGATGCCTGCACAGGCTCACCCTAGGGATATTTGGGGGCCGCTGCAGAGCGATCTTCTTTCCTACCCCCAGGACCAGAGCAGGCTCCCTCAGTCAACCTGGGTGGGCGGCGCAATGAGGATGGAAACCATTTGAGCTCAGGTAGTGTGTAAACAGGCAACCTACAAATACGTCTTTTTAGGAGGCCAGAGATCTCACCCCCTTTTTTCTCCCTCCCACCCCCCGTACCACCTTCTCTTTCCACCTCTATTATGTTCCCCCAGGTTTGTGGTGGGGATCACAACTGTAAATTGGAATTGGGACACTAAAGCTGACCTCGTAGATGAGCGATTGGAATATGTATCATTGATCACCGAAAAACCTTGGCTGATTCTATTTACTCAAATAAATGTCCCATTGTAAGTGTTTTTGCAAGTGTTGTGCTTTATTACTGTTGATACCCAATAAAAACTTTTTTAAAAAGGATGTGCTCCCTCATCTACAAATTGTACAATCCCACATAGTCCTGTACCTTGCTTCCATGAACCCAGCCTTCCAGAGCCTTAATAGAATTGTTTATGAAATCAACCCAGTCCTGAGTGTGTGCCTTCTGGGTAGTCCTAAACTTAACTCTGTACTGTTCAGTAGTTAAGCCAAATCCATCTATGAGGGCACTCTTTAAGACTAAGTAATTGTCAGCATCCTCTTCTCTAACAGTGAGGAGCTTGTCTCTACCTTTGTTAGCAAAGGAGAGCCACAGGATAGCTGCCTACTGCCTTTGAGAGACCTTCAGAACTTTACAGGCCCTCTCTAAAGCAGTAATCCATTTCTGGATATCATCTCCCTCCTGGTAAGGAGGGACTATCGGTTCAGGTTCCAAATATCATAAGAGGATTCCCTGACTTGAGGTACACTAGTGCTGCCACCATGGGACACTAACCACAAATTTTTCCTAACCCTCTGGATTCCAGGGTCTCTTTATCAAGGACCAACTAGTCTTGCTTGATGGAGGTCCCTATGGAACTAACAGAAGTGTTGGAATGTACAGAGGAGGATCTAGACCTCCACTGCCTCCTCTGCACCCTCCCAGGAGGAACAAAGGTAGACCTACCTCTAGGGACACCCTCTGTACCATCTGTACTATTCCCTGGGGGATAAGATTTCACCAGGGTGGAGTCATCAGACTCCTCCTGGTCATGCTCAGAATTAAGGTTACTAGGGGCAACTCCTCCTGATATCTTCTGGAGCATCCCCACCCATTTTGTCCTGTTCCTTAGACCTATCAGGATTCAGGAGGTAATATAGGATAAGCAGCTATAAGAGGTGCATGTGGTGGGGGTACTACCTGTCTTCAATTTTCTAGAGGTACACAGGGTCCTTAGTTCCTGGAACTTAAGACCACTGTATCTAGAGGGTTGGGAACCACTGGGTTCCATAACTAAAGACATGGTGTCTAGGTGTAGCATGGTGCTGCACCTACCTTCCCTAGTGAAAACTAAACTTCCTAAGATTGGAGAAAGGGTTTTGCTAGACCCCTAACAACCGATCTAAAAGTTCAGTAGACGTTACTTGTCTACAAAAATATTTTATATGTGCCTAATGCTAGTGATGGTTTTTCATTTAATCCACACCTAGATTAGCTGGTAAAAAAGTGCAGGCTTAAATCACAACCACTGCACACCAATGTAGGAGGCTGGCTTAGTATATGGTCCACACTTAAGTGAAGCATCCTGCACTAATCTAGACAACCCTTATGGTGATTTTAGTGGTCTTAGACAACCTTGGAAATCTCTCTAAGTAGTAGCTGTAGAGAACAGGCTTCAGTCTTAGTCCAAGAGTGTTAAGCAGCTTGTTTTACCAGTACTAATCATGTAGTGTAGATTAAACGAAAAAGAACCACACAGTGTAGTTATAAAAATAGTTATATTTATTATACACACTCACTAACACATTGGTATATCTCCTACCTGGAGATATAAACACAATACACACAATATTTCCAAAGGAGAACAGTGGTCTCCAGGGGGAGACCAAACCATATACTGATAAAGTGGAATGTGAATTGCGACCGACGTCAAGACTTGACCCAGAATACTTAGAAGAGCTGGGGACCCAAGGAACCACCCACGATAAGTACCCAAGAAGCCCACGGAGGCCGTGTACAGAGTGGAAACACAGCTGCGTACTCAATGCAAGTCAATGGGGAAGTCGCTGTTTCAGTTTTGCAGAAGGACCCTTCCCAGAGCACCCTGAAGAAACCCCTTGGAAGATGGAAGGTTGGAGAGTCACCCCACCCAGGAACCAGGATACCTACACTAGGGAAGCCAGGTGCATAGGTGCAAAGTAACGTCGGAAACCACCGTAGACCACAACGGAGGACTTCAGTGAAGATGCCGCTGGTGAAGGTGGTGAAAGTCCGGTGAAATCAAAGGGTGGATTCTTGAAGAGGGGTACCTGCAAGCAGAGGGGACAGAGTCTATACCACTCGGGAATGACCAGGAGGCACGGAAAACCAAAGACCACAGATGACGGAAGATGCAGGAGTGTTGACGGGTACCTTGTCGCTGCAGCTGTGAGGACCAGGCAAAGCTGTGGAAGACCAGGACTCTTTCATGAGCTGTCCCACGGCAGAAGTCGAGAACCAAGGGGTCGGTGACTGGCGGGAGCGTCAGCAAGCCTTGGCAGCAGCAACAAAAGCAGAAAATTACGAAGGTGCGGTGTCGGGACCAGCAAGGTCCAAGGGACTCACCAAGTGCAGGAGAGTCAGAGCAGGCCCCGAGCAAGCAGGGGAGCCCACTGGAGCCAAATAAGATCCTCAAGAGGACCCACAGGCCGAAAGCCCAGGAGTTGCAAGAGGACCTCAAGCAGCTCAAAAAAGATGCAGGCCCACAGTGCAGAGGATGAGGTGAGGACAAAGATCGTGGCAGGTAGGGAGGCTGGAGCTTCTTGGAGCCCGAAGATCTCTGGAGAAAAGAGTCAACAAGCCTTGGCAACAGCAATTCGACGCAGTGCACAGGGGTGCTGTTCCAGCAGTTCCACCGAGGGATACTGGCCTCAAACTCGGTGAGAAGACAGTGCTTGCCTCGGGAGGGGGGTTGCAGAAGCACCACCTGTGTTGCTGGGTCTTTCGAAGTCCAGAGGACGTCAGGAGCTTACCTGCGGTGCCTGCAGATGCAGGGAAGTGACTCCTTCACTCCAAGGGAGATTCCTTCGGTGTCTTTGATACCCACAATCCTGGAGAAGAACCTGGATGAAGCACAGGCACAGACGACGCAGAAGACTGACAAGATGACGAGACCAGGAGCAGCAGGAGTCTTCCTAGATGCAGTCTCGGTTCCCAAAGTGAAGTCCAAAGTGCCCAGACGGTAGAAGTAGAAGTGGTTTCGGATCGGAATCTTGTCTCACAACGAATCGGAAGAGCCACCCCCAGGTAAGCCCTTAAGTACCCAAAGAAAAGGGTTGGGGTGATTCAGGGGTCCCTCCCAGAGGAGGGCCTGGACAGAGGGGAGGATACTTGCATGTCATTTGTCCAGTTTCACGCCAGAGCAGGAGCCAACTGCTCCCTGAACTGGTTTCACCTTGAGTATGCAAGGAAGGCACCAAATGTGCCCTTTAAAGCAGTCTGGGGAATGACAAAAAGCTATTCTCAGATATCTACTTGTTCTTGATAACGCCGGCCCGTCCCCCTGCCTCACCGGCCCATGCCAAGTGGGGGAGAGAAAATGAACATCCAGCGACGGATAAGGAATGGAGTGACATCCTCCACCGGGCACGTACCTCAGTACTTAACACTACTAGCAAAGAAATGCTCCTAAAGATCACCCACTATGGGCACCAAACCCAGGCCAGGATGGCGGGCAGGAATCACTCTGGGGACAGGCAATGTTGGCGTCGATGTGGGCAACAGGGTACACTTACACATATCCTATGACAGTGTCCGAAACTGGACATCTATCGGTCCAAAGTCCTAGAAGCGGTCAACATCATGTATCAGACAGATATACCCAAATTTCCAAGCCATATACTCCTGGGCCTCCCCAATCCCCTCACATACCCGCTGCGTTCATATAAGTGTAAAGCGATCACTTTATTGCTGGGGGCGGCGAAATACATTTTACTCGCTAGGTCGGGCAAGGAAACCATCCCTTTACATTTAGATTGGTTGCATAGGGTCTGGGACGTAGTGGGTATGGAGAAGCTAACCACGTCAGCTGCACAACAATTACCGCGTTTTGATAAAATGTGGCAACCCTGAATAAATACCTGTCAGAGGAATTCCGAGAACTGCCCTGCCCCCGATATCTGCGGATACAGAACCTAACACCACAGGCCCCTGCCGCGGACCACTAGCCGCAGGACACCACTCAGGGGGGGCCTTGACATCCACAGCGCCTCTCTACTTCACCCACCTCCCGCTCGGGCCTGATCCTCTTTCTGTCCTTTCTCTGTCTTTCGTTCCTCTTGTTATTAAATGATACACACTGTCTATCGTATGCAGAAACACCGCTGGCCAGTGGATGTAGGCGGTTTGTTGTGTATCGTGTTCTTATAAAATCAATAAACTAGATTTCACCCCTAAAGCAGTCTAGGAGTGCTGGCAAGCACCCCCACCCCAGCCCAATACACTAAGTCCTATCTGGGAGGTGGTCACACCTCCCTGTGACAGGAAACCTATTATTCTACCTGCCCCTGCTCGAGCCTGGCTCAGCAGCAGGAGGGCAGAATCGTGTCTGTGGTCGGCAGCAGCACTAGCTTGCTGTTAGACCCTGAAAGGCTGGTACCAGGAATACAGGGGTCTCCCTAGGGGAGCCACCCAGTACATGGGATCCTACATCCAACACTGGTATAGGTGTTGGGGTAGAATTCCAAAATTTTTGATAACAAAAATGACTGGATTCGGTGCAGCCAGTATATAGTTAGACGTCTCGTATTTGACTTGATGTCCACCATATGTATAAAATGGCTGACCGGACATACAAAGCCTGGAGAATCGACTCCAGGGTTTGTAGGGGGTGTCCAGCTCATGCAGGGCACCCTCACACTTATAACCAAGCACCCTGCCTTCAGGATTGAAAGGCCTATCTTAGGGGTGACTTATAGGTTTTAAGTAAAGTGACCTCAGATATAAGGAAACTTATATCTGTTGTGAGTGGTGCTAGCACCAGTTCACACAGGCTGCATTAGCAGGCCTGTAGTCACAGTTTGAGCGGTCTCTCATGGGTGGCATAATACATGCTGCAGCCCATGGGAGACCCCTGGTGTACCTATGCCTTGGGTACCTTAGTACCATATACTAGGGACTTAAAAGGGTACACCAGCAGCCAATTAGAAAGGTACCAAAGGACTTACCATAGCCCAATTTAGGGAGAGAGCACAGTGACTGGGGTCCTGATTAGCAGGATACCAGTCAGACTAGTCAGAAAACAGAATGACACCAGCAAAAAGTGGGGGTAACCATGAAAGCAGATCCTACTTTCCTACATAATGGTATCCCAGTATGCCTATTGTGGGGTGTACAAAGTACTTACCAGAGAATTTAGAGGAGAGAGTACTGCCACTGGGGTCCTGGTTAGCAAGATCTCAGTGAACTACAGTCAAAACACACTGACACCAGGCAAAAAGTAGGGGTATCAATGCCAGAAAGATCCTACTTTTCTACACAAGCCATACCATCCTGGCGGTGGGCTACAAACAGATTTTTTACACTAAAATGTCCTGCAGGACCGAACGGGTAAAATGCCCGTTCCTACGGGCCTGACTTCCCAGGCAATAGTGCTTTCCAAAGGTGTGCAGACGCCCATGTTGCTGCCTGGCATATGTCCAGGGCTGCGACACCCCGAGCCAACATCGTGGTCGCAGCTTTACCCCTGGTACAATGGGCCAGTAAACCCAGAGGACGCTGCTTCCTAGCCAAGGCGTAGCAGATCTTATTGCAGATAATGACCCAGCGCGAAATAGTCGGTTTCTGCACTGCTGGACCTTTTTTTTTTTTTTAGCTCCCACGTAACCCACAAAGAATTGGTCATCCACCCGGAATTCTTTTGTGTGGTCAAGGTAGAACGACAACACTCTTTTGGGGTCCAGATGGTGGAGACACTCCTCTTCCTTAGAAGGATGCGGGGGAGCAAAAAAGGTAAGCAGTGTGATTGACTGACCCAGATGGAATGGGTCACCACTTTTGGTAATAATGAAGCACGGGTGTGAAGCACCACCTTAACCACAAAAGTCATAAAGTAGGGAGGCTTCCATGGCAAAGCCTACAATTCAATCACCCTCCAGGCAGATGTTATTGCCACCAGAAAGGGTGTCTCGATGGTAAGCAGCTGGAGAGGACAATTATGCAATGGCCTCGAAAGGAGCACACAGGAGAAAATTGAGGACCAAATTAATGTCCCACTGAGGCATGACAAAGGGCGCAGTGGAAACATATGTACAAGCCCTTTTAAGAATCTATTTACAACAGGAGATTTAAACAAAGAATGTTGGTTTGGCAGCAGCAAGAAAGTGGACAGAGCAGAAAGATAACCCTTGCGCGTACCCAACGTAGAGCTCTGCTGGGCAAGGCCAAGAATAAAAAGAAGGATAGTAGATAAAGAGGCAGAAATAGGGTCAATAGACCTTTCTGTACAAGATTTTACAAACTTTTGCCAATGGCAGGCATGTACCACCTTAGTGGAGGGCCACCAAGATAACCTCAAATACTTCAGGAGGAAGGTCGAAAGCTATCAACTGTCGCTGCTCAATCTCCACGCATGGAGGTGGAGAGTTGACAGGTTCGGGTGGATGACCCTTCCCTGCTGCGACAGAAGATCCTCCCGAAGGGATACCATGATCGCAGGATCAATGCTCATTCCAACAAAGCTATGGATACCAGACTCTACATGCCCAGTCAGGAGCCACAAGAATGACTTGGGCCCAGCAGTTCTTGATCTTCTTGAGAACTCTGGGCAGAAGTGGTATGGGCAGAAAGGTGTACAAGGAGGCCTGTTCTCCACTCGTGACGAAAAGCGTTGTCGAGCAAAAGCCGCCTTGGAAACCCCAACAGGCAAAGCTGCTGACATTGATTATTCTCTTCGGAGGCAAACCGATGCAACAAAGGCTCTCCACACTGCTGAAAGAGACCTTGTGTCACCTCTGTCTGGAGACGCCATTCGTGATCCGCTAAAGAGACACAATTGATGGACGGAATGCAGAACAAATCAAAACATTCACCCCCAGTCAATAGATCTGGGTTAAATCCATCATTCTTTTGCTCATATACCCCAGTTTAGACCTGGCCATATGCAAATCAGTCTTGACCCTGTGCCTCATGGGAACAGTCCAGCCCGAACTGCCAAGCCAGGTCCTCCCTGGACCGGAAACAAGCATCCTAGGACCGGTTTCGGGGTTTCACCCCTCTTCAGCCAGGATAGCTTGATTCCAGTGGCACAGTGAGCCCGGGACCCACGTCTGGGCATACCCGGCGCACTTAGGGCGAGGAAGCAAAGACACACAATTGATGGACGGAATGCAGAACAAATCAAAACATTCACCTCCAGTCAATAGATCTGGGTTAAATCCATCATTCTTTTGCTCACCATGCCACCCCAGTTTAGACCTGGCCATATGCAAATCAGTCTTGACCCTGTGCCTCATGGGAACAGTCCAGCCCGAACTGCCAAGCCAGGTCCTCCCTGGACCGGAAACAAGCATCCTAGGACCGGTTTCGGGGTTTCACCCCTCTTCAGCCAGGATAGCTTGATTCCAGTGGCACTGTGAGCCCGGGACCCACGTCTGGGCATACCCGGCGCACTTAGGGCGAGGAAGCAAAAGACACACAATTGATGGACGGAATGCAGAACAAATCAAAACATTCACCCCCAGTCAATAGATCTGGGTTAAATCCATCATTCTTTTGCTCACCATGCCACCCCAGTTTAGACCTGGCCATATGCAAATCAGTCTTGACCCTGTGCCTCATGGGAACAGTCCAGCCCGAACTGCCAAGCCATGTCCTCCCTGGACCGGAAACAAGCATCCTAGGACCGGTTTCGGGGTTTCACCCTCTTCAGTCAGGATAGCTTGATTCCAGTGGCACAGTGAGCCCGGGACCCACGTCTGGGCATACCCGGCGCACTTAGGGCGAGGAAGCAAAGACACAATTGATGGACGGAATGCAGAACAATTCAAAACATTCACCCCCAGTCAATAGATCTGGGTTAAATCCATCATTCTTTTGCTCACCATGCCACCCCAGTTTAGACCTGGCCATATGCAAATCAGTCTTGACCCTGTGCCTCATGGGAACAGTCCATCCCGAACTGCCAAGCCAGGTCCTCCCTGGACCGGAAACAAGCATCCTAGGACCGGTTTCGGGGTTTCACCCCTCTTCAGTCAGGATAGCTTGATTCCAGTGGCACAGTGAGCCCGGGACCCACGTCTGGGCATACCCGGCGCACTTAGGGCGAGGAAGCAAAAGACACACAATTGATGGACGGAATGCAGAACAATTCAAAACATTCACCCCCAGTCAATAGATCTGGGTTAAATCCATCATTCTTTTGCTCACCATGCCACCCCAGTTTAGACCTGGCCATATGCAAATCAGTCTTGACCCTGTGCCTCATGGGAACAGTCCAGCCCGAAACCGGTCCTAGGATGCTTGTTTCCAGTCCAGGGAGGACCTGGCCTGGCAGTTCGGGCTGGACTGTTCCCATTGGGCGCAGGGTCAAGACTGATTTGCATATGGCTGGGTCCAAACTGGAACGGCATGGTGAGCAAAAAAACGATGGATTTAGGCCCAGATCTCTGAACTGGGGTGAATGTACGACATTGTACTGCATTCTGTCCATCAATTGTTGTTTTTGCATTTGTCACCCCGAGTGGTACGGGTATGCCCAGACGTCCCGTGCTCTCTATGCCACTGGAGTCAAGCTATCCTGGCTGATGAGGGCTGAAAGCCCGAAACCGGTCCTAGGATGCTTGTTTCCAGTCCAGGGAGGACCTGGCTTGGCAGTTCGGGCTGGACTGTTCCCATTGGGCGCAGGGTCAAGACTGATTTGCATATGGCTGGGTCCAAACTGGAATGGCATGGTGAGCAAAAAAACGATGGATTTAGGCCCAGATCTCTGTACTGGGGTGAATGTACGACATTGTTCTGCATTCTGTCCATCAATTGTTTTTGCATTCGTGATCCGCTAGGCATCGACGGCTGAGTTTGTCCGCCTTGGCCTGCTAGGTGTTGAACCACCAGGGAAATGCCCTGACATTCCAGCCATGTCCAGAGGCGCAGGGCTTTTAACAAAGGGTCCACAACCCCACCCTGCCCTAACTGTCGCAGTACCATGTGGCAGTGGTGTTCTCTGTGAACACCTGCACTAACTTCCCCTGGACAGACGGAAGAAATGCTTTCAATGCTAGAGGGATCACCCGAAGCTCCAACAAGTTGATGTGGAGCCCCGACTCCTCTGGAGACCAGTGTCCTCTGATCTCCACCTATCCCAAATGGCCGCCCCATCCCAAGAGTGACATCTGTTACTATTGTGAGATCTGGTTGGGGAAGGGAGGGATGTCAACCACCACTGCAGGTCTTTTGCAGTTCCCTCCGAGATCTGGACCATGTCGGAGAGATTCCCCTGGTGCTGCTGCGCCCCACTGGAACTTCAGGTCCAACTGCAGAGCCCGCATAAGCCGTCTGGCGTGGTTTACCAACAGGATGCAGGAAGCCATGAGTCCCAGCAGCCTCAGAGTCATTCTCACCGAAATCCTGGATAGAGGCTGAAACATCAGTATCATAGCCTGGAAATCCTGGACCCGCTCCTCGGGAGGATAAGCCCGAAACTGCACTGTGTCCACAACAGCTTCGATGAAAGGGAGCGTCTGAGAAGGAGTCAGGTGTGACTTCGGCAAGTCTATAGTGAACCCCAGCGAATGCAGTACGTTCGCTGTAATCTGGAGGTGGGAGACGACAGCCTGGGGCGAGGACGCCTTCAACAGCCAGTCCTCAAGATAGGGGCAGACTGACACCCCTAACTTGTGCAGATGAGCTGCAACCATCGCCATCACCTTGGTGAACACCCAAGAGGTGCTGGTAAGGCCAAATGGAAGCACAGTGAACTGAAAGTGCTCATGGCCTACCTTGAATCGCATGTAACGCCTGTGAGCCGGCAGGATGGGGATGTGAAAATACACATCCTGCAAGTCCAATGCTACCAGCCAGTCTCCTTGGTCTTGAGCAGACAAGACCTGAGCCAACGTGAGCATCTTGAATTTCTCCTTTTTGAGGACGAGATAAACGGTCCAAAGGTCCAAACTGGTCTGTACCCTTTTGTTCTTTTTCGGAATCAGAAAGTAGCGGGAGTAGCAACCACTGCCTACTTCTGAAATCGGAACCCTTTCTATAGCTCCCTTGGCCAGGAGAGCTGTAACTTCCTCCTGGAGTAATGCTAAATAATCCTCCGCCAGCCGTTCCTAATTTGGCAGTAAAGGAGGAGGAAAAGACAGAAAAGAGAGAGAATGGCCTTCCTGAATGATCTGCAAGACCCATTTGTCTGATGTTATGAACCTCCAGGGGAGGAGATGGTGTTGAATTCACCCTCCGACTGGTGTAACATGGTCTTGCAGAACCAAACTAGGAATGCTTGGAGGCTGCTGCTGCCAAGGGCTGGGTGGCAGATGACTTCTGGCTACCATTCGGAGGTCGGAATGAACCGCAGCCACATCCTTGCACAACTTGAGGAGTCTGCCCAGGACGGTGGCTGGGATATGGCTGACGCGGTTGAAAGCCCCTTCCACTGCCACGAAAGGGGGGAAAGCTTGACTGGCAACGAGGTGTGAACAAGAGGCCCAAGGATCTGGCCGTAGCATGAGATTCCTTGAAGGGCTCCAAGGCTAAGTCCGCTTTCTCTCCAAAAAGACGAGTCCCGTCAAAGGGCATGTCCATAAGATTAGCCTAGACATCACCAGAGATGCCAGATGTTGTCAGCCAGGTGCAACACTGTAAGGCTACCATTGATGAAACAGCTCTGCCCTGCGAGTCAGTCATGTGTAAGCCACACCTAATGGGAAATTTGCTACTTCTCTCCCATCCTTCACTGCCTGGGAGAGCATGGCCCAGGCCTCCTCTGGGACTTGTGGCAGCACTCGCGCAGCTGTTTCCCAAAGGGTGTGCAACAAACAGCCTAATAAGCCCGAGGTATTCACCGACCACAATGCCAGGCTGGTAGAAGAAAACATCTTCCCAACTGTGTCCGGCATCTTGGATTGCCTATCTGGAGGAGCAGAAGGGAATGCGCCATGGGACATCAAAGGCTTAACCACCAAGCTCTCAGGAGTGGAGTGTTGGCTGAGGAACCTTGGATCACCCGGTGCAGGGCAATGGCAGCGTCCAATTGTCCTGTTCACAGGAGCCCCTGTGCTAGGCTTGGACCACGTGCCTAGAAGGACATCTTTTTGTGCTTCATTAAAGGGCAATAGGGGTTTGGATGTGGAAGCCCCAGGCTGAAGCACCTCGGTCAGAAGATTAGTCCTGACCTGCACCAAGGGCAGCTGCAGGCCAAGGACCTCTGTTGCCCTCCCCACCCCCATGGCATAAGATGCCCCTTTCGCCATAGCCACACTAGGTGGAGAGAGCATACCAGTATCTGGGGATGTGTCCAGTCCACTGACTTCCCCAAGATCCTCATACCAGTCCAACTGATCCACTGGAACATCTAGTTGTTGTTCTAAAGGGTCCATGGACCCCCTTCCCAATCCTCACCCATGCCTGAAACTTCCTCAAAATGCACAGGCAACGACGTAGAACCTCTGGGCTCTGCCAGCGACAGAGTCAACGTTGAGCCGACTCAGAGTCTTTGTGTATCAGGATGGGGCTGGTGCAGGAGGCATCGACTTTGGGTCAGATGCCAGGGAAATTCGCGTTGGCCCGACCGGCGTCGACCTGATTCCGGAATCTGATCCATGAGACCCCACCGGCACAGTGGCCGGAGTCGATGGTGTAGAATCTGGTGGGGTCTCCTCCTACCCTGCGGGGCCTGTAGGTGCACCAG
This sequence comes from Calotriton arnoldi, assembly GCA_963921515.1. NCBI lineage: Eukaryota > Metazoa > Chordata > Amphibia > Caudata > Salamandridae > Calotriton > Calotriton arnoldi. The sequence goes on along the minus strand of CAWUFW010000135.1, from coordinate 4,702,883 downwards.
AGGGGTCGGCCCGCTCAAATAAGTGGCGCATGGGCTCGTAAAATTCGTTATTTTGAGCAGGGATCACTCTGGCTCCCAGAAATGGGGGGAGATGCAGAGTTGAACCTGGCTCCGGCTCTGGCTCTGCATAAGCGGGCCCAGAGTGTCGACGCTCCTTACCAGTCTCGTCGAAGGACAACAGATGAGGTGAAGTCGAAGTCCATTTAGACTTCTTTTCTGGCCTCTTCCCCAAGTGTCCTAAGGACCTCGAGTGAGAAGAGGAGGACTTGGGGCTCCATGAGCGGTCCCGCAACTTCCTCTTCTCTCGAATGGGACCAGGATTTTTGAGGAGTCGTGCTCAATGGTGTCGACTGCCAGGCTGCAAGGAGCTTCAAAGATGGCTCCCGTAAGGCCTTTACAGCCATGGCCCGGCAATCCGAGCATGACTTCGTGTAGTGGTAGCACTCGCAGTACCACAAGCAGACGAGGTGGGGGTCAGTTACCGACATAGCGCGGTTACAGGCGCCACAGTTTATTCCCTGTACGTCTAGATGGCATCCTCGACAAAGGAAAAAAAATCCTCAACAAAATGTCGAAAAAGGCCTGTCAAAAAAGAGCGAGGGGTAGCTCTTTTCCGGATCAGCGCTTAACTGGCACGGAACGAAAAGAACGGACGTCCGAGTGCCTGGGTGGCTCCTATATAGGTGACCGTGACGTCATAACCGACGCCAACACTGTCACATGGAGCCGAACAGCCACCCAGCAGGGATACTGCTAACGCAAAAGTTCTGGATCCAGTCTTGACGCGTGGGAAAATTCAAAGGTACGGAATCTGCAGCTAGAAGTCTCTATCAGATTCCACAGCCGGAGATTAGGGTGGGTGATACAAGGGAATAGACCGAGTTTGAGAGAGGATTCAGGAGCCTGACTGGTTCCTAGGGGTTTGATGAACAAGTTACTTACCTTCGGTAACTCCTTATCTGGTAGAGACATTCTACTTGCAGATTCCTTACCTTAGAATTTCCACCAGGCGTCAGTCTGGATCCGGAGACTTTTCACGAGCAGTACCCCTGCTTGCCATTAGGTGGCGTCTGTCAGCTCAGCATCCATTGTCGGCGTTGTGAACGCCGAACATGATGTTGCGGGTCCTATAAAGGCGCCACCCCGGCGTGCTGACGTCCGTTTCTTTTTATGCCTTTCCATGCTAGAAGCGCAGAGCCATGAAGAACACTGACCCGGTGCATCAAAACTAGGGCCCTGAAAGTAAAGTCCCTGTCCATAGAAATCAGTTCGCAGAGCGGGGAGGATGGATGGGTCGGTAAGGAATCTGCAACTAGAATATGTCTCTACCAGATAAGGTATGACCGAAGAAAAGTAACTTGTTAATTGATAGAGACTTCTAGTTACAGATTCCTTACTTTACAATAGATACCCAAGCAATATCAGCTCCGGAGGTGGGTCTGCGCACCGAACGGGCAAAGTACCCGTCCTGTCTGCCCGGAGTATCCAGGCAGTAGTGGTTGGTGAACGTGTGCAAGGAGGCCCACGTTGCTGCCTGACAGATGACTAGGACTGGAACTCCGCGTGCTAACGCAGTGGTTGCAGCTGTCACTCTAGTAGAATGAGCATGCAAACCCTCCGGCGGTCACTTTTTAGCCAATGCGTAGCACATTTCAATGCAGATAACAACCTATCTAGAGATAGTTCTCTTTTGCACTGCCCGGCCTTTCACACCCACATAACCAATAAAGAGTTGATCATCCCCCTGGAACTGATTGGTATGATCATGATAGAAAGCAAACGCTCTTTTTGGGTCCAAAAGGTGGAGTCTTTCCTCTTCCTTAGAAGGATGTGGGGGGTGTAAAAAGTAGGCAAGGTGATGGATTGGCCTACATAGAAGAGTGTAACCACCTATGGCAGAAAGGGAGCCTGAGTGCAGAGCACCACTTTATCAGGATAGATGGAAAGGTAGGGTGGCTTAGATGACAATGCCTGCAGCTCACTCACCATCCAGGCAGAGTTAATGGCCACAAGGAAGGCTGTTTTTAATGTCAGAAGCCAGAGAGGACAATGGTGGAGCATCTCAAAAGGAGCGCACATTAGGAAAGTCGGAACCAAATTCAAATCCCATTGGGGCATTATGAAAGGGGATGAAGGAAACGTGGGTAAGGCCCTTGAGGAACCTACTAACCATGGGAGACTTAAACAAAGAGTTAGTCGGGTAACCTCATAAATGCAGAGATCGCAGCTATATAACCTTTGAGGGTGCCCAAAGCAGAGCTCTGCTGGGCATAAGAAAGTACGAAAAAAAGAACCTCGGAAAGAAGGGCAGTGAGGGGGTTAACGGACTTAACTGTACACCATGCCACAAATTTGTTCCAAAGACAGATGTATACTGTTTTTGTGGAAGGATGCCTGCCTACCAAAACAACGTTACAGACTTCGGGCAGAAGGTCAAAAGCTGTCAACTGCCGCCACTTAATCTCCATGCAAGAAGGCTGAGACTGGACAAGTTCGGGTGGCGAACTTTCCCATGCTGCTGCTACAGAAGATCCTCCTGAAGGGGCAATTTCATCGGAGGATCGATGGTCATGCTCAACAGCTCGGGATACCAGACTCTTCATGCAGAGTCCGGAGCCACAAGGATTACATGGGCCCAGTCATTCTTGATCTTCTTGAGAACTCTGAGCAGAAGTGGTATGGGCAGAAAAGCATATAGGAGGCCTGAGCTTTAGTTACAACCACAAGCGTCGCAGAGCGAGTGCCACCTTGCAAACTTCAACATGCAAAACTCCTGACAATGCTCATTCACCTCAGAGGGAAACAAATCCAACCAAGGCTCTCCCAACTGTTGAAAGAGATCTCGCACTACCTCCAGATGGAGACGCCATTCATAATCGACAAGGCATTGTCGGCTGAGTTTATCCGCTCTGCCGTACAGAGAGCCAGCCAGGTGTTGACCCTGATGTTCCAGCCATTTCAGAGGCGCAGAGCGTCCTGATAAAGGGTCCTCAAGCCCGCCCAGCCCTGCTTGTTGCAGTACCACTTAGCAGTGGTTTTGTCTGTGAACACCTGCACTACTTTCCCTTTAAGAGAGGGAAGAAATGCTTTCAATACCAGTCTGATCACACACAACTCGAAAAGGTTAATGTGGAGTCCGGACTTTGCCGGAGACGTAGATGCCTGTGATTTCCACCTCTCCCAGGTGGCCGCCCCATCCTCGGAGAGACGCATCTGTCACTACCATCAGATCTGATTAGGGAAGGGAGAGGGATCTGCCTCTGACCCATTGGAGGTTCGTTAGCTACCACTGCAGATCTTGCGAAGTTCCCTCCAAAATCTGGACCATGTCAGAGAGATTCCACTGATGCTGCACCCACTAGAACATCAGGTTCCCCTGCAGAGCCCACATGTGCCATCTGTAATGATTCACCAACATGAAGGTCATGAGGCCCAGCAGACTCAGAGTGATTCTCACCGAAATCTGGGATAGAGGCTGAAACATCGATATCATAGCATGAATATCCTGGACTCGCCACTTGGAAAGTTAGTCCCACAACTGCACTGTGTCGAGAACAGCTCGGATGAAAGGGAGTGTGAGAGGGAGTCAGGTGTGACTTCGGCACATTTATAGTGTACCCCAGTGAATGCAGGAGGTCCGCTGAAGGTGGGAAACGACAGTCTGGGGCGAGCCCACCTTTAACAGCCAGTCGTCAAGTTAATAGAAGGCCGAAACCCCTGACCTGCGCAGATGAGCTGCAACCACTGTCATTACCTTGGTGAACACCCGAGGGGCACTGGTAAGGCCAAAGGGGAGCATGGTGAACTGAAAGTGCTCGTGGCCCACTGTGAACAGCAAATAACATCTGTGGGCAGGCAGGACGGGGATATGAAAATAGGCGTCCTGCAAGTCCAACGCTACCATCCAATCTCCTGGATCAAGAGCAGATAAAACCTGAACTAGAGTGAGCATTTTGAACTTCTCTTTTTTGAGGAAGAGATTGAGGGTCTGAAGTCTAGGATAGGGCACAGGCCCTTGTCCTTTTTGGGTACCAGAAGGAGGCGGTAATAACAACCACAAACTACTTCTGGCACAGGGACCCTCTCTATGGCTCCCTTGGCCAAGAGAACCATAACCTCCTCGTGGAGAAGTTCCAAGTGATCCTCAGTCATCCGAACATAGGACGATGGCATGGATGGAAGGACAATCACGAAGGGGAGGGAGTAGCCCATTTGGACAATCTGCAAAACCCACCTGTCTGACGAGATGGACGGCCAGCGGACCAGGTGATGGCGAATCCCCCCCTCTGACTGGTCCCTGGTGGGGGAAGCAGCAGACTAGGAATGCTTGGAGGCAGCTGTTGGGGTGGTGGTGGGGGGGGGTGGAGGGGGGAGGGATCGGCCAGACTACTGGCTCCCTGATCCACGAGGATGGTGGATCCCATGACCCTGGCTACGCAAAGGCTGGGCAGCCCGCACGGCACGGAGGCTGGAGGAGAACAGACATGAGGGGACCCCCTTCCGTAGCCACGAAAGAAGCACAATGCAGACTCAAGGGAATAGGGGCAGCTGCGAGGCCCAAGGACCTGGCCATAGCAGGGGAATCCTTCAAGTGCTTGAGCGACGAGTCTGCTTTGTCTCCGAAGAGACGAGTGTCATCAAAGGGCATGTCCATATGGATAGATTTGACATCCTCCGAAAAGCCAGACGTCCTCAACCAGGCATGACATCTCAAGGCCACCGTCGATGCAACCACTCTGTCCAGTGAGATGGTTGTGTCCAGTCCACATCAGATTGTGAAATTCGCTGTCTCTCTCCAATCAGCAACAGCTTGGGAGAGAATGGCCTGGGTCTCCTCCGGGACCTGTGGCAGCACTCGTGCAACTGTGTCCCAAAGAGTATGGGTATAATGGCTTAAAAGCCATGCAGTGTTCACGGACCGCAATGCCAGGCTGGAGGAAGAAAACATCTTCCCAAGTTGGTCCAGCCTCTTGGATTTCCTATCAGGGGCTGCGGAAGGGAATGCGCCCCGGGACGTAGAGGCTTGGATAACCAAGCTCTCAGGAGTTGGGTGTTGCATCAAGAATGTTGGTTCATTTGGAGCAGGTCTATGGCGGAGAGCAGTTGTCCTGTTCACAGGAACCCCTGGGCTGGGTTTAGACCAGGTACCCAGCAGGAAATCAGTAAGGGCCTCATTAAAGGGCAAAAAGGGTTCAGAGGATGAAGCCCAAAGCTGAAACACCTGTTAGGAGGGCCTGACTGCCACCGAAAGGAGCTCGAGGTCCAGGACTTTAGCCGCTCTTCGCACCACCATTGAATAGGACACTCCTTCCTCCCTGGCCATGGTAGGGGAAGAAAGCATGCTAGTGTCAGGGGAAGTAACAAGACCACTGGACTCACCCAGGTTCATCCACCAGTCCATAGAGTTTTGGAGCTGGTCTTCTAAAGGGTCCAGCGACCCCTCCCATACTTCACTGTACCCCAGCCCATAAGAATAGGGGTCAGGATCTGACATAGGGGGCAAGGCCCCTGTTTAAGTCGGTGTGGTGCAACGCCGCTCCACCTCTGTGTCGGAGTCAGCAATAAGGATAGGGTTGACGTCGACCGGGCGCCGCGACGTTGGGAGCGTCGGCGGTGGAACCGATGTCAGGGAAGGTCGAGGTGGTACAACCAACACGGTATTGATCCAGGAACGGATCCATGAGTACCCCCTGGAGCCGAGGCCGAAACTGCTGGTGTGGGAACAGAGAGGTCCCCTCCTGACCCCGCAGCATCTCAAGGCACTCCAGCAGAGTCTGGCTGCACAAAGATGAGGCGCAAGGCCTCAAACACCTTGAGTTGGGCAGGGGTCGCTCCGGCTCCCGGAAATTGGGGGAGGAGAGGAACCAACCCAGACGTAGGCTCCAAGGACGAAGTCCTAGAGCGAAGATGTTCCCCTTCCCTCGTCGTGTTGGCCGTCAGACTAGGTGAAATAAAAGAACGCTTGTGCTTCGACGACTTCTTGTGCCTCGACTTACCCGATCGTTCTGAGGACTTGTAGTGGGAACAAGATGAAGGTGGGCTCCGCGACCTCTCTCGGGACCTTCCTCTTGACCGAGATCAGGAGAGACACGGAGAACAGTGCTGGGCCGCCTGGAGCTTTAGGGACCGCTCCCTCAAAGCTTTGGGATGCATGGCCGGGCATTCGGAGCACGACTTCAGGTCATAGTTGTGCTCCAAACACCACAAGCAGACGGGTTGCGGCTCCGTCCTGGACATCACCTGATGACAGGATCCGCAGGGCTTGATCCTGAGAAGACATGCTCAACGTACCAGGAGTGTGAATACTCAAGAAGTCTTTGATAAAAGTTGAAAAAAGGCCAGTCAAAAAGTGACTGAGGGGTAGCTCTTCTTCAGACAGCGCTGGCTGGGGCGGAAAGAAAAGAACTGACGGAAGAGTGCTGTGGTGGCACCTTTATAGGACTCGCAACGTCATGTCTGGTGTGCAACACACTGACAGACGCGGAGCCGACTAATGCCACCCGACAGCATGTAGTACTGTCTGGTACAGCTCGAGAAAATGTTCCGGATCCAGACTGACATCTGGGGGAAATTCTAAGGTAAGGAATCTGCAACTACAAGTCTCTATCAGATTACAAAGTCATATAACCATAATATTGTCCACTGCCTTAATCAGTGCTAAGCTATGATAAGTAATGGGAGAAACAACTGGTGAGAAAGATCTAAAGTGAAGGAATGGGAAATGATGCACAAGAGGATTTTTCTTCCCAACATGTTGGTGCACCAAAGGTAGGCAGACTTGAAGGTGATGTACAATAAGTGTTATGTACCAGTTAAAATGAAAAAATATGATGGTTCATATTTGGATTGCGTGATTTGGCCTTAACCTCAGGGTGAGAGACTTTTGATGTCCAGGCTGCAAAGTCTTCATGTGAGATACAGGCACTAGTCTGTATAAACTTCCCACTCCATTTCGTGGAAACAGTTGATAGTATCTTTAACATGTCTGATACGTGGGGGATCGTGCACCTATTTAAACGTATAGGTTTAACTAACTGAGCACATCGAAAGCCATGGTGCTCAGTGAGAGCAGGGAAAACTTTTTAAACAAAGATGTTTCTCATTCGAATTTGGCTTGTTTTGGAAAAAGGCCAAATTGTTCCCATCACATGGAGAGCCAAATGTTTGTGTGTCCTGTGTGGGAGACGCAACAGCCCTGTCGCTTGCATTCGCAGACGACGGTCCCTGTAACACCTCTTGTATCAGGTCAATGGAGCAAAGGTGATTTTCTTCAGTTCCCACAGCAGCCGCCGAGGAAACACTTGATTCCTGTGAGCCTGTTGTTGAGCCATTGTCCGTTCCGACAGGAGCTGAAGCATCCCTTGGAGGCTCTAACAATGCCATCATCAACATATGCTGAGGACATTGATACACATGGGCCTTTAAGGGGTCCATTAGTAAGGCTATGTCCGGTGGCACAACCAATGGAAGTGTCAGACACAGGTCCAACACGCATTCGTAGCCGCAGAATAGAAAGCAGAACACAGGCAAGAGGCAGTCAATCCAGACTGGTCTGAATGATAGGAACCAATGCTCGCTTAGTTCCCGAAGCCGAGGTGTGTCCAGATGGAGTACCATGCGTTCACGACAACGTCGCACCAGCAATTCTTTTGCCATCTCTCGATGAACTGGGCAGTCTTTTGCGAAGCAGGAAAATTAAAACCAAAATACCTACTACAAGTAGAAGGACCAGCGGAAGCCCTTCAAAAACGCTTCCCAATACAGAGTGTATGAATGCTGGAATAACTCCGAAGATCGTTTGAAAGGTGCTCAATAGCCCAGAACCTATAAGTTTAAATAGGTGCACGATCCCCTCGTATCAGACATGATATAAATATGACAAACCCTTTCCCCGAAATGGAGCAGGAAGTTCGTATGGACTAGTGCCTGTATCTCAGATGAAGACCTTGCAACCTGGAGATCAAAAGTCTCTCGGGCTGAGGTTAAGGCCACATTGTTCTGAAAAAGCATGGCTTTGAGTCTGTTCAGAGAATCAAACCGTATAAAGGCAACATTCAATGAAGGCCATAATGTTGCCTCCCTAATCGTGTAGGTAGGTGGAAACAATACTTGCATACAAGTAACCCTGGAACTTACTGTAACTAGATATGCGATGCCTGGAACCATCCCACAACAGCCTTGATTATTCAGCATCAAATAGCTCCCATTTGAGAGCAACTCGAACACCGGATGACTCAAGGCAGCTGGGGAACCTTTCTAGGGACAGGATAAGTTAGCAACCAAAGCATTACAGGCTCTGTGAAGCGAAACATCCTCAAAAACTAAGGACCCACTTCACAGTTTCAAAGCACTTTCACAGTTCGAACCGCTGAGAAAAACTTTGTGTCCCCATTCCTGCATCTAAATCGGTACGGTAATTCCCAGTACTTGTGTATGTATCCTTCTCCTAGCGCTTCATACCTGCCTACCTGGTGATACTGGAGACAGTATTGAAATTGGAAAGTCGTGACTGGCAGTGTAATATAGACATGGATTAACCATTCCGTGGAAGATGACTCAGCCATGGTAAAAGGTAATTGGTCCAATTTTTCAATGTGCAACATGGTATATTTTTTTCATCTCTTCGTTCCATTACTATCTGTCTTTCCGTTAGATTGTATGCACAAAACAGAGTCGTACTGTTGATGTTACGCAAGGGCACGTGACCAGAACGCAATGATTGTAGCGTCCAGCTTAATAGAATGGATCGCAATTGCGATTGTCCATGTTGTAGAATAGACTAATCCTGTTCCATTATATCTATTGCAGAAGACACAATGTTGCCCAGTGAATAAATTCTGGATGATAGTGTGGTCGTACCATTGTCAACCACAGCCAAAGCCTTTTCTCTGTGAATCCTATCAATATCACGCAATCTCTCATCAGCCTCCTGTTGAGAGACTTTTCATACTCGTTGTAAATAGCATACAAGAAGCGCTTTGGACGTGGCTTCTGGGGACCTAACAAAAAATCCCTAAGATACATGTCATCTGAGAGAAGAGATCAGTGTTGTTTCACCTGGGACAGTGTTGAGGTCTTTAGCCACTCTAGGCATAAATTCCCAACACTGTAAGATGTCACCCCCCCCCCGAGTGTTCTGATTGTACATAGCGCTGATCAGGCCTGTGGATACTAAAGCCTTCGGTGGTATACCTGAATCTTGACTGATACCTATTAGTGTCGATAGGCCAAACCAACCATCCTTCCCAACTGGGGCCTGATGAATTGTACGAACCATTGTGTAGTATGACATCCAATGTATCCCCACCGTGTAGTGTGTAATTTTGCCAACCCTCAAGAGTGCGTAAGCGAGGGAATCCTAGGTGTGTTCAAGTCCTTGATCTTTGCTAGCCCAAGACAGGAAGTCTGTTGCACTGCATCGTTCTGATGTGGTATGAGGCATGCTCTAAATAAGGCCTCAGTTCCCTGAACTTGCCAATCTTTAGTCCCCCAGGCAGATTTTATGCCTATAGTGTCCCTCCAAAAGTCGAAACCCTGTAAAGACAGCTAGGCAATAAAGGAAGCAGAGTGTATCAGCTTGGTGTTAGTAAACATATTTTTCTTTGCAGGTGTAGGTGCAAGCTTATAATAGGTCAGGTCTGAAATGTTAAACCCGGAAAAATAAGCAAACGTTTGTGCAAATGTTGTTGAACTACCTTTCGGCGGTGTTGGGCAATGTTCCCATTGGTGGTATGTGAAAGTATTACGCGGGATACTTGCTTTGTGCAAAATATGGTGACCATATTGTTGATAACAAAACAGTGTGTCAAAATTAGATGTATCATCATACAATTCATCATTCGAAAATGCAGCTGATTGTTCTAAATTAGACAGCACAGTATTTACAGTTTCAAAGTCCCAATCATCAGTGAAAGTACTAGAGGTGATGATATCACTAAGAGAAATTTTAAATAAATGTGGTATTTTTAAAAGTTCAGTAGGACCATCTACATCGTAGGAAACTCTGTCCCAGACTATTACTTCCGGAACTGGAACTGCTGTAATGTTCACTAAGGACAGGTCCCTCTGTTCACGGTGTGATGATGCATGAGGTTTCAGGACTAGGTTCACATGTTGTACTGCTGAGCGTTGTGGGAGGTAATGTCCATTCAGGAGCAAGAAAAAGACAGTCACTACACATATTCAGAGGACTAGGAACATTAGACCAATTGCAATCCAGAGCTGTAGCCAGGGAAAAACAAGGTAAGTCTTCTTCAGCCAACAGAGAAACCACAAATTTATTGTTTGTGGGATACAGGCGATGGCAGTAACTCAGGTTCACTTGGATCCAATGAGGAAGTATCAAAATCGATGAAGTAGCCAGACGCAGTTCAATCTATCTTTGTTAGCTGTACAGGTTTTGTGGAACTGGCAGATGACTTGTTTCGAGACTGTGGGAGGGATGGGTGGAAACAGAATCTAGGAGGCCTGATACGGTTCTCAATTGTGGCTTATTTTATTAGACTGTTCTAAATCCTGACAGAATTGTAATGATTTGAAATCTGGGTTCCCCTTCGGTGTAGTGATGGAATCTTCCTCTTCTTCTCTCAAAGGATGGTCTTCAGGAGATGGAAGGTCCCACAGGAGGCTCAAAGAGAGAAGAAAATGGCGTTAAGTATTTCGGCTTCCTTTCTTTGTATTGTATTGAGAACTTCACTACACCCGGAGGAAAATGTGAAAGGACTGTTTCACGGGGTTTGTGATTAAAGTAAAGTTTGGGAGGTAATAATGATAACACAGAAGGACTCAATCTCCAGGGTAGACTCCTTCAGTCCTTCTTTTCTTAGTCACCCGCGTGGGAGGGAAACATACGCATTGTAGGAGAGGTAATAAAAAGAAAAACAAAAATCATTTTAAAGCCCCAAAGGACAGAACATGCATACAATGATGATGGCTGTTTTTTAGTTAACTCTTTGGAGAACTTGACAAGCTTATACGACTAGAATAAGTTGCCTTTATTTGTTTGGGTATCTAGGAGGCCTGATACAGTTCTCAATTTTGGCTTATTTTATTAGACTGTTATAAATCCTGACAGAATTGTAATGATTTGGAATCTGGGTTCCCCTTCAGTGTAGTGATGGAATCTTCTTCTTTTCTCACAGGATGGTCTTCAGGAGATGGAAGGTCCCCAGGAGGATCAAAGTGAGAAACAAATTGCGGTATTTGGGCTTCCTTTCTTTGTATTGTATAGAGACCTTCACCACACCTGGACGAAAATGTGAAAGAACTGTCTCACGGGGTATGTGATTAAAGTGAAGTTTGGGAGGTAATAAAGATAACACAGAAGGACTCAATCTCCAGGGTAGACTCCTTCAGTCCTTCTTTTCTTAGTCACCCGCGTGGGAGGGAAACATACGCATTGTAGGAGAGGTAATAAAAAAATAAAAGGAAAACAAAAGTCCTTTTAAAAGCCCCAAAGGACAGAACATGCATTAAACGATGATGGTTGTTTTTTAGTGTACTCTTTGGAGAACTTACAAGCTTATTCGACTAGCATAAGTTGCATTTATTTGCTTGGGTATAGGGTGTGTACCTTTAAATAAATTAACACAAACGTTTTCTCACGCACAGTGGTTTGGCGAGGGCTTTATTTCTCTTCCTCTCCACCCTCTTTTTCTCTTTTTTCTCCCACCACTCTCCCGTTAGAGGCTCCACTGCAACTAGGGTTTCACCCCCTTTAACACCGTGGTCCACGGCGTCCCCTTTCCCCATCCTGATCACTTACCGCCAATGCTGCAACTCTCCAGAGTTGCGGCGACAAACAGGCATCTCCTGGGGGCGTCCACCACTCTTCACTTCAGTCCTCTGGAGTGTCTTCCTCAGCGTCACTGTTCTCATCCTGGGACTCTTCCCCGGTATCTCCGCTCCTTCCGTTTCCTTCAGCGGCCGGGTTCCACCTCAAACCTCCTTGACGGCGTCTTCCAGCTTCTTCGGACTTCCTCCTTTTCCCCTGTACCGGATTCGTCCTTCTTGCATGACTCCCTTTTCTCAGACGTCTGGAGCATCCGATTGGTTCCCTCGTTGGGCGGGTTCACCACATGCCTGCACGGGAGAGTTTATGACTAAAGGTTTAACTCCTTGGTTACCTTTCTCCTTCCAGTCGTGATATTGTTTTATTCGTGAGCCGGAGAGGGTTGCATGAGGTAAGTGCTTGAGTTCAGGGCCTGACCCTCCCTCATAGAGGCATATTCACATAGATGTTGGTATTTGGCAGAATTGAGATATGAGAGTCATTTGTAGTTTGATGTTGTTCAGTTTCAACTGGAACAAGTTCCATTCCATTGTTGGTAACTCCTTCATTTCGTAGAGTAGAATCTTCAAAGGTTATTAATCTTACCATCTGAACTTCCTGTATGCTAGCTTTCAGTGGCTATCCAGGAGCCCACGAGGCCTACTGTTGAGTATCGGCCACATAGTGTGGTTTGATCAGATCAATTGAGACAAATCTCTTGTCTTTCTTGCCGGCAAGGGGCGGTAGATGCACTGTTGTTCCTTCGACGGCCGGGACAGGTACAGGCACTTTGTAAGATGGCCCAAATTCTTTTTTGTCCACAATGTTTTCTCTGACCAGGTCCCCAATCTTCGGGACCCAGGCAGGTCTTGCCGGAACAACTTTCACCTCCCCAGTGGTAGTGCGTTTTACTTGGACATTGCTTTGTAATGCCCAGAATTCATTGTGTTCCTGTAAAACAGCCAAACGATCATTGATGTCAAATGATTTTTCATCCGCCACTGTGCTGTCACAATTGAAGTCGGGTACCCACATTCTCGGCCCAAACAGGACCTCGTATGGAGTACGGCCACCTAGGGAGCTTCTTGGCATATTAATGCCCTCTGGACCCCATATAGGTGATTGACCCAACTGCCACCCGAGCCGAATACCCTAGCTGTTAAGGATTGCTTTAAGTCCTGGTTCTTTCTCTGTACAATCAAATTTCCCTCGGGATGATAAGGAGAGGAGTGCTGCAATGCTGCACCCAAACTTTCCATAGCTTCTTTGTAAGCCCGTGAGCAAAACGCAGGGCCAGAATGTAATGTGCCAATTGCATATGTCCCTATGAAGACTCACAAATCCTTTATAACAGTTCGGGCACCAGCCAAGCGCTAAAGCCAAACCCACAGGAATCTAGAGCATGAATCCACTGCCACCAAGATGTACTTGTAGGCCCTGTCAGATTGTAAGGGGCCGCATTGGCCCAAATAGACACATGCGAAAGGTCTGTCTCATATCAGTAGTGTTTGTGGTGGACGTGCTACAGTTGAACCCTTCATCTGCTGACAGATGTCACACTTGAGGACAAAACCCATGGTCTGTTTAGTGAGACCTGGCCATCAATAACGCTGCTTTAGTAGTGAAACAGTTATACCTGCGTGTGCTGAACCAAGACCCTCGTGTGCAGCTAGAATTAATGTTAATATACGATTCATGTTTGTTAGTAGTCTATCCCCTACTCCTGCCATTTGAGCTTATAGAATGTTTTGGGCATCTAACTTGTAGGAGTACTTGAGTGGAAAACCTTTTGGCAAGGCTGAAGCTGTTGCGCGTAGCGTTTACAGCTATCATCTCTCCGTCTATCCTCACGCTAGAATGAGTGATTGCAGCAGTTTGCATTGTCGCCTTGGCGGCTTTATCAGACAATTAATTCCCTTCAACGTGTACGCCAACACGCTGATGAATCAATGTGTGAATTACTTGAGCCCATGACAAGCATTTTTTTCAGCTCTGCCACCTGTTCCCAAAGCAACCTGTGCTCTATTGTGCAACCTTTGGATTCTCTAAACCCATTCTGGCCCCAATGGTGAAGGTATGTATGACTGGACACAATAAAACGAATCGCACACAATGAGTGTGGGGAATTCCTGATCCATATTTTTTAGTGCCAGTATCAGGGCTTTCAGTTCTGCCAGCTGTGCTGTGCAATCTCCTAAAGACTGCATCTGTGTGTTGCTAGGACGGAATTTACCATCCCGCATACGTCACTTCACAATCACACATTCTGCGCTGTATTGCAGCTTACTTCCTACGGCAGGCTGGGCAGATCCGTCAGTGTAAATAATGTGTTCATACTGATCTAGAGGTGTTATTTCATTCGGGAGAGGATATTCTTGTTCGTATTGCAGGAATGCTTGTGTTTTTAATGTAGAATCAAATTCATAGTCTACATCTGTTGAAGTGAGAGAATTAGCCCATTGTATCCATCGCGGATGGAGTGCTTTTGCATTTGGAATGCTTGCTTTGATAACAGCCTCTAAGGCTGGTACCGGAGTCACAACAATTATGCGTTTCCCATGTGCTAGTGCTCTTTCTCTCACTACAGCAGTTTGTACTGCTGTGAGAATTTTTTCTGTAGATGCAAAACGCATTTCAGCGTTTGTGTACAAATAGGATTTGTATGCTATGGGTACCGTTTCGCCTTCATTGAAGGTGAGGTAAGTGTACCCTGATTGACCCGCGACTAAACGGATCACCAAATTACTGGTATTTACACGTGTGTGTAGGTGTTTTGAAGCTATCATGTCAGCTTGAACAGAAAAGAGAATTTCTGTGTGTTCCTGTGTCCAATGTTAGACTGAAAAATCAGGTCTGATTATGTCCTAGAAAGGGTTAACCCCTTCTGCGTAATCCAAAATGTATGTTCTGCCAACAATGGATTGTAAACCTTCTTTGGAGGTTGGAGCAGCACACATTTTTCCAAAAAAACTTAGCTGCCAGGCTTTTCCGTTCACTTGATAGCTCATATCCCAAAAATAAGACATTGAGGTGGGACAATATTTGTTTTTTTAAATTAAATTTGTAGCCCGCAGTGGCGAACCCCAAAATTATGTTGTTCACACTGTTCAAGTGATCCAATAACTCATCATCTGTCAGATAAATATCATCTACGTAGGACAATGCCTCATCACAATTTTGAAATAACTCTGTTATTCTTGCGGAGAACAACACAGGTCTATTCTTATACCCCTGGGGCAGTCTACAGAATTGCTGTTAAAAGCTGAGCGCTGAAAAGGCTGTCAAATATCTGCTTTCAGGTGCTATATTTAGGCAGAAGAATCCATTTGAAATATCTAGTGTTGTTTTGTATTTTTTCTGCACAATGTTATTCATTAACGTGGCACTGTGTGCATTTTGTACTGCAAATTTTCATGTGCATGTGTTCAAATGCTTGTAGTCTAAAACTAGACGGTATGAATTGTCAGGTTTCATTACGGGAAACAAAGGATTATTCATGGAAGAGGTGCAATTTTCAATCACACCTTGGTATTCAAGTTGATCTAAGAGCTCCCTGACTTGTTTCTTTGCGTCATGTTTTATTGGGTACTGCCTATGTGGTGTAGGAGTAGTTTTTAATGGGATTTTATGGTGAGGTGACTCAGCATCCCACCCTACATGACTGCAGTAAAGTGCGGGAGCTAGTGCTCACGCCCACTCCTGCGAGTATGAATGTTTTACTGACTCTGGAACGAGGTCGGAGAAAGCTGGTAAAATTACATCTTCCCTCTTAGGGCACTCCATAACGAACTCAGGCGGCCAATCCTTTTCAGCCAAAAGGATGTCATATCCATAAGTCAGGTTCTCCCAAAAGAGTCCTTTCACTTTCCTGGGTATGTTCTCCTCTGTTTGGAGCGTAATTTCGTATAACCTATTTGGGACACCTACCCTTGTATCCGGTGTTTCCACCGTGATATGTTCTGGCCACCATCAGGTTCTGGTGAGCTATTGTTACTTCTGCTGCGCTGTCTAGCATCGTCAGAGCCCATTCGCCGTTCAGTAGCAGAGTGCTCAGTAAATCTACACAAGAAACTCCCACTAGACCTATATTGCTTTTATGTAGGCTGACTGCAGCTCTATGGGGCTATCCATGGTTATAACATAATAAGCTCACAATTTCTATATATATATATTTTTTTATTTGATTATTCATAAGCATTTTTTATCATTTATGTCAACGCACAAAGAGTTGTTGGAAATGGCCCTTTTTGCAGGGTTATCCCCAAACATTTAGCTTCTTCCTCCTTTATTTTTCCTGACCTGTGGTTGTTGGCTATAGGACTTTGGGCACTTTACCACTGCTGATCAGTGCTAAAGTGCATATGCTCTCTCTGTAAATTGTTATTGTGATTGGTTTGTGTTGGACTTGGCCCTTTTTGCAGGGTCATCCCTGAACTTTTTGCCTTCCTCCTGTGTTTTCTCTGACCTGTTTTTATTGGTTTTATGACTCTGGGCACTTTACCACTGCTGATCAGTGCTAAAGTGCATATGCTCTCCCTATTGTAAATTGATGTATTGATTAGTGACTCCATGATTGGATTATTTGATTTACTTGTCAGACCCTAGTATAGTGCACCATGGGTGCCCAGGGCCTGTACATCAAATGCTGCTGGTGGGCTTGCAGCACTGGTTGTGCCACCCACAGAAGCAGCTTGTAAAGTGCGTCTCAGGCCTGCCATTGCAGAGCCTGTGTGCAGTCTAGTACTGCCATGTCGACTTGGTAAGTGCACCCACTTACTAGTCCCTAAACCTGCCCTTTTCTACATGTTAGCCACCCCTAAGGTAGGCCCAAGGGTAGGGTGCTTTGTAAGTAAAAGGTAGGACATGCCCTGGTGTGTGTAGCATGTCCTGATAGTGAATTACAGCCAATTCCGTTTTTCACTATTGCAAGGCTACCTGTCCCCATAGGCCAGAATGGGCAGCTTGATTATAACATCTTATAATCCTAACTGACCCAGGGAACATGGTAGAAAAACAAATTTAGTATGCCTGAACTCAGAATGATAAAATACATCTTTTAGTGAAGTTGGTTTTAACATTCTGTGTTTGAAAATACTACTTTTAGAAAGTAGGTATTTTCTTGCCTAACCATCCAGCTGCCTCTGCTAGGTTGTGTATTGCTGGTCTGGTTTGTGAGTGACAGGAGGGTCTTGGCTCCAGCAGTCTGATGGGTCAGGGCTGGGCTGAATAGGACCCACATAGAATAGAGAGTAGGGGGGAGGAGACTTCCTTTCAGCTACCTAGGCCAGGTCTGCTCTCACACAATGCTGTCTCCACCCCCTGCCAGGAAGCTGCACAGAACTGGTTTTGGTCAGGCACAGACACTCTCTGCCTTCAGAGAACAAAGACTTTCTGGGTATAAATATTGGGGCCCAGACCCCAAGACTTTAGATCACTTCTGGAGCAACAAGACGAACCTTTGCCAAGGAGAAGAACCAAGGAAGCTGCAGGAGTTTGGACTGCCCCTCTGCCAGTGTGCTGTTTGCTGGGTTGGCCTGCAGTGGTCTTCATTGCCAAGGAAAGGAGAAGGAACTTTCAAAGGAACTTCATCATCTTGCAGACTATTACTCCAAGGGCTTGAACTAGAGCTTGCCTCCTGCTGAAGTCTCATGGCTACAAGACTTCACCACCAGCTCCCTCCTGAATTCCCTTGCTGGGGATTCTGTCTGCAGAAGCCTGCGTGTCGCTGGGAGCTGGAAGCGCGACTCAACGAGAAGAAGCGTGTCGCAGTCGCAGCTGTTGCCGTCGCATCGCCGGAGAAGCGTGTCGCCGCCGCAGAGGCCGCCGCCGCATCACCAGAGAAGCGTGTCTTCGTCGCAGTTGCCTGCCGTCGCATCACCGGAGAAGCGTGTCTTCGTCGCAGCCGCCTGCCGTAGCATCACCGGAGAAGCGTGTCGCCACCGCAAGGGTCGCCGTCGCATCCCTGGAGAAGCGTGTCGCCGTCGCAGCTGCCTGCCGTCGCATCACCGGAGAAACGTGTCGCAGGGCCTGTCGCGGCTCCAAAGTACAGAGTTCGCCGCATGGCCGTCGGGCGTGCACGCATCGTCTTCACGTCGTCGCATCGCATCAAGGGCGCACTCTCACCGCATCGCACCGGTTCGTCGCATCGCGGCGCCTGCTCGCCGCATCTCCCTCCCTGCGGACCCTTTGTTTGTTTAGCGTTACGCATCCAAGGTACTTTTGTGAGAAACGTGTCGCATTTATCATCAACTTGAACTAAATTACTTCTACCATCTTTAAGTCCATTTTGAGTACAGTATTGTGGATTTTTTGTCGTTTGTGGTCTTGTGTTAAGTCTATATAAAGAATACTTATTTTTATAAAACCTGGGTGGTGTCCATCTGTAGTCTTTTCACTGTATTACTGTATGTGTTCACAAATGCTTAACACACTGCCTCTGAGATAAGCCTGTCTGCTCGTGCCAAGCTACCAAGGGGGTGAGCAGGGGTTATCCAGTAGTGTAATCCCCTTTCCCTGACTAGAAGCAAGGGTCCCTATTTGGTCAAAGGTGTATGCCATTGCCAACTAGAGACCCCCAGTTCTAACAGTTATCCATGATTGGCATATTTGTTTTACAATTAGGTCCCTAGTAAAGTGCAATGAGTGTGCCAGGGCTGGTAATTCAAATGCTACTAGTGGGCCTGCAGTACTGATTGTGCCACCCACAGAAGTAGCCCTAAGATGGTGTCTCAGGCCTGCCACCGCAGTGCCTGTGCGCAGTTTGTTAACTGCCCTGTTGTCCTGGCCAGTGTACACACTTGCCAGGCCTGGCCCTTCCCTTTTCTTACACATTGGACACCCCTATGGTAGGCCCAAGGTACCCCCTTGGGCAGGGTGCAGTGTATGTGAAAGGTAGGACATGTACTAGTGTGGGTAACATGTCCTGATAGTGAAATACTGCCAATTTCGTTTTTCACTATTGAAAGGCTATCTTGCCCATAGGACAGAATGGGGAATGCTGTGTCCCATGTGTACCTGCATATCTCCCCATAGGAGCAAGATGGAAAAGTGAAGTCTGGTATCCCTGAACTCAGAATCTAATAACGCATCTTTTAGGGAGGAGGGTTTTTAAATTCAGTGTTTGAAAATAGCACTTTTAGAAAGTGGCTATTTTCTTGTTCAACCTTTCTGTGTGCCTCTGCCTGTTTGTGAATTGACTGTCTGGTTTGTGAGTGACAGGGGCTGGGGTGGCTCCAGGAGGCTGGGTGAGTCAGCACTAGGCTGAATAGACCTATCTGCATGTAGAGTGGTGGGAGGAGAAGCACCTGGGTCTGAATAGGGCTGTGCCTGCCTTCCACAATGCTGGCTCCACCTCCTGCGGTGCGTCTGATGGCCCTGGCCCACACTCACAAAGGAAGAAGATGTGCACTGGCAGAGTGCACCCACAACTGGTTTGGACTGGGTCCAGGACCCCTCACACATGAAGAACAAAGACTTTTGGGGTATAAATATCAGAGCTGAAACCCCTAAATTTTAGACTACTTTGGAATCAAGAGGAATCCCTGCCAAAGAGAACAGCTGAAGAAGACTGAGGAAAAGTGCTGCCATTGCTGTGTGTCTGGGAGCTGACCTGCAGTTGCGGTTTCTGCTGAGGAGAGATCTAAAGGACTGTGCTGTGTCCTTTGTCCCCTGCTTGAAGAAGGACTTTTGCTGTGTGCTGTTTTCCTGAAAAGAAAGTCTCCAAGGGCCTGAGTAGAGCTGGCCTCCTGTTGCGGAAACACAGGGATATAAAAAGTTTCAGAGACTAGGAAAAACATTGTGATCAAGAAGGAATCCCTGCCAAAGAAGAACAGCAAGGAAGACCGAGGAAAAGTGCTGCCATTGCTGTGTGTCTGGGAGCTGACCTGCAGTTGCTGTTATTTTATGAGGAAGAGGACTAAGGGACTTTCTGCTGTGTCCCCCTTGCTTGAAGAGGAGCTGTGCTGTGTCCCCTCTGAAGTGTACCTGTCTCCAAGGGCCTGAGAAGAGCTGGCCTCCTGTTGGAAACTCAGGGCTACAAAAGTTTCCAGGAAACATCTTTACAGTTGCTGTGTGCGTGTCCCTGTGCACAGCTTGTGCCTTCGTGAAATCTGCTTTGTCTCCACGTGTTCGTCAATATCGACTCTGCACCACGCAGTGCGTGTGCCAGCACTTCGAGGAGAAGCGGTAATTCTCTGTGTACCAGCTTTCACCGCCGCCGGCCAGAGTTCGTGCTGCCGACGTGATCAGCTGCGAGGCATTGTTGTGGGAAAGGCCGCACCGTAACGAGAGCAGCTGCGAGGTGGTGTTGAGGGAGAGACCGCGTCGTAACAAGATCAGCTGCGAGGCATTGTTGTGGGCGTGTACTCGTGCCCAGCCGGTGCCTGTGAGAAGCCGCGGGCCATTGCCTAGCGACCAGAAGACTCTTGTAGAGTCAGGAAGCCGGCGCTCGTCGCGGAGGAGTGAGAGGAGCTCGACGAGGCCGTCCGAGGCTCCAGTAGCCGCGTGGAGCTGGGATCAGAGGTGCCAGAAGAAAAGCAACGCCCCCCCAGGTAACGATCAGGCTGAAGGGCCTAAGCTGCCAAGTGTGCCCCTGCCTGGGTTGGGGGACCACCGAGACCTGTTCTCGACCGTGACAGTGTGATTTCAGTACCGGGGACAAGTTTCCATAGAGGCTGACGGCGGGTTCAGCCCAGCGGGGAAAAGCGTCTGATAAGGACAGCGGGGGCATCTTGTGTTGAAAACCAGTCAAGTGCAGCCTTCTTTGCTACGAAGGGCAGCGGGGCGTATTGTTGTCCGGAAAGGACCGTGTTCTTTCTTACGAGTGCAGCATATCTGAGCATAAGTACAGCGGGGGCATTGTTGCGAGACACGCAACCTAAGAAGGCCGCATTCTTTGCTACAAGCTGTATTGGCTGGCGCGCACTCGCGCATTGAGGAGGGGTGATTTATGAAAATTAAAAAGAACTGAGAAAGTGGCATTTGATCACGCTTGCAAACACGGTACAGAGGATTACCGCAGTTTATTTTTAAAGTGAACTTTTACCAAAGAACATTGCAAAAGAGAGACTATTTATGTATGTTGGATTTCTGTCGTTATTGGTCTTGCCTAATCAGATAAAGATATTGATATTTTTATAAATACCTGTGTGGTGTCCATTTGTGGTGTTTCACTAGGTTACTGTGGGTGTTGGTGCAAATACTTTACACATTGCCTTGGGGATAAGCCTGTCTGCTCGTGCCAAGCTACCAAGGGGGTGAGCAGGGGTTATCAACAGTGTGTATCCCCCTTACCCTGACTAGAAGTAAGGGTCCCTATTTGGACAAAGGTACTTACCTCTGCCAACTAGAGACCCCCAGTTCTAACATTGGTGGTCAGCGGTGAGGATTTGAACTTGTATTTGTACTTGACCCACAGTGATTTGTGTACATCACTAGTTTTAGCGCAGACCACTACGCAGCCACATACTGTATTTTCTTTTTGGTTCTATTTTTGATCTGATCCTTGAGTCATCAACGCATCAGGTCTCAGAAGGGTAAACCAGCAAGTGGTGTTGCAGGACTGGAGTTTGATATCGAAATGTTAAGTAGTTACAAAGTAGGTCAACTCAAGCAGTTCTGCAGGAACTTTGGATATCCCATGAAGAGCAGCTCCAGGAAGGAGGAGCTGCAGAAGGCCTTAAAGGCCTGGTGGGAGGCCAAAGAGGCTGGGGAGGCAGAGGATGCAGATGAGGATGCGCAAGGGGATGGTTTCAGATCACAGGATCTACCTGTGGGAAGAGCAACCTCCAGGGCTGGCAGCAATCATTCCGCTAGCAGTTTTTCCCCAGAGGAGTTGGAGGAAAACCAAAGGATCAGGGAATATGAGCTAGAAGTCATGAGGCTCAAGGTGAAGCAATTGGAAATGGAAAAAGAAATCCAGGCCAAGGCAGAGGAGAGCAAGGTAATCAGCAGCATCAGGGTGTGTAAAACATTGTGGGGACTGGCGCGCACTCGCGCATTGAGAGGGGTGACTAAATCTTTTGGTGACTGGCGCGCGCCCGCGCA
The DNA here is from genome assembly GCA_963921515.1 of Calotriton arnoldi. NCBI lineage: Eukaryota > Metazoa > Chordata > Amphibia > Caudata > Salamandridae > Calotriton > Calotriton arnoldi. The sequence continues at coordinate 4,681,069 of CAWUFW010000135.1, read as the reverse complement.
TTTACGAAGTGGGTGATTTCCTCATTTAAAGCTGAGCAAACAAGCGTAGCACATCCCGTGCTACAGTGGGGGCATTTTGTTGCCAAGGGCACCATTTTTACAGTAACTCTCTCTACGCAAGGAGCGTTGTTGTTAAGGGCACCATTTTTAGAGTGACTTCCACACGCTAGAAACAAAGGTTCACAGCCATCTGAGCCTACAAGTGTTTTTATTCTTACAAGTACGTTTTTTACAAAGAGAACATTGCTAAAGTGAACTTTTTCTACAAAAGAACATTGCTACAGTGAACCTTTTATTAACAAACCATTATTGGAAGAGAGTCTATTTTTGTATGTTGGATTTATGTCATTTTGACTGCCTAATCAAGATAAAGTGATTTATATTTTTATAAATAACTTGTGTAGCGTCCATTTGTGGTGTTTCACTATATTACTGTGAGTGTTGGTACAAATACTTTACACATTGCCTTGGGGATAAGCCTGTCTGCTCGTGCCAAGCTAGCAAGGGGGTGAGCAGGGGTTATCAACAGTGTGTTTCCCCCTACCCTGACTAGAAGCAAGGGTCCCTATTTGGACAAAGGTACCTACCTGTGCCAACTAGAGACCCGCAGGTCTAACAAGAGTGAAAAAACACTTATTTTAAAAAAAAAAACTGTTTTTATCCACATATTTTAAATACCCAACAATTTCATCTATTACAAAAGATCAACATGTGTGTTGTTCTTCTTTATAAACAATGTCTGTATCATTTCATTGTAATTGTATATCCCCCGATTATTGACCACACTTACATACTAACCTGTCACACCATCATACATTCCCACTCTCTCGTCAAGACATACCATACCCTACCTAGATCACATACAAAGGTCACCTTTATACCCTATATTGGTGGTCCTGGAGAAGACCTGTATGTTTGATACCCAAACTACAACACCGTCACGAAGACTGCTTTGCATCTCTCTTTACCATGACCTTTGTAGTGTATGTGATCTAGGTAGGGTATGGTATGTCTTGACTAGAGAGTGGGAATGTATGATGGTGTGACAGGTTAGTATGTAAGTGTGGTCAATAATCGGGGGATATACAATTACAAAGAAATTATACAGACATTATTGTTTATAAAGAATAATAACACATGTTGATCTTTTGTTATAGATGAAATTGTTGGGTATTTAAAAATATGTGGATACAATCATTTTTTTATAAAAAAGTGTTTTTTTTACTCTTTGTATGTTGACATAAATGATAAAAAATGATTATGAATAGTCAAATAAAAAAGCAAAAGATATAGAAACTGTGAGCTTGTTATGTTAAACCGTGGATGGCCCCATAGAGCTGCAGTCAGCCTACATAAAAGCAATATAGGTGTCTAGTGGGAGTTTCTTGTGTAGATTTATTTTTGGCTTACCCCTTCTCCCAGACCTGAAAGTAACCTTTGGATTAGCATGGTAGAGTGCTCAGTAGCGTGGGCATCTTTTTTTTTTTTGGCTAGTTGATACCCCCATCTAGCTAACACTTTACAGGTGTTACCGATTAAGTGCGTCTCCTGCAATAATACTACCTCAGGGGTATGTCTTTTAAGAAGTTGCAACACAATTCCTCTCTCAAGCTTATCCCCAAGGCTGTTGACATTTCAGGACAGGAGTTTGAATCTTTTATCCCTTCCAGAACCCATAGTGATGCTTGTTGGATCTACCGACAATCATAACAATTCTTTCGGCACTTAGGCCTGCTGTCTTACTTCTAAAAGCGTGTGGCAACCAGCGAGGGCCAGGGGGAGTCACTGCAAATACTGTATCCCTCCCACTTCTCATGCTGTCTTGTGCTACTCTGTCATCTAACTTACAAACTAAAACTAATGAAATAGGCATCTCTTATTTTAAGGCCAGCCACCTTCTTTTTAAATTGAGGCTTAATTTTGGGCTTATCTTCTTGTTTGATAATGGAGTCTCAAGTGTGATGTGTGTCTCTTGGCTTGACTCGCTTTTCTGATCTGTGTTCTGACCGTCCTTTCCTCTCCGAGTTTTTTGATGAACCCTGAAAGGAACGAGAGGAACGTGTATCAGTATCCTAATATCACGGTTCCTAAGATTGTATTTTCTCTCGGAGGGCCCCTGTTGAGGAGACCCACCCCGTGATTGTGATGAATTTTGCTTATTTTTTTATTGTTATCCAATTTCTTTTTAGAACAATCGGGAGCTTGCTTTGAGTTATGCTTTTCAGTATTATCCGTTACTTGTGGTTTCACAGGTCTAGCTCCCAAGTTATCTCTACCCAGCAAAGGATAGGTTTCTTCGCTAATCTGAGGTAATTCTCGCTCCTATTGTGTAGGAGTGGATTCCCTCAGGCATTGGCGTATAGCCACCGCTGCTGTCTCCCCTTTTATGTTACCTAACATAATTGCTGATACCTGGGCAAAATTGCCTATCGATTTCATCCCCAAGTCCAGGGCAGGTTCTGCCTTGTACTCATTCTGTATTTGTTTCAATACTTCTAGTATAACTGCTATTTAGGAGGTACCATGAGTTCTGGCATATACAGCAGCAAAAACTGTACCCCAAGTGGTACAATCCTCTATCGGGGGAGCTATCCCCATTGGCCAGCAAATTGTGAGTATTCTGTATTTTTCCTGTGGGCCTGTATGGGGAAATACTGCTTCAAGCTGCGCTTTTTTCTGTGCTGTCCAGAAAAGCATTTGCTCACATTTGGTGAGCATTCGTCCCATAATCGCGTTCAGCGTTTGTGGGCTGATTTTTGTCATAGTCATTTGAGGTTGACCAGTTTGAATAGCCCTCGCAGGTTGAATTGTAAGTGTTTGCATTACGAACTGTGTAAGATTTCTGTATAGTTTTACTATGTCTCTGTAAAGTGTACGTAATTCTGCTGTTGGCAATGTATCAATCTCCGGATGAGGTGTGTAAGCAGCTAGGACCGGCCAAGTTGCTCCGTCTCTGCTGAGTGGACCGAGTCTTACATATTCTGTGGTGTGGGGGAGGGCGCCTTTAAACCAATTAATATGTTCTTGGTAGGTTAATGGGACTTCTATGTCCACATATGGAGAGTATTTTTCAGGAGTCTCATCATTAATGTAAGTATGAAACAAATGTGTGCGTGTATCTGCAGGTGGGAATTTAACCCAAGATTAGACTACCTCTGTTCTGAATGCCTCGTGTGCCTCAATCACGAAGGTAACATTATCACCCATTGCTGGGAGCCCGTGTTCTACTAATTTCATAGTAACTGTATGTCTGCAATTTTCCATAATGTTAAGAGCACCTTCAAGCTTTTCTTCCCCTGCGTTCGCAATGCCGTCTTGGACAGACAATGTGGAACTAAGTTGTAAAGAAAAGAGATACTTTTTTGCACAATGTTGGAAATTTTAATCCTTGAAGCTTGAACGAAGCTACAGCCAATACATAGGATATATCTACTCAGCTGCGGCGGATTTTCCCTTCCCACTCCAGACGTCTCTGGGTAATTGTGAGTAGGGGTCTCTGAGAAAGCACATCTGAACTACTCAGATTTGACCGTTAAATAAGAACCAAACCAACGTTGGTGGCGCCATGTCATGTAGTTCCTAAAGATACATTTGTTTGTAGGTAACATAAACTAAGGGCTTGGTGCCATGACTGGTTCCGGACACCCCCAAAGGATATGTTAGCCTTTAGACCAGCAAAAGTGCCACCATAAGCCCCCTAACCTTACCAAGGAGCGAATCGTTTCTGGCAACCATCGAACATGACAAACCTTGATCCATCAGGGATCGTGAAAACAGTACAGTACTTTTCACCTAGTCACTCGTGCTCACTTAGTCTTCAAGAGATACACAGAATAAACGTAGGGGACGTTTTCAATAAGCAGTTATTGAACCAGCGTCATTCTAGTATAAAACATGTTTGCTGCGACAATCATTAGACAGAAGCAAATGTATAAGATTACAAAAACCAACAGAGTAAATAAAAGGTAGAATTTTACCATGGTGCTAAAACAGGGAATCTATGCAGGCATATAACATGACAGTAATCAAGCGTACTCTTACTATGCTGACCCTATCTAGGTGTACCTAAATGTACCTGCCATGTATGTGGGTGTAACGCCAAGAAACCCCTAGGAAAGAGCCAACCCCATCACCTGATGGGAGAGAACGAAGGACCCCGTCTTGGTCTTGAGTTGGACACCCCACAAGGGATGTCAGACCACTGCGTGCTGGAGCATCTGCAGACTGGGATCCCAGTGTCTTGTGTCAGCGTGGAAGCATCTCCTCTGTCTATCTAGTGAAGGTATGGTTCTTTTATACCATAAAGATAGCCTCTGGGTTCCTACCACAATCGATGTGTTGTGAGTACGATTATGTAAATGAGCCTAAATCAATACCTGCAATTATGCAAAGTAGTTCTATCACCCTAGGATGAAGATGACCATGACTTTTATACAGAGTATGTTAATCCTGTTATGTACGTTATGTGCAGTGAACTTTTCTAAGAATCTTCATGCCTAATAAATGAGGCTAGTTTCAAGGAAACAAATCAACATTTATTCAGCACATAACTGGGTGAAAGGTCAGTGCTAGAACCGTTATGCAGAGCAAGGTAGGACAAATGTAGGTGAAAGGTCGTTTGCTACTTAGGCCTAGGTTGGTGTACCAAACAAAAACATCCCTCTAAAATGTCTGCAATGGCACCCTTAGAGATCATTTTGCATGCTAATCCTTCTCTATTTGTACACATCTTTTGATACACTGTTCCCTAAAATTCTTCAACACTGGTATAAATCAGGAGCCTACATCACAGACAAATTGTTTGAATGGTCCAAATCTTTCCTCAAAGACAGGTCATAAGAAATGAGTAATCTTCCTCAAATCCAGCGACTTGTGCAATGCCTCAGGGTTTCTTTCCCAGGGTCTCCCTTTTTCTTCAATAATTATGTGAAGCCTCTGTAGGAAAGGACCTCCTTTTGTATGATCACCCCACCCCCCCACAGATATTTGGACTGATGCTGCTCTTTTTTCAAGTTTGCAGTACACTGGAGCCTGCTGTGCTTCTGCTCGGACTACCGAAGTACTTGTGCAATTGGCTAATACCCGATTGACTCATTTAACTTATTTATAGGTCCCTGTATATGGTACAAGAGGTACTCAGATCTAGCAAGTTAAATGTTACCAGTGGACTGCAGTACTTAATTGTGCCACCACTACAGTCACAAGGTAAAACTGTGACTCTATGCCTCCCACTGCAGGCTAGTCAGGCAGCTTTAAACCATCCAACTCTGCATGGCAAAAAAACAAAAAACTTTTGCCAGGTCAAATCTTTCCACTTTAATACTAATAAGCCTTCTCTAGGAAAGGCCTTTGTAGCCCACCAGGCAGGGTGTTTAATATTAACAAGGTTAGCATGTTCCTTTAGTGCTTATAATGCCCTGTCAGTGAAAACACAAAAATGCTGTTTTTACTGCAACAAGGCTGCTGGTCCCATTGGCTGACATGGTGTTTCACTAGCCTCCGTGCTAACTTCCATTTGGGACCACCAAAGATATTATTCCAAGGTATCAAATTAATCATTACATTAAACCCCGACTCACTGCTGAGATTGGATTTAAGGTAACTTTTAATATATCGGTTAATTTAGAAAGTCACCACTTTGTTGCCCAAATCTTTGGAACCCTTTCCTGTCTATCTGCAGCAGTTGTCCCCCAAGACAACATGCTACCCCTTGCTAGGAAGTGTGAAGCACTCCCAGGAGCAGGGAGCAAAGAGAATTGATGAAGGGACGAGGTATGACGTCTTGCAGCAGGATGACTACTGGTCGGTGGCCACAAATGGACCAGCTTAAAAGAGTCTACTGCCCCAGTGAAACAAATGGCAATCACACCTTCATCTGCCTGCTTCTTTGTGTAGGCAGACTGCCTGCCATCTCATCGAGGGGGAAAACTAGTTGCAAAACCGGTTCCCAGGAGGAGTGGCTCATTATGCTGGGTACAACCCAGGGGTATGCCATGGGCTCCTCATATGTAAGAAGGCATGCACAATCTTGGTTTCAAGTAGAGAGGGGTACCCTGGGATTGTATGGTAGCCTAACCCCCAAGAAGCGATGTAAAGTGGGAAGGGTAGCCTCATGAGAACTACTGCCCACTGGCTAGTGAGTCCTTCTATTCCACTAATAAGAAGATGGCAGAAAAGTGGCACACCAGACCCACAGTCCTCATGTCACTACTGGACTGAAACAAGCCAGAAGAACTGCCCTGCTGCTCTTGGACTCAGCAAAGAGAGTGTGCACCAAAGACTGCACTGCACCTGCTGCACCCAAGGGCCACACAAAGCACTGTGCCTGCTTTGCCCACTCGTGGAAAAGAGCTCCACTTGTGCCAGGACAGAAGACATGACTCCAAGAGCTAGGTGGCAAGCCTCCTCTTAAACTTTAGAGCAACCAAAAGCTAGAGTACCCTGCACCTGTAGAAAGCCCAGCTGCCAGGAACGCCTGCCCGCCAATGGACGATGAAGTGCCTATTGGGTGACAGAGTCCGAACCTTCCCAACGTGTCCCCAAGCCTAAGGGAGTCGAAGTCAAAGTGTACTCTGGTCCCACAAAGAAAAAGATTTACTTACGTGTCAGAGACTGCTGAACCTGCTGTAACCAGGAGACGAGACGACTTGCAATGGACTTGCCTCCTGCAACGTGGAGTCCGGGGACCGGAAATGGCCCCTGAAATTCATGGACCCCAGGAAAACTCACCGCATCTCTTCATCATCCTCTCATCATTTTCGTTATCCTCCATCCCCAGCATAAGGACCACTTCTTGGCTGGACCCCTTTCAAGGAGAAAAGTACACTGAGGACCCTGAGACTGCTGACTACGACAGGAAAACTGTCTTCCCTAACCATTGCGTTCCCAGTCACTGGCCCCAGCTGTTGTGGCTAGTCCAAGAGGCATTTTAGCCCGTGGGGCTACTAACCGCTTCAGAAGATTTACTGCATCTAACAGATTAAAGTTAATGTATTTTACTTACCTTTGGAATATCACAGTTCCAGTTCCCCTCAATAGATTGTCATTTTGGTGCCTAATTTAAAATAAAAATGCACTCTATTTTAACAAATACATGTCGGATTTTTATTATGTTGTCTCTCCTACTTGTTTAGGTACTTCCTAATGCTTTGCATTTGTTCCTTTGGCAAAGCCTGACTGCTCTGTTCCACAGCTACTGAGCTAAGGGTTTTGTTGACGAATCAATCAAACATGTTACTTACCACCTTTGGTAACACTTTTTCTGGTAGACTCTAAAAATAGATTCTTCACTTTAGAATATGCCCCAGGCACCAGACTGAATCCGGAAAATTGTGAGCATTACCGCTCCGTGTCGGTAGGTGGTGTCATCTGCGTCGGAAACAACACTGCGGTGTCCATACAAGCACCAGTTCAGCGGGCTGGCATCAGTTTCTTATGAGATTATTTCCACACCAAAAACACAGAGCCAAGTAAAAACTGATATTTGACCAGTGTGCAGTGTCTAATGGTGTCTTAAGGGTGAAGAGCCCAATTCGAAGGCCCAGGGGGGTGGAGGGGGGGCGGGGGAGGATCGGGAGGGTCCGTGAGAAATCTGCGGCTAGACAGAGTTTCTACCAGAAAAAGGGTTACTGAAGGTAGGTAACTTGTTCTGCTGATTGAGACTTCTGACGGTTCTTCACCTTAGAATAGATAACCAAGCAATACCTCCTGTAGGTGGGTCTGCGAACTGGCTCAAACCAGAAAGTCCTGGAGGACTGACTGGGCAAAATGCCCATCTCGATGGACCCGACTGTCCAAGCCGTAGTGCTTGGTGAACGTGTGTAGTGACGCCCACGTAGCAGCCCAGAAGATATTCAGGGGACATACCGCGTATGCCAGCGCAGTAGTACCAGCCTTGGCCCTCGTGGAATGGGCCCTCAGGAGGCTGCTTCTTAGCTAATGCAGTTCTTAATGCAGAGTACAATCCATCAGGAGTAGCCCGCTTCTGCACAGTTTTTGCCAGTCCTTTTTTACTCTACTAAACCAGATAAAGAGCTGATTGTCCACCTGATGGTGTTTGGTGCAATGAATGTTGAGAATGTAAAAAGAACTCTCTTCAGGTCCAGCCAATGGAGTCGAACCTCCTCTGTGGAAGGACGAGGTGGAGAGAAAAATGTAGGCAGAGCGATGCTGACAGACATGAAATGGGGTGAAAACATTCGGCAGAAAATAGGCACAGGTCAGAAGAACATTTTGCCAGGGAAAAAGCTGGTGTACAGATGGTGAACCGACAGATAGAAGCTCACTGACTCTCCTGGCCAATGTAATGGCCACTAGAAAGACAGTTTTGATAGTCAAGAGCTACAGAGAACAGCTGTGTAGGGGCTCAAAAGAAGAACACATGAGAAACTGGAGAACCAGATCGAGGTCCCATTGTGGCATCACGAAAGGTGTAAGAGGAAATAAGTATTGCAAACTTTTCAAAAAATGATTCACAACAGGTGAATTGAACAAGGAGGGTTGATCCGACAACTGCAGGAAAGCTGAAATGGCCAACAGGTAACCCTTAGCAGTGCCCAGGGCAAGGTCATGCCGGGTTAAACATAAAATAAGCAGCAACACCTCAGACAGTGGTGCAGGAAGGGGGTCCACATGGCATGAAGAACACCAAGCCACAACTTATCCCAATGGCAGACGAATACAGTTTTAGTGGAGGGATGCCCGGCTGCCAAGATGACATCACAGAAGGAAGATCACCCAAACCTCCGCCCCCCCCCTCCCCCCCCCAAGTATTGTCGTTCAATCTCCGTGCATAAATATTGAGAGGATGCAGGTTCGGGTGAAGGACCCTGCCCTATTACTGAGACTAGTGATCCTCTCATAAGGGTCAGCCAGATTGTCTGGGGACCGATGCTCATGCTCAGGAATTCGGGGTAACATACTCTCCATACCCAATAATGGGGCCCTCAGATGACTTTGAAAACCTGATCTTCTTAAGAACTCGGGGCAGGAGTAATATTGGCAGAAAGGTGAACAAGAGTCTTGAAATCCTCTTGAGACGAAATAAGTCTCAGAATGAAAACTGCTTTGGAAACTCCAGTGTGCAGAAGTGCTGACATTGTGCCTTTTCGGCAGTGGCGAACAGTTCGAACCAAGGTTCAACCCATTCATAGAAGAGACCTCATGCCACCTCTGGATGTAGCCGCCATTCATTATCCGCAAGGCATCAATGGTGGAGTTTGTCCGCCCTGCCACGTGCTGCATGATCAGTAAGATGTCCTGGAGCTCCAGTCACATCAAGAGATGCAGAGCCTCCTGGCACAGGGTCCACAACCCCACCCGCTTTGTTTGTTGTAATACCAAGTGAAGGGGGTGTTGTCCGTAAGCACCTGAGCCAACCTTTCTTTGATGGATGGGAGGAAGGCTTTCAATGCCAAACGAACTACCCACAGCTCAAGAAAGTTGATGTGGAGTTGGGACTCCGCAGGAGACCGGATTCCCCTGATCTCCACCTCTCCCGGGTGGCTGCCCCAATCCAGAAGTGACAAATCGGTCACTACTGTCCACTCCGGGTTGGGGAAGAGAGAGAAGTCTGCCGCAGGGGCAATCACATTTTGTCAGCCACCACTGCAGATCTTGTGCAAGACCCCGATAGCTGGACCAGGTCAGAGAGATTCCCCCTGACACTGCGCCCACTGGGACTTCAGATCCCACTGCAGAGTCCGCATGTGCCATTGAGCATGCTTCACAGCAGGATGCAGGAGGCCATGAAACCCGGCAGCATCAGAGTTAGTCTCACTGAAATCCAGGATAGAGGCAGAAATGTTGGCATCATAGCCTGAAAACCCTAGACTCACCACTCCAGAGCAAGGAGCCGAATTGCACTGTGTCCAGAATGGCTCAGATGAAAGGGAGTATCTGAGAGGCAGTCAGGTGTGACTTTGGCATGTTAAAGGTGTATCCCAGTGAATGCAGAAAGTCCACCATAATCTGGAGGTGGGTGACGACTACCTGGGGTGAGTATGCCTTCAGCAGGCAGTCGTTGAGGTAGGGGAAGACTGGAAATCCTGACCTCCGCAGAAGGGCTGCAACCACTGCCATCTCTTTCGTGAACACCTGAAGGTCACTGTTAAGGATAAAATGCAGCACAGTAAATTGGAAATGCTGTGGCCGACCGTCAACTGCAGAGAACGACTGGGGGTCGACAGGACGGGGAGGTGGAACTAAGCATCCTGCAGGTCAAGCGGCACCATCCAGTCTCCATTGTGCAGGGCAGACCGAACCTGAGCCAATATGAACATCTTGAATATCTCCTTTCTCAAAAATTGAGAGGGTGCATATCTAATATAAGGTTGAGGTCTCCATCCTTTTTGGGAACCAGATAGTAGCAGGAATAACAACCACACCCTACTTCTAGTGTGGGCACTCTCCTGATGACAGATATGGCCACATGAGCCTGTACTTCCACTTCCTGACAGAGCAAGGAAAGATGGTCCTCTGCAAGCCATTATTGGGATGGTGGCGAAGGCACGGCCCTTCTTGGAATGGTGGTCTCCGCTACCCTGCGCATCAGTGTGGCTAGGGATTCACCCTCCTCTGAAACAGGGCCTGGAAGAGAAAGCATGCCTGAGTCTGGAGAAATGTCCAACTCACTGGTGTTAGCAAGCTCCTCATACCAGTCTTCTTCTGGCTCAGGGTCCTCCTCTGGGGAATAAAACAGTTTTGCCTCATCGCTCCCTTAAGGAAAGAAGGGTCTATCTAGGGGTGGTAAGTCCAGAGGTTGGTAGGGACTGGACGACACTGACACCGAACAGCGCCAGCTCGGAGTCAGGATGATGATGACTTAGTTATAGTGGCACCGTCTGGGTCAGTGATGGCACTGGATGTAAAGGAGCCAGGGTGGAAGAAGGCACCCGTGGCAGCATCAGTCTGGATCCAGAGAGCCTGACTGGCATCAGGGGTGGACCCGCAGGCAGTAACCCAGCCAGGAGACCTCTCAGCTTCGTGGGGCCTGAAGGCAGCCAGAGGCAGTCGGTGGCCAATAGATGGTATGCATGGAGTCTTAGAACTCCTTAAACTGAGCAGGAGTCACTGGCTCCAGGAAACTCTGGGAAAGGCAGAGCGGGACTGGATGACGGCTCCACAGGTGGAGTGTGGGAGCAGGGCCTCAAAGCACAAGGTTCGGAGGGGGAAATAAAAGGATGTTTCAATTACTTTTTTTGTGCTTCTTCGACTTACCTGACATTGAAGAGGACGTCTTGGAGGGCAAAGATGAGCTTCCACAGAAACGGCCTATGGAATGGCAAGGAGCCGCCTTTTGCCACGTCGCCATCACCCACTCGCGGATTGTCTTGGGGTGCAGGGACTTTCATTTGGCCCAGGTCTGGGGGTTGTGGCCTGACCCCAGGCACCAAAGACAAACCAAGTGAGGATCCAATACTGACATTTGTCTATGGCCGTCCTCACAAGAATTTAGTTTTGAAGGAGACATGTCCCTAAAAAACACAGGTAGAAAATGCTCAAAGAAGGGTCGACAAAACATTAAAAAAAAGTGATCAAAGACTGCCAATGCAGCTCTGCAGATCCATGCTGTTTGCATGTGTAGGATAGTGCCTCTTGTTGACGTGGTCAGCCCCACTTTTTACCTGATACCGGACGTGATTCCAACTGAAGTGCACTGGGTCCCTGCTAATCAGGTTCCCAGTGGCAGAGCTCTTTCCAAAAACTGTACCATTGTTCCACAATTGGCACAACTTCAGCCCTCTTTAATGTCCCTAGTAAATAAGACCCCTGGTACCTAGGGCATTGGGACTGAAGAGGGTCCACTGGGGCTGCAGCACAAATTTTGCCACCCCAGGCACCCCTCATCAGGATGACGCAAACTGTCATTGCAGGCTGCGTGTCTTGGTGCAGACAAAACCGAAAAGTCAACATGGCACACATCCCTGTGTGCCATGCCTGCAGACACTGCATGAGATATAGGCTAGCCACCACTACAGCAGGCTTTACAGCCTGAAGGCAGGGTGTACTATATTCCATGTGTGGACATATCTACCTGAGCAGATATGACCCTGCAATATCTAAGTCCATTCTTAGACATTGTAAGGGAATGGGGAAGCCATAGAGTACATGGGCAGGACATTCGTCATTATGAGTTCCCCAGCTCCATGATGGCGTCATTGTACCCCCAGATATTTGGTACCAAACATCTTGTCTTACTAAACCCACATTGAAGCCAGTGTCAGATTTATTAATAAATGCACCCACAGGGCACCTTCGAGGTGCCCATGAAAACCTACAGACTACTAGTCTGGTCTCAGCCAGCCTGCCACCACTAGACTCCTGGGGTGAGAGCCTTCGCTCTCAGAGGCCGGGAACAAAGCCTGCTCTGGGCAGAGGTGTTCACATCTCCTCCAAGCAGGAATTGCCTTCCAGGGCAAGAAACTTCAAAGGCCATGCCACCTTTGAATGCGACCCAGGCCTCTTCAGTTAATGGAAGATGCCAACCCAACTGTCCTGACCCCACTTTTTGGCAGGAGGACAGGCGGGAACATTTGTAAGATCAGGAGGTGGGCCCACACCTAGCCATACCACCCTTAAGGTGAGGCAGCTGATGTGAACCCCACTTTTTAGAATACTCCATCTTGTGTTGGAGAGAATAAGCCTTTTAGGGTCAGGGTTATGCCCACTTCCCACAGGAAGGGTTCATATAGAGGGCGTAATCACCTTAAGGGTAGGCAGTCCATTGGCTACTGCCTGGTACTCCCCTTAATGACCCTAAATTGAGTATTTAGGTGGCACCCCTCGACCCAGAACTTCAGATCTGACGGATCTAAAGACGAAGAGGACAAAGAAGAGCTACGGAACCCAAGAACGGAGTACCTGCTGCGGACTTTCGGCATGAAACCCTGCCTGCCACTTTAAGACTCAAGAATCGAGGTGTACTGTCTCGTCCTGCTGCTGTGTGGCCTCTAAGAACCCCAGAGGACTACCAGCCCTTCGCAAATCGCAAAGAACTCCCTTGGAGTAGAGGAGCTACTCCGCTGCAGCCCGCAGGCACCAAAACCAGAGCCTGATCCATTGACTTGCAGCGCCCCGGCCAGACCGGCACATGAACTGACCAGGAAGAGGTAGACGTTCTCTGGGAGGTCAGATCTGTCTCCCCACCAAGTGTGGAGGCACCAGAAACACACAGAGCCATGCAGCACCAACACCCGGGGTACCAGAAGCCATGAAACCAAAACCATCATTGAAGAGTCTAGTCAAGACTCCAACTGTACAAGAGCCCAGCAGCCGCTGAGGGACATCAGAACTCCTGAGACCCAGTTCGTGAGTGGCCCAGCAGTCCTTAATCTGCCCTTGCCAGCTGTTGGCCCCCGACTGCAAGGAACACCTTCATGCATTGGGCCCGGACAACCTACCTGCTCTGCACCCAGCCTAGCTAACGAACCAGTTGCGCCCCCTTGCTCCTAAGGCTCCCAGCCCCCGATTCAGAGCTCCTGGACATGCCTGCAAGTCCCCTTGTGCAGCCTGTGTTTAGAGGCCCCCCCCTCTCCGTAGCTTGCCAGCTACCAACTCCACCAACACCCTGCTCCTGGTGGAATTAGGGACGCACACGACAAACAGTTGGTAGAAGACTGGACCTTGGCTTCCTGCTACTCCAAACCCGAAAGATGAAACCCTGAAACTGTCTGTGCTGTGTGCTTTTCCTACCTGCTTTTTCCTCCCATAGGAATGTATAGTGCGTAAAAGCGCACAACTTTTAACTATTTATTTATCTTTGATAATTCATAAGCAATACAGTACTTATCTTTAAACGTAGTTCTTGGTTTGAAAATATATATAAAAATAATTCTTATTTTACTAAATTGGCCTTGGATGTATTCTTTGAGTGTGTTTCTCATTTATTGCCTCTGTGAATAAAACAAATGCTTAGCACTACCCTCTGATAAGCCTAACTACTCCCCACACGAACACAAAAATGAGAGTTAGTATTATCTACTTTTGCCTCTGTCAACCAATTGGGGACCCACTGGACTCCCTGCACAGTGTACTTCTCTTTAGTACACTATATCAGATCGTACCAGGGCCAACGCACTCAGCAGGACACACCCTCGACCCTATCTTCACAGCAGGAAACTCCATCTCCTTCAGCCACACCTCCGAACTCCCATGGACGGACCACCGCTGCGTCCACTTCACCTACAAAGCGAACATCCCCCGCAGACGCCCACCCCAGCCCCAACGCAGGAATTGGAACAAGATCTCCGACGAGCAGCTCACCACCACCCTCAGCGGCTCCACTCCCACCGCCTCAGACAACGACCCCACCGCCGCAGCCCGCACCCTACACAAATGGATCACCGATTGAGCCAACACTGTTGCCCCCCTCAAGAAATCCTCCAACCTTCACGCCAAGAAGGCCAGCTGGTTCTCCACCGAACTCCGGGAATCCAGATGAACCTGCAGACGTCTTGAAAAACTATGGAAGAACTCCAAAACCCCTGCCAACCTCGACAACTACAAAACAGCCACCAATACCCACCACAAACTCATCAGACACTCAAGGAAGAAAGCACTCCAGGACAGAATCTCCGCCCACGCACAGAACAGCGAGGAACTCTTCTGCATCAACAAAGAGTTCGCCCAACCCAACAGCGAGTCCACCGACATCCCACCCTCCCAGGACCTCTGCGACAAACTGAGCGTCTTCTTCCATCACAAAATCAAGACCATCTAACCATCTATGACAACTTCTACAACAACAACCTCCACGAGAAACCCACACCCACTGCTTCCTGCACCACACAGCCAACGCTGGACAGCTGGTCCGCCCTCAGCATCGAAGACACCTTAAAGACCATGATAACCATCCACTCCGGGGCCCCCCAAGGACCCCTGACCCCACCACATCTACCACATCATCGCCCCCAAGCTACAAAGAATCATCAACCGATCCTTCAAGACCGCCTCCTTCCCCAATGACTGGAAACACGCTGAGATCAACCCTCTCCTAAAGAAACCATCGGCGGACCCCAGCGACCTCAAGAACTACAGACCGATCTCCCTACTTCCCTATCCGGTGAAAGTAATTGAAAAAGCTGTCACCAGCCAACTCGCCTCCTTCATCGACGAGAACAACATCCTCGACTCCTCCCAATCAGGCTTCAGGAAGAACCACAGAACAGAGACCACCCTAACCGCCGCGACAGACAACATCCGCTCCCTCCCCGACAGAGGAGAGACTGTGGCCCTTATCCTCCTGGACCTCTCCGCGGCCTTCGACACAGTCTCACACTGCACCCTAGCCCGCAGACTCCACAATGTAGGAATCCAGAACAAAGCCCTCGACTGGATTCGCTCATTCCTCTCCAGCAGAACGCAGAGGGTCAGGCTTCCTCCCTTCATCTCGGAGCCCACGCCAACCACCTGCGGAGTCCCCCAAGGATCTTCCATCAGCCCTACCCTGTTCAACGTCTACATGGCCCATCTTGCTTCCATCGTCAGATCACACAGACTCAACAGCACATCATACTCAGACGACACGCAACTCACCCTCTCATTATCCAACGAACCCAACCTCTCGAAACAAAACTTTCAAGAAGGAATGGAAGCAGTCGCCAGGTGGATAAAGAACAGCTGCCTACAACTGAACACAGACAAAACCAAAGTACTCATCATAGGCCCACATCCTGATGCCTGGAACGGCACCTGGTGGCCCCCAGCCCTCGGGAATCCACCCCCACCTGCGGACCACGCACGCAACCTCAGAATCATCCTGGACTCTGAACTCAAAATGGACCGCCAGATCAACACAGTCACCTCTTCCTGTTTTCACACCCTCCGTCTCCTACGTAAAACTTTCAACTGGAACCCCCTCAAACACAGGAAAACCGTCACCCACGCCCTCATCAGCAGCAGACTGGACTACGGCAACGCACTCTACGCCGGGATCAACAAGAGCCTCACCCGCAAACTCAAGAACATCCAGAACGCCGCCGCCAGACTAGTCCTTAACCTACTGCGCCATTGCCACATCACCCAACACCTGCGGGCACTACACTGGCTCCCCGTCGAGAAGAGAATCACCTTCAAACTTCTCACCCACGCCCACAAAGCCCTCCAGAACACCGGTCCCGCCTACATGAACCACGGCCTCTCCTTCCACTCACCCCAAAGATCCCTCCGCTCAGCCCAGCTTTCCCTTGCCACGGTTCCACGCATCAAGAAGACCAGAACAGGAGGTTGTTCCTTCTCTTTCCTCGCGGCAAAGGCCTGGAACACCCTCCCTCTCCACCTCCGCCAGGACCTCAAGACCGGGCTCTTAGGCGAATCACCATGAGCATCCGGCACCGCACGTACCCTGAAAGGCCAGGGAAGACCTCTGACCCACCTGGCCTCCGACCTTCCTCCATGAGCAACTAGGAGCTGCGCGCCCCCCCTCCCCTCCCCCCAGCGCCTTGAGACCCTTCCAGTTGAGTAGCTGCGCTTAACAAACCCTTGATTGATTGATTTATAGAGAGCCAGCTTCCTACATTGGTGGATCATCGATGGGGTCTGTGACCTTGCGTTTGCTGATACCACTGTGTCAATAAGTGACGACACGAGTGAATCCAAAAATTGGCTTTAGTTAATTTTTTCTAATTGGTCAATTTTTCCAAATTTCTCAAAATAACTGTTAGGGCCTTGGTTAAGTCCCTTGAGTTAAAAATTGTTTTAGGATTTAAAACTTGCTATAGTTAGGAGGAAAAGTATTTGTTAGGTTTTTTTTTACGTCTCCAAAAGTTCCCAACTTTAGTGAAATAATGAGAACCCAAGAGGGTGTGTAGAAGGAACTCGACCAGACCCCTTATCTTACAGTTAAGAACCCTGTGTAAGGGATATCAAATCAAAACTGGCTCACACCCTACCACTGCAATGCTTCAGAAGCTGTTGGCAGAGTATCAGCAAGCTCATCCGGTGGATGAGGACCCAAACCTGGAGGACAAGGGTGAGGAGAGTGACAGTGAGGATGAATCAGATCCACCTCGACTTGAAAAAGATATTGTGGTACTGGTACCCTCCAACCGTCCCAATAAGCAAAGGCCACCTGCTTCTAACAAGGATGGCTCAGGTTGCTTGAGGTACAGCGAAGTTCTCTCAGAGAAGGAGATTCAGCTTGAGAGATTGGCCCGAAGAATAGCCCTGGAGGACAGGATACTGCCCATAGAAAGGGAAAGGGCAGGTATGGGTTTACCACCCATAAATGGTGGCAGCAATATAATACCTAGGAACAGAGAAGAAACCTTTGACCCAAAAATCCCAAAGGGATAGTCCACAATTATTCAGAAGGTGAAGACATCACAAAATGGTTCACAGCATTCGAGAGCCTGTAGAGCAAGGAAGTCCAGTCAGAAGAACTGGTCTCTGGTAAATATCGGGTTAAAACTCCTGACATTGAACGAGGCAGATGCTGAGTCCTATGACCTCATGAAGGGTACCCTGATTGAGGGCTTTGAACTCACCACTGATGAGTACAGAATCAGGTTCAGGGAGAGTAAAAAAAAACCAATTGGTCTTGGGTAGATTTTGTAGACCTTTCGGTAAAAACACTAGGTGGCTGGTTGAAAGTTAACGAGGTGCATGACTATGATGAGCTTTATAATCGAACTATGAAAGAGCACCCATTAAGAAATTGTCACCAAGAGAAGTTAGATCAGTACCTAGTAGACCTAGGTCCACTTTCTCCTCAAGAATTGGGGAAGAAGGCAGACCACTGGGTCAAAACAAGTGACCAAAACTACCAATGGTGGGGGGTGACCAAAAGAAAGAGGCCAAGAAGCAGCCCCACCCACCCCCAAGAGAAAGATGGTATCAAACTAAAGATAAAAACAAAGTCTTCTAAAAGCCCCCGAAAACCTGCCCATGCGGGTGGGCCCCGGAACTCTTTACAGTCTAAGGGTGGGTACCAGGGTTAGAACTGGGATCCCAAGAAGGCTTGGAGTCATGATTGTAGAGCTCTTGGAAACCGAAATGGAGACCCTAGCTGTAACAACAACAAAAATGCCTCTAGTGCACCTGCAGTAAATGCAGTGGCATGGGATCACAGATGAGCCCTGACCATGTCAGAGAGCTCACTGAGGCAACTCTAGTCTCAGAGGGTGGGGTGGATGTAGCTGCCCTGGCTGTCTGGCCCATTAACCTGGAGAAATACAAACAGTAACATATCAACATATTTGGGTTGAAGCACTGAGAGACACTGGTGCCAGTGTCACATGGTGACTCAGTAACTGGTGTCCTCACTGGACTGGTGAGACCTATACAGCCCTCTATGCTAATAATCAGGCTAGGGTACATCCCATGGCAATGGTATCCTTAGAATGGATAGGGGCTCCTGGCCGGAAGAGAGTGGTGGTATCTTCTGCAATTCCTGTACAGTGTATGCTAGACAATGATCTGGAGTCCTCAGCATGGGCTGCGGTCGAAAGAAAGACCCATGCAACAACGCTGGGTATACCTGAAAGGGTGTGCATAAACAGCAGAGCACAGAGCAGAGCCCAGGGTGAACAAGAAGAGTTGGACCCAGAGATAAAGGCCCAACCTTCCAAGAGAAAGGGCAAGAAGACTGGGAAACCAGTTTCTCAACAGACACCAGGTCATATCCCCTCTCCTCAGGGAGAAGACCTGTCAGCCCCAGAGGAAACTGAGCCCCAGGAGCTTGGGCCTTACATGACAAGAGTTCTTGGGCCAGGAGGGACCCTTTAGGGAAGATATGTGCCAGGGGCAGAGGACCTGTCCCACTCTTGAAAGCCTGAGACAGCAAGCTGCTGATCAGGAAAAGGAAGATGTCAGTGGCTCCCACAGAACCTATTGGAAGGAGGGACTACTTTACACTGAGGCCAGAGACTCCAAACCTGGTGTCACTAGGAGAGTGGTAGTGCCTCAGCAGTTTAAAGAGTTTCTCCTCACATTGGCCCATGACATCCCCCTAGCTAGGCATCTTGGCCAGATCAAAACTTGGAGTGGGTTGGTGAACCACTTCTACAGGCCAGGTACGTCCCAGAAGATGGAGTTTTGTAAATCCTGAGCCACCTGTCAAGCCGGTAGCAAGACAGGTGGCCACCTAAAGACCCCCTTGATTTCACTTCCCCTGGTTGGGGTTCCCCTTTGAAAGGGGTGGGATTGACATCGTCGGTCCCCTTGACCCTCAAACAGCCTCAGGAAAGAGATTCATACTGGTAGTAGTGGATAGTGCTACCAGGTATCCTGAAGCAATTCTCCTAAGGACTACTACTGATTCTGCAGTAGCTAGGGTCCTCATTGGTAACTTTACCAGAGTGGGCTTTCCAAAGGACATGGTGTCAGACAAAGGTACAAACTTCATGTCTGGCTACCTGAAACACGTGTGGGCAGTATGTGGAGTGACTTACAAGTTCACTACCCCATACCACCCCCAAACCAATGGCCTTGTTGAGAGATTCAGCAAGACCATGAAAGGTATGATTGGTGGAATCCCTTCAAAACTCAGAGGGAGGTGGGATGTCTTAATGCCATGCCTGCTTTTCGCCTACAGGGAAGTGCCACAGAAGGGAGTAGGGTTTTCCCCATTTGAACTTCTGTTGGGCCATCCTGTGAGGGGACCATTGTGCCTTGTAAAGGAAGGGTGGGAGAGGCCTGTCAAAGAGCCTAAACAAGAAATTGTGGATTATGTGCTTGGCCTTCGTTCCAGAATGGCTGAGTACATGAAAATAGCAAGCAAAAACCTTGAGGCCAGCCAAGAGCTCTAGAAGCTCTGGTATAACCAAAAGGCTGCACTGGTGGAGTTTGAACCAGGGCAGAAGGTGAGGGTTTTTGAGCCTGTAGCTCCTAGGGCTCTCCAGGACAAATTGAGTATGCCCTATCCCATCCTAGAGAGAAAAGGGGAGGTAAGCTATCTGGTGGACCTTGACAGTTGCATGAACCCCCAAGAGGGTCATCCATGTCAACTGCCTTTAATTCGACCAGGACAGGGCTGAAGTGAGCATACTGATGGTCACACATGAGGATCAGGAAGCAGAGAGTGAACCTCTCCCTGACCTCCTCTCAAACATCCCTGTGAGAAGTTGGCCTGGTATATGCTGTCCACTAATTAAAGTGAGCACCTTGCACCAGTCCAAACAACCCTTATTGTGATTTAAGAGGTCAAAGATAACCTTAGAAAGCTATACAAGTGGTAGCTGTGGAGAGCAGCCTTCAGGCTTAGTCTTGAAGGAATGTTAAGCAGCTTGTTTTAGCAGAATGCAACCTTATAGTATTGGTTAAATGAAAGGAGAACCACACAGTAGTTATAAAAATATGTATTTATTGATATACCACTATCTAGTACGACACAGTATCTCCTACATGGAGATAATCACAAACCACACAATACTTAGAATGACAGTAAATAGCACTAATACACAGTGGGCCCCAGGGGGGGACCAAACCATATACTAAGAAAGTGGTATAAGAACCACAACTAGAGTCAAGACAGTGTTGATAGGACGTAGAATCGCTGGGACCCCAAGGAACCACCCAAGGTGAGTAAGTAGGGACCCCACGGAGGATAGATGCAGTGTGGGAACACGACCGCGTGCTCCGTACAATTCTATGGGAAACTGTGGTACTGAAAATTCTGGACCTGTGTCATTAACATCATTGTAACATGACGATTTTGGTATCAGCAGACCGGTAATGACAGGTATGCTATATCTGAGTATTTGCGTCATATTCGAGTGACGGGATCACTCTAATATTAACGATTCCCTTGTGAACCCTCGGGTTCCATTTTGTGTACGGCAGCCATTTTGTGGTGGCCCTCACATAAGGCAATGACTAAAGCCAAAACGCGCCTTAGGGGACACGTACACTTTCAGTGACCTGGGCAAGCTGACTCCACTGTCCAGAGCCAGAACCTGTTCGGCCAGTTTTAGTTCCCAGTGGCCGATCGAGATTAGGGGCCCAGGTGCAGCATGCCATAAACCCTTCATTGCACACATCTATATCTAAATCTTATTCACACCTGTCACTGCTCTTTCTTTATGACCTGCTTTACGAGGAGGAGGTGCCCGGTTTTATTAGGGGTCCAGATTATATCTGTTGCAGGTGTTGGGCCTCACTGGGTATTTGGTTGTGGGCTGGACAAACTGAAAATGGGCTTGTCATCATGAATCTGTCCTTTTTTTTGTTGTAAGAAATATGTGAATGACCCACTGTAAAAATAAGGAATGTTTGCCTAAAGCATAATATTCTGTATAAAAGAGATAGCTGGTTTCCATGAGAAGGCAGTCTCCTGAGAACATACACATTGTTGTACTTCTAGGATACCTGTTGCTGGCTGCAGCCAATAAATTGATCTTTGAAGCCACCAAGAAGACTCTGTGTTTCTGTAGTCTGAGACAGGAAGAACTCGAGGTCATTGGGTGTGTTCCCTGGCACCGCTGGGTCCAATAAAACCCAGTACTTCAATTGGCGCCCAACGTGGGGCGATTTCAGCGGTACCGGTCCAAGCCAGAGGTCGTGAGGAGCTTCGTGTAAAATTCTGGAGGAAGGCCAACCACTTCATCGACCCCTGTATGTCGTTCGTGGTCCGAAAGTCTTTGCTGCGAGGTTCCCCACGTCCCGACGGCTACGAAGGACTGCTGCCCTGACTATCGCCCTGTCTTGGACCCTTTTATGATTTGTAGAGCGAGACAATAGACGAGTCTTCTGGTGACGTCATCGATACCTCAGTTAAGTATAAGTGGAGCGTCTCCCAGTCCTTAGTCTTGGTTCTTAGTTTTGGGTATCCCATGGGATCTTTGATTTGTTAGGATCTTTTGATTTGGAACTTGCAAGTACCAAAGCCGAAGGACTCGTGTATTCACGAGACTGTCGTATTCGATAATCCTTTGAAGTTTGAAGCTAGACTAGTGAGCGAAGATGCCTGGTCTTAGCAGACTTGGAAATTTGTTTTGTCTTGGTTGTAATAGGGATTCCCGATTGGAGGACTCGTGTCCGGTTCCTCCAATTGGAACTCCAACCTATGAGCTCTACGTGAAGCATGGAGTGGGCCCTATCACGTATAATAACGTATGGGTTAGGTACACAAGGAAAGATGGTGTCCTAAAGTGGCCCCAATATGGTAGTTTTGACACCGAAATTCTGGATAATTTAGAGGTTAGACTTTTTAAGAAGAAAGCCCGGCCGGCGATGTTTGACTCTTTCCGCCTATGGCGAAAAGAAGCCAAACAGAAAGAAATTAAATTAGTAAAGAACAATAAAAGAGAAAAGGGTATTTCAATAATGCAAGCTGCTATGCAGTATAAGGATGATGAAGAGGAACAAGCGAGTGAACAGCTGCACAGGCAACGTAAATTGGCAATTGATAAATGTTATCCAGTTTTGCCACCTCTTCAGCAAGATACAGTGAAGGAACTTGAGAAGGATCCTTTAATGTCTCATTTGTTGAATTCACCACCTCCTTATGCGCAGAGTGCTACAGCACCTCCGCAACCTTTAGTTGTACAACCCCCAGTTGTTGTACCTCCGGTTCTTCCACAACCACCAGCTGTTTTTCAGTTGGCTCCTACTACTATGGCGCAGCCCCCTCAAGGGCTGCCACCTTTACTACCTGTTCCATCTTTACTTCCTATGACTTTGCCCCCTGCATCTATTTCCCTCCACACTATCCCTTCTGACACTGCCTCTGCATTTGCTTTGTCTCCTCCTGTTTTTCCTCCTGTTCATTTGTCAACTTCTCCTTCTGTCCGACAGAGAATGACAAACACTGTTACTAGTATTTTGTCTCCTTTCTTTGGGTCACCGACTACGACCCCCGTTTTAGAGCGTAAACAATTGCGTAGCCAATTGCCCGATTCTAGAGAGAAGGGAGTATTGGATCATTTGGCGCATAAATGGGTCACTGACCCTACAAGATATGAGTTAGAGTCTGTTATGGATGTCTTCCACCAATGGCAAGCACCGAAACAGAGATATGTTTTTGACAAAATGTGCGAAGTTCTTCTTGAAAGATTAAAAGATTGTGATATGGAGGCCAATCCGCCTGAGTTGTGTCGTGTACGGTTTGAGTTTTCCAAAGGCACAATTGTATGTTCCGATATTGAGAAAGCAGTTGCGACATTATTATCATTTAGGAGTGAGGGTATTTCTCGACTGTTGTTTGAGCCAGAACCCTCTGTTAAAAGGAAGGTCAGACAGTATCCCATGAGAGAAGTTCCCCAGTTTGGAAAGAAGGAGACCTAAATGCTGTTCCACCTATTCAGCCTCATTTTCAACGTGTGTGGGTACATGTTCCATGGAAGCAAACTGAAGTCCTGGCTCTTAAGCAGACTCTACCCGACCCCCGTAAAAACCCTGCAGGTTATTATAAGGAATTATCACAGACTGCAGACTCCTGTGTTATGAATTTAGCTGATATAGACATGTTGTTTGGAAATGTGGTCCCACAGCCTTTATGGAGAGTGATCCGTCACACGGATCATGCGCCGGAGTTAGGGGACACATGGATTAATATCAATGCGGCAAATGACAGACAAGTAGGCGGTGCTAAACCAGAGCCTTTAGTAGCAGACCTCCCTGGTAGGATCGTTACTTACATGAAGACTTTGATGCCTGCAATGCGTGTAAATTGGGATAAATTGTCTGCATGCAAGCAGAAGAAGGAGGAAAGTGTATCTGACTTCTTCACTAGGTTTGAAGAGACATTTATCGACCACAGTGGTCAGGATATGAGTACAGAAGGTGGTCAAAGGTTGTTTGTTGACAAGTTTGTGCATAATTTGCTTCCCGAATTGTGTAAAAAATTGAAAGATTCAGAGAGTTCTTGGGCCGTTTCCTCTTCAGCACAGATATTGGCTACTGCACAATACTACGAAAATAGAGATAAAGATGAGAAAGATAGAGCAGACAAGAAAACTAAAGAGTTAAAAACAAAGGTTCTTTTACAACAAGCGTATCCGCCTCGTAGTAATCAGCGTGACTATCAGCAACCTCAACAGTATCAGAGGAATTCGCAAAGGTTTGAGTATCCTCAACAACGTGCTCTGATAGGCCCTAACCAATGTTCATATTGTAAGGAAGAAGGTCATTTTAAATATAACTGCCCTATTTTGTTGCAGCGTATGAATGGTATTTCTGGCGCAAGAGGTCGAGGTGTTCCACAAGCACCTAGAGCTAGAGGACGCGGAAATTTCACCCAGAACGCGCGCCCATTTCCTCCTCAAAATTCAATGAATAGTTTTGATCAGCAGAATAACGCGTCTGGTAGGACGACTCAGTACTATGCTGATGACTACTATGCAGAAGGTGAGAGTATGGAAGGTGATGATTGCTAGGACAGCCATAGACAAAGAGAGGGAGTTGTTTCAGTTCCAGTAGATCAGAGTGGACCTTATATTGAGGTGATTACATCAGGTGTGTCAGAGCCTTTTCTGTTGGATACTGGTGCTACAAAGAGTTCTATTATGCACTCTAAATTCCCTGGCGCACCTTTGTCTGGCGAAACTAATGTTTCAGTAGGTTTTTCTGGCGCCCCGGTTAGGAACCCGATTTCTAGCCCTATGTCTCTTTCTGTTGGACCTTGTGAAATCGAAGCACCACTTATTCTAACGACAGGTTGTGGTGAGAACTTGTTAGGATTGGATCTGCTGAAAAGATTGTATGCGACATTGTATTGTTCTCCTTCGGGAGTACAACTCACATTGGGTAAGACAGTGGTTTCACCAATATATTTGTCAAAGGACAAACTTCCAACAGAATTGTCGTTTCTCCCTGATATTCTTTGGGCTACTGGTCCCAATGATGTAGGTCTTTTGGAAATACCGCCATATGTTGTAACGTTGAAAGCCAATGTTAAAATGCCGCGCATTCCCCAATACAAGATCTCTAATGAAGGTGAAAAAGCGTTGCTAGCGATCATTTATGATTTGATTGAGGAAAATGTAATTGAAGAGACAAGAGGTAATGTTTGCAATAGTCCTGTTTTACCTGTCTTGAAGCGTACTGACTCTTCTCAGCCACCTGTTTACAGGTTTGTGATTGATCTTAGAGAGGTAAACAAGATAGTTGTGCCACAGTTTCCAGTCGTTCCCGATATCACTGCTTTACTGACAATGATTCCAGCCTCAGCCACTTGGTTCTCGGTGATTGACTTGAAGAATGCTTTCTTCAGCATCCCTATTGCCGTAGAGAGCAGGGATATTTTTGGATTCTGTTTAGGAGGCCGAAGCTTCCGATTTCAGAGAGCTCCTCAAGGTTTTTGTGAAAGTCCTTCTATCTATAGTCAGGCTCTGAAGTCTCAGCTTGACACTCTTGTGTTACCTGATGGCGCTACCCTTCTACAGTACGTCGATGATTTGTTAGTTGCTGCAGATACTAAGGAGATTTGTAAAGAAGCCACTTTGTCATTGTTGCGTCATTTGTCTGATTTACACCACAAAGTGTCTCTTTCCAAGTTACAGTATTGTCGACAAGAAGTGACCTATTTAGGTCACCTCTTATCGAAAGAGGGAAGAAGATTGACCCCAGAAAGAATTCAGGCAATTGCAAAATTAAGTGTGCCAATGACACAGAGAGAAGTGCGTGCTTTCTTAGGTATTACATCCTATTGCAGACAATGGATACCGAATTTTTCATTGATGGCTAAACCTTTGGTAGCATTGACCTATAAAGACACGCCGAATCCCCTTCCTTGGTCCGAAGATTGTCAGAAAAGTTTTTCCGAATTGCGTGATGCAGTGTGTTCGGCTCCTGTGTTGGGTACCCCCGACTACAGCAAGCCCTTTACGCTGTATGTCCATGAGAGAGAAGGATGTGCATTATCAGTGTTAACACAGTCTTTTGGGGACAAGCAACGTCCATGTGCATATTTCTCGTCGATTTTGGACCCGGTAGCTAGAGCGTTGCCGAGTTGTTTGAGAGCCACAGCGGCAGCAGCTGTTTCTATTCGACAGTCTGCTGGTTTGGTGATGAATAATACGCTGGTCGTGATGGTCCCACATGCAGTGGATATTTTGTTAAACAGGACCAAGACACAGCACTTAACTAGTGCTCGATTGTTAGGTTACGAGTTGACACTTTTAGCGAGCCATGTGCACATAAGAAAATGCAACACGCTGAACCCAGCTACATTGTTGCCAATTATAACAAAGACAGATGTTCCGGAACAGCATGATTGCTTTCTTAGGACAGAAGAAGAAACGAAAGGGAGAGTAGATCTTAGGGACACTCCTCTTGTAAAGTGTGATGGTACCTTATGGGTGGATGGGTCATGCTTCAAGCTTCCGAATGGTGATACGACTGCGGCATATGCTGTCACGACTTTACATACGATTGTTGAAACTGCACGTATCCCACATAATTCAGCTCAAGCAGCAGAGTTGACTGCACTTATGAGAGCGTGTGTATTATCAAAAGGAATGAAAGTGACCATATATACCGATAGCCAGTATGCGTTTGGTGTGGCCCATAGTTTTGGACGCTTGTGGAAGGAACGTGGGTTCCTCACGTCTCACGGTACGAAAATACAGCATGGTCAATTGGTGAATGAGCTCCTGGAGTCACTTACTTTGCCATTGCAAGTCGCGATTGTGAAATGCAGTGCACATAAGAAGATCACTGACGACGTTGGTCGCGGTAATATGTTTGCTGATGAAGTTGCGAAAGAAACAGCAAGAGATGTGATGAGTCGAATGTATGTTGCGGGCCCTGCAAGATGGATTGGTGACGTTGGAATGTGTGAAGATACGATAGAGAGTGTGAAGTCCATCCAAGCTGAAGCTACGGAGAAGGAATTAAGTACGTGGAGAGAGAGTACGGGTAAATTGGATGCAAATGGTTGTTGGGTTGAATTGTCGGAGCATCAGCGATGGTTGTTACCCGATACATATGTGCTTGCAGTGGTTACAATGGCACATGGGATGGCCCACATCAGTGTGAAAGGAATCTGTAAGTTATTGGCTCCAGCGTGGCAAAATGCTGGAATTCCCAAATGTGCAGAGAATGTGGTCAAAAATTGTATGGTTTGTTTGAAATACAATCCTGGTAAGGGAACCCCAACTCCAGCTGGTCATTTTGCGCCTCCAACGTATCCGTTCGAGGTTTTGCAGCTAGATTTCATCCACATGGAGAGGTGCAACAATTTGAAATACGTACTCATTGTTGTTTGTGCCTTTTCAAGATGGGTAGAGGCATATCCTCTGAAAGATAATACTGCCTTGTCCACAGCGAAAGCCCTTCTCAAAGAGTTCTTCCCTAGGTTTGGTTAGCCGAGAATGGTGTGGAGTGATAATGGGGGTGAATTTGTGGGTCAAGTGATGAAACGAGTGTGTGAAGGTTTAGGAATCCGGCAGAAATTTCACGCTGCAAATCATCCCCAATCAGCTGGATTAGTTGAGTGCTATAATGGCACTCTTAAACTAAAACTGGCCAAGATACAAGCAAGCTCTGGCCTTAAATGGCCTGATGCGTTGCCATTAGCACTGTTGTCAACTAGGATGACCGTACATTCCCGAGTAGGACTTAGTCCTCATGAGATAGTGTTTGGTCGCCCGGCTAACATATGGGGAGTGCCGAGGCCAACGAAATTCAGCGAGATTGAACACCCTGTACTGCTTGATTACTTGCATGATTTGACGGCTAAATTGCGTGTTTTACACCAACAGGTTCATAATACACTGCCTCAGGCTTCTAAAGATCCAGGGCATGCAATCAATCCCGGATCGTGGGTGTTAATCAAGAACTTTCAGCGGACAAAGAACGATCAGCCCCGCTGGATTGGCCCCTATTTGGTGATTTTGTCCACAAGATCTGCAGTGCGAGTACAAGGGAAGAAAAACTGGATCCACGGCGTACACTGTAAGAGGGTCCCTTTGCCTCTACCATATGACCGGTGGGTCCAGGAGGGAATTGCTGACTCGGAAACTGAAACAGTGCCTCGTTTTCTGCCTTTTAGTGACGCATGCGTCACAGGGACAAATTCTGAGCGAGAAAGTGACGATCTTCTCCAAAGAGCAATACCATCACCACTTCGATTGGACACTACTGAGCCTGAACTTTTGTTTTGCGACCAGACATTGCCTGGAAAAAGCTGTTATAACGTGCGACCGAGAGTCATGGACAAATAAAATGAAATTTTGGTCCTCCCATCCGAAAACCTGTTTTTGAACCACCATCCGGGTTCAGCTGTAGGGTCGTGGTGAAAAGACTTGAGTGTGTAGCCTGCGGACACAAGGTCTACGGGTCTGGTTTGTTCTAGGGCGTTCCCTGGGACATTCAGAAACACTCTCAAGTGAAGAAAACCAACCGCCGCGAACAGCACGTTAGAGGATGGAGCCTTTTCAGATGGAGAGACCTGTTGAAAGAATAAGTTTCAAGAGGAAAATATGTGCAACCATGAGCAGAAAATGTTTTCTAATTATGTGTCTTTGTATTTTACTTAGTCTAATGATGTCTTTAGTGGGGTATATCATATTCTCTTTTCAAGTGACATCTGCACCCACTGTACAGCCCATGCCTTCCTCTACTATCTCCTCACATTCTTTTCACCCTCTACCTGAACACGAGTCCGTTAGAAGATTAGAGTTTATGAACAACTCCTTTGTTCAGCTCTTACACCAACACCAGCTAGTAGTGAACAGAACCAACTGTTGGGTGTGTGGCCTTATGCCTCATACTACTGAGAAAGGTATTCCCTACCTAGTGCTGCCATTCAGCTACAATGATTCTGTGTGGGCATACCGAACGATGTTCATCTATGCTCGCGAAATCCACCCCCTACGTTCCGTCAAAGACAACCCAAAGAATAGTGCTCTAGTTAAGGGGATAGTCGACATGATAAGGGGAACTAGTTCCTACGAAACTATCCCGGAAGATGAGACACTAGCGTATATTGGATGGAACGTGACTGGATATGGAGCGAGTCTGAGCGAGAACCAGCAAGCAAAAAGATCCGCTCCAATTTGGATTGTACCCCATCAGGGTCATCTATGTCTGCAAGGTAATGGCAAGAATCCAAGAGCTCAGTTAGGGAAGAGTATCTGCACTGAAACGTATATTTTTGCGTCTCAGA
The DNA here is from genome assembly GCA_963921515.1 of Calotriton arnoldi. Taxonomy (NCBI): domain Eukaryota; kingdom Metazoa; phylum Chordata; class Amphibia; order Caudata; family Salamandridae; genus Calotriton; species Calotriton arnoldi. The sequence goes on along the minus strand of CAWUFW010000135.1, from coordinate 4,652,025 downwards.
CTTCCCCTTTGTTACTGCTGAGCTCCAGTCGGACCGCCTTATGACCCTGCAGAACAGGGTCGCGTTAGACATCATACTTGCAGACCGTGGTGGGGTATGTAGAGTGATCCAATCCAGTTGTTGCATTTTCATTCCAGATAACGCTCCAACAGTGTACCAGGCCATCTCCAAACTACATAGGATCTCTGAATCCATCCATATAGATGAAGGAGACTGGTCGTTGATGGGATGGTTCTGGGAACTGTTATCCACCTGGGGATGGAAAGTTCTGATGGTCATTGGGATACTTCTTGCCATCCTTTTCCTGTTTTGTCTGTGCATACAGTGTGTTCCTGCCATATGCGGCCTATGTGTTACATCATGTGTAAGGAAACCTGTATCAAGGGACGAGCTAAGTAATAGGATGATGCTACAGCAACATCTCAATGAATTCATGAACATAGACCTAGACTCAGATTAGCATGAGTGTAAGTAAATTGCCTATGTAAGGGCATAAGGAGGGTCTGTGGTACTGAAAATTCTGGACCTGTGTCATTAACATCATTGTAACATGACGATTTTGGTATCAGCAGACCGGTAATGACAGGTATGCTATATCTGAGTATTTGCGTCATATTCGAGTGACGGGATCACTCTAATATTAACGATTCCCTTGTGAACCCTCGGGTTCCATTTTGTGTACGGCAGCCATTTTGTGGTTGCTCTCACATAAGGCAATGACTAAAGCCAAAACGCGCCTTAGGGGACACGTACACTTTCAGTGACCTGGGCAAGCTGACTCCACTGTCCAGAGCCAGAACCTGTTCGGCCAGTTTTAGTTCCCAGTGGCCGATCGAGATTAGGGGCCCAGGTGCAGCATGCCATAAACCCTTCATTGCACACATCTATATCTAAATCTTATTCACACCTGTCACTGCTCTTTCTTTATGACCTGCTTTACGAGGAGGAGGTGCCCGGTTTTATTAGGGGTCCAGATTATATCTGTTGCAGGTGTTGGGCCTCACTGGGTATTTGGTTGTGGGCTGGACAAACTGAAAATGGGCTTGTCATCATGAATCTGTCCTTTTTTTGTTGTAAGAAATATGTGAATGACCCACTGTAAAAATAAGGAATGTTTGCCTAAAGCATAATATTCTGTATAAAAGAGATAGCTGGTTTCCATGAGAAGGCAGTCTCCTGAGAACATACACATTGTTGTACTTCTAGGATACCTGTTGCTGGCTGCAGCCAATAAATTGATCTTTGAAGCCACCAAGAAGACTCTGTGTTTCTGTAGTCTGAGACAGGAAGAACTCGAGGTCATTGGGTGTGTTCCCTGGCACCGCTGGGTCCAATAAAACCCAGTACTTCAAAACTCGCGGTTGAAGTTGTAGAGTTTAAGGACCCTTCCCAGTGGACTTTGAAGAAACCCCGTGGAAGACAGAAGGTTGGAGAGCCACCCCACTCATGGATACTGAAGTACCCAAGTTACTTAACCCAGGGAAGCCAGGTGCATAGGTCTGAAGTGGCGTCGGAAACCGCTGTCGAACCCAATGGAGGACTTCGAAGAAGAGCTGCTGCTGGAAGGAAGAAAAGTGTGCGTTGGAATCCAAAGGTGGATTCTTGTCGAAGCGTACATGAAAGCAGAGGGGACAGAGTCTGGGTCACTCAGGAGTGACCAGGGGCTCGGTAGACGAACGCCCACCAATGTCGGGTGCTTCAGGTGAGTTGATGGAGTCCTTGACTCTGCAGCTACGGGGACCAGGAGACATCGAGGACTACCAGGAGCCGGATACGAGCTGTCCCACGAAGGATGTCGCGTGCTGAGTGGTCAGTGTCCGGCGGGAGCACCAATAACCCTGGGCAACGGCAACCCACGCAGAAGGTCAAAGATGTGTACGGTTCGGTCCAGGAGACTCACCAAACACAGGGGAGTCAGGGCGAGCCTGGAGCAACCAGGAGAGCCCAAGAAAATCAAAGTTGACCCTCAATTGGACCCACACGCCGGAGGCACAGGAGTCGCAAGAGGACCTCGAGCGATTTCACCAAACAACAGCCCACGGAGCACTCAGTGCGAGGAAGTCGAAGTTCTTGTTGGAAATGGTGCCAGAGGTTGGGGCTACTCGGAGCCCAATGCACTTGTTTCGGGAAACGCCAACAAGCATATGCACTTGCAAATGTACACGGTGCACAGGGGTTCGGGTATTGCAGCCCCTACGAGGGATTCTGACTTCAAACTTGGTGAGAGGACAGCTCGGACCTTGAGGGACGTAGAAACCCACCTCCTCTGATGCTGGAGCCTTCGGAGTCCATAGGAGCTCAGGATCAGCAGACCGGACAGCAGTGTTGAGGTGCCTGCGAATGCAGGGGAGCGACTCCTTCACTCCAAGGGAGATATCTTCGGTTGTCCTTGATGCTTCACAGGTCCTGCACGGATCCTGTATGGTGCACGGGCACAGACGATGCAGCAGACTGAGTGGGAGACGAAGTCGGGCCCAAACGAAGTCCAGAGTGTCTAGACGGTCGAAGTTCAGTGGTTTCTTGTTCAAAATCTTGTCCACGTCGAATCTAAGGTCCTACAGCCAGGTAAGCCCTTATGTACCCACGGAAGAGGGTTGGCAAGATTCAGCCAACGGCTCCCAGGACTGGTTTGAACTTGACTATGCACAGGGACACCAAATGTGCCCCTCATGCAGACTTTCAGTCGCTGGCAAGCGCACCCACCCAGCCCTAATACACTAAATCCTGTCTGGGAGGTGGTAACACCTCCCTGTGACAGGATGCCTAGTGTTCTGCCTTCCCCTGCTCGAGCTTGGCTCAGCAGCAGGAGGGCAGAAATGTGTCTCTGGTCGGCAGCAACCATTTTGTGCTGTCCGGGACTAGAAGGCTGGTACCGGGAACACCAGGGACCCCACGAAGCTTGCCTCTGAGGGGCGGAATCATACCTCCCACACCGGTAACCGGTGTGGGGTTATGATTCCAACATGTTTGACACCAAACACAATAGGGTTTGTTTCAACCGTTTTAGAGTTGGTCATCACGGGGTCGCATAATGCCACTCTATATGTCGTAAATGGCTGCTTCACTGACAACCCGGGAGAATGGGCTCCGTAGGCTGCAGGGGTGTTCTGCTCATGCAGTGGCACAGTCTCACTTAGAAACAAGCACCCTGCCCTCAGGATTGTAAAGGCCTGCTAGAGGGGTGACATAGGTTTTAAGTGGAGTGACCCTTAGATACAGTAAGCCTATATCTTAAGTAAGTTGTGCATGCACCAACTTACACAGGCTTCAATGGCAGGCCTGTAGGTTCCATTTTGCATGGCCGCTCATGGGTGGCATAATACATGCTTCAGCCCAAGGGAGGCCTCTGGGGTACCTATGCCCTAGGTACATGGTACCATATACTAGGGACTGACAAGGGTACCCCGGTATCCAATCTGGAGACATAACAGATTAAGGAGAAAGCAGATAGACTGGGGTCCTGATTAGTAGGATCTCAGTCAGACTAGTCAAAAACAGTCACAAATTTGCAAAAAGTGGGGGTAACCATAAGAAGCAGATCCTACTTTATTACAATCCCTAAAGATGGGTCAGTTGAAGGAGTGGTCTAATAGGACACCATCACTGCCCAACAGCAGACTGATTGCAGGCAAGTCCTAAATCAGTATGCTGAACTCTTTTCTTTGACCCCTGGTCAGACTAATTAGTATACACGTGATGTGGACACTGGGGACAGCCAACCTGTCAAAAACAAAATCTACAGGCAGGCTTATCATGGCAAAGAAATCATCAAAGCTGAAGCAAGCAGGATGCTAGAATTGGGAGCCATTAAACCCTCTGAGAGCCCCTGGGCCAAACCCAGCTTTAGTCCCCAAACCTCACACCCAGGGTGGAAAGAAAGAGCAGAGTATTTGTGTGGACTATAGGGGACTCAATGCTGTGAACAAGACTGATGCACGCACAATTCCTAGGGATGATAAATGAATTGACAGGTTAAGGGCAGTCAAGTATCTCAGTACTTTTGATCTGACATCAGGGTACTGGCAGATAGGTCTGAACCCTGGAGCAAAAGAAAAAACAGCATTCTCGAAACCAGATGGGCATTATCAGTTCACTCTTATGCCCTTTGGCTTACAAAAAGATCTTCCACCTTCCAAAGTCCTTGCTGGGTTGGAATCCTCTAGTGCAGCTTATCTTGACGATATTGCGGTCTTTAGCTCCACCTGGCAGGATCACCTGATCCACCTTGGCAAGGTCTTTGAGGCTCTGAGAAGTGCAGGCCTCACTATCAAGGCAAGCAGGTTATATACTTGGGTCAACAAGAGAGAGAGAGAGGGGGGACCAGGAGCTAATTAAAGGTCCAGTGCCTGTGCTCCAGACGGTAAGCGTAAATGCACAAGGGTGAGGACACTGTTCCTAGGGAGGTTTGCAGAATATTGCTCCCTCCTAAGGGGAAAGAGAGACAGAAAGGGAGGGGGGAGGGGGGGTTGGGTTGGTGCTAGGTGTACTAGGCCCTGGACTCAATCGTGAGAGGGGAAGAACAAGTCTTGTCCCTTGTTGCCCTCACACACCCCGAAGGATGTCATGCTTCATCATCGGGCAGTTGCTCCTCGTCGGGCCGGCGCTGCAATGCCCTACGGGTCCCCCGAAGGGTCACTTTGTCGGAGATCTTCTGCGATCTGCCGTATGGTGCATGCAGGTGTGCTGGGGGAGTTCTAAGTGGGAAGTGTGCTGAATGCGTGCAAAAGTTAAAATTGACTACGAGTTACCAACGATATATGTTTTAATATGGCGGTACCTGTGTCAAAATAAAAAGACCAGTAGGTCGTGTGTTACCTCTAAAGCGTAATGTGCCTGGGTAACTCAAAAGGTCAACATGTATCGCACCTCTGGGGTCCCGTAGGATCCGTGGCGCTTCTTCAGGACCAGGTATGTGTTAAGTGCGGTGTGGTGCACGTGATAATAAAGTGATGCACCAAGCAGTGAAAAATATGTATGTACACAGAGGGTATAGTCACCCTCCAAGGAAATCAGGGCAGGCCCAGACCTGCGATTACTACCGGTGGGCTACAACTCAAAAGTTGAGACTGCTACCTGATTGACGGCCTAGAGAGAAAGGGAGATAAAAATACAAGGTACGTATATCAGGTAGGAGAGTATGCTCAATGGCAGAACACTGATCTACGTAGAATCATAATGCAGGGAAAAGTCATTTAATAGACATAACACGCTATTCAGGTGGGGAGATGCAGTTGCACGCCCCGGTGTGGTCAATAGGTCAAAGGTGGTTGGTAGCGAGCGCGCAGCCCAGAGCCACGCAGGAAGTGGATAAGGCGCCCTTAGCCACCAGCCCCCCACGATGTACCACCACCGGAATCGTGCTATAAGGGGACCACCGGTGATGTCAAAGCCCGTGGGCACTATGGGCAGTCTAGTGCACTGAGGATAGAAGCACTCAACACGCTATGTTTTAAGAAAGCGTGAAAAGGGCGCGTTGTCACCCTCAGCGATGCCGAAATGCCCTGTGCCAGGACGGGTACCCAGAGTGCCCTAGTCATGTCACCGTAGGAACTAGGAGCATAGGAATGGAGCAAAGGAGAAACGTGCAGCGAAGCCCTTACCTAGAAAATGGGGAAAGAAGTACTCCCAAGGCTAGGGACGTGGGCTGCCCGCACCTTACCGGGCTGGGGAGGTAAAAAAAGAGAGAAACACAAGGCGACATTGCATCGTGTATTTGTATCATAAAGAACATACACTCAGCCATGCACTGACTTACTGTTTGTTGGTCCTAGGCCAGAGCCTCGTCCTATATTACTTACAAATGAATTCGGGTGCCGGCTGGTCTGGACCTACCCACGCCTCACGTCTGCCTGATGGTGAATGAGGACGCAGGCGAACCATTACATATAGTCGCGTTAATTAGTTACCGGGCGGCAACCTCATCCGGTATGCCGAGTCATGCCTCGTGACGTGCTGCGCATGCGTGAGGGCAAAGGTTTGTTGCGTGCAGGGATGCCACTACTCTCGCTGGTACTGCGCATGTGTAGAGGGCAGTGTTCAGCTCTCGTGAGTGGCGGCAGTTTTAAAAGTCCAAGACAGGAGGTCAGGGGACGTCAACGAGATATTAGTCAAGAGTACATAACGTGTTCGACTGATCAGATCGGTTATCATGTGTGAACGTGTGCTCAGCCAGATGGTGCATTGCAGTGGTACATGTTGATGACCGTGTAAGATCCCAATGTATTTATTTATTTTTTATTTTATACAATTTATAAAGCGCACAAATACCCAAGGGTGTCTCGGCGCTACGGACAGCAAGCATGAACCAAGATCTGTTGACTATTGGCTAAAAAGCCATGTTTTTATCATTTTCCTAAAGGTGAGCAAAGTCGGGCTAGTCTTGATTTGGAGAGGGAGTGTGTTCCACAATTTGGCGGTGGCGACAGTGAATCGTCTGTCACCCCATGAGGCTTTCTTAGTGCGGGGAACCCTCAGCAGGTTCGCTGTTGATGAACGTAGGGATCTAGTAGGGGTGTAGGCACCAAGGGCTTCCTTCAAGAACATAGGTCCAGTATTGTGCATGGCCTTATAGGCGATGCAGAGGGCCTTAAATTTGATTCGACTTCTTACAGGTAGCCAGTGGAACTGTCGCAACACCTTTGAGATCGATTTATACTTAGGGGTGCCTGATAAAATCCTGGCAGCTGAGTTCTGCAGCAGCTGTAATCTGCTGAGGACCTTACCTTGTGCATTCATAAAGAGACCGTTACAATAGTCAATTTTAGACATTACTAAAGTACTGACAAGGGTTTTTCCTGCTCCAAGTGGGAGGAATGGTAAAAGTTTTTTTATCTTCCTCAGTATGTAAAAAGACGATGAGACAACAGTATTAACATGATGTGCAAAGGACAATTTGTCGTCAAATGTCACACCCAAATTTCTGACCTTTGACACCGGGAGTGGAGGAGGTCCTAGTTTGGTAGGCCACCAAATGGGGGACCAATCCGGGGAGAGATTGCCAAAAATCATCACCTCTGTTTTTTCAGAGTTTAACTTTAGGAAGTTGTTAGCCATCCACGTACTGATGGCCACCATTCCGTCCTGAAAATTGGCCGCGACTGCTCCTCCATCATTATGTACTGCAAGCACCAATTGTGTGTCGTCAGCATAAGATGTGAGACCCATCCCGTGTGCTTTGATGACTCTGGCCAAGTCCGACACATAGATGTTAAATAATGTCGGACTCAGAGATGATCCTTGTGGCACACCACACGGGAGGGTGAATGATGGGGAGTGGAAAGCGCCAAAACTCACTAGTTGGGTGCGGTTACAAAGAAAGGAGGCTAAGAGGGCTTTAGCCTTGTGTCTAATACCAATGGTTGAGACACGATCGATCAAAGTAGCATGATCGACCGTGTCAAATGCTGCTGATAGATCCAGCAGCACCAGGACAGCGGCACCACCTTGATCTAGTATCGTCCTGATTTCTTCTGATGCCTTTATAAGGGCTGTCTCGGTTCCATGGCCTTTACGAAAGCCGAATTGCGTATCTTCCAGAAAATTATTATCTTCAATATATTTAGATAACTGTGAGTTCATGATTTTTTCGAAGATTTTTGCTGGGAATGGAAGACTAGTGATAGGCCTATAGTTTTTTGTATCTGTAGGGTCAAGGTTGTGCTTCTTAAGCAGAGGCTTGATAATGGCCTTTTTCCATATGAGCGGATAGTTGCATGTACTGAACATCGCATTGCAGATGTTTGAGAGGTTGGGGGCTATAAGATCGGAGATCAGTTTCAAGACTGAAGGTGGACAGGGGTCAGTGGCGGATCCTGACTTAATGAGGGAGATTAAGTCTGCAATCTGTTGCGGTGAAACTTGACTAAATTCTGAAAACGAGGGGGAAGTTTCTACCATGTCGTAAGCCGAGATCTGGTAGTCTGTCTTGGGTTGTGATGAGAAGTTCAAAACACACAAGATGATGGACGGAATGCTGCACATTGGCAAACATTCACCCCCAGTCACAGATCTGGGTTTAATGCACAAGTTACTAACTTGTGTAACGATATATCTGTAAGAGACAGTAGTTAGTGACAGATTCCTTACCTTAGAATATCCCCAGGCGTCAGGCTGGATCCGGAAAGTTTTTTGCGTAGCAGTACCCTTGCGCGTCGGTAGGCGGCGTCGTGCGGCTCCGCGTCCGTCGTCGGCGTCGTGATCGCCGGGATGACGTCGCGGGCAGTACTTAGGCGCCGCCCCTGCGCGCTGACGTCAGTTCTGTACACGACTTTCCGCGCCAGGAACGCAGAGCCATGCAAGAAGCTGACATAGGTGTCTGAAAAATACTAGGGCCCTGAAAGGGATGTCCTTAACCCTAGAAATCAGTTCGCAGAACGGGGAGGATGGGTGGGGCGGTAAGGAATCTGTCACTAACTACTGTCTCTTACAGATATATCGTTACACAAGTTAGTAACTTGTGCATCTGAAAGAGACACGTTAGTGACAGATTCCTTACCTTAGAATAGATACCCCAGCAATACCAACCCCGGTGGTGGGTCTGCGAACAAAGATCAGACAAGGAAGTCCTGGAGGACAGAACGGCCAAAGAAGCCGTCCCTCCGGACCTGACTGTCAAGGCAGTAATGCTTTGTAAACGTGTGCAGCGAGGCCCACGTAGCTGCCTGACAGATAACCGGCAGCGGAACACCGCGGCCCAAGGCCGTGGTAGCAGCCGTTGCCCTGGTGGAATGGGCACGCAGCCCAACAGGAGGTTCCTTTTTAGCCAAAGAATAGCAGGTCTTGATGCACAAGGTAACCCAGCGGGAGATGGTCCTCTTGTGCACCGCCCGACCTTTTTGGCGCCCACGTAGCCAACAAAGAGCTGGTCATCCACCCGGAAGTGTTTTGTGCGGTCAATATAGAAAGAGAGCGCACGTTTTGGGTCCAGACGGTGGAGCCTCTCTTCCTCTCTGGAAGGATGCGGAGGCGGAAAGAAGGTGGGCAAAGTGATGGTCTGCCCAATGTGGAAAGCAGTAACCACCTTTGGCAAGAAGGACGGACGCGTCCGAAGAACAACCTTGTCTGGATGAACAGACAGAAAGGGAGGTTTGCAAGATAGAGCCTGGAGCTCACTCACCCGCCGAGCGGAGGTGATGGCCACCAGAAAGGCTGTCTTCAGAGTCAGAAGACGAAGAGGACAGTTATGTAGAGGCTCAAAGGGAGCGCACATTAAAAAGGTAAGAACCAAGTTCAAGTCCCACTGAGGCATCACAAACGGAACAGGAGGGAAGAGGTGAGTAATGCCTTTTAAGAACCTGTTAACAACAGGGGACTTGAAAAGGAGGGCTGATCAGGGAGCCTGAGGAAGGCCGAGATAGCACAAAGATAACCCTTGATGGTACCCAGGGCAGAACCCTGTTGGGCCAAAGAGAGAAGGAACAGAAGGACCTCAGAAAGAGGGGCAGAAAGGGGATTCAGAGCCTTTGCTGTGCACCATGCCACAAATTTGTTCCACCTGCCGGCGTATACCACCTTAGTGGAGGGACGCCTGGCTGCCAGAATCACATCACAAACTTCGGGAGGCAAGTCGAAAGGAATCAACTGCCGCCGCTCAATCTCCACGCAAGCAGGTGTAGACTGGACAGGTTCGGGTGGAGGACCGTCCCTGCTGCTGCGACAGAAGATCCTCCCGAAGAGGCAGACGGATCGGGGGATCTACGCTCATATTGAGTAGCTCGGGATACCAAACTCTTCGAGCCCAGTCCGGAGCCACAAGAATGACTTGGGCCCGGTCGTGCCGAATCTTCTTCAACACTCTGGGTAGAAGTGGTATAGGCGGAAAGGCGTACAAGAGACCGCAACTCCACTCGTGACGAAAAGCGTTGCCGAGCGAGTGCCGCCTTGGAAATTCCAACGCGCAGAACTGATGACATTGCGCGTTCTCTTCGGTGGCGAATAGATCTAACCAAGGCTCTCCCCACTGTAGAAAGAGTCCTTGCGCCACTTCCGAGTGAAGACGCCATTCGTGATCCATCATGCACCTGCGGCTGAGTTCGTCCGCCCTGGCGTTCAGGGAACCTGCCAGGTGTTGAACCACCAGGAACATGCCCTGATGTTCCAGCCATGTCCAGAGGCGCAGAGCCTCCTGACAAAGGGTCCACGACCCCACCCCGCCTTGTTTGTTGCAGTACCACATGGCGGTGGTGTTGTCTGTGAACACCTGCACTACCTTCCCTTTGACAGAGGGAAGGAATGCCCTGAGTGCAAGTCGGATCGCCCGGAGCTCCAGAAGGTTGATATGGAGCCGGGACTCCGCCGGAGACCAGAGGCCTCTGATCTCCGCCTCTCCCATGTGACCGCCCCATCCCAGAAGGGACGCGTCCGTCACAACTGTGTGCTCTGGCTGGGGAAGGAGAGGGATCTGCCCATGACCCATTGCCGGTTCGAGAGCCACCACTGCAACTGTTTTGCAGTCCCCTCCGAGATCTGGACGTGATCGGACAGGTCGCCCTGGTGCTGCGCCCACTGGAACTTCAGGTCCCACTGCAGAGCCCGCATATGCCATCTGGCATGAGTGACCAGCAGGATGCAGGAGGCCATGAGGCCCAGCAGCCTCAGGGTCATCCGTACCGAAACCCAGGATAAGGGCTGAAAGATCGGAATCATAGCCTGAATATCCCGGACTCGCCGTTCGGGAGGATAGGCCCGAAACTGCGTCGTGTCCAGAACTGCTCCGATGAAAAGGAGCTGTGGAGAAGGAATCAGATGCGACTTTGGCACATTGATGGAGAACCCCAGCGAGTGCAGGAGTTCGGCCGTAGTCTGGAGGTGGGAGACAACTGCCTGGGACGAGCCCGCCTTCAGCAGCCAGTCGTCGAGGTAGGGGAAGACTGAAACCCCTGCCCGGCGCAGATGAGCTGCGACCACCGCCATCACTTTCGTGAACACCCGAGGGGCACTGGTAAGGCCAAAGGGGAGCACGGTGAACTGAAAATGCTCGAGGCCTACCGTGAACCGAAGGTAACGCCGGTGGGCCGGCAGGACGAGGATGTGGAAATAGGCGTCCTGCAAGTCCAACGCTACCAACCAGTCTCCGGGGTCGAGGGCAGTCAAGACCTGAGCTAGGGTGAGCATCTTGAACTTCTCCTTCCGGAGGAAGCGATTGACGTTCCGGAGGTCCAAGATAGGACGCATGTCCTCCTTGTCCTTTTGGGCACCAGAAAGTAGTGGGAGTAGCAACCACGCCCTACTTCTGGGGTCGGAACATGCTCGATGGCCCTCTTGGCCAAGAGGGCCGTGACTTCCTTCTGTAGAAGCACCAAGTGATCCCCTGACATGCGGTGGAATTGAGGTGGCATGGCTGGGGGGTGGTCTCGAAGGGGAGGGAGTAGCCCCTTCGGACAATGTCCAAGACCCACTTGTCCGAGGTGATGGGACGCCAGTGGTGAAGGTGATGGCGGACCCTGCCCCCGACTGGCGTGCTGTGCACCTGAAAGGAGGGACTAGGAGGGCTTGGAGGCCGCGGACGGGTTGGAGGTGGTGGCCTGACCCGCACGCTGGTTGCCCGAACCGCCACGGCGGTATCCACGTCCTCGGCCACGCGAAGGCGCTTGCTGCGCGGGCCGTTGGCCGGGCTGTGGACGTGACTGGGCGCCCCTTCCGTGGCCACGAAAGGGGCGAAAGCAGACGTTTGCGGAGGGCGCACAACAGCAAGGCCCAGGGACTTAGCAGTAGCCCGTGAATCCTTGAAACGCTCCAGCGCATGGTCCGCCTTTGAACCAAAGAGACCGACTCCATCAAAGGGCATGTCCATGAGAGTATTCTGGACATCCCCTGAAAAACCAGTGGTTCTCAGCCAGGCGTGGCGACGCAGCGCCACCGTCGTTGCAAGCGATCTGCCCAGCGAGTCGGCGGTATCAAGGCCACAGCGGATGGTATACTTAGCCGCATCACGCCCTTCCGCAATAGCGCGGGTAAGCAGTGTCTGGACCTCCTCAGAACACTGCGGCAAAACATCAGCCACCGAATCCCACAGGGAGTGGGTGTATCGGCCCAAGAGGCAAGCGGTATTAACAGACCGCAAGCCAGCACTGGAGGAAGAGAAAGCCTTCTTCCCAAAGTGATCCAGGCGCTTGGATTCCCTATCCGGAGGGGCGGTAGGGAAGGCTGTTTGGGAGGCAGAGGCTTGGACAACCAAGCTCTCAGGGGTGGGGTGTTGGGAGAGAAACAGGGGGTCGCCCGGAGCCGGGCGATGGCGTCGGGCCACGTTCCTATCCACAGGAGCCCCTGTGGTGGGTTTGGACCAGGCACCCAAAAGAACGTCAGTGAGTGCATCGTTGAACGGCAGCACAGGCTCCGAAGAGGAGGCCGCCGGCTGAAGCACTTCAGTCAGGAGGTTAGTCCTGACGGCCACTGTAGGCAACTGGAGATTTAAGGCTCCAGCAGCTCTACGCAACACCGTTGCAAAATTAGCCCCCTCCTCCGTTGCCACGGGAGGAGACAGCATGCCAGAGTCGGGGGAGGTATCCAGCCCACTGGCATCCCCAAGTTCCTCAACCCAGTCCGGGTCAAACTCGCACTGTTGTGTGAGAGGGTCGTCAGACCCCTCCCAGCTCTCCTGGTCCTCCTCAGGTTGAAAAGATGGAGGAGGAGGGACATAAGGGACCCAAGGCCTCATCGGCGCCGGAACCGGCGTCGGGCGACGCCGGTCCGGCTCCATGTCCGGACCCGGGGAGAACCGGGGAACGACGCCGCCCGGAGCCCCGGACGGCGTCGGAAACGGCACCGGGGACATCGGCGTCGGCGGAGGCGTGGTTAGGTCAACCGGCGTCGATGGAGGTTGCGGCACCACCGGAACCGGGGTCGAGGCCGGGGCCGGAGCCGAGGCCGGGACGAAGGCTGGTGGGACAGGCGACGCCGGGACCGGAGTCGGCGGCGACGCCGGAGCAACCCCATCTGGGCCCGCGGGGCCCGAAGGCGCACCGGAGGGACCTTGAGGCCCGAAGAGGCGGGCCATGGCCGACAGGAATTTCTGTACTTCGGCCGGAGTCGCCCCCGAACCCGGGAAGGACGGGTAATGCGGGGGCAACTCGACAGGCACGTCCGGGGCCGCGGGGGCGGGGACGGTGCCGACAGGGACCTCAGCCGAGTCGCGCGACCGGCGAGGCGAAGTCTTAGAGCGATGACGCCGCTTAGACTTCTTGTGCTTCGACTTACCGGAGGAGCGCGAAGACTTGGATTCCGACGAACGGCGGGGACTCCGCGTCCGGCCCCTCGACCTCTCCCGGGACCGGGGCTTGCTGCGGCGCGGAGCCGACTGCCGGACTTCAAGGAGCTTTCGAGACCGCTCTCGCAAAGCCTTCGGATGAAGTTTCCGGCAGTCAGGGCACGACTCGTGTCGTGGCCTCGGCCGAGGCAGAAGAGACACTCGAGGTGGGGGTCCGTGATGGACATCATACGACCACATTCCTCGCAGGGCTTAAAGCCGGGCATCCCTACGACACCTTAGGAGTCGTGAAGACTCGTTGAAGAGAACAGTGAAAAATTTCACAAAAAGATAGTCAAAAAGTGACTAGGGCACTGCTCTTCCCGGATCTGCGCTTACTGGCGCGGAAAAAGAAGAACTGACGTCAGCGCGCAGGGGCGGCGCCTAAGTACTGCCCGCGACGTCATCCCGGCGATCACGACGCCGACGACGGACGCGGAGCCGCACGACGCCGCCTACCGACGCGCAAGGGTACTGCTACGCAAAAACTTTCCGGATCCAGCCTGACGCCTGGGGATATTCTAAGGTAAGGAATCTGTCACTAACGTGTCTCTTTCAGATCCATCGTTATTTTGCTTCACCACGCCACCCCAGTTCAGACATAGCCATATGCAAATCAGTCTTGACCCTGTGCCTCATGGGAACAGTCCAGACCGAACTGCCAAGCCATGTCTTCCCTGGACCGGAATCAAGCATCCTAGGACCGGTTTCAGGCTATCAGCCTTCATCAGCCAGGATAGCTTGACTCCAGTGGCGTAGTGAGCACGGGACCCACGTCTGGGCATACCCTTCCCACTTAGGGCGAAATGCAAAACACACAAGATGATGGACGGGATGCTGCACATTGGCAAACATTCACCCCCAGTCACAGATCTGGGTTTAATCCATCGTTATTTTGCTTTACCACGCCACCCCAGTTCAGACATAGCCATATGCAAATCAGTCTTGACCCTGTGCCTCATGGGAACAGTCCAGACCGAACTGCCAAGCCATGTCTTCCCTGGACCGGAATCAAGCATCCTAGGACCGGTTTCAGGCTATCAGCCTTCATCAGCCAGGATAGCTTGACTCCAGTGGCGTAGTGAGCACGGGACCCACGTCTGGGCATACCCTTCCCACTTAGGGCGAAATGCAAAACACACAAGATGATGGACGGAATGCTGCACATTGGCAAACATTCACCCCCAGTCACAGATCTGGGTTTAATCCATCGTTATTTTGCTTCACCACACCACCCCAGTTCAGACAGCCATATGCAAATCAGTCTTGACCCTGTGCCTCATGGGAACAGTCCAGACCGAACTGCCAAGCCATGTCTTCCCTGGACCGGAATCAAGCATCCTAGGACCGGTTTCAGGCTATCAGCCTTCATCAGCCAGGATAGCTTGACTCCAGTGGCGTAGTGAGCACGGGACCCACGTCTGGGCATACCCTTCCCACTTAGGGCGAAATGCAAAACACACAAGATGATGGACGGGATGCTGCACATTGGCAAACATTCACCCCCAGTCACAGATCTGGGTTTAATCCATCGTTATTTTGCTTTACCACGCCACCCCAGTTCAGACATAGCCATATGCAAATCAGCAAAAAAACGATGGATTTAGGCCCAGATCTCTGTACTGGGGTGAATGTATGACATTGTTCTGCATTCTGTCCATCAATTGTTGTTTTTGTGATGAGAAGTTGACATATATTTTGTTGACCTTTTCATGGAAGTAACTAGCAAGTGAGTTACATAGGGATTGTCAGCGGGCTGTGGTGAGATTCGTCGACTGCCCTGATAGCTTGGCCACTACCTGATACAATTGTTTATTAGAATCTTGAGCGGATTCTATCTGCCTAAGGTAGTACTTACTTTTCTCCTGGATGATAAGATGTTTGTATTTAGCTAATGCTTCCTTGTAGCAGATTTTTACATTGTTGTTATAGTCTTTCCGCCAGTGCCTCTCGAGGTTTCTACATCGTTGTTTTTCAAGTCTGAGGGCCTCTGAGAACCAAGGGGCAGAAGGGGCATTTCGGTTTTTAGAGACTTTTTTAAGTGGTACCAGGGAATTGAAGGCATTATGGAGCCATTCTGAATAGTTAGATGAGGCAAGATCAGGGTCGAGTATAAGGTCAGGTTGAGTGGAGAGCAGTTGAGTTTTAAGAAGATGTTGATCAACGCTGTTCCAGGCTTTGAACGATGTGGATGGATTTGGCTTAGAGTGTAGAGTATCTTTCCTATTTATTTGAATATTAAATAGGACTGCGCAGTGGTCAGTCCAGACTAAAGGCAAGATGTTCTTTAAGGAGATTAGCTGATTGCTAGAGAACAGACCATCAAGAGTATGGCCCGCTAAATGTGTGGGGCTTGTCAGGGTCTCCTTGAGCCAAAAGAACCAAAGACCAGCAATGTCATTACATGCGTCACAACTTTCACCCCACTGTCCAACCAACTCAAAAAAATAATCAATCGCAACTGGAAGATTCTGAACACTGATGCACTACAGCTTGAACAACCGTTTCGCGTTTAAACGCATCGCTAACTTACGAGAGCAACTGGTGAACACCCGTCCACGCAGAAGAAATCCAGCCCAGGACACCACCCTATGGAGCTTGCCCCCTGTGACAGGCCATTACCCATGTGGCCGTTGTGCTGCCTGCCCCCAAACAAAACATACAAAATCACTAAGTCTGGGTGACATAACCTGGGAGCAGCGCAAACACACTAATTGTAATACGGCCAACTGCGTGTACCTACTGACATGCCCCTGCCCTCTTAGGTATGTGGGCATGACAACTCGTCCAATCAAGATCAGGATCAGTGAGCATAAGAGCACAATCAGATGCGGAGGATCCGCCACCAGGATGACCAACCACTTCATTGAGAAGGGTCATTCCTGTGAAGAAATACAATGGACCCTCATTGAAGCCAATCAAAGTTGGAGCAGTGCCTCCTTACTACGCCGAGAGCAACGCTGGGTGCATCGCCTCCATACCGACCGCAACGGCATGAACAAAGAGATCCCATGGACAGAGCTCTGAGCACCACGCGCCTTAGCACGCTGTCGGCCCCGAATGATCACACACACCTCCCACCCTATACAGGACAATACCCCCATTGAGACGTACATGTCCATTTAAGCCAGCCTAAGCGGGATTATGTTATCAATGAGCCTCCGGAGGTGCTGAGACCATCACCTCTGCCTTCATGTTGCTACTGACCTGGCACCTATGTGGGCGCATACAGAGGCGACCCCCCGGACTCCCCTGATCCCCCACCACTCCATCCCCCAGAGGTGGATCAACATAAGTGGTAACGCAATTTTGAGCACCATTGGCCCCTTAGGTTAATGTCCCACTACATTGGGATCTTACACGGTCATCAACATGTATCACTGCAATGCACCATCTGGCTGAGCACACGTTCACACATGATAACTGATCTGATCAGTCGAACACGTTATGTACTCTTGACTAATATCTCGTTGACGTCCCCTGACCTCCTGTCTTGGACTTTTAAAACTGCCACCACTCACGAGAGCTGAACACTGCCCTCTACACATGCGCAGTACCAGCGAGATTAGTGGCATCCCTGCACGCATGCGCGCAACAAACCTTTGCCCTCACGCATGCGAAGCACGTCACCAGGCATGACTCAGCATACCGGATGAGGTTGCCGCCCGGTAACTAATTAACGCGACTATATGTAATGGTTCGCCTGCGTCCTCATTCACCATCAGGCAGACGTGAGGCGCGGGTAGGTCCAGACCAGCCGGCACCCGAATTCATTCGTAAGTAATATAGGACGAGGCTCTGGCCTAGGACCAACAAACAGTAAGTCATTGCATGACTGAGTGTATGTTCTTTATGATACTAATACACGATGCAATGTCGCCTTGTGTTTCTCTCTTTTTTTCCCCCCCAGCCCGGTAAGGTGCGGGCAGCCCACGTCCCTAGCCTTGGGAGTACTTCTCCCCCCCATTTTCTAGGTAAGGGCTTCGCTGCACGTTTCTCCTTTGCTCCATTCCTATGCTCCTAGTTCCTACGGTGACATGACTCGCGCACTCTGGGTACCTGTCCTGGCACAGGGCATTTCGGCATCGCTGAGGGTGACAACGCGCCCTTTTCACGCTTTCTTAAAACATAGCATGTTGAGTGCTTCTATCCTCAGTGCACTAGACGGCCCATAGTGCCCACGGGCTTTGACATCAC
Source organism: Calotriton arnoldi (assembly GCA_963921515.1). NCBI lineage: Eukaryota > Metazoa > Chordata > Amphibia > Caudata > Salamandridae > Calotriton > Calotriton arnoldi. Next base: position 4,634,585 of record CAWUFW010000135.1, on the reverse strand, counting down.
CGGAGGTCCCCTTATCATAGCACGATTCCGGTGGTGGTACATCGTGGGGGGCTGGTGGCTAAGGGCGCCTCATCCACTACCTGGTGGCTCTGGGCTGCGCGCTCGCTACCAACCACCTTTGACCTATTGACCACACCGGGACGTGCTACTGCATCTCCCCACCTGAATAGCGTGTTATGTCTATTATATGACTTTTCCCTGCATTATGATTCTACGTACATCAGTGTTCTGCCATTGAGCATACTCTCCTGCCTGATATACGTACCTTGTATTTTTATCTCCCTTTCTCTCTAGGCCGTCAATCAGGTAGCAGTCTCAACTTTTGAGTTGTAGCCCACCGGTAGTAATCGCAGGTCTGGGCCTGCCCTGATTTCCTTGGAGGGTGACTATACCCTCTGTGTACATACACATTTTTCACTGCTTGGTGCATCACTTTATTATCACGTGCACCACCCCGCACTTAACACACACCTGGTCCTGAAGAAGCGCCACGGATCCTACGGGACCCCAGAGGCGCGAAACATGTTGACCTTTTGAGTTACCCAGGCACATTACGCTTTAGAGGTAACACCCGACCTACGGGTCTTTTTATTTTGACACAGGTACCGCCATATTAAAACATATATCGTTGGTAACCCGTAGTCAATTTTAACTTTTGCACGCCTTCAGCACACTTCCCACTTAGGACTCCCCCAGCACACCCGCATGCACCATACGGCAGTTCGCAGAAGATCTCCGACAAAGTGACCCTTCGGGGGACCCGTAGGGCAATGCAGCGCCGGCCCGACGAGGAGCAACTGCCCGATGATGAAGCATGACATCCTTCGGGGTGTGTGAGGGCAACAAGGGACAAGACTTGTTCTTCCCCTCTCACGATTGAGTCCAGGGCCTAGTACACCTAGCACCAACCCAGCCCCTCCCCCCCCTCCCTTTCTGTCTCTCTTTCCCCTTAGGAGGGAGCAATATTCTGCAAACCTCCCTAGGAACAGTGTCCTCACCCTTGCTTGACTGGGAACTACAGGAGGTTTGTGATTAGACATGGGTACATTTTGGCCCCACTCACAAAAATGACCTCCAAGAAAATGCCCAAGAAAATTAACTGGACAGTGAGTTGTCAAAAGGCTTTTGACACTCTGAAGGAAGCAATGTGCTCAGCAACCATTCTAAAAGCTCCAGATTACAGCAAGCAGTTCATAGTGCAGACAGATGCCTCTGAACATGGGATAAGAACAGTTTTATCCCAAATCAATGATGATGGTCACGACCAACCTGTTGCTTTCATTAGTAGCGTTGGAGTACGATTGAGAGGGGAGCCTTTGCTATGGGTTGGTCAAAGAAGAAGCTGAGGCCATACTTGTTTAGCTCTCACTACCTTGTTCAAACCAACCACAAGCCTCTCAGATGGCTGATGTAAATGAATAGTAAAAACCCCAAACTGTTGAGGTGGTCCGTATCCCTACAGGGAATAGACTTTACTGTGGAACACCAACCTCAGACTGACCATGCCAACGCAGACGGCCTTTCCAGATTCTTACACTTAGAAGATGAAGTCTCTTGGGAAAGGTTAGTTTTACCCTCTTTCGTTTGAGGGGGGAGGGGGTTTGTAGGAAAGTGCCTCTTTATGACATGGTCACCCCAACCTTTTGCCTGATACCTGAAGTGATTTCGAGTGAAAGTGCACTGGGTCCCTGTTAACCAGGTTCCCAGTGTCAGAGCTCTTTCCTAAAACTGTACTGTTGTTCCACAATTAGCACAACTTCAGCCTCCTGTAAGTCCCTAGTAAATGGTAACCCTGGTACCTAGGGCATGGGGACCGAAGAGGGCCCACTGGGGCTGCAGCACAAACTGTCACCCTAGGGACCCCTCATCAAGATCATAAAAACTGCCATTGCAGGCTGCATGTCTTGGTGCAGACAAAACCTAAGAGTTGACATGGCACACATCCCTGTGTGCCATTCCTGCAGACATTGCATGAGATATATGTAAGCCACCCCTACAGCAGGCCTTGCAGCTTGGAGGCAGGGTGCACTATAGCCCATGTGTGGACATATCTGCCTGAGTCCATTCTTAGACATTTTAAGTGAACGGGGAAGCCGTAAAGATTACATGGGCTGGACACTCGTCATTATGAGTTCCCCAGCTCCATGATGGCTTCACTGTACCCCCAGATGTTTGGTACCAAACATCTCGTCTTATAAACACGCACTGATGCTAGTGTCAGATATATTAATACATGCATGCATGCAGATGGCATCTTAGAGGTGCCCCCTAAAAACCTACAGACTACTAGTGTGGTTACTGACTGGTCTCAGCCAGCCTGCCACCACTAGACATGTTCCTGGCCTTCTGGGGTGAGAGCCCCCTGTCCTGACCCCCACATTTTGGCGGGAGGAAAGGCGAGAAAATTAGTAGGATTAGGAGGTGGGCCCACACCTAGCCAGCACCACTGCTAAAGTGGGGCAGCTGATGTGGATCCCCACTTTTTAGAATACTCCATCTTGTGTTGGAGAGAGTAAGCCTATTATGGTCAAGGTTATGCCCATTTCTTACAGGATGTGGTCATGCAGAGGGTCTAGTCACCCTAAACGTAGGTAGCCCATTGGCTACTACCTGGTACTCCCCTTAACGCTCCTAAATTGGTTATTTATGTGGCACCCCTCGCTCCAGAACTTCAGATCTGATGGATCAAAAGACAAAGAGGACAAAGGAGAGCTACGGAACCCGAGAACGGAGTACCTGCTGTGGACTTTCGGCGCAAAACCCTGCCTGCCGCATCAAGACTCTGCAATCGTGGTGAACTGTCTCGTCCTGCTGCTGTGTGGCCTCCAAGAACCCCAGAGGACTACCAGTCATTTGCAAATCACAAAGAACTCCCTTGTAGTAGAGGAGCTACTCCCTTTTAGCCCGCAGTCACCAAAACCACAGAGTCCGGTCCACCAAAATGCAGCTCCCCGGCCCGACTGGCGCAGAAACTGACCAGGAAGAGGTACTCGTGCTCTGGGAGGTCAAATCTGTCTCTCCACCGAGAGTGGAGGCAACAGGACCACCTGGAGCCATGCAGCACTGTGAGAAAGTGTCCTCTTTCTGCATGGTTGCCCCCACTTTTTGCTTAACTGCTGATGTACTTTGACTGAGTGTGCCCTGGGCTCCTGCTAATCAGGTACCCAGGGCCTATGTTCTTTCCCAAAAACTGCATTGAAACCTAAACCCAATTGGCATCTCTGGCCTCAGGTCAGCCCCTGGTAAATGGTACCACAGGTACCCAGGGCACTGTGACCAGAGCAGGCTTCTAAGGGCTGCAGCACTTATTGTGCCACCCTTAGAGGTCCTGTACCATTACACTCACACACTGCCTTTGCAGGCTGCGTGTTTTGGTGTAGAACAAAGTGAAGAGTCGACATGGCAGCCTGCAACCCACTGCCCTGGCATAGGTCAGTCACCCCTCTAGCTGGGTGCACTATATCAGTGGTGAGGGTACAGGTGCATGAGCCCTGTACCCCTACAATGTCAAAGTCCATTCTTAAACATTGTAAGTGCAGTGCTGCCATTAAGAGTATATGATGCTGGAAGTTTGTCATTACGAACTCCACAGCAGCATAATTGCTACACTGAAAACTTAGAAGTTTGGTATCCAACTTCTCATCACATTAAACCCACACTGATGCCAGTGTGAGATTTAATGAAAAATGCACACAGAGGGCATCTTAGAGATGCCCCCTGAAAACTAACCTACCACTAGTGTCCAGGCTGAGTGGCTGCTTTCAGCTGCCACCACCAGACATGTTTCTGGACCCCTGGGTCGAGAGCCTGCTGCTCTCTGGGGCCTGAAACAATGCACATACTGGGACGAGGTGCCAAGCCTCCTCCCCCAGGATGGGCAGGGTTCACGAAGGGGAAGCTTCAAAGGCTTGCAGTCTTTGTGAGCTTCCCCAGGCCACTTGCTGCTCTCAGCAACTGGTCCTGACTGGTTCTGACCCCCACTTTGGGCGGGAGAACCGGCGGGAAAAACAAGTGAGGAAGAGAGGTGTGCCCAACTCTGCCAACTCCACCCCTCAGGTGGGGGAGGCAAGGTGAAGCACAACTCTCAGTCCACGCCAGCTTGAAGATGCGGGGACTCAGTCAACCAGGGACAGGCTCATGCCCCCCTCCCACTTGAGGGTGGCATAATAGGGGGTGTACCCACCCCAGGGAAGGGACCCATTGGTCCCTACCTTTTACCTACCTGTAACGCCCCTAAATCTAGTATTTAGGGGCACCCCTGAACCTTGCTTCCGCAGACAAGAAACTACAAGAAGAAGAAGGACCGAACAGCCGTGCAGCAGCTAACAAGAGGAAGACGCCCACTGACTTGGCCCCAGCCCTACCGGCCTGTCTCCACCTCGAACCTGCTCCTGCGAAATCCCGGTGTGTCCTGCAGCCAGCAACCTCGAAAACCCCGGAGGACCTGCCTGCCTTCAACCCCAAAGACTTTGTCTCCCGTGAACACCGGATTTGTTCATCTGCAATCTCTGGCTCCGCCCCACTCTGCACCCGGCGTCCACGGCCTGAGCTCGAGTGGGCAAACATCACGAGGCGGTCCCCCCGGCGATCCTGACCCGAGATCCGGCGACCCCTGACTTGCCTCAAGCCTCCAGCAGACGCCTGCAGCCTAAATCCAGAAGGTCCCCCCAACCGCGACCAGGAGCTGGTAAGAAGATCAGACCCCAAAAGGCACCCCTGCACCCAACGCCCCACAGCCTTGTGTGCCCAAACCGACGGTGCCTAACCAACCCCTAACTTCCCAACTTACCTCTCGAAGTGGTGGTCGCACCCAGAAGACCTTCGTCCCCAAGCCTGCAGTGCCTTTGCAAACCGGAGGTTCCCCATTGAAAACAACAGGCGCCCGACATCAAAACAGCACCCTGCACCCGGCCGCCCTAGTGCCGCTGAGGGTGCACCTTTAGTGCTACTTTGTTTCCCCATTTGCCCTGAGCTAAAGTCCAGGAGCTTTGCTCCCACAGCCAAGTGGCCTGCTCGCCAGCAGCCACCAACCAGAGGCCCCCTATCCCCCATTGGATAGCATTGGGCCTCAGCACTCTGCACCCGGCCGCCCTAGTGCCGCTGAGGGTGTAACAAGAGTGCATTCTTGACCCTGGGGGACACCTGAGTCTACCCCCAGAACCACAACTCCCACTACCAAATACTTACCTTAAAACCAATAACACTATTTTCCTCCGTAGGATAACATTGACTGTTTTTCTTGGAAAAGCTTCCAAATGTGGAGTTTGAAAACCTAAAGAAATTCTTTATAATTGCACTAACTAACAAAAACGATTTTACTTACCTGTTTGCAGGAAATGTCCCAGAGTAGTATCCAGATACACTACTCTGAGTAAGAAAAGTAATCTCAAAAGTAACTTACCTTTAATTTTACTGAAAAGCCCATTCAAGTCTATGTACTGTATTTACAAAGTATTGCACTTCTCTGAAACCATACTGTAAGTCAAAACAAAGTGCATATACCATTACAAATCCAAACTGTATTACAACTGTATATTTACTGCAAAGTACTTATCACTTACTTGTGCCAAGCTTGCTTGGTTCTAGAAAATAAAATAACTAAAATAATATTTTTATACAAAAACAATTGGCCTGAAGTTCAGTCTTTGAGTGTGTGAATTCATTTGCTGACTGAGTGTGTACGACAAATGCTTAACACTGTCCTCGGATACTGCCTTACTGCTCGACCACACTACCACAAATAGAGAGTGAGGTGCTATCTAACTTTACCTCTGCCTACCTTTGGGGATCCATTGGACTCTGTGTACACTATACCTCACTTTGGTATAGTATATACACAGAGTCAGCTTCCTACAAGCACCAACCCCAGGGCACCGGACACCCTGCAACCAAAACTGACATCAAAGGGTCTATTTGGGACTCCAACTGTACCAGAGCCCAGCAGCTGCCAAGGGTCATCAGAACCCCTGAGACACACTTTATGAGTGGCCCAGCAGTCATGAATCTGCCCCTGCCAGCTGTTGGCCCATGACCACGAGGTGCACCATTACGTAGCAGGCCCAATGTAACTCAGACCTGCTCTGCACCCAGCTTGTCCAGCCTGGGTAATGACGAACCGGCTGTGCCTCCTTGCTCCTTAGGTCCAAGCGACCCTAGCTCCCTTTGGGAGCTCTCGGACTTTCCTGCAAGTTCCTTTGTGCAGCCTGTCTTTAGAGGACCCCCCTTCTCCGTAGCACCAGCTACCAACTTCACCAACACTCTGCTCCTGGCGGAATTCGGGACGCACCTGACTAACTGTTGGTAGAACATTGGACCTCGGCTTCCTGCTACTCCAAACCTGGGAGGTGAAACCCAGAAAGTGTATGTGCTGTGTGCTTCTCCTACCTGCTTTTTCCTCCCGTAGGAACGTATGGTGCATAAAAGCGCACATCATTTAACTATTTGCTTATCTTTGATAATTTATAAGAAATACAGTACTTACCTTTGAACTTATTTCTTGGTTCGAAAATATACATAAAAAGAATTATTTTTCTAAATTGGTCTCGGATTTATTCTTTGAGTGTGTCTCATTTATTGTGTCTGTGAGTATAACAAATGCTTAGCACTACCCTCTGATAAGACTAACTACTCGCCCACACGATCACAAAAATGAGAGTTAGTATTATCTACTTTTGCCTCTGTCAACCAATTGGGGACACAATGGACTCTGCACTGTGTACTTCTCTTTAGTACACTATATAGAGAGGCAGCTTCCTACATCATGCAAAAAAACTGATGTCAACTCGGCGGGTGGCACTTATACGGGCACCGCAACGTCACCTCCGATGCGGATGATGCCAACAAGCACCCAATCAATTGCCAACTACTGGCATGCAGAGGTACTGCTCAAGATTTTTTGGATCCAGTCTGATGCCTGGGGAATGTTCTAAGGTGAGGAATCTGCGGTTATAAGTCTCTATTAGAAAAACCTGATCAAAATTGTAACAGCATTACATAGTGAGTTTTCAGAACCACATCACATAATAATCCACCTTAATACAGCCCCACTTGGTCATCGTTCACTCCGAGAACTTCTTATTGCACCTCTATGCAGATGGCATGCAAATATATCTGCTCAGAAAACCAATTCATAGATGTCCCCACCATCTTAAAACCAACTGAAGCCTGAATAAGCCAAAACATCCCAAACCGCACCAGTTCCAAGATGAAAATTCCACTACTATGAGCGACCTGAAGATAATTGACACCATTTGTCCTCAAGCTATACCAATCGTACTCAAAGAATATCACCCATTGGAAGTCAGATTTTTACTAGACTCTTGGTTAGACTACTGTAAATGCTTCGTCATTGGCGTGTCTACCTAGACAGTTCACAGGCTTCAAAATGTCATAATGGTTCTGAACATTTTACCGGTGGCCAAATCAAAACCTCAAACATAACCCAGCATCATAAAACCTCCAAAGGCTCGAGAGGGTCACCTTCAAAACATTTTTCCTCCTGCTTAAACCCGATGATGGATTAACGCCAATATACCAACATAACAAACTCAAGAAATACACCCAGTTTTGCGTTCTCCACTTGAATTAAACTCAACCTACTTGCAGTCCCTAAAACAAACTTAAAGTCCAGAGGTGAAAGGTGCTTCACAGTAGCTGGAAGCCACCAATAATCTCCTGGCACTCAGGAAATTGAAATTATTTATATTCTAATCTCTGACCCCTATGGTCCGGTTCACCTCTTGCTAGTCATTACATTGAAGTAACTCAGTTAGGGAATCTGTGGTATACAAAATGTCTGAATAAATACCATTTTAGATGCTGCATCCAATAATGCAACTGGGTGGGAAGCAGTAGGTTTATGGCAGTCCTGTCCTTGAGGATAGTAACTACTTGTGACTGATACCAAGAATATGTAGATTGGCCATCAGTCGCTATAAGTCACCAAGTGATGTGACCAATTTTTGTTATCAACTTCATAAAATCCACTGAGATGAAATAGTGGACTCACAAATTTAACTGCTGACTGTTAGACCTGGCATCATTGGTGTGGGTTTTTGCCATTGCCTCCTTTATTTTTACTGTGTGATGGATTTCGTTTTGCTGGTCTAGGTGCTTTGGGCACTTTGCCACTGCTTTTCAGTGCCAAAGTGCAAGTGCTCCCTCTGTAAATTATTGTTATGGATTGGTGATTCCCTGATTGGCATATTTGATTTACTAGTCAGTCCTTAGTACAGTGCACTGTGTGTGCCCAGGGCCTGTAAATCAAATGCTGCTAGTGGGCTTGCAACGCTGATTGTGCCACTCATATAAGCAGCCTGTAAATGTAACTCAGACCTGCTACTGCCAGGCCCCAACCTTCCCTTTTCTAACATGTGAGTCACCCCCAAGGTAGGCCCAAGGTACCCATGTGGGCAGGGTGCAGTTATGTGAAAGGTAGGACATGCCATGATGAGTGTGGCATGTCCTAATAGTGAAATATTGCCAATTTCGTTTTTCACTATTGCAAGGCTATCTGTCCCATAGGATAGAATGGGGAGTTAACTTATAACATCCTATAAGTATAACTGCCCCTGGGAACAAGATAGGAAAATAAAGTTTAGTATGCCTGAACTCAGAATGTAAAGATGCAGCTTTTAGTGAGGATGATTTTTACATTCTGTGTTTGAAAATGCCACTTTTAGAAAGTAGGTATTTTCTTGCTAAGCCATCCTGTGTGCCTCTGCTAGGTTTGTGTATTGACTGTCTGGCTTGGAGTGGCATTGGATGGGGATGTGCATTCTGTTCAGACAGCCACGGGGGGGTGAGGTGTGTCCTGCCTTTCCAGGGTGAGTCAGGGCTGGGCTAAATAGACATGCGCTGCATTTAGAGTAGAGGGAGGCGATTCCTTTCACACCTGAATGGACCTGGTCTGCTTTGGACATTGCTGTCTCCGCCTCCTGCCGGGCAGCTGCACTGAGAGGACAGAGCTGGTTGTGGCTGGGCACCGGGCTTTTCTGCCACCAGAGAACAAAGGATTTTGCTGTATAAAAAGTGGGGCCCAGACCCCTGAACTCTAGATTACTTCTGGGAAATCAAGAGGAACCTTTGCCAAGGAGAAGAGCTGGAGAAACTGAGGAGAAGTACTTCCCCTTTGCTGTGTGCTCTCTGGGGTTGGCCTGCAGTGGCTGTTTCTGCCAAGGAAAGGACCAGGACTTTGCTGGGTGCTGTGTCCCCTGCTTGAGGAAGATCTCCAAGGGCTTGAAGTAGAGCTCGCCTCCTGTTTTGAAGTCTCGGGGATACAAAGACTTCACCCCCAGCTCCCCTGAACCTCCTTGCTGGGAGTTCTGATCTGCCAAGAGGTGCCTTTAGCTGTTCTGGGCCTCTGGAGGTTGTTCTGGCTGTTGGGAGCTGGAAAAGTAACGCAATGATGAGAAGCGTAACACAACAACGAGAATCGCGATGCATCCGTACCTGTTTCCGACGCATCGCCAAAGAAACTGACGCAGCGCCTGCCTGCGGCTCGAGAAATCGCTGCACGCTGCATCGAGTGCACCGATCTCCGAAGTCAGAGATCCCCACACCGAATCCGATGCAAGTCCTGCTGTGCGGCTGCAAGAATCAACGCATCGTCCCGGATCGTCATGTATCACATCGAGGCGCCAGGTCTGTCGCATCATTGGGGGACGCAGTAGGAAACCGACGCATCACCTCCTCTCCGGTAAGGAACCAATGCATCACCTCCCCTGCGCAGCAGTAAGGAAGCGACTCATCACCTCCCCCGGAGCAAGGAACCGACGCATCACCTACCCTGAGTGTAAGCAACCGACACATCACCTTCCCTGCGGCCCTCTTTGCTTGTGTTTTTGAAGCATCCAAGGTACTTTGTGTGAAAAGTGTTGCAACTGCAAATTGCTTTGAAGAGAACTGTTTCTACCTTTTGAAAGTCATTTTTATTACTGTATCGTGGATTTTTATCGTTTTGGGTCTTGTTTGGTATAGATAAAGTTTTACTTATTTTTCTAAACTGGTGTGGTGTCCATTTCTAGTGTTTTCACTGTATTACTTTATGCATGCACAAATGCTTTACACACTGCCTCTGAGATAAGCCTGCCTGCTCTTGCCAAGCTACCAAGGAGTGTATTCCCCTTACTCTGACTAGGAAGAAGGGTCCCTACTTGGAAAAAGGTGCAAACCATTGCCAACTAGAGACCCCATTTCTAACACGGACTAGCTAAAGTGCCTGCAACCGTGGCAGGGTTAAAGGGACTACTTAACACATTCTTACTTATAGCCAGCTCCAAAAGTTCATGAAAATATGTACTATTTATCATATCTATGGAGCAATATATGACAATAATGAGACACTATTGTAGAACCAATAAAACTCAATCAAAGGAAGAGTTTAGAATTGTTGTCACAGTTGCTATAAAACTTAAAATCCTACGACAATCAATAATAGATATTCCATTCTGTAAAAGTAGTATGATGTAGTCCAATGTCTCACACTGTCGTGTAGTTTCCACAACTCAGTAGGAACTGCACGTTAGGGGACAACAAACTTAGGATGGTGCCAGACTATTTGCATTCATCCCCACAAGAGATGTTGTCCCTTGAACCAGCTAGCTCACAGTGCCACCGTAGCACCCCCTAAATCTAGACAGGGAGTGAACAGTTCTGGTAACTACTGACCCCTCGAAGTCAGCAGAAGTGTCTCTTTTGATTGTATTTGGAAACAAAAGACTATATATATAGAAAAGGCATTCTTGCCTCGAGCCGTGATTGTGATCAGGCTGCCTATTGTTTGTATTCCGCAGATTGCTGTGTCGCCATATGGACATAATAATAAACTCATTTGTATCACGCACATGAAGACCTTGCACATAATGCCAAGACAGTATGATAGTGTTCTCACAAAGTTCATTTGTGTCAGCAGGGTCGGTGTTTCCTAGAAACGAACCCAAGCGATGTAACTGCAAATGTGTGTCAAAAGTCGATGTGACAAAGAGAAGGCAACTTTAGGAAAGAGCCATGTACATGTAAATTGGCATTCTCTCCTACCAGGCCTAACTCAGGCACATGACACCCACTCTTTGTACATAGGTCGGTTAAAAAGCTATCTAATGCAAACTAATCCCATCATGAAGAATACACCAACATATAAGCGATAAAAATAATAAAACGTGTATATCATGAAAATCGCATTAAAATTCCATAAACATCAGGCACTCATGCTATTTGGAGGCTCAAAGCATAAAGAAAGCCAAATGTATATATACAAAATATAAAAGCAGTAAAATAGTAGGTAATTTAAAACAAATTTGGAGGGTAAAAAACAGGTCTAGTAAAAAGTTTAAACCGCAGATGTTTACGTGTTCTAAGAGGTAGACGAAACACTGCTGTTCCCAGAGTCTGAGGCACACCTCGGAGCAAATTGATACAGCAAATATGTTCTTTTCCTCCCTTACAGCAGCCGCTGAGGGAGCAAACACAGCCAATCGATTTTTCTGTGAAACAGAGCCTACATCTAAACCACTAGGTGCGGAGGCAACCCAGGAAAGCTAATAGACCTCGGCCAGGAGCAGAGGTATCCGCAGAGGACAGCTGCACCGATGGGCCTTCAGCAGGTCCACCAGTGTGTGTATGTTCGCAGAGTCAACCAATTGCGAGCACAAGTCCAGGGCACACTAATTAGTGTGCAAGAGACAGCGTAACTCAGGCTGTACGCAATGAAGCCATACAGGCTGGAAAGACAGAAACCAGTGCTCATCCAGTTCTCGAAGCACGGTGTGCATTCATGGTACAACAGGACATGAGACAGTGCCAGCTCCATTTGATCTCGAACTGGGGCGTCGATTGCGGAGCAAAAATATTAAAAGTAATATTCCTGCAACTAGGAGCAGGACCAGCGGAAGACCTCCAAAGATACCTCAGAGGAAGGAGTGGATGAATGATGGAATAACTCCAAACACCATCTGGAAAGTGCTGACAAACCCAGAGCCAATGCTACTGAAAAACTTTGCAATTCCAGTTGTATTAGACAAGTGAAAAATACGATGAACCAGCTCCTCAAAATGTCATGGGAAGTTGGTACAGAAAAGCCCCTGTATCTCCGAAGAGGAATGCACCACCTGAAGATCAAACGTCTCTTTGGCCGGAATTAAGGCCACATCTTCTTAAAACATTAAGACTTTCAGTTTGCTCAAGGCGTCAAAGCGCACGTTAGTAAGATTAATTGAAGGCCACAGTGTATCCTCCCTAACGACATGGCCAGACGGAAAGAGGACTTGTGTGCAACATGTTACAATGGAAGAGACGGCCACCACATATACGACCCCTGGTTTCATCCCACAGCAACCTTGACTGTTTACAATCAGGTAACTCCTATTCGAGAGTAATCTGAAAGTCGGATGTATCATGGCTGCTGGAGACCCTCTCAAATAGCAAGACAGGTTCGCTACAGACACACTGCATGCCCCGTGCAACGAAACGTCCTTGCATACTAGCGACCCACTTAAAGTATGCTTGTAGTCTGAACCACTGAGAAAAACTTCAGTATCCTTATTCCGACACCGGAATGTAAAAAAGATTTAACTGTTCATCTATGAATCCTTCACCTAACGCTTCATACCTGCCAATTTTATGGTGTTGTAGACAGTACTGAAAGTAGAAAGTCGAGATTGGCAGTGTAATGTACCCATGGATTATCCAATCCGAGAATGCTATATCAGCAACGGCAATAGGTAACATTGTGTATTTTGCGTCTTTCCATGCCATAGCTATCTGATGAAGGCAAGTCTTGCTAAAGCACATCTATTGTTGATTAGACAATGTTAACTAAAGAATAAATTCTAGATGATAAAGTAGTCATAACATTGTCCACTACTGCAAGAGCCTTTCAGCAGCTTCTTTTTGAGATATTTTCCATATCTCATTATAGACAGAATAAAGGAAGCACTTTTGATGTGGTTTCCGAGGCCCCACAAAAAAAGTCTCGTAAATCCAGGTCATCAGATAAAAGGGACAAGTGCTGTTGTACCAGAGACAGTTTGAGATTTTTAGCCAATCAAGGCACAACTTCATAACACCAAGTTGTAACCACCCCCGAATAATCACTCTGCACATGTCTGGCCCGTTTGCTGTAAATCCCTTGATGTTACCTTGGAATCTATCCTGACATTTGTGAGTTTCTAGTGGCCATACTAATCATCCCTTCCAATTGGTATCTGATGAGTTATGTCTTCTCTTATGCAGCACAGTATCAATAGTGTTTTCATCATATGGTATTAACCGCTGCCAGTTATCAAATCGTGTAAGAGAGGGAACCCTCGGTGTGTTCAAATCTTTTATCTTGGCTAGGCCAAGAGATGCTGTCTGTTGCACAGTTTTGTTCAGGAGAATCATCTGTTGCGGTATTAAACATGTTCTAAACAAATAAATATATAATAATCTTTATTTCAGTCAAACAGACCTTAAAAGCGCCAACATAAATATACATAATTTACCAATTACATGTTTCTAGTTCATTAGATACTTCAAAAAGCTCATTAAAGTATAAACACACTTTACACATATGTTAAAATAGATAAAAGAAACTACATCCATTATAATCGATTAGCTAAAAGAGCAAATTTTATAAAACACTGAATTATTAGATCTCAGACCATTATTGTTAAGAGTTAATGTATTATGTGCTTATGGACAAGCACCTACTCACTATGCAGGGTTATAACAACTCAGGGTAAATACTAGCAACCATAACTCCCTACTGCTCCTTTACAACACTTCATAAAAGTGCCCACATGCATAAACACTGATTGATGCTAATTGCATGTAAGATGGTAGATCAATGCACCCCAAACCTTCTGCTTTTTATACATTAATACTGTATGTGCTTTGAGATAGTGGAGATTACTGTTCACTGTCCAAAGATATTGAATCACATTGAATCAAATTCTCAGGGTAGATGGTTTCGATCGTGCCTTCCTTCTGATATCCCAAATATGACTTAAAAACTTAGCAGTCGCACAAACAAATAAAGGTCTGGCATCCGTTTTGAAGTTAACGAAGTGCCTCACTATAGTCCTTAGTGCCCAGTTGTTTGCATATGGGAGCCAGCCATCTGCTCCTAGGGACTGAATATGCTGGACAGCCAAACAAGGCATGAACTATGGTTTCTCTGGGGGTAGAGCAGCATGGACAGCCCCTACTGGCAGTAGCATTGACTACCCAAGAGCTTGTAAATGTGTTTAGAGGAATTGTACCATAACGAAATTGGATATAAAGCTTTCTATCAGGCGGGACATTTTTCACGTCAAGGAAACTCTCCAACGAACACTGTAGTTTAAAATCTAGGAATTCCCCTGTTAGTCTTCCTAAATTGCTGTTCCTGATCTCATTTCCAAATACCCAATCCCAGTACATATTATTTTTTAATAAGATGTTTAAGTCCCATATCCAACTTATCTTCTTGTTAATATCTAAAGTATGTACTTCCACCCAAGCCAGGGCATAAGGGTGAAGGTCCGGGGTTGAGCGAAGTCTCACCCAAAACAAGAGAGGGCGTAGTTTGGCCAGATCCTTTATAGATCTGACACCCATATCTAACTTGAGAGGAGGTAGTGGTGTACTTGATGGAAGAGAAACTAAGTTCCTCAAATATCGGTTCTCAGTTAAGGTGAGATCATCCATTTTATCAAACCCTCACAGCTCCGCGCCATACAGAGCACTGCTTACTGCTTTGGATTTATAAATATCTAATGCTGGAGCGACCGGTTAAGTGTAGGATCACTAGTGTTCCTCTCTCAGGGCTCCTACAATCTGTCTAAACTTTAGGTTGGTCTTAGTCATATGGGGCTTCCAGGACATTCCCTCAGCCAGCTTTACACCCAAATATTCAAAACTACATACCCGCTCCAGTCTATAACTCTTATTTAGAGTAAAACAACCTCTAAAAGATTTGTGTGGATTGAGCATCATTAGTTTTGTCTTGCTAGTGTTTATTTCTAGCCCCCTTACATCACAAAACGATTTAAATTGGTTTAATAGGGTCTGCAGTCCACTGGGAGTTTTGGAGGCAAGGAGAGTGTCGTCCGCAAAGAGGAGCGTAGTGATCTTGTTCCCCAGAGAGGGTGCATCTGCTGGAATTCTAGCTAAAAAGTCCAAGACCTGATTAATATATAATGAAAACAGTGTGGGTGCCAGCACGCAGCTCTGTCTAACCCCCCTGTTTGCAACAATATGGTCAGACACTTGGCCCTGATTACCCCAAAGCACCTTGGCATAGTTGTCTTCGTGAAGACGGACAATCAATGCCAAGATCTCCAGGGGCATCCCCATGTCTCTCAGCACCTCCCAGAGTTTCCCATGTGGCACCAGGTCAAATGCTGATTTCAAAACTACGAAGGCGACATATAAACTCCCTCTGTCTAAAACCACAATTTTCCAATAGAGGAGGATGAATCTAAAAACCTGGTCAATTGTCCCAGTCTTTTGCCGGAAGCCTGCCTGTAGAGATTTTAGTATGTTCTCATCAGTCATCCAATCCTGATTTCTGGCTCAAAGGGTACGACTGAACACCTTTTGGATACAGTCTATTAGGCTAATTGGCCTTTAGTTTGCCGGCTTGCTGCGATCCCCTTTTTTAAAGACTGGTATGACCTCGGCTCCCTTCCATGACTCTGGAATTCGTGCTCCCCCTGGTATGGCATTAAAGAGTGACAACATATAATTTGACCAGTTATTTTTATCACGTTTGAACAAGTCACTGGGTATGCCGTCGGGTCCCAGGGCTTTTGAAGCTATAAGGTATTCAATTATGGTTTCTATTTCATCCTTGGTAAAGTTCACCCTCTGTAGATTTGGTGACAAATCTAAGGAAGACATCTCCGTAGTACAATTTGACGTAGCAGAATAAAGGGCCCCAAAATAGTCCTGCCAGTCCCCAGCTGATATATTATTAGCTAGTGCAGGTTGGCTTCCCAGATCACCCTTTCCCACCAGAAGCCAAAACTTCCTGCAATATTTCATTGAACATGCCTCCCCAAGTTGCTTCCATTTGCCCTCGTCCAAATGCCGCTTAGCCTTTTTTATAGCTATTTATAAGACCTCCGTAAATCTCGTACTAAAAGTAAGTTTTTGTTCTTAATGGCTCTAACTAGTTGATGCTTCAATAGTCTGAACTCGCTAGAGAACCATGAATCTGTTCTGGTCGAATCCTCAGCACTGTGATTAGTACGTTTAGAGCGGACTATAAAGTATGTAGCAAGCTGCTCGAAGAGCGGTGAGTGCAGCCTACTAGGATCTTCCGCTTCTCCTGAGACTACCGCGAGGGATTTGATTTTCAACCACCAGGTTAATAGATCCTGCTTAATTTTACAGAGCTTAGTTTCATCCCCAAGAACCCGGGGCCATTTGAGACGGCGCTTATCATTAGAGGATAATACCTTGTTTGTGATCAGATTACTTCTAGAAGCGCCATCTTTCCCCTTCCAAGGAGAAACTATTTACAGACTAAGTGGGATATGATCACTATCGCTATTCTTGATAATGGACATATCATGTAATATAGGCCACAACTTAAGATCTAATAGTATATAATCTATCGGACTTGCTCCTGTTGGACCAATGAAGGTCAATTCACTTTCTCTATCCGATGCAGACCTGCCATTAGCAGCCCTTAGCCTATGTTCAACAGTCAGTGCATTTAGCTGCAAAGCTGAGTGAGACCTCTTCTTGATTGGAGATATGCTAAGCGAGGGGACGTACCAGAGTTTATCCTCGTCATTTGTTTCTAGGATATCATCCTCATCCAGTGGCTGAAAGGTTACATAAAAATCACCCCCAACAATCAGAGGGTGGAGGGGCTGTCTATTACCTAAAAGCTCGTCTAATGACTGCAAGGTGACAGATTTGCCTCCCCCTCTTGTGCTTCTGCCATACACATTATAGATGTCTAAGGTGTAACCGGAATTGGCTTTCAACCCAACAGCTTGAATATCAGGAGAATTCGTCAGTATTTCCTTGATATTACAATTAAGAGCAATACTAATCAATATCAGCATTCCACCTGAGGAATGGCCTTTATTGGATGCTAGTGCAGGCTGGTGAGCCGACACATAGCCTGGCAAGAAAGTTGGAAGTAAACTCCACATCTCCTGCAAGATACATGTCATGGGATTGAACTAGTTGTACCCAATGAGGCAAACTCAATTTGCTTCGGATGCCAGGCCAGCCACGTTCCATGAAATTAGTTTAAGCGAATTAGAGCTAACGGGTATCTCAAGAGGGGCGTGGGAAGGGGTCTCAAGGACGTTTTCTTCATTACTAGATGGCATCCTTACATCAGGTATGGCAAGGCCCAGACTATGTGATGGATTATTCCTATCAAGTGGCACTACAGGGTAAGGACCATCCTGGCAATGGCAATGGTTTACTGCTAATTGGCAGGTATATATGCAAGGTGGTACCAGAGGCACTAGAATCTGTAGGCGTGGATGTAGAATTGGGATTTAGTCAGTCAATGCCTGCTAGAGGGGATGTTGGAGTTGGCCTATTGATTTTTTTAATTAAAAGTATACGAGGAAGTAGGAGTTACCAACTGCCTCTTGAACTGGATATTCGATGTGGCTGGGGGAAGAGTCCTAACTTCCAGGGCAATAAGATCGTGTACTAGGCTCTCATCAGCTAGGGTCAATTGTATGACATCAGTTGAATTATTATATAGGACACATCTCCTTGCACGCAATATGTCCTCCCTAATCATATATCTGCACCCTCTAGCATGCCTGATCCAATGAATGGTTTTATTGATTAGGGATTCCTCAGCCTCATGCCTTATATAATGATTGCATTTTGGGACATTGATCATAAAAATCTGTTTTCCACGAGCAGCAAGAGGAGTAGGAAAACCTACCCTACCATTGCGAACTATTGCTCCTAGCTGTTTCTCTGTGTGGATAATGCAAAGGATGTGAATGCCTATGTAATGGCTCTGTTACTGGTTTAACTAGCTTATCCCTTACTACATGCCCAGCCCTATCAGTTGTACCATTATTCAACCCAGTGTTAAGAGCTGTTGTTAGAGAAGACTTTTGTGCTGGACTGAGGTGGCAGCTTCTTGCTAGGAGGTTCCCTCATACATTCTAATCTGGATAGCAAGCCCTGGTTACTAATGTCTCCTAACCTATCAAGCAGCCTAAGGATAAGCTCGGTTAATGCCCCAATGGTGGTTTTCAATACACTGACCTCTTTGCTAAATCGGAGACAGAAAAGGCAGCTTAATGGTTAACCAAAGGCACATCTCCAGGCAAAGAACTTCCTTTCTTGGATACCCCCCTTACATTTGAGTCCTCAGTCACAATACTGGTTTCCAGTAGATCTTGCAGGGGTGAAAATCTGTTGCTGCATAACAACTCAGAAAAAGCTGCAAGATCAGTAATCGTGTTTTGCTCAACAACCTGGATCGTTTCAGAGACTGCTTGGCGCTGGGAACTTTTTCCAAACATACTGGTAATGCGACCCTTTTTAGCAGTAGTCCCTTGGCTCGTGGCAATTTTAGGACTAGTCGTAATATCAAGAGGAGTGGGGGCAAATAAATCCTCGCACTCGATTAGTAAGTCGTCAATGCTATCCAAAACACCACCCCCCTCTGGTAGACTCTGTGCCTTTTTTCAGTTTCTTGGCCGCTTTACGTGCTCCACCAGCCCAGTCGGCACCTCGGTAACCTTTCTTTTCCCCATTAAGACTTCAGCGCTTTTCCCCAAAAGTACTATTGGGCACAGAATATAGAAACACAAGGAAGATAACAAGCCCACAAGCAATTTCAGCCAATTGGAACTGCTAGAAGAATGCAGACCGGTCCACAATGTACATGATGGATCTTACAGTACCTTAATAAGGCCCTCGAGGCGCAGATGTTAGAGGGGTGGCCCGGCCTAGAAGCTTCCAGGCTATGACGGGTGCGGATGGGCCCGCCCTTGGCCCGGGCGTGGCCCGCGAGCATCCCGTGCAGCGGGACCTTGCGCCTGCCTTTATGCGCCTCCGGAACCCTGGATGTGCGATCAGTACGATGCAAAGGAGCCTGGGGGATGTAGTCCATGCCCCAGCTCGCTTCTCCCCAGCTCGTGGTAAAAAAACAGCGCACCCCGCGCTGCGGGACCTTGCACCTGCCTTTATATGCCTCCGGGTGCCTGGATGTGCGGTCAGCAGGACGCAAAGGAGCCTGGGGGATGAAGTCCGTGCCCCAGCTCACTTCTCCCCAGCTCGTGGTAAAAAAACAGCGTGGCCCTTGCAGCGGGACCTTGCGCCTGCCTTTAAATGCCTCCGGGCACCTGGATGTGCGGTCAGCACAAAGCAAAGGAGCCTGGGGAATGTAGTCCGTACCCGAGCTCGCTTCTCCCCAGTTCGCGGTAAAAAGACACAGCGCGTCCCGCACAGGGGGACCTTGCACCTGCCTTTATGCGCCTCCGGGCGCCTGGATGTGCAGTCAGCACGAAGCAAAGGAGCCTGGGGAATGTAGTCTGTGCCCCAGCTCGTGGTAAAAAAACACTGCGCGCCACGCGCAGCGTGACCTTGCGCCTGCATTTATATGCTTCTGGGCGCCTGGATGTGTGGTCAGCACAGAGCAAAGGAGCCTGGGGAATGAAGTCTGTGCCCCAGCTCACTTCTCCCTAGCTCGCGGTAAAAAACACAGCACGTGCAAGCCTATAATAAAATGAGGCTGGATCAGAATTATCATAACCAGAAAAAATGTCAAACGTCTGTGCAAATGCTTTTGAACTACCCCTTGGTGGTATAGGGCAATATTCACATTGTGTAAGGTGTTGCACAGTCATCCATTGGGCCCTGTGCACCCACATTGTTTTTGCTGACCGGTACTGGTGGTAACTGACTTTGACTGTCCTTGGGCTCGGTCTAACCAGGCCCAGGGCCAGTGTTATGTTGAAAACACAGTGAAAAACACACACATACATGAGGGTACACTTATAATTGGCATGACCTACTCTACAAGTCTCTAGTATATAATAGGGCATGGCAATTTAGAGGCCAGCAGCCCTTCCTGCACTTGCATGTGTGCACTGCTGAGAGCCTGAGGTCATTTTAAAAGCAGACCTGGGTTGCAGTACTGCTTTTAAATTTAAATTGTGCCAAAACTCAACTTTGGTGGTAGGGGCACTTAAAAAATGATAAACTACAATATTTTGGCATTTTAAGTACCTCCAGGGTCTCCCCTATGTGTCCCAGGGGTGGGGGGTCACGTCATTATAAGGAGGGCCCTTATAAAAGATGTTTTACATGCCACGGGGATAGAGAAATTGCACATTTCACTTTCCCCATTGTAGTAAAGTGCCTTCCAAAATCGACTTTGGTGCAAGGAGCACTGTTAAGTGAGGATCTACACTATTTTTGCATATTCAGGAGCCCTAAAGTCTCCCCAAGGTGTCCCAGGGGTGGGAGTCATGTAGCTATAAGCAGGGCCTTTATAAAAGATGTCTTATATGCCCTGGTGATGGAGAAATTGGCCAGTTCATTTTCCCTATTGTAGATACCTAGCCACATAGGATAATACTGCAACAGTTTATAAATGCATGACTATCGCTAGGAATAAAATAAAATACCATTCAAGGACTTAGGAGAATGGTATTGATACATTCAACAATATGCCATTGTTAAATTTATCCTAAAATATACAGGAAAGAAGTTCTAAGACTTTCGTGCCTGTAAACTAAACTTCTGCCTTCCTTCCCTCTTCCCTGATTGGTCAGAGTTAACAGGATTAGCCAGGCTGCTTTGATGAAGTGATAAGTGGCTCACCCAAGCTTCAGAGGACCTACTTCCAGAGTATGACTGGGAGCTCCCTGAAAAGTAATACGGCGAACCCTCACCGAATCCAGACTGGTGAAGAGCATCGAGGGGCCCTGGCAGAAAAAGCTCCAGAAAAGTTTCTAAGTCCGAAGGTAAAATTTCGACCGAGGCCTACCGCGAGGGGTACCCGAGCAGGGCTTCATTGCGGTCGACCTGAACTTTTTTGACTTTGTCCTAGTTAAGCTCGACCAGATGTCCTAGAGTGGCGCTACAGGTTTCGAAGTGCTATATAGTGTTACATCTTTAAAAATTAATATCTCCATGTCCATACATTGGATTTTTGTTGTTTTGGTGTCATTTTAAAGTTAAAAATATTTCCTATTGTTAAAAATTGGTGATGGATTTTTATTGTGTGTTGTGTCTTAATTAGTTACTGATTTGGTGTTTTTAAATGCTTAATACCTGCCTCCTAAATTAATCCTGACTGCTCGTTCCCAACTAACCCAAGATTGAGCATGGGAATAATCTATTGAGACCTGTACTGAGCCATAGACTGTGTTAGTGGCCTTATTGCCAGTGGTAGAGGCATATTTACAACTACACTTCACGAGGTGTATACTAGCCTTGTGTAGAAAATGATGACCAAAATGTTGAAAACAGAACATCTCATGAAAACTAGCTGTACCATCATAAAACCCATCAGAAGAAACCACAGTTGAATGTTCTAGATCTTTTAACATTGCATAGACTGTATAAATATCCCAATCATCAGAAATAGTACTGGGGGTGATAATATCATTCAAAGAAATCTTAAACAAATGCAGAATTTGCAAGAGTTTAGTGGGACCACACACATCAAATGAGACCCTGTCCCATAAAATCCCACCCGGAACTGGAACAGCTAAAATGCTCACCAGGGATAAGTCTCTTTGCTCACAGTGTGACGATGCATGTGGTTTCAGACCCAGGTTCACAGTGTGTACTCCAGAGCGTATTGGGACAAAGTGCCCATTTAAGAGGAGGAAGAACACAGTCACAAAACCAATCCAAGGGAATAGAAAAAGTAATGCAATTGTAATTCAAAGGTGTAACCATGGAGAAACAAAGCATGTTCTTTCCAGCAAACGACAGAAGACACACTTTTAGTTCGAATGGCAGCAACAGTGGAACCTTCAATGCTTCGGAGAAGTAATCAAAGTTGATGAAGTATCCAGACGCCGTCCGATCTATCTTGGGCAGCTCAGCAGTCTGGTTCGAATTAGATGAAGACTCAATCTGTGGTACATTGACGTAGACCATGTTCTTCTCAGGATTTCATATTGAAATCTGTGTTTCTGTACTTGTTGACTGCTCAGTTGTTTTCAAAACAGGTAGAAGGCATAATTTGTTATTGTTCATCGTTTTCTCTTGTTGAAGAGAGCAGGCTTTATTGGTAATTAAAGCTTCCATTTGAACCTCCTGTATGTAGCGAGAGGAGATTGGGAGCTACCCAGGAGTCCACGCAGCTTACTGTTGAGACTCCGCAACAGAATGTGGTTTGATCAGATCAATAGAGACAAAACTTTTGTCTCTGCATCCGTCAAGGGGCAGGAGAAGTACAGCTTGTGTACCTTTGACCGGCCAGGACAGGCATAGGGGGTCTGTAAGATAGCCCAAACTCTTTCTTGTCCACTATCTTTTCTCGGACCAGATCTCCGATTTTTGGGGATCCAGCCGGTTCTTTCAGGAACAACCTCCACTCCTCCAGTGGCAGAGCGTTTTACTTGGACGTTGCTTTGTTCTTCTCGGAAATCGTTCAATTTCTGTAAAACAGCCAAACGTTCACTGATGTCAAACAGTGTTTCTACCGCCGCTCTGCTGGCATTATCGAGGTCTGAGACCCACATCTTAAGCCCAAACATGATTTCATTTGGAGTCCGGCCACCCAGGGACTTTCTTGGCATGTTATTGAAAGCCCTCTGGAACCCACATAGGTGATGGACCCAAATGTGAATGGACCCTAATACTCTTACTGTTAAAGACTACTTTAAGTCCCGGTTCTTCCTCTTCACAACCGCGTTTCCAACAGGATGGTATGGAGGTGAGAAACATAGGGTCACACCCAAATTTTCCATGGCGTCTTTGTAAGCCCAAGAGCTAAACGCTGCACCCTGGTCAAAATATAATTTGCCAACTGTGCATGTGCTGATAGAGGCTCGCCGATCCTTAATAACAGTTCGGGCGTCAGCCGATCGCTGTGATCATACCCACAGGAATCGAGAGCAGGAATCCACTGCCACCCAGATGTATTTGTAAACCCAGTCCGAGGTTAGGAAGCCTCAGTGGTCCAAATGCACAAAAGCCAGAGGCTTGTTTGAAATCAAGAGATGTTTGCAGTGGAGGCACCACGGTGGAACCATTCATCTGCTGACAGATGTTACATCTCAGGACAAAGTTCTTGATCTGTTTATAAAGACCTGGCCACCAATAGCTTTGCTGCAAAAGCAATATTGTAGCAGCCACCCCTGCATGTGCAGAAGCAAGACCTTTATGCGCAGCCAGAATGAATCCCAGTCTGCGATCACTGTTTGGTATTACTCTGTCCCCACACCTGGAATCTGAGCATACGGTGTGTTTTGTGCATTTAGCTTGTAGGAGTACTTGAGTGGAAAACCTTTCGGCAGATGTGTGTCGTTGCACTGAGGGCTACTATGATGTGTCTGTCTATTCTCGTACTTGAACGAGTTAGCGCAGCAACCATGGCAGTGTGAACTGTCACCTTTGCGGCTTCATCAGCCAGTGAATTCCCAGCAATGTGAACGCCAACACGTTGATGACTCAGTGTATAAATGACATGAGCCCGTGGCAAGCATTCTTTCAGCTTCGCCACCTGGTTGGAGCAACACACATTTTTCTACAAAATGGAGCAACACACATTTTTCTACAAAATGCATCGCCAGACTTTTGCCCTCACTTGACAGCTCGTATCCCAGAAACAGGACACTGAGGTGGGCAATTTTTGATTTTTTGAAATTGAATCTATAGCCCATATGAGCAAACCCCAAGACTATGCGGTCCACTCTGGTCAATTGCTCCATCAGGTCATCGTCTATTAAGTATATGTTATGTTATGTTATTGGCCATTTCTAGAGCGCACGTTCACCGGGGTGGGGGGGGGTCTCTGGGAGCTAGGTAGCTGATACGTCAATAAACCATTGTTACTGTTAAGCCTGTTTAAAGAGCCAAGTCTTCAAAAGTTGTCTGAATTTAATGTAATTGGAGGACTGCCTAATCTCCAAAGGAAGTGTGTTCCAAGCTCGAGGAACCTTAACGGAGAACCTGCGTCCTCCAATCCTGTGTTTCTTAAAAGTGGGGATGATCAGGTAGTGGAGGTGACTGGATCTCAGTTCTCTTGTCAGACAATATTTCACGATCCGAGCTTTCACGAAGGCCGGGCATCTCATATATAACGCCTTAAATGCCATACAGCATACCTTGAACCTAGTTCTCTGCGCCACTGGCAGCCAGTGGAGGTCCTTGGTCACACGCGATATGTGCCCCCCTCAGGCGAACTATCAGCCTAGCGGCCTGATTTTGAATAAGCTGGAGCCTGCGCAGGAGAAGTTTCGGGAGGTCCAGATAGAGAGAGTTCGCGTAATAATTTCTGGACATAAGTAAAGCCATGATTACTTGAACCAAAGCCTCCCTCGTAAGGAATTTTCTAATCTTTTTTATACGTCACAGTTGCAGAAAACCGGCCGAGGTCACTGTACTGACCTGCTATTTAAGTGAGAGATCCTCATCAATCATAACCCCGAGGCTTTTTACTGCCTTTTTGGGAAGGGGGGGGGGGGCCCATCTCACTGGACCACCAAGTGGGATTCCAGCAAGCAACCCTATTCTTAGTGAGAACTATCTCGGTCTTATCCGAGTTAAGTTTCAGATGATTACCTTTCATCCAATCACGGAAGAACAGCATGGTGTTTTGAAAGTGTTGCCTAGTCGTGGAGCTATCATTGATCGTGAACAACAGTTGCATGTCATCAGCGTAATTAAAAATGTTCACTCCCATCTTATTGAGGGAGTTGATCAAGGGTGGAATATAGATATTAAACAGATGAGGATAAAGAGAAGAACCCTGAGGCACCCCACAATTCAATTTGACCGCCGTAGAGGTGAAAAGGGATAGCCTGGCCGATTGGGTTCTATCCTTCATAAAAGAGAGCATCCAGTTTAGTGCTACACCCCGTAATCCAGCGGCCCTGACCCGGTCAGCCAACAGGGAGCGGTCGACCGTGTCAAAGGCCGCCGATAAGTTAAGTAGCACCAAAGCTTGTGTGTTCCCCTTGTCCATCTCCTGTCCACTGCTTCGGTGGAGTGTGCGGGCCGGAAACCCGCCTGACAAGAGTCCAAAAACTTTGACTTCTCTATGAAGGCACAGAGGTGATGGGCAACATGGGCCTCCAAGATTTTTGCTAAATACGGTAAGAGGGATACAGGGCGAAAATTCTTCATCAACATATGACAATGCCTGATCAAAATTCTCAAGTAGTTCTGTGACTCTGGCTTTAAACAGTACGGGGCTATTCTTATATCCCTATGGTAAACGGCAGAATTTTTTCTGGAAAACCTAGCGCCGTGAAAGGCAGTCATCTGCTTCCAGGCACTATATTTTGTCAGAAGAATCATTTCAAGATATTTAGCGTTTTGTATTCTTTCTGCACGGCACTGTCTATTTTGTACTGCAAATGTGCGAGTAGCTGTGTTCAAATGTCTATAATCTAATACTAGACGGTATGATTGATCTTGCTTCATTATAGGAAATAGAGGATTATTCATTGAAGAGGTGCAGCTTTCAATCACCCCTTGATATTCAAGTTGTTTTAGGATTTTCCCAACTCGTAGTTTTGCTTCATTCTTTATTGGGTATTGTCTTCAAGGTTGTGGGCCTTAATGGCATATCATGATAAGGTGAACAGTCATCCCACCTCACATATTTGCGGTATAACGCAGCAGCTGGCGCTAAAGCCCATTCCCTGGCGTACAAGTGTTTCATTGATTCTGGAACGAGGTCGGAGAAGGCTGGTTAATTCACAGTTTCTCCCTTTGGGCAATCCATCACGAAGTCAGGTGGCCAATCTTTTTCGGCCAGTAAAATGACATACGCTTGAGTGAGTTCCCCCCAAAAGAGGACATTTATAAATATGGGTACATCCCCTTCCAACTGTAGTTAGACTTTGTATAAACGATATGGAACGATTACCCGGGTATCCGGTGTTTCCACCGTGATATACTCACTCAGTGCTACTCCCACCAGACAATGTATCCAGTTTTTGCAACTATTGTGACTTCTGCGGCACTGTCCAGCATTGTCAATGCCCACTCCCCGTTCAGAAGCAGAGTCCTCAAAAATGGAGGTTTCAATATTTTAGGCTTGTTTTCCTGTTTGATTATGTATTCAGATGTCGCTCCTTGGCTTTGCCTCGTCTTCAGATCTCCACTCTGACCATCCTCCTCTCTCGGAACGTCTATTGGATGTATCCTGAGAGGAATATGAATCAGTATCCTGATACCTATCAGGCGGTTTAACATTATCAAGGTTACCTAAATTGTAATGTTTTTCGGTATATTCCTCTGTAGGAGACAAACCCTGATTTCGTTTTTTCTTTATTTTTCTTGTTGTCCCACTTCTTTGTGGAACAGTCGGTGCTTGCTTAAAGTTATCCATTGCAGAGTTATTCTTAACCAGTGGTTTTCCTGGTCTCGCTCCCAAATTATCTCTACCCAGCGTAGCATAGGTTTCTTTGATAAGTTTAAGCAATTCGCACTCCTGTTGCACAGGAGGCAAATCCCTTAGACGTTGGCATATGGCTAACGCTGCTTGCTTCCCCCTTAATGTTACTCAACATTATGGCAGATACTGCTGCAAAATTGGCCATCAATTTCATCACTAAGTCCAGGTCAGGTGCTGCCCGAACTCATTTTGTACCAGTTTTAAAACCTCAGGTAAAACCGCCAAAGAAGGGGTACCATGAGTTTTGGTATATGCTGCAGCAAAGATTGTACCTCAAGCACAATCTTCTACTGGGGGAGCCATCCCCATTGACAAGCGAATTGTAAATATCTTGTGTTTTTTCTGCGAGCCCGTATGGGGAAATACTGCTTCAATCGGATTCGTTTTTTGTGAGATCCAAAATGGAATTTCTTTCCTTTTGGTGGGAATTTTCTCCATCACTGCGTTTAATGTTTGAGGGCTAATGCCTTGTGTAGCTAATTGTGGTGCTATCACTAGAACAGTCTGTGCAGGAGCGAGTGTTCATGTTCGCATCACGAATTGTGTAAGACTTCTGTATATTTTTAATAAAGAACAAGTTACTTACCTTCGGTAACGATATATCTGTAAGAAACATTGGTTAGTGATAGATTCCTTACCTTAGAATTACCCCCAGGCGTCAGACTGGATCCGGAACGTTTTTGTCAGCAGTACCCCTGCGCGTCGGAAGGTGGCGTCGTGCGGCTCCGCGTCCGTCGTTGGCGTCGTGGTCATCGAGATGACGTCGCAGCAGCTACTTAGACGCCGCCCTCACGCGCTGACGTCAGCTCTGTACACGACTTTCCGCACAAGGAACGCAGAGCCATGCAAGATACTGACCACTGGTGCATTGAAACTAGGGCCCTGACAGGGATGACCTTAACCCTAGAAATCAATTCGCAGAATGGGGAGGATGGGTGGGGCGGTAAGGAATCTATCACTAACTAATGTTTCTTACAGATATATCGTTACCGAAGGTAAGTACCTTGTTCATCTGAAAGAAACACGTTAGTGATAGATTCCTTACCTTAGAATAGATACCCCAGCAATACCAACCCCGGTGGTGGGTCTGCGAACCAAGATCACACCAGGAAGTCCCGGAGAACAGAACGGCCAAAAAAGCAGTCTCTCTGGACTTGGCTGTCCAGGCAATAATGCTTAGTAAAAGTGTGCAACGAGGCCCACGTAGCTGCCTGGCAGATGACTTGTAAGGGTACACCACGTCCCAATGCCGTAGTGGTAGCCGTCGCCCTGGTGGAATGGGCGCGCAGCCCCACTGGAGGCTCCTTTTTCGCCAGAGAATAACAGGCTTTAATACACAAGACGACCCATCGGGAGATAGTCCGCTGGTGTACGGGCCGACGTTTTTTGGCGCCTACGTAGCCAACAAAGAGCTGATCATCCACCCGGAACTGTTGTGTGCGATCAAGGTAAAATGAGAGCGCACGCTTTGGGTCCAGACGGTGGAGCCTCTCTTCCTCTCTAGAAGGATGCGGAGGCGGAAAGAAGGTGGGCAAAGTGATGGTCTGCCCGATGTGAAAGGCAGTGACAACCTTTGGCAGAAAGGATGGACGTGTTCTGAGCACAACCTTGTCCGGATGGACAGACAGAAAAGGAGGTTTGCAAGAAAGAGCCTGGAGCTCTCTCACTCTCCTAGCAGAGGTGATGGCAACCAGGAAAGCAGTCTTCAAAGTTAAGAGACGAAGAGGACAGTTGTGAAGAGGCTCAAAGGGAGCGCACATTAAATATGTGAGAACCAGGTTCAAGTCCCACTGTGGCATTATGAAGGGAATAGGAGGAAAAAGATGAGTAATGCCTTTGAGGAATCTATTTACAACCAGGGACTTGAAAAGAGAGGGCTGATCAGGAAGCCTAAGAAAGGCTGAAATAGCCGAAAGGTAGCCCTTGATAGTGCCCAGAGCAGAACCCTGCTGGGCCAAAGAAAGAAGGAACAGTAGGACTTCAGATAGAGGGTCAGAAAGGGGATCCACAGCCTTTGCTGTGCACCATGCCACAAACTTGTTCCACCTGCAGGCGTATACCAACTTAGTGGAGGGACGCCTGGCTGCCAGAATGACATCACAGACTTCAGGAGGCAAGTCGAAAGGAATCAACAGCCGCCGCTCAATCTCCACGCAAAGAGGTGGAGACTGGACAGGTTCGGGTGGAGGACCGTCCCCTGCTGATGCGACAGAAGATCCTCCCGAAGAGGCAGTCGATCGGGGGATCGATGGTCATACTGAGTAGCTTGGGATACCAAACTCTTCAAGCCCAGTCCAGAGCCACAAGAATAACTTGGGCCCGGTCGTGCCTGATCTTCTTCAGCACTCTGGGCAGAAGTGGTATAGGCAGAAAGGCGTACAATAGACTGCAACTCCACTCGCGCCGAAAAGCGTCGCCTAGCGAGTGCCGCCTTGTAAATTCCAACGCGCAGAACTGCTGACATTGCGCGTTCTCTTCGGTGGCGAATAGAACTAACCAAGGCTCTCCCCACTGTTGAAAGAGACCTTGCGCCACCCCGGAGTGAAGACGTCATTCGTGATCCATCATGCACCTGCGGCTGAGTTCGTCCGCCCTGGCGTTCAGTGAACCTGCCAGGTGTTAAACCACCAGGGAAATGCCCTGATGTTCCAGCCATGTCCAGAGGCGCAGGGCCTCCTGACATAGGGTCCACGACCCCACCCCGCCCTGTTTGTTGCAGTACCACATGGCGGTGGTGTTGTCTGTGAACACCTGCACTACTCTCCCCTTGACAGAGGGAAGGAATGCCTTCAGTGCAAGTCGGATCGCCCGGAGCTCCAGAAGGTTGATATGGAGCCTGGACTCCGCCGGAGACCAGAGGCCTCTGATCTCCGCCTCTCCCATGTGGCCGCCCCATCCCAGGAGGGACGCATCCGTCACCACTGCGTGCTCCGGTTGGGGAAGGGAGAGAGATCTGCCATTGACCCAATGCCGGTTCGTGAGCCACCACTGCAATTGTTGTGAGTGCCTTCCGAGATCTTGACGTAATCGGACAGGTTCCCCTGATGCTGCGCCCACTGGAACTTCAGGTCCCACTGCAGAGCCGGCATATGCCATCTGGCATGATCGACCAGCAGGATGCAGGAGGCCATGAGGCCCAGCAGCCTCAGGGTCATCCTGACCGAAACCCAGGATAGAGGCTGAAAGATCGGAATCAGAGCCTGAATATCCTGGACTCGCAGTTCGGGAGGATAGACCCGAAAGTGCGTCGTATCCAGAACCGCTCCGATGAAGAGGAGCTTCTGAGAGGGAATCAGGTGCGACTTCGGCACATTAATGGAGAACACCAGCAAATGCAGGAGGTCGCCCGTAGTCTGGAGGTGGGAGACGACTGTCCGGGGCGAGCCCGCCTTCAACAGCCAGTCGTCGAGATAGGGGGAAGACTGGAACCCCTGATCTGAGCAGATGAGCTGCGACCACCGCCATCACTTTCGTGAACACCCGAGGGGCGCTGGTAAGGCCAAAGGGGAGCACGGTAAACTGAAAGTGCTCGTGGCATACCGTAAACCGCCGGTGGGCCGGCAGGACGGGAATGTGGAAATATGCGTCCTGCAGGTCCAACGCTACCATCCAGTCTCCAGGGTCGAGAGCAGACAAGACCTGAGCCAGAGTTAACATCTTGAACTTCTCCTTCCGGAGGAAGCGATTGACGTCCCTGAGGTCCAAGATAGGACGCAGGCCCTTGTCCTTCTGGGCACCAGAAAGTAGTGGGAGTAACAACCACGTCCTACTTCTGGCGCAGGAACGCGCTCGATGGCCCCCTTGGCCAAGAGGGCCGCGACTTCCTGTTGAAGACGTGCCAAGTGATCCCCCAACATGCGATGGTACTGGGGTGGCATGGCTGGAGGGGTAGTCTCGAAGGGGAGGGAGTAGCCCCTTCGGACTATTTCTAAAAACCCACCTGTCCGAAGTGATGGTGCGCCAGTGGGGGAGGTGATGGCGAATCCTGCCGCCCACTGGCGTTTGATGGGCCTGAAAAAACGGACTAGGAAGGTTTGGAGGCAGTGGTGGCTGGGGTGGAGGTGGACTGACCCGCCCGCTGGCCCCCTGACCCGGCTCGGCGGGTTCCGCGGCCGCGCTGAGACTGTTGCTGCGCAGGCCTGTGGATCTGAAGCGAACGTGTCGGGGCGCCCCTTCCGTGGCCACGAAAGGAGCGAAAAGCAGAAGGCGGAGGAGGACGCGTGGCGGAAAGGCCCAAGGACTTGGCCGTAGCCTGCAAGTCCTTAAAGCGCTGCAACGCACTATCTGCTTTGTTGCCGAAAAGGCGAATGCCATCAAAGGGCATGTCCATCAGAGTGTTTTGGACATCCCCAGAAAAACCAGTTGTCCTCAGCCAGGCGTGGCGACGGAGCGCCACTGTTGTGGAAATCGCCCTGCCCAGCGAGTTGGCGGTGTCAAGGACACAACGAATAGTGAACTTGGCTGAATCCCTCCCTTCAGCAATAGCTTGAGAGAGCACTGTCCGGGCCTCCTCCGGCCATTGAGGCAGCACGCGCACCACCGTATCCCACACAGAATGGGAACAACGGCCCAAGAGGCATGCAGTGTTAACAGACCGCAGCCCTGAACTGGCGGAAGACAAAATCTTCTTACCGAAATGCTCCAGTTTCTTGGATTCCCTGTCCGGTGGTGCGGTAGGGAATGTGCTCGGGGACGCAGAGGCTTGGACAACCAAGCTCTCAGGGGTGGGGTGTTGGGAAAGGAAAAGGGGGTCGCCCGGGGCCGGGCGATGGCGTCAGACAACGTTCCTATCCACAGGAGCCCCTGTGTTGGGCCTGGACCAGGTGCCCAAAAGAACGTCCGAAAGTGCATCGTTAAAAGGCAGCAGTGGCTCCGAAGAGGTAGCCGCCGGCTGAAGCACTTCTGTCAGGAGATTAGTCCTGACGGCCACTGTAGGGAGCTCGAGGTGGAGGGCCTCGGCCGCCCTACGCAACACCACTGCGTAACTTGCACCCTCCTCCGTAGCCACGGTAGGAGGAGTTAGCATGCCAAGGTCAGGAGAGGTATCAAGACCACTGGCCGCCCCCAACTCCTCTGCCCAGTCCAGGTCAAACTCACACTGTGCTGTGAGAGGGTCCTCTGACCCCTCCCAGTCCTCCCCTTCCTCCGAAGGCTGATGAACAGGCCGAAAATAAGGAGGATGGACATAGAGATAGAAATACCCCGTCGTAATCGGCGTCGAGCGACGCCGGTCCGGCGCCGTATCCACATCGGGGCTGAAACCGGGGGCGACATCGTTCGGTGGGCCGGGCGACGTCGGAGGTGGTGCCGGTGTGGTCGATGTCGGTGGAGGTGTCACAAGGTCAACCGGCGTCGACCGGGATCCAGGCCCGGATCCATGGGGGTCCTGCGGCGCCGAGGCCGGAGCCGACAGCGATGCCGGAGCCGCTGGCAGTAAAGGGCTAGGACCCCCAGTCGGGCCCGCGGGGCCCGAAGGCGCACCGGCGGGGCTCGACGGCCCAAAGAGGCGAGCCATGGCTGACACAAATTCCTGCAGCTGGGCCGGAGTCGCCGACGGACCCGGGAAGGACGGGTAGGCCGGCGGCGACTGCGTAGGCTCTGCCGGAGCCGCAGGGGAGGCACCACCCGCACCCTCAGCCGCGTCGCGCGACTGGAAGTCGGAGAGCGATGGCGCTTCTTTGACTTCTTGGAATGCTTCGTCTTACCTGACCCCGAGTGCGAAGACTTCGATCCCAACGAACAGTGGTGGCGGCTCCGCGACTGGTCCCTCTACCTCCCACGGGACCGGGACCTTGAGCGGCGCGGAGCCGACTGCCAGACTTCTAGCAACTTTCGGGACCACTCCAGCAAAGTCTTCGGCGCCATGGCCCGGCAGTCGGAGCACGACTTGGGGTCGTGGTCGCACTCCAGGCAGTAAAGACACACGCGGTGCGGGTCCGTCACCGACATCATACGATGACAGTCTCCGCAGGACTTGAAGCCGGGCATCCCTACTGCACCAGGAGTCGATCGACTCGAAAAATAGAGACAAAAGGCCTCAAAAAAACTCAGTCAAAAAGTGACTGGGGGTACCGCTGTCTCCGGATCTGCGCTTGCTGGCGCGGAAAAAGAAAGAACTGACGTCATCGCACGAGGGCGGTGTTTAAGTAGCTGCCGCGACGTCATCTCGGCGACCACGACGCCAACGAAGGACGCGGAGCCGCACGACGCCACCTCCCGACGCGCAGGGGTACAGCTGACGAAAACTTTCCGGATCCAGTCTGACGCCTGGGGGTAATTCTAAGGTAAGGAATCTATCACTAACGTGTTTCTTTCAGATTTATTATATAATCCCCACAGCTGGCCTGCGGTCAAACGATCCACACCAGGAAGTGGTGTGTAACAGGCAAGGACAGGCCATGTCGCCCCCTCATTGCTGAGTGGGCCAGTTCTACGTCTTCTATGCTATGGGGAGGGCGCCTTTAAACCAATTAGTATTTTCTTGGTAGGTTAGAGGGGTTTCTATCTCCTCATTAGGAATGTATTCCTCTAGTATTTCTCCTACTTCATGTGTGTGAAATACCTGTGTAGCACCATCTGCAGCAGGGAATTAAACCCAGCAGTAATACACCTCTGTTCTAAATGCCTTGTGTGCCTCTGTCACAAAGGTAACATCGCCACTTTCTAGTGTGAGGCCATGTTACAGTAGTTTTTGAGTGACTGAATGTCTGCAGCTCTTGGGAATGTTTTGTGCCATGTTATACAAGGAATGAATTACATAGTTCAGCTAACACAGAGGGAACAATATCCTTTCAATTTTGAATTTACCAATTGCCAATACATAGGATATACCTACTCAGCGGAGGAGGATATTCCCTATCACCATGGACGTCTCCGGTTTAATTGGTGTGTAGGGATCTCTGTGGAAGCACGATTGAACTACTCAGTTGATCCATACAAAATAAGAAACTAATCAACGTTGGCGGCGCTATGTTGTGTAGTTTCCACAAATCAGTAGGAACTGCGCGTTCCGGGATGACATTGACTTAGGATGGTACCAGACTGATTCCATGCACCCCGGAAGGATATGTTCTCTCTTGGACCAGCTAGCTCACAGTGCCACCGTTAAACTCCCCACTCCCTGAAACCTAGACAGGGAGCGAACAATTTTTGCAACTATTGAACATGACAACCCTGTTCCATCAGTAATCCTGGTGGCAGACCTAGAACTTTTCGCTCAGTCACTCATGCTCTCTTTTGCTCACAGAAATATACAAAGAATACACAAAGGGACGTTTTAAATATTTAGTGAACCGTAGTGATTGTTGCATTGAAGATATGTGCTGCAATGATTATTAGACAGAAGCAGACAAAGGTTATAACGAGTGTCAAAACAGTGAATAAAATAGTTTCACCATCTTGTTGAGACAACTTATATGTGCATACATATACAGTATTATAAAAATCTAATGTACTCCTATGATGCAAACCCTTACCTACGTGTCTAGGGTGTGAATGACTGTATGGTCTGCCAAGAAACCCCCTTCTGGATGATATAACCCCTTTACCTGGTGGTTAAGAATGTAAGACCCCATCTTGGTCACAAACCATACACCCCTCACGGAGAAGTCAGTCAGGTGCTTAGGCGAAAGCTTCAGCATGCAGGGACCCCTCGAAGTCAGCAGAAGTGTCTCCTCTGATTGTATTCGGAAACAAAATAATATATATATATAGAAAAGGGCATTCTTGCCTCGGGCCTTGATTGTAATCAGGCTGCCTATTGTTTGTATTCCGCAGATAGCTGTGTCGCCATATGGATATAATAAAAACACAATTGTATCGCACTGCGAATTTAAGGAAAAGTATTATGTACATATGCGGCATAAGATTCTGAAATGACTCAGTACCTAATTGCAGAGCACTGTCGCTTGTAACTGTATGATGCCACACTGGACAGAATGTAATTGGAAAATCAATAAAGTATGTTTTAAAAAAAACACACAATTGTATCGCACACATAAAGGCATAGCACATCATGCCAAGGCAGTATGATAGTGTTCTCACAAAGTTCTTTTGTGTCAGCAAGGTGGGTGTTTCTTAGAAACTAACCCAAGCGTCATAAATGCAAATGTGTGTCAAAAGTCGATGTGACAAAGGGAAGGCATCTTTAGCAAAGAACCATGTACATGTAAATTGCCATTATTTCCTACCAGGCCTAACCTGGGCACATGACAACACCTTCTTGAGGGACCTTTGAAGAGGGGGCTCGGTGAAAAGGCATTAAGCAGACCCTACAAACAAATGAACCAGAAGCAGGAAGCAAGAATTTTATAAGCCAACAATAAAAGTTATCAAGTCAGCAATTATTTCACAACATGCACTTGTAATTTGTCTCTTCTTTAGCACAATGCTACAATCAGAGAATGAGAAAGAATGATCTAAAGACACAACTATCTTAACAGACGAAACAAGAATTGCTAAAAACCAAAATTACACTAATCCTCATGCTTGTCCCGCTACTACCCATAATCCCAAAAGACTACATATGTGAGAAGCTAATTTCAGTTATCACTTACGAAAATGTATACAGACTTTGTGAGGTTGCACCACAAAAAAACAAACTGGGACTGAGCATACTATACAAAATGTCCAGCAACCACAAAGAAAATGATTAGTGAAAATGAAAGAACTCACAACAACCCAATTAATTTGAACACACATAGTGATGTACGCAAAAAGAATTGTGTTTACTATTTATTTTTAGCTAATTTCTGTCATAATTACAATTGTAATTAATCATACAGATGACCATTGCATTTTTGCAACTGACTTCTGTAAGAAATGTACTACAAGTCCTCTTTTAGAAATTAACATTTAAACAGATTTAGTAAATTGTAATTTTGCACAACCCCCACGATAACAACTGAGTAGATGCAAAGAAAATGCACATGCAAAACAAGTTGATAAATAGCCAAGTGGGGGACCAAAATTTTATTTAGACATTTAACAAGTCAATCACCTATGGTCACAAAAAGACTACTCTCTATCTTCATATAGTCCATTACTTACCTGTCTCCTCAACAATCTAATTTTGGCAGATCACTGCTGGAGTCTTCCCTGGTCTGAAGCAGCCTGCAACACCCTAATCAGGGCATTTCAAAACAATATGGTTAAAAAAAGTACTACTCAATTGAGCTGCCCTCAAACATAGCCTGGCACCTTCCGGTTGCATACACTCCTCTATCCCCACAATCCAAAACATACCCCAATGATCATACTACCTCTCCAATCATCCAAACCCACCAACTGTCATCTGGGTCCCAAACTCTGTAAAACACAGCCTGGGCATGACACTCTCCCTCCTCCCCATCCTTTGAAAACAGTTCTCACCTGGCACTCTCTTTTGATCTATCAACATGCACCCCAAACCTGATGTTTAGCCTCTCCTTGCCCACCAAAACATACCCATTCTCCTCTCGCACTCTAAACACAGCGCTACTCGCATACTAACTCCTACATGCTCTAACAAATAAGTTATTTACCTTTGGTTGTGTGCGCCTGAAATGACGTCGCAGGACCTATATAGACGCCGCCCGGGCGCGCTGATATCAGTTCCTAACACGACTTTCCACGCCAGAAGCACAGAGCCATGAAACACACTGACCACTGGTGCGTCAAAACTAGGGCCCATTAGGGGAGTCCCTAAACCTATACATCAGTTCGCAGAGCCGGGAGGATGGGTGGGGCGGTAAGGAATCTACAACTAGAATATGTCTCTACCAGATACATTGTTACCAAAGGTAAGTAACCTATTCATCTGATAGAGACTTCTAGTTGTAGATTCCTTACCTTTTGAATAGTTACTCCAGCAATACCAACCCCGGAGGAGGGTCTGCGAACCAAGATCACAAGAGGAAGTCCTGGAGGACCGAATGGGCAAAGTACCCGTCCCTCCGGACTTGGCTGACCAGGAAGTAGTGTCTGGTAAACGTGTGCATGGATCCCAAGGCTGCTGCCTGACAGATATCCAGGACTAAGACTCTGCGTGCTAACGCAGTGGTTGCCGCTGTTGCTCTAGTAGAGAGAGCACATAACCCCACAGGAGCTTGCCAATGCGTAGCACAATTTAATGCAGATGACAACCCATCGAGAGATGGTCCTTTTCTGTACTGCCCGAACTTTCTTGGCACCCACATAGCCAACAAAGAGTTGATCATCCACCAGGAAGTCTTTGGTACGATCAAGATAAAAAGACAACAAACATTGTGGGTCCACGCGGTGGAGTCTCTCCTCTTCTTTGAAGGGACGCGGGGGTGGGTAAAAAGTGGGCAGAGTAATGGATTGTCCCACATGAAAGCGTGTGACCACTTTAGGTGGGAACAACGTTTTTGTGAGAAGCACCACTTTATCCCGATGGACAAACAGATGAAGAGGCTTGGAAGTAAGGCCCTTAAGAAACCTATTAACAATGGGAGATTTGATCAAGGAAGGCTGATCTGGAAGTCTCAGTAGGCAGAGATAGCTGAAGGATAACCCGTAAGGGGGCCCAAAGCAGAGCCCTGCTGGGCCAAAGAAAGTATGTAAACAGAACTTCTGAAAGAGGGGCAGAACGGGGATCAACAACCTTTGCTGTACACCATGCCACAAATGTGTTTAATCTACAGGCAAATACCATTTTAGTGGAGGGACGACTGGCTGCCAAGATGACATCACAGACTTCGGGTGGAAGGTCCAAAGCGGTCAACTGCGGCCGCTCAATCTCCACGCAAGGAGGTGGAGGCTGGACAGTTTCGGGTGAATAACCGTTTCCTGCTGCTGCGATAGAAGATCCACCCGAAGGGGCAGTCTGATTAGAGGATCAATTGCCATGCTGAGAAGGTCAGAACACCAGACTTCATGCTCAATCCGGAGCCACAAGAATGACTTGAGCCCGGTCGAGCTTGATTTTCCTGAGCACTCTGGGCAAAAGTGGTATAGGCGGAAAGGTGCCGAGGAGGCCAAAGTTCCATTCGCAACGAAAAGTGTCGCAGAGCGAGCGTTGCTTTGGAGTTTCCAAGACACAATACTGCTGACGTGTGCTCTCTTCGGAGGCAAACAGATCTAACCTAGGCTCTCCGCACCGCTGAAAGAGAGCTTGTGCCACCTCCAGATGGAAATGCCATTCGTGACTGACCAGGCACCGACGGCTGAGTTTGTTCGCTCTGGCATTCAGAGCAACCTGCCAGGTAGTGAACCACCAGGAATATGCCCTGATGTTCCAGCCATGCCCAGAGGCGGAGAGCCTCCTGACAAAGGGTCCATGACTCCACCCCGCCCTGTTTGTTGTAGTACCACATGGCAGTGGTGTTGTCAGTGAACACCTGCATCACCTTCCCTTTGAGAAAGGGAAGGAATGCCTTCTGTGCCAGTCTGATCGCCCGGAGCTCCAAAAAGTTGATATGGAGACAGGACTTCACTGGAGACTAGACGCCTCTGATCTCCGCCTCTCCCAGGTGGCGGTGGCCGCCCCATCCCAGTAGTGATGCATCCGTCACCACAGTCAGATTTGGTTGGGGAAGGGAGAGGGATCTGCCTCTGACCCAATCTTGGTTCGTTAGCCACCACTGCAGTTGGTGCGCAGTTCCCTCCGAGATCTGGATGTAGTCGGAAACATTTCTCTGATGTTGCGTCCACTGGAATTTCAGGTCCCACTGCAGAGCATTCATATGCCATCTGGCATGATCCACCAACAGGATGCAGGACGCCATGAGCCCCAGCAGCCTCAGTCATCCTCACCGAAATCTAGACTAGAGGCTGAAACATCGGAATCATAGCCTGAATATCCCTGGATCTGTCCGTAGCTCGAGATTCCTTAAAGCGTTCAAGCGCTGATTCTGCCTTGCCGTCGAAAAGGTGCCATCAAATGGCATGTCCATCAGGGTAGATTGGACATCCCCAAAAAAGCCAGAAGCTCTCAACCAGGTGAAGCGTTGTAATGATACCGACGAGGCAACAGCTCTACCAGTGAGTCGGTGGTGTCCAGTTCATAATGAATTGTTAATTTCACTGCATCTCTACCGTCCGCAACTGCCTACGAGAAAACAGCCCAGGCCTCCTCCGGACACTGAGGCAGCACCTGCACAACCAGTTGGTATGGGAGTATAGGTCCAAAGGGCAAGTGGTATTCACCGACCGCAATGCTAAGCTGGAGGAAGAAAACATCCTCTTCCAAAGATAGTTCAGCTTCTTGGATTCCCTATGGGAGTACAGAAGGGAATGCGCCTTTAGAAGATGAGGCTTGGACAACCAAGCTCTCAGGGGAAGGATGTTGCGTAAGGAACACTGGGCCGCCCGGACTAGGGCAAAGGCAGCAGGAGATTGCCCTGTTCACAAGAGCCCCTGTGCTGGACTTGGACTAAGTGCCCAGAAGGACATCAGTGAGGGCTTCATTAAAAGGCAAAAGAGGTTCAGAGGTAGAAGCCGCAGGCTGAAGCACCTCTGTCAGGAGGTTAGACCGGACTGTCACCGAAAGAAGCCCCAGGCCAAGGACCTCGGCTACCCTTCTCACCACCACTGTGTAGGAAGCCCCCTCCTCCATAACCATGGTAGTGGGAGAAAGCAAGCCAATGTCAAGGGAAGTGTCCAAACCACTGGCCTCACCCAGGTCCATCTGCCTGTCCATGGGGTCTTCAGGCTGGTTTGTTAAAGGGTCCAGCTGCCCCTCCTTGTCCTCTTCAACACCTCCTGGCACAAAACCAACACCATGAATGAACACAGGGATAAAAAACCAACGTCAATTAACGTCGGTCCGGTTCCGTGTCCACGTCAGGGAGAGCATGGTGTTGGCGTCGCCCGGGGGCACAGTCAGGAGCGTTGCCACCGGAATAAAAGTCGGGGAAGGTAGACGTCAGTTCGAATCAGCTAACGGATCGACGGGGGCCCTTCGGGGCCAAAGCTGCCAGTGTCGAATTCCTGGGGCCCCCAACCGACTCCACGGGGTCCGAAGGCGCACCAGCAGAGCCGTGCTGCCCAAAGATGAGGTGCACGGCCTCAAAAAACGTTCGCAACTGGGCAGGAGACGCTCCGGCTCCCAGAAAAGTGGGGAGGCGCGTACTCGTCTCGGAAAGAGGCTCTAAGGATGGAGGCCTAGAGCGACGATGCTCAGTCTCCCGCGTCGGCCAGCAGACTGGGTGAGTCGGAGAATGCCTATGCTTCTTCGACTTTTTCTTGTGCTTACCTGATCACCCAAAAGATTTTGAATGGGACAAGAAGTACGGATTCTGCGACCGTTCTCGGGACTTTCCTCTCGATCGTCTCGGGACTTTCCTCTCGATCGAAAACGGGAGCAACACGCAAGACGAGCGCCAGGCCTGCAACAGCTTTCAGCACCGCTCCCTCTAAGCCTTCGGATTCATGGCCCGGCACTCAGAGCACAACTTTAAGTTGTAGTAGCTCTCCAGGCACCAGAGGCACACGAGGTGCAGAGCCATCAGGGACATCATCCGATGACAGGATCCGCAGGGCTTGAATCCAGTCCTACGTTGGGACATCCTCAA
Source organism: Calotriton arnoldi (assembly GCA_963921515.1). Classification (NCBI taxonomy): domain Eukaryota; kingdom Metazoa; phylum Chordata; class Amphibia; order Caudata; family Salamandridae; genus Calotriton; species Calotriton arnoldi. Next base: position 4,594,517 of record CAWUFW010000135.1, on the reverse strand, counting down.
CACACCAGGAATCCAAGACTCAAATCTCGACAAATGCCGAAAAAAGGTTAGCCAATAAATGGCTAAGGGGTAGCTCTCTCTGGATCTGCACTTAGGCTGGTGCGGAAAAATAAAGTAACTGATGTCAGCGCGCCCGGGCTGCGTTTATATAGGTCCCGTTACGTCATTTCTGGCACGCATGATGCTGACAACGGATGCGGAGCCGACCTGTAATGCCTACCGACGGGCAGGGGTACAGCTGATGAAAAATCTCCGGATCCAGACTGACGCCTGGGGGAAATTCAAAAGGTAAGGAATCTACAACTAGAAGTCTCTCTTCAGATGCACACCACAAGTAGCATTCCACCTCCCCCACCCTCTGAATCCCGCTAGAGTATTGAGTGTCCTGCCAATTTCACCAGAAAGAGAAATTCATACCCAGAATCTTTTAAAGTCTACAAAATAAGGCTCCACCTGCCTCTGCCTCCCTCTCCTATTCTTCAAAATACACCCCACAAAGCTTCCTACCTCTCCCGCCCACCAAACCCCTCTCACAAAGCCTCCTGCCTCTCCAACTCTACAAACCTCATCGCAGTCACCTGGAGCCCTGCATGAAAACTGAATGATGGACAATATGCCTTACCTTCAAATTCCATCCACACGTGACATCCTGTTTTGAACTCAACAACTGACCAGCTCCTTCTCTCTCCCACACACACACATATATATGCATACAAGATAACAAAGTGGGGCCTGAAACACAGTAATGACTGTTCAATACAGCCAGTCACACTGTGGTTTACTGCCGATGGCCAGCCTGCCAATAACATGCAACATGATCAGCTGGCTGGCTGTTGTTGCCTTGATGCATAAAACTGTTAGAATGCAGAGGGCTACAGTGCAGAACCTTGAGTGCACTCATTTCCAAAAAGCCCAAAATTCACGTGTGATAAGAGTACTTACACTATGACACACACAGTTAATCTAGATAAATCTTGCAACTCTGAATATCTGTAATTGTGGGGTCCCACTTCCTAAAGGAGACATGAGAGGGGTTGGAAGCATTGTCACAAAACACAATATAGGAATCAGTATAAGAAAAAATGGAGAAAATGAAAAATGTGCAGCTAAAGCCAAACTTGTAAGAGAGATTCAGAAAAATCAAATTCTACTGGAAAAAAAAGCTCAAGTGTTGTCCCTGGGCACAAATATCAGTAACTTAATGGTGCTGATTGTTCTATTTAGAATGGCAGTACATTTCTATGGGCCACTAGGAAGGCTCCAGGTCCTTATTAATGGGTGCTGGGACAAAGCTTGAGGTAGTGAATCAGAAGTGATTTGCTCACAAACAGGACCTTTAGAACAGTACGAACAACTATTTATTTAAGGAAATTGTTACAAGTACCTTTTATGCGAAGGCCATATACCAGGCGGGCAACGTTTCATACTGAACATGTAAACTGCAGCCTCAGCAGTGGAGAAAAGACGACAGAAACATAAAAAAGAGCAGACAACTACAGCGGATGCAGCTCTTCCGTCCTATGGAAAATGAAAAAGATGTATTTAAAAAATAAAATTAAAAAATAGACAAGCAAGCCTTAGAGGTAAACCTAAAAGTGTTCAACACACAGGCAGCTGCACAGTCTTTGAATAAAACGTGTACACTGAAGATTACACATTTTCAGAGTAAAAAACATCCAACGACGTCTTTAAAATGATTACTTTGTCCAGCTAATTAAAATGTGCTGTTTGCAAGGAAGGGCAGAGGATTCAATGGTGATTTAATTTGAGTCGATTGAGTCCTGCGAAAAAAATGAGCTGACCACCTTACTCACAGCCCTTAGTTATACACAGTAACAGAGTTCATTTTGATAAAACAGGACATAGGTACTACTTGTTTTAGACATGATTAATAACAGGCTAATTTAGCTCACAAAGCAAACGATACTGTCAGAACCAATTTCAAAGGGGCACGCAGGGGCTATTGGGCCCAACTGTGGTGGTTGAGGCCTTTTACTCCTGATTTCCCGTGAACGGGACCCAATTTACTATTGATCTTGAGCAACTGGGCCAAGTACCCCTTCTGCACTTGACTCTCAGTTGTAGCTTAGCTGTGGCCAAGTAGTCATAGCCTCCCTCAAGGAGGGGGCAGTGTAGATGCAGATAACTGCAACCATTATGAACAATAAATTAATGTCCAGTCAAAAACTTATTTTTGTAAGCAAAAAAAGTATTTTATTTCTTACTCTACACATGCAAAGGAATAACAACATTCCTGAGCAATAACACAATCCCCTTGAGGTTAGGGCACTAGTTGTCGTCAGGCAAATCCCTGTCCCATCCTCTTTCTTATAACGGGGTCGGAATTATTTCCCATTCACTGGCGGCCATATCCAGGAAATGCTTACTAGTAGGCTGCACTCAAGAGTTCCCCTTTGACTCCTTAGGGTTTAGTCAAGTGTCTATGGTGCTACAGCAAACACAAAGGAGATGATGGATGGAGCGCTGAAACGTTTCAGACACTCACCCCGAGTCACAGATCTGGGTTGAATCCATCATCGTTCTTTAGCTCACTTTGCAACCCCAGTTCAGACCCAGCTATATGCAAATCAGTCTTGACCCTGTGCCTCATGGGAAGAGTCCAGTCTGAACTGCCAAGCCAGGTCTTCCCTGGACCGGAAACAAGCATCCTGGGACTGGTTTCGGGGTAACGCCCCTGTGAGCGTGGGGGGAGTGCGGGCCGGATACACATACGCGGAGGCTGGATGTAGTGTGCAATCTTAGTTGGTTTATTAATAACAGGCTGTCTTGGTGGTCTAGATGGAAAAGAGTCCTCTTTCTCCTCAGGTGTTTCTTCTCTCTCTTGTTCGCTTCCTGTGGCTTCTTCGGTTGATTGGTCTTCTCCCGAGGTGGCTCCTGACAACGGGGAGGGTCTCCGGAGGCTCATACAGAGGGGAGAAACAAAAGTGAGCCGTCAGCTGTTGTCCTGTCTTTAATTCTGTGTCTAAGGTTATCCGTCACCACACCCAATTGGTGATATGAGGGTGAACACAGTGTTGGATGGCGGGAAGTGCAGATAAGGGGAATGCGTGATATAAAAACTACAAGGTACAGGGCACGGAACGTTATGGAAAGGAGGGGGGACTATGGTGCCTATGCGGGACGTGAGGTTTAGGCTGTTTCAGGGTTGGTGCGTCTTACGTGCCGTACACCCGGACCCTCCCTATCCCACCCCCGGTATTCGTCCACCACCCACCTCCCCTGCTCCCGCTACCCCTCTCTCTCTCTCTGTGACTCACCGGCTCTGCCGCAACTCTCCTGAGTTGCGGCCGCTCTCCAGCGTCCTCCGGTGGGCTCCACCACTCCTCGTTCCACTCTTCTTCTCCTTCTGGTCCTTCGGTTTCGTCCACTCGACTCGCGGTCTTCTCCGTCTCTTCTCCTTTCGGGTTCTCCTGCTCGTCCTCTTCATCTCCTGCAGATGCGCCGCCTTCCCTTCTTGTTCGTGCTCTATTTACCGGCCCTGGGTTTCTGTTTCCGGGGTCAGTTCCGCCCCCTTCCGCCGCCTCTTGGTAGGGGTCCCCACTGGACCTCGCTCTCTCCAACGCTCTCCTCTTCCTCACATGGCATACTGGTCTTGGTAAGCAGACAGGCGCTGGTGCTCCAGGCCAAGGTGATCTTGGTTTCCATGGGTGATGTTCTCTCACGAAGCAAAGAGACTAGCAGGCCTTGGTCCCCAGTCCTGGTCACAGGCATGGGTCTTGCAGAGCTCCCCTTCCTCACACAGCCCGTTTGGCTGCTTGGCAGGTGACAAAGTTTGGGGTCTCAGCCTCCCCTTCTTATAGACTATTTCTAGACACCAAATGTGATTTAGGGTCTGAGACTTTGAAGCTTTATGCTAGGGTTCTGCACCTGGATGTCAACCACAGTGATGTGTGCATCAAAAGGTTAATACTGGGCTATAAGCCCTACTCTTCATGATTCCCTTATCAGCCCCATTTCTTTCCCGAGATGTGTCCAGGCCCCTTCCTTGTGATCTATCACTGAATTAAAGAGCAATCTTTTGAAGTGTAAAGGGAGAGTCCCTTTTTCCAGTCCTAAAGTGTGTCCCTCCCAGCTCACAGGAATGCAGCAATACAAATCTGTCTGAGTGTAAGGGGGAGGGGGACATTCCTCATGCCTACACAGGGAAGGCCTGGGCTTCCCACAATGGAACCTCGGGTCCTCCATGTAATGTACCATTGCAGGCATATTTGCACTCAGTATATTCACACATTTTCCAGTACTGTTATCGCCATGCATTGTACTATTCCAGGCACATAAATTCCGCAAACACATCCAGTCTGCAGACACTGTTCAGTGCTGTAGCTTTTCTGTATTGTACCAGGGTGTGCTACTTGCAAACACACATCGTCAGCACACACACTCTCACCATGTGAACCCTGCACAACACTTCACATGTACTGTACATGCTTTCATTGGGCAAGCTCTGCACAGCACTACATCTCTTATGTAATGTGTACCCAACAGGCATACATCCACACAGTACATGCATTAACCGCACATATACTGTACAGTACTGCTTTATCCCTGCACTGTACCCTTCCCAGGCACACATACATCCAGCGCAGTCACTACTACTGCGCTGCACAGCATGCCACATCTACCAGATATAGACCAAGGGGGAGTTAAGCACACAGCAGCTGAACTTTTATGTGAGTGAGTCTGTAGGCCTCTCTCCAGTACACAGAGTAAACAGGACCTGTTTACTTCTACTGATCACTACACAGTATGCTGTCACCACTGCACTTGTGCTGCTTAACTCTCGTTGAAGGCTCTAGCCTTCCACCACCATGAGGGTAGCGTTTGGATGCCCCTTCCGGTCCAACAAAACCGCAGTAAGTGAGACAGGCTTATGTCATGGCATATATGCATGATTCAGGTTCGTCAAAAAGGCAACAAATCAGCATTAGGGATCCAGACAACAGTACAATTGTCATTCAGGGCAAGGGTACATGTCTTTCAATCAATCAATCAATCAATCAATCATAGCATTTGTAGAGTGCACTACATACCCGTGAGGGTCTCAAGGCGCTTGGGGGGGGGGGGGGGGGAGGGGTGCTGCTACTGCTCGAAGAGCCAGGTCTTGAGGAGTCTTCTGAAGGTCAGCAGGTCTTGGGTCTGCCGTAGGTGGATGGGGAGGGTGTTCCAGGTTTTGGCAGCGAGGTGGGAGAAGGATCTGCCGCCGGAGGTCGCTCTTTGGGTGCGGGGGATTGTGGCGAGGGCGAGGTCGGCGGAGCGAAGCTGGCGGGCGGGGGTGTAGAGGCTGAGTCGTCTGTTGAGGTACGTAGGTCCGGTGTTGTGGAGAGCCTTGTGTGCGTGGGTGAGGAGCTTGAAGGTTATCCTCTTGTTGACGGGGAGCCAGTGCAGGTCTCTCAGGTGAGGGGTGATGTGGCTGCGGCGAGGGATGTCGAGGATCAGGCGTGCAGAGGCGTTCTGGATGCATTGCAGCCGCTTCAGGAGTTTGGCCGAGGCTCCAGCGTAGAGGGCGTTTCCGTAGTCCAGCCTGCTGCTGACGAGGGCCTGGGTGACCGTTCTTCTCGTTTCGGTGGGGATCCACTTGTAGATCTTGCGGAGGGTGTTGAAGCAGGAGGAAGAGACGGCGTTGACCTGCTTAGTCATGGAGAGGGTGGAGTCGAGGATGACTCCTAGGTTGCGTGCGTGGTCGGTGGTTGTTGGAGCTGTTCCCAGTGCGGTCGGCCACCAGGAGTCGTCCCAGGTCGAGGGGGTGGAACCGAGGATGAGGACCTCCGTCTTGTCAGAGTTCAGCTACAGTCGGCTGTTCCTCATCCATTCGGCGACGGCCTTCATTCCTTCGTGGAGGTTGGTTTTGGCGGTGTGGGGGTCTTTGGTGAGGGAGAGAATCAGCTGGGTGTCATCGGCGTAAGAGATGATGTTGAGGTCGTGCAGTCGGGCGACGTGGGCGAGTGGTGCCATGTAGATGTTGAACAGCGTTGGGCTGAGGGATGAGCCCTGGGGTACGCCGCAGATGATCTCGGTGGCCTCGGAGCGGAAGGGGGGAGGCGGACGCTCTGTGTTCTGCCGGAGAGGAAGGAGGTGGTCCAGTCCAGGGCCTTCTCTTGGATTCCGGCATCGTGGAGGCGTGTGCGTAGTGGCATACCGTGTCGAAGGCGGCTGACAGGTCCAGGTGGATGAGGGCCGCGGTCTCTCCGTTGTCTAGCAGGGTCCTGATGTCATCGGTGGCGGCGATGAGGGCAGTTTCGGTGCTGTGGTTGCTGCGAAACCCGGACTGGGACGGGTCCAGGATGCTGTTCTCCTCGAGGTAGCGGGTCAGTTGTTTGTTGACGGTCTTCTCGATGACCTTCGCCGGGAACGGGAGCAGGGAGATGGGCCGGAAGTTCTTGAGGTCCTTGGGGTCCACCTTGGGTTTCTTGAGTAAGGCGTTGATCTCGGCATGCTTCCAGCTTTCCGGGAAGGTTGCTGTCTCGAAGGAGATGTTGATCACTTTCCGGAGATGGGGTGCGATGGCGGTGCTGGCTTTGTTGAAGATGTGGTGTGGGCATGGGTCTGACGGAGATCCGGAGTGGATGGTGTTCATGAGCTTGATGGTGTCGTTGTTGTTTATGTTGGTCCAGGATAGCAGGCGGTTGGTGCGGATGTTGGTCGTGGGGGCGGAGATCTCAGTGGTTGTCGGGGCGATCGTGGTGTTGAAGCTGTCGTGGATGTCAGCGATCTTGCGATGGAAGGTGGCCAGCGAGTTGCACAGGTCTTGCGAAGGTGGGATGTCGTTGGTGTTGGAGCTGGGGTTGGAGAGTTCCTTCACGATGTTGAAGAGCTCTTTGCTGTTGTGTGCGTTGTTGTCTAGGCGGTCTTTGAAGGAGGCCCTTTTGGCGGATCTGATGAGGTGATGGTGTCTGCGGGTGGCGTTCTTGTGGGCTGTGTAGCTGTCTTTAACCATGCAGAGGACCTTTCTGTCTCAACAGATACCTTAAGGAACTATGTATGATTAATTATCTAGCCAGGCTGTTAGCCCGGCAGGCAAGAAGTATTTATTTCACCTGTGCAACAAGTGTACACAGAAAGCAGCCCTACTTTCTAAGTTGATAACCTAGATGAATGCACAATCACAATCGTGGAAGGAAAATAATGTCAAATAAATACCACAATGAAAAGCGACGCTAGAGATCACATGTTCAAACGCAACTATATTTTATTCTAAAATCGAAGAAAACAACCAGCTATTCACACAATAGCAAACGTTCTCCTCTCTATGTTTATTATTTGTCACAGATCTACACTCTTAATTACTGCTGTGCAATGACAAACTATCAAACAAGGAATAGTCTTTCTCAAGGCGTGTGCACTGCCACATCTTTAACAGAATGTTTTCCACTTTTGAAGATTTGTGGAAAAGTGAAGAGGTGTGCGGTTCTCATCGTCTCTGGGTTTGAAATGAAGTCTCTCCCAAGAGATATATGACATTTATTATAATGACACAGAAAAGCAGCAAATAAAGAATGGTCATTTACATAACTAATAATAAAGGCAGCAAAAAAAACGGTCTCAATAAATGTAGCTTCAAATGACTGTTGAAAATCAGTAATGCTTCAGCAGATTAAGGAAAAAAGACTAGGTTGCACATCTATCAGTTCAAAACACAATAAGCCAAGATTTTCAAGAATGTGCTTCTTTGCCAACAAGGACCACAAGAACAAGGTACTCGTAAACTTGATGGTATAATTCTAAAGACATTAGTGGTTCTCTAACATGCTTGGAGGAATGTAGATAAATAATGTTAAGTGTGTGAAATATTTAAAAAATTATTTTCACAGTCAGCATTCTTTTATTTTTTAGAAGAAATCCCACAACATTCAAATCTCCTATGCTTCCATCCCCTATTTCTGTAATGTCCCTCAAGACACTAATACTGCCATCAACACTGAGGCACTGTACAACCTGAAAATCGATTGGACAATTAAGTGTCCTTTGAGCCATCTCTAAGTGTCCAGTGAGTGTTCCAAGATCTTGTTCCACATTGCTTATGAATGTAAAACATGATGGTTGGGTGGTGTCATAGAGCCAGCAACTAGACTGCTGCTGGGTAAAGGGTCCTTTACCAGGCAAAGCAGTACTAGTTAGACAAATGTTAAGTATGACTCGGAGCGCTGTTAGCATTAATACCAGACTCTGAATTCGGTGATTTACTACTTTAACATAGCAACCGTGGGAAAAATATGTTTTCCACTGTTGCTATGACATAAAGGAAAGCATTTGCATCCCCTTATGTGTGTGTACACATTTTCGGCATCCACCATGCACTTGTCAACGATTTGCTTCTGGTGTAAGGTCTCCAATTAGTAATTGCTAAAGCTGATTACTTTCATTTCATTAATGCGGATAATTGTTGCTTTATACACTAACAATATACTTCTATTTCAGATTATCAGGTCTGAGGCCTGCTCTTCTCCCCAGCAGCTCCGCTGTGCGCTGCTCCGCCGCAGATCCCCAGACCCAACCAGCTAGGGTTCGAGACCGCACCACTCCTGGCGAGTGCCCACCTCGCCTTCTGACACTCTGTGATAGTGTTGCTGCCCGCTTGTAGTGATCGTGTATTTTTGTACCATTTGTGATTCCCCACTCTGAGAGATCTGTTCTCACATTCTGCCCATTCATTGTTATTCATTATTCTTTTTCTGTAACTGTGCCCATACGTTTCTGTTAAGTTGTGTCTTTTCCCGCCGTTACCGCCCCCCAGATGCAAGTTCCCTCCCCTACTTAATGGTGGCCGCTGCGCGTTAGCACCGCTGGCGCGCCAAAGGCGCGCCTAAGGCAAGGCCATCAGCGCCCGTCAACGACCCGAACGCGGCCAGCACCAGGAACCCTGGGTCTACGACCGTCCACCGCTACGACTCCGCCATACTCCGCGCACTCAACCACGGAACCATCAGAGACTGCCAACAGGCCTCACCGAACACCACCCACGGCCAGTTCTCCTGCCTCCACTGCCGCCGGACCTTCACCACCACCCCGGGCTCCAACCCAACCAACCCCAGCACCGACCACACCCTCAAAAGCATCCTCCTCAACGTACGCTCCGTACACAAACACGCCGTGGAAATCTGGAACCTACTCTACTTCCTCTCGCCCGACATCACCTTCTTCACAGAGACCTGGTCCAATGCCACCTCCGCTCCCGACATCCACACCGCCATACCGGACGTTTACACGATCCAAAGGAAGGACCGCCCCAACCGCCCTGGAGGAGGCCTCGCCATCGCCCACAAGAGCGCCCTCCGCCTCACCACCTCCAGCGGAACCTTCCCCTCTGCCGAACACCTGCACTTCCAGATCCTCACCAGCCCCAACACCAAACTCCGAGGAACCCTCGTCTACAGGCCCCCCCCCCCCCGACACCCTTCGCCACCGCCATCACCGACTTCATCGCACCCCACGCCATCGCATCAATGAACTACATACTCATCGGAGACCTCAATTTCCACCTCGACAACCCCAGCGACCCAAACTCCACCACCCTCCGCGACAACCTCACCAACATCGGACTCAACCAACTCGTCACCACCCCAACCCACAGAGCAGGACACACCCTTGACCCCATCTGCTCCGCAGGTAACAGCGTTCACTTCAGTCACACAACGCAACCGCCATGGACCGACCACCACTGCATACACTTCACCGTCGACAAACACAAGGCACCAAAACCAGCCCCCTGCCCACCACGAAGGAACTGGAGCAAGGTGACCGACGAGCACCTATACTCCACCCTCACCTGGGACAACCACACCTGGGCATCCGATGCAAACACCGCAGCCAGAGGACTCCATACTTGGATCGCCAACTGCGCGGACGAACTCGTCCCGCTACGCAACCCCGGCAAACAGTGCCCCACAAAAGCCGCCTGGTTCACCACCGATCTCCAAAAAGCCAGACGTACCTGCAGACGCCTGGAGAAGAACTGGAGGAACACCAAGACAACCGAAAACTACTCCACCTACAAGGACGCCATGACGGACTACCACAACTAAATCAGAACCACCAAGAGGAACTTCATCCACAACAAAATCGCCGCCAACTCCACCAACTCCAAGAAACTCTTCAGTGCCATTCAGGAATTCACAAACCCACGCAGCGAAGCCACAGACATCACCCCGTCCCAGGACCTCTGCGACAAGCTTAGAACCTACTTCCACCTCAAGATCCAAACACTCTACAACAGCTTCATCGACCACCCACAAGACGCCACACCCAGCCCCCCGCCCCCCAGAGGCACCAGCCAGCCCACCATCTCCAAATGGACACCGATCACAACCGACGACACCGCCGCGACCATGAAAGGCATCCACTCGGGGGGCCCCAACTGACCCCTGCCCCCCGCACATCTACCACAGAGCCGCGGACGCCATCGCACCCGAACTACAACTCACCATCAACACCACCCTCAAAACAGGCACCTTCCCAAACGACTGGAAGCAAGCAGAAGTCAGGCCCCTGCTCAAGAAGCCCACCGCCGACCCCACCGACCTCAAAAACTACCGGCCCATCTCGCTCCTCCCCTTCGCGGCCAAAGTGGCAGAGAAAACAGTCAACAGGGAGCTGACACGATTCATCGAAGAGAACGCCATCCTCGACCTGTCCCAATCCGGATTCCGAAGCAACCACAGCACCGACACCGCCCTACTCGCCGCCACAGACGACATCCGCACTCTCCTGGACCAAGGCCACTCCGCGGCCCTCATCCTACTCGACCTGTCAGCAGCCTTCAACACCGTCTCTCACTGCACACTAGTCGCCAGATTGCACGACGCCGGCATACAAGGTACAGCCCTGGACTGGATCCGATCGTTCCTCACCGGAAGAAGCCAAAGGATCAGACTACCACCCTTCTTCTACGCCCCTACGAAAATCACCTGCGGAGTCCCACAGGGTTTATCACTGAGCCCGACCCTCTTCAACATCTACATGGCCCCCCTCGCAGCCTTCGTCCGACAACATGGCCTCAACATCGTATCCTACGCCGACGACACCCAGCTCATCCTCTCCCTCACCAGAGACCCCACCACCGCAAAACTCAATTGCCAGAAAGGAATGCAAGACGTCGCAGTCTGGATGACCAACAGCTGCCTCAAACTCAACGCCGAGAAGACAGAAGTCCTCGTCCCTGGAACCACCCCATCAGCATGGGACAACACCTGGTGGCCGACCGCCCTCGGAAGCCCACCTACCCCCACAGACCACACCAAAAACCTCGGCATCATACTCGACGCATCGCTCACCATGAACCAACAGATCAAAGCCGTCACCTCCAGCTGCTTCAACACTCTCCGCATCCTCCGCAATACCTTCAAATGGATCCCCCCCGAATCAAGAAAGACAGTCACCCACGCACTCATCACCAGCAGAATGGACTACGGAAATGCACTCTATGCCCGCATAAACAAGGCTCTACTCCGCAAGCTCCAGACAATCCAGAACACCGCCGCCAGACTCATCCTCGGCATCCCCCGGCACGAACACATCAGCTAACACCTACAGAGACTCCACTGGCTCCCCGTTTAGAAGAGAGTCACCTTCAAAGTCCTCACTCACGCCTACAAATGCCTACACAACAGCGGACCCAAATACCTCAGCGACATAATCAACTTCCACGTACCCAAAAGAAACTTCCGATCCTCCAACCTCGCGCTGGCCGAAACCCCACGCATCCACAGAGCCAGAGCAGGCGGGAGATCATTCTCTCACATTGCAGCCAAGACCTGGAACGAACTACCGGCAGACATCAGACGCGCCCCCTCCCTGAACACCTTCAGGAAGACCCTCAAGACCTGAGTCTTCGGCTGAACAGATCTGTGCGCGCCCCCCCTCCCCCCCCGAGACCCTCACGGGTGAGTAGTGCGCTGAAAACCCCCCTGATTGATTGAAGTATGTCTCACCCTCAACACACGCCGAGCACCTATAATATTCTTTTGAGTGACCATGCACAGCATCCCATTCACAAGCAAACTATTTCAATGGTAAAATGTCAATCCTAAATCTAAGCTACAGAACTTTCGCTAGCACCAATTCCACCTCATCAAAGTAGATCTTCAAAATGATGTCTACATTCATGAGTCAAAAAGACATTGGTCAGACTCCCTTAGATGGTATCTGAGAGTAATGCCCCAAGGAGCCAGCGTCTGACCCCAATCAAGAAGGATGACACTAGAAGTCTGCAGTGTTATTTGGAAAATATATGTTTATAAATCGCATTTTATAACCCAATAGATACAACTACAGCTAATGCTAATATTTCTACAGCACTATACTGAAACAGCTTGTTTATAGAATCTTTTGTATTAGATGTTTGAGTATTCATGTGTTTACGTTTATTGGCCTCCTGTGGAGCTGACCAGTCTTGTCTCTTGTTCTCGTCCTGTCTATGTGTTTGAATGAGTGATTGTATGAGTGCGGATTACATTTAATCACATGACTTTGTGGGGGTTTATGCACAACATTGATGGTCTACCTGTCTGGGTGGGTGATTTTTGTTAATATTGGTCTATATATATATATTTGGTCTTGTATCCGTTTTATGAACTATTTATGACCAATTTATGCATTTTGTCATTATCTTTTTACACTGCAAATTTAGGATATATATCCAAATAAAATGAAACATTACTTATCTCTTAGTCATATACTATTGCCCTTTCATTTGCACACTGTGTATATCCGCGAGTGAGGAGGTGACGCATTCCCCTCCACTTTTTATCAAGACGTTGTCGCTTTAGTTAAGAAAGACATTTTAGGCAGTTGGATTTGGTTTGTTGGTCAAACCAAGGTAAGAACATCATTTTTGATTTTTCACTATGTCAAGAAAGGTATATTTATAGGGACCAAGCTCCGTCTTGGACAAAACTCGAATCCAGTATTTTACGGCTGCTAGAGCGATGCAGTCCTCAAATTTATTTATCCCCAAATTATACCAGGGCCTGAGGTGTAGAATGTCCAGTCCAGCACTGTCAGGAACCATTTTTCAAACAGGTTTAACCTCATGCAGGGGCATAACAAAGGCCCCTGCAGCTCATGCGGCGCGGGCCCCCCAGGCGTACGCATGCTGGAGGGGGTCCCCAGCCCCACTGATGTGAGTCTGAGGGGCCCCTTCAGCATATCTTGCAGGGGGCCCCTCACGTTTTGTTATGCCGCTGACGTCATGTATGCTCAGAAGAAGGTTAGAGATCTTGTATATCTATCTGCCCTTTAAACAAGATCGACAAAGTGTATACAAAGAAAGTTTGTACAAGAAAGGATGAGTGGATGTGGCCTTAAAGCTAGAGCGGTCAACCTCGAAGCAGGGGAACCAGGTTCGAGTCTCGGCTGGGACGCTTAACATCCTGTGATCCTGGGCAAATCACTTAATCTCCATGTGCCCAACAAAAATGAATGCGTCCGCCTGTAACACAACTGGTGCTCATGTAAAGCACTCTGATACCTTCGGGTCAAATTTGCACTATTTAACACTCCGAAAAAAGAAAGAAAAAAAAACACCGAACACAAGACTTTTGTTTGTGTTTGTCTTTTAATGTGTTCTTCTTTAGAATATGCGAACAGGTGCAGCCAACTCATTTTGCCTTATCACAGGCTTCCTCAGGGGTGCAAACATGCAAGGAACACAGATGTAAGTATATATTCACTTGATAAAAGATACAAACTGTCAAATGCATATTGTGATCTGACCTACAGTATGAAAACCCACACCACATAAACCACCCATTACACAAGAACAATACAGGAGGGAATTACAGAAACAAAGGGGAAACTCGAAATAAGTCAGACATAATACCAGAGAAACATGCTCAATTCTAATCCGTCAGACATAACTCTAGAGATTTGCACAACACAACTATACAATATTACAACCAAGGGTGCACCACATTCAAAGTATTAATGATAATCTTGGAAAATAGCGATTAGCCACGAGAAGTTTCGTAAATCCAAAAGATATTTATTGATGCTTCTTGTCAACACTGTAAAAGCCAGCCAAAGTGTTTCGTCCAAAAGAAAATGGATTTTTTTGGGGCAAATCTATGGTTAAGTCAACACAAATCATCCAGTTCCGGTTTCAAAAGTGTATACATATCCAATGGATATTTAAATATCGGAAATTCTCACCATATCTCAAGGTGCTCCCAATTAAACACTGTCCTTATACAGAAAAATCGTTGTGTCGGGCTTCAGTAAAAGAGGGTTATACCTTGTAAAAAAAAAAAAAAAATGGATTTGTATACGTTGTAGCTTGATAGTTAATTAACCTATGGTATGGTTAAGGTAGAGCGTTCAGGGTTTTGGCATCAGCCGTCCAAGCTGAACGAACAAAAGAGAACGTTGGAACAATGCATGACATCAATGCGCGAGAGTGGCTCCTATATAGGCTCTGCATGCCATTTGCAGAGCGGAACGGCATCAGTGTGGACTTAGACAGCCCCCACCTAGTGACGCGCAGTAGTACTGCTAAAAAAAAAAAGTTTCCAATCCAGCCTGACGCCTCAGGTATATTCAAAAGGTGAGGAATCTGCGGCTAGAAGTCTATCAGAAACAAAATCTGGATGTTATCTAGCAGGCTTACTTGACAGCAATAGGCCAGGTTGTTTCTATTCCCTTTCTCGTATAAAAGCACTATTCCCAACCAGGTTGGGGAAAGGGGAGCTTCATTTAAAATATACAAAAGTGATGTATCTGACCCATAAAATGGGCTAAGATTTATACACGCCAGTTTGAATTATATCATGGCTGAGGGTCTTCCTGTTTTTTGCATAAAGGCGGCTTGATCTGCAACAGTTCATTGGGAAATAATGTTTATTTTATTTATTTAAAGAGTTTTATATGGCACTGTCAAGACCCATGGGTATCAGAACACTTTACAGACATAAGTATGGACAAGGTCAGGTCATAGGTTACAAAGAATAGACTCGATGAGGGACAGCTTACAGTAGTATCAAGCGATATATAGACATACACAAATACAAGGTTGGGTTGGTATATATCATAAAGCACAGATTTGATGAGGGTCGGGTCACAGTAGCACGAGTGAAGAGGGTATATATAGTCAATTGTATGCGGACAAGAGTCCAGTTCACAGCTAGGTTTTGGAGTTCGGCAGGTTGAAGTGTCGGTTAAAGGGAAGCTCCTTTAATTGTCTTTCGAAGCTCATGAAGGCGGGGTTTGTTCTGATATGAACTAGGATGGAATCCCAGATTTTGGGGGCATTGCCCAAAAAGGAGCGTGAGAGGGCATTTTGTTTGTGTGTTTTTTTGGTGGGATGAGAAGCAGAGTTTTGGTGCTCCTTAGAGTTCTTGTCTAGTCTGCCTTCACAAATTTGGACGCAAAGTATGTTAATTTCCCGGTGTGTAGGACTTTATGAGTGAGGCAGGTTGTTTTGAAGCAGCAACAGGCTTCGTTTGGGAGCCATTTGAGATTTTTCAGGGAGGAGGAGATGTGATTGTGTCTTTTTGCTCCAGTGACCATCCTTGCTGCTGCATTAAGTGTGGCTCTTTAAGGGACTAGGTGTGATTTTGCAGTGAGAGTGACATTCCCGTAGTCCAATCTAGACAGTAACAACTCTTGGGTGGCAGTTTTTAGATCGTTTGGGGGGAGCAAGGGCTTTATTTTGTGGAGGAGTTTTAGGTTGTAGAATGCACTGTTAGCCGAGTTATTTATATGTTGGCTCATGCTCAGGGTTGGGTCCAAGGATATCCCAAAGGATTTGATGGATTTAAAAAAAAAATTTTTTATTTATGTTTTTATTTAGAACTTCCGTACAGTACAACAGAGATCAAAGATAGCGAGCAGAGACAACAGAGATATTGCTCAATAAGCCGAGATACGCAGACATCGTTTTCAACACATGGCACACTTCATACTTCAGAGAGTTACAATACAGGGGCAAATAAACAGTCAGCCGAGGTACCTTACAATATGACATATAGGATACTGCGAGACTGAAGGAACTTCCCAGGCAACTGTTAAAGCCAAGCAAATTCCAACATGACATACAAGAGTTGTACAGCCATGGAGTCCTGAAAGCGGACCGGAGAGACCTTTGTAGCTGACTTTTCACGACCAGTCGCCTCCATGAATGTTATGTCGAAGCAGGGGGGACTCTACTGCCTTCCTCATTGTCTGTAGCAGCCCTATAAATTGTATATAGCTCCCAGAAGTTCTTGGGGCGATTGCGTGGTGGGAGGAGTTCACTATAATTTTCCGTCTGCGAGCAGCAGGATACCATGTCTCTCGACCAACTGGTCATGGTAGGGGTCGGGCCACGAGACCAGCATATAGCCACCGTACGCCTCGCCATGAGCAGCCCCATATCTGTTAAGCGTCTGATCGATTTAGGTAAATGTTTAGAGTATCCCAGTAATGCCAGTGCAGGGTCTGGAGTGAGTTGCTCTTGTACAATTTCCCCCAGAGTATTAAATATTGCAGCCCAGAAATTAGCAATCCACGGGCACAACCATGCCAAGTGATAGAAATCAGCCGAAGTGGCACCACACCTTTCGCAGTCAGCAGTCTCCCTCAGGCCGTACCTATGTAATCTTTCCGGTTGTAGTATACTCTATTCAGAAATTTAAAGTGAATTAATCGGTGCCTGCCATTTAGTGATATGCGTTTCGTATTTTCGCAACAGTACCTCCACATTCCATCATCAATATCCCTCCCCAAGTCTGTTTGCCAGGCCAGACGAGCTTTAGTATAATGATTTGCTTGGTATTCCTGTGCCGATTTGTATAACCTGGATACCATCCGCTCCGGCAGTTCTGTTTTTATCATGGCAGTGAGTGGAGCAACATCTGGTGGCTCAGCGAAATCATTTCCCAGTATTTCCTTTAGCGAGTGCCTCATTCTATGAAAATGGAATCTATGCAGTAATGTAGCATGCTGGCCCTGTGTAATCACGTCTTCCCACTTCTTAGCCACACCCTCATCAAACAAATCTCCAATCTTAGTAATATTGATGTCGCTCAGTGCCCGAGTTACCCCCCTGTCTGTGCATGCCGGAAGCCAACGACACCACTCCAGAGGAGAATATAATATGACTCCGGCCTGCAACTTAAGAAGCGTGCACAGTCGAATTAATCGAATCGAGAGTCCCAGTTCTGCAATTTGGGGGTTGAAATAAAAGCGCCGGCATAGGAAGCGGCGCTGCGACAACTTTTTCAATCTGGAGGTGAGGTGCATCTACGGGGCCATGTATCCAAAAATGAGCGTGTGCACACTGCGCGACCCTATAGTACAAATTCAGGTCTGGCGCCCCAAGGCCGCCCATCCGGTAAGGCAACGTTAGGACGTTCCATCGTATCCTGGCATGTTTACCAGCCCAGGCCAGCCTGAACAGGAGCGCTGTGAGAGTGCGGAAAAAAGAGCCAGGGAGGACCATCGGGATGTTAGTAAACAGAAACAAAAACCGAGGTAGTACCACCATCTTCATAATGGAGATCCTACCCAACAGCGAGAGCGGCAGTCTGAGCCAGCGCTCCACATCATCCTCCAGCTTACTGACTGCGACTCCATAGTTTTCGCGGAACACTACTTCTGAATCTGTGTGTACTCTGACGCCCAGGTATCTGATCGGGTCCGTGGTCCACTGCAAAGGGAACTCTGGGGTAAACTGCTCTGTGGCGAGAGTGAGTGGGAACATGATTGATTTGGACCAGTTGACCGTGAGGCCCGACAATGCACCAAACTGAACCACCTCCCGAAGGACAGGAGACCGATTCCGTTCGGGGTCCCGTACGTAAAGCAGCGTATCATCTGCGTATGTCGATATCACTAATTCATACCCCGGGAAGCGGAGACCTCTGTACCTATGGTATTCCCTCATTGCGCAGGCCAGCGGTTCTGCAGTCAGCGCATAAAGGAGTGGGGAGAGCAGGCATCCCTGCCTCGTCCCCCTAGTTATATGTATGGTATCTGTGACCATGTCTCCTATTTTTATTCTGGCAACCGGATTTTTATACAATACTCCCAGCATTTGCAGAAATATGCCCCCCAGGCCTATGCGCGTTAAGACTTGTCCCATGAAGGCCCATTCAACGGAGTTGAATGCCTTTTCCATATCCAGGAACACAGCCACTGCCTGCACTTCTGGTTTGATATGTTGGATTGCCCCAAATACTGTTCGTAGATTGTACGTCAAGTTCCTACAAGGAACGAAGCCAGCCTGTTCCGGTGCCACCAGCAACGGGACAAGTGGGGTGAGGCGATTTGCCAATATCTTAGCATACAGTTTTGTATCTACATTCAGCAGTGACAGTGGGCGATACGATGCACACTCTGAGGGCGGCTTATCCGGTTTTAAAATGGCAACTATAAGAGCCTCCCTCATAGACGGAGGCAGTTGTCCACTTTCGTAGATCTCTTCAAATAGGGTGTGAAGATGTGGTACGAGTATATCCTTAAACTCTTTATAAAAGGAAACCGTTAGCCCATCGGCGCCCAGGGCGCTACCAGCTCGCATTCCAGACAATGCGGCCAAGATTGAATCTTTTTCTAACGGACGCATGAGATATTCCCTATGTGTATTCGTTAGCCAAGGGAGTTTAATATGCGCCAAATAGTCTAAAATCTGCGCATCCATATCTCCAGTTCTAGAGGCATACAATGCTGAGTAGTATTGTCGAAATCTGTCCGCGATGTGTAGCGGTGTTGTAAGGGGTTCCCCCTGTTCATCATTAATTAACGTCATCTCCGCCTTCTCCCTACGCTTTCTAAGCAGTGAAGCCAAAACTGAGCCCGGTCGCTCGCCCTCCCCATACATGCGGGCAGTGGCATATTTGCCTAGGTGTTTCAGTTCCGAGTTGGCGGTGTCATGAAACTCGCTGAGCAACTCCTGGAGTTCCCCCTGCGCCTGAGCATCGGTGGCGGATTGCAGCCTGCCTTCTAGAATCTGTATTCTTTTCTCCAGGTCCGCTAGCCGGTTTCGCAATGCTCGGAAGACACCTGAATGTTTGGTCATAGCAATGTCTCATGTACACTTTGAAAGTTTCCCACACTACAGCGAAGGTGTCCACGGACCCTATATTATGCTCAAAAAAGCTTTCTATCGCCTCCGCCATATCAGCTTTAAAGGCAGGGTCTAATAGTGAGTAAGGGGGGAATCTCCAGGTGAAGGGAGGGATGCGTTTACTTGGGCACTCCAAGACCAAGAGTACCGGTGAGTGATCCGACAAAATGCGGGGCAGCACCTCACAGTCCCGGACTCTTGCATACAAATCTTCAGAAACCAACCAGTAATCTATACGGGTGTGTAAGTTGTGGTATGAAGAATAATGAGTATATGCTCCCCCTCCCCGGGATCTCGTTCTCCAGTTGATAGAGCCAGTTGTGCCATCGCCCCTGTAATTGCTCGGGCCGTCAATGTTGGACGTCTCTCCGGGCCTCCCGACCTGTCTAATTGTGGATTTAACACACAATTAAAGTCCCCTCCCCATAATTGGTAAGCCCGCCCATGCTGTCCCATCTTTCTAGCAATCTCTTAAAAAAAAGCCAGGGTTATCATAGTTCGGGCCGTATATGTTAACCACAATTAGGTCTATTCCTTTCCCACTACATCTCGTGATCACATATCTCCCGTCCGTTTCCAATGGACAAAGTTGCAGTCCCGATTTCGGGTTCAGCCAAGTGATTACTCCCCGGGCATTAGTCGTAAACCCTGCTGCATGGACGTTACCAGGGAGCCCCCTGCAACTCAGCATTTTACTGTTAAGCGGGAGATGGGATTCCTGTAATAACACTATGTCTATCTTATGTCTGGTGAGATATGCCATAACTTTCCTCAACTTCCTGTAGTCATTCAGACCTCAAACATTCCAGGTCAAGATATTAAGCATATTGGGTTGTTCCTGTGTCATGTGTTTAGACATGTTGACCCTCTAACCCATCTCTCTGTTGTCTGTGTTGCCCTCTTCGCCACCGTGCGTAGCTTTGCTCTGCCCTTGATCTGTGTTATGTTCTCTGTGTCGTAGCCAAAATTTACCTCGTGTCTTTTCGTCCCCCCACCGCCCTCCCACGCCTCGCATACCCCAACTCTGCAATGGCGGAATCCCACTAACCAACCCAATACATCTAACGTGTGTTCTGCAAAAACTGTTCTAAACAACAAACAAAAAAGAAAACAGAAAAATTCCAGGTTGTGGTTCACACACTGGGGCAAATGTTGCCTGGGCCCTGCACCTGCACCTTGGCTGCAGGTGCAACAGGGTAACTCCTTCGCCATCAAGCAAGTCATGTGCTTTAAACAAACAAATTTATGCTAAGAAGCCAGTGACTGTTGTCTCCCTGTCCCTAGCGATCACGATTGACCTTGACACCATTAGAGCCCATACCAAATTTTTCGTATTCAATACTCCCTAAGCTATCATAAACATTTTACGTGGCACTCTGCGCTAACCTCAACAATAGTGCGCGACAGGCTTTTATTTCTCGCCATGTCTTGCCCCCACCCCACAATGACTTATCTGACAGTTATGATAGTTCTGTAGTCAGTCTTGTTCATCTAAGTCGCCTCCTGAGGCCCCTTCATGGAGAGGCAAATTCCTCTGTGGTGGTCTCTCCTTAGCCCATTCCTTCAGGGCTTTCTGCAAAGTTTTAGGGTCCAAAAAGATGCGGGAACGCCCTTGCCTGTTCACAATCTCGCTGGATACAGCATAGCGTAGTCCAGATTCTGTTCCCTTAGTTGCTTTTTCAGAGGTGCAAATTGTCTGCGTGCTTCTTGAACACGAACCGTGAAGTCCGGGTACAGCGAAATTGTGGACCCCTCATAGTGAAGTGTTTGCTTTTCTCGTGCCGCCTTCAGCGCCGCATCCCTGTCCCTGTAATTTCGCAATGATCGGCCTTGGCGGCGCACCGGGGGGGGGGGGGGTTTGGACCAAGCGAGGGATGTGCGCGCTCTACTATAAACATTGCAGAAAAAGTGTCACGGCCAAACAGCGTCTGCAACAACTTTTCGACAAACAGTTCCATATTGCCCACATTGGTGGTCTCCGGTAGGTCCGTAATTCGGATGTTGCTTCTCCTAGAGCGAGCTTCTAGGTCTTCTGCCTTGTCTTGGAGGGTGATCAGCAATTTCCCCATCTGTTTTTGCTCAGAGTTAAGTTCTGTGTGGGCCTCTTCCACTTCCGTAACTCTGCGTTCCGTCATATCCTGGTATTCCGCTTGTTTATCCATACGTTCGGTAAGACGGTCCTTGCGGAGTGCTAGAGAGTATCTTGCTATCTATATTGGACAAACTTTTTTGTAGACTTTTTTGCATTGAAGCTAGTATAGCACGGATATCCCCCTCCGCTGCGGCTGGGTCTTCATCTTGCGCCTCCGGGCCCTCTTCAGAGTCCTGCTCCCGATGTCTGGACTTCCGTTGGTCAAAGTTAAGCTTAGGTTGCGTTTTGTCCACCTTTCCCATGGCGTCGCGAGTGCTCGTCTGTCTCCTCTCCAGTGTCGCCGCAGTCTGCTGTATCAGAGCACCACTCCCCTCCCAAATCCTCGCTAGCAGAGCACAGACATGGTCGGCGCTCCACCAGGTGTCCGGTGTTGTAGTGATGTGCTGACACTATCCCACACAAGGGTGCAGGAACAGTGGGGGGGGGAGAGAATGTCGCAGCTCAACCGGAGGATCTCCTCTTTAGCGCCAGGCCCTTGGGTTCCACATGCCCTGCCAACGCCCCCCGTCGCGACTGCCACTCGCAAGATAATCCACACCAGTCCAAAGACCAACGCACGCTCCTGCAGCCGTGGGTGGGCGAGCTGTGTTTGATAGGATCCACGCCCCCAAACAGTCTCCACACAGTCCTGGTCGCATCAACACCACATCCCTGTCACCACCCCCCGCATAGGGACACTGCGCAGGGATATGGCCTCCACAATAGCTAGGCCGTGGAGTCTATCAGAGCACACTCTTGTGCGTAGACCGTGTCTTCTCCTCGCCACTCGTAGTAGCCCAACAGCCACAGTCTCACGGCTATAATGTACAGTGGTCCAGGGGCTCAGGGCCTTCCGCCCTATGGCTGCTATGCCGACCCACTGTAGCTATGCGAGGTCCTGGGGAGCACCCTCCCGAGATCCCGGAAGTGCAGTTAGTCGCGCAGAGGTGAAAATTGGGGCACTCAATCGTTCCCTGTGCCTGCTCACCAGCACAGCACCCGCCGATCGTTCTGCAGCCGTCCCCCCCCCCCCCCGGCCTCCTCACCTTTAGAAGGCAGCCTGGAATGTCGTCTGCGCAGCCGAGCCCGGTTCGCCCAAAATGGCCGCGGCCGGACCCTCCGCAGTAGTGCCTCCTGTGTCAAAATCACCTCCGTCGCCCGGGGTTTGTGCAGGGCACAATGATTCAGGAAGGGGGGAGGCCCAGCAGTTCATAGCCGGACAGCGCCCGCACCACCGAACAAGGCGCGCTCCGCCGGCCACGCCCCAGCAGGGAGAGCTCCCCCGGGCCAGTCGTCCGTCTTCGCCGTCACGCCCTCCCGCAGCGCTGGCTCCGCTCACAGCAGCACAGGGCGCCCCGCGGCCCCCTCTCAACCAGCAGGCTCAGTCTCAGGCTGCACGACGCTCACAGCAAGTGAGCAAACACGAAGATGCAGCCGGCCGATAACCTCCGTCTCGGCAGCAGGCCCCGCTCGCCAGAGCCAGGCCGCCGCTGCAGACGGCAGCCGCGCCGATCGTAGGTCGCCAAATCCGGATTCTGACGGCTTAGGTTTATGGCGGCAGTCTCCTACAGCAAGGACAGGTCGACTTCAGGCAAGTGGTGAGCACATTTTGTAAGGATAATAGCCAATATTGCGATGGCTCGGCGGAGCCCGAGAACTATGCGGCCATCTTGTTCCCAGGCAAGCTCCGCCCCCCCAGGATTTGATGGATTTAGATAACCTCAGTTCGCAGTTAAGAGCATCAATGGTGTTTAGACACTCTTGGACCTGGGTGGAATACCCATTAATGGATAGGAGTTGGATTTCTGTTTGGTCTTGGTTGAGTTTCAGGTAGTTGCGTAACAGCCAGTTTTGGATTTTTATGACAGTGGTGTTAGTCTCCGTAGGTCTTCTAGTGAGGTTTTTTTCTAGATAGATCTGGGTGTCGTCTGCATAGAAGTGGTAGAGGATGCTTGATTGTTTGAGAATTGATGTGAGGGGTTCCATGTATATACTGAAGAGTGTAGCAGAGAGGACTGAGCCTTGGGGGACACCCCTGGTTACAGTAAATGTGTCAGAGGACAAGTTGTTAATTTTTATTTGTTAGGAGCGATTGTGAAGGTAGGAGGAGAACCATTTCAGGACCAGGCCGTCAGCTCCAATCCTTTTTTGGAGGGATTCTAGAAGCAACTTATAATCAACCGTGTCAAAGGCCGCTGATAGGTCTAGGAGGATGAGTAGGCACCATTTGTCCTTGTTCAGTGTCAGGTGTATGTCGTTAGTGATGTTCAGTAGAGCGGTTTCTGTGCTACATCCTTTTATGAAGCCTGATTGTAGTGAGTCGAGAAGGTTGTTGGAGTCAATGTGTTGGTTGAGTTGGGAGAGAACACATTTCACAAGTATTTTGTCCACGAAGGGAAGGTTGGAAATAGGTCTGAAGTTGTTGCGGTCGTTTGAGTCAGCACCTGGTTTCTTAAGCAAGGGAGTGACTTGTCCTAATTTGAGGCAATCGGGCACCAACCCATAGCTCAGGGAGCTATTTATTATCCTGGTCCAGAGTGGTTTTAGGGCGTGGTTGAGGTTCTTAGCCAGAAAGGGCGGAAGAGGATCAGCTAGGTGAGAGGAGGACTTGGTATTCACGATCATCTGAGATGTCTTCCTCCGACAGCGTGTTGAATGTCCTCCAGCTCTTGTGAGTTAAGGGAGATCCTGGGTTGGTATTGCCATCATCAGGCTCCGGGTGGGAGGACACGACCTGTGAGTTTGGCAAGGATGTAGGTGCGTTGGTTTCTTCCATGCTGAAGGGAGAGTTTCCGGTGGATGTCAGAGTGTGGTGGTCCAGGGATAGTTCAA
Organism: Calotriton arnoldi; assembly: GCA_963921515.1. Lineage (NCBI taxonomy): Eukaryota > Metazoa > Chordata > Amphibia > Caudata > Salamandridae > Calotriton > Calotriton arnoldi. Next base: position 4,570,500 of record CAWUFW010000135.1, on the reverse strand, counting down.
TCTTCGTGATTTTGTCATTTAAGAATTTCACAAAATTGTTACAGTGCTCTTTGGAGACATGGGGGTATGGTTTAGGTGGATTTGAGGTTTGTTGTTTAATGATGTTGAACAGTTCTTTGGGGCAGTTTTATACTTTGTCTAGTGCTTTGTGGAAGAATGCGGCTTTTTCTTTTACGATGTGATTTATATACTTTCAACTTTCTACTCTTGAGTTGATGAAGGTGGGTTGGGGTGGGTGTTGTTCTCCACAGTCTTGCTGTCGCTCTCAGTTGTCCTCTTCCTGTATTGAGATATTTGTTGAACCAGGCGCTGTAGGGAGTATCTCTATTTTTTGTAAGTTTCCGGGGATCTAGATGGTCAAGGATGGATGACATTGTAGTGTTCTAGTGGGACGCAAGAGCATCTGTTGAGAGGTTGCCAGTTGGGGGAGAAGTAGATTCATCATTCTGTCTGAATGCAAGTCACGCTCTTCTTAGTGTACTGGTGCTGGATATAGAGATGAAACATATGCATACCAGCAATCTTCAGTTATATACGATTTTGGTATTAGGATTTTTTGTTTATTGGTGTTTGCAATGATACGTCAGAAGATACGAGCTTCTCTGGTCCTCACTGCCCTGAGACGACCTTGCCATCTGCTATATTCACATCCTGCGTTCTTCTCGTTCAGTAATATTTTGTCATATTTCCTTTTTGCTGTTATGTGTTCTTGAAGGGTTTGTTAGGAAAGGCACTAACATACTGCAGAGTTCAATTGTATGTAAGGGTGGAACTGTAGGCTTAAGAAATCTACCAACCTGAAATAGTAGTAATGCACAAGTTACTTACCTTCGGTAACGTTATATCTGTAAGAAACATTAGTTAGTGATAGATTCCTTACCTTAGAATTACCCCCAGGCGTCAGACTGGATCCGGAAAGTTTTCGTCAGCAGTACCACTGCGCGTCGTGCGGCTCCGCGTCCGTCGTTGGCGTCGTGGTCGCCGAGATGACGTCACGGCAGCTACTTAGACGCCGCCCTTGCGCACTGACGTCAGTTCTGTACACGACTTTCCGCGCCAGGAACGCAGAGCCATGCAAGATACTGACCACTGGTGCATAGAAACTAGGGCCCTAAAAGGGATGACCTTAACCCTAGAAATCAGTTCGCAGAACGGGGAGGATGGGTGGGGCGGTAAGGAATCTATCACTACTAATGTTTCTTACAGATATAACGTTACCGAAGGTAAGTAACTTGTGCATCTGAAAGAAACACGTTAGTGATAGATTCCTTACCTTAGAATGGATACCCCAGCAATACTAACCCCGGTGGTGGGTCTGCGAACCAAGATCACACCAGGAAGTCCCGGAGAACAGAACGGCCAAAGAAGCCGTCTCTCCGGACTAGGCTGTCCAGGCAATAATGCTTAGTAAAAGTGTGCAACGAGGCCCACGTAGCTGCCTGACAGATGTCTTGTAAGGGGACACCACGTTCCAATGCCGTAGTGGCAGCCGTCGCCCTGGTGGAATGGGCGCGCAGCCCCACCGGAGGCTCCTTTTTTGCCAGAGAATAACAGGCTTTAATACACAAGACTACCCATCGGGAGATAGTCCGCTTGTGTACGGCCCGACCTTTCTTGGCGCCTACGTAGCCAACAAAGAGCTGGTCATCCACCAGGAACTGTTGTGTGCGATTCAGGTAAAATGAGAGCGCACGTTTTGGGTCCAGACGGTGGAGCCCTTCTTCCTCTCTGGAAGGATGCGAAGGCGGAAAGAAGGTGGGCAAAGTGATGGTTTGCCCGATGTGAAAAGCAGTGACAACTTCTGGCAGAAAGGATGGACGTGTCCTGAGCACAACCTTGTCCGGATGGACAGACAGAAAAGGAGGTTTGCAAGAAAGAGCCTGGAGCTCACTCACCCTCCTAGCAGAGGTGATGGCAACCAGGAAAGCAGTCTTCAAAGTTAACAGACGAAGAGGACAGTTGTGAAGAGGCTCAGAGGGAGCGCACATTAAATATGTGAGAACCAGGTTCAAGTCCCACTGTGGCATTGCGAAGGGAATAGGAGGGAAAAGATGAGTAATGCCATTGAGGAATCTATTAACAACAGGGGACTTGAAAAGAGAGGGCTGATCAGGAAGCCTAAGAAAGGCTGAAATAGCAGAAAGGTAGCCCTTGATAGTGTCCAGAGCAGAACCCTGCTGGGCCAAAGAAAGAAGGAACAGTAGGACTTCAGAAAGAGGGTCAGAAAGGGGATCCACATCCTTTGCTGTGCACCATGCCACAAACTTGTTCCACCTGCAGGCCTATACCAACTTAGTGGAGGGACGCCTGGCTGCCAGAATGACATCACAGACTTCAGGAGGCAAGTCGAAAGGAATCAACTGCCGCTGCTCAATCTCCACGCAAAGAGGTGGAGACTGGACAGGTTCGGGTGGAGGACCGTCCCCTGCTGCTGCGATAGAAGATCCTCCCGAAGAGGCAGTCGGATCGGGGGATCGATGGTCATACTGAGTAGCTCGGGATACCAAACCCTTCGAGCCCAGTCCGGAGCCACAAGAATGACTTGGGCCCGGTCGCGCCTGATCTTCTTCAGCACTCTGGGAAGAAGGGTATAGGCGGAAAGGTGTACAAGGGACCGCAACTCCACTCGCGATGAAAAGCGTCGCCTAGCGAGTGCCGCCTTGGAAATTCCAACGCGCAGAACTGCTGACATTGCGCGTTCTCTTCGGTGGCGAACAGATCTAACCAAGGCTCTCCCCATTGCTGAAAGAGACCTTGCGCCACCTCCGAGTGAAGACGCCATTCGTGATCCAACATGCACCTGCGGCTGAGTTCGTCCGCCCTGGCGTTCAGTGAACCTGCCAGGTGTTGAACCACCAGGGAAATACAGTGAAGTTCCAGCCATGTCCAGAGGCGCAGGGCCTCCTGACATAGGGTCCACGACCCCACCCCGCCCTGTTTGTTGCAGTACCACATGGCGGTGGTGTTGTCTGTGAACACCTGCACTACTCTCCCCTTGACAGAGGGAAGGAATGCCTTCAGTGCAAGTCGCATCGCCCGAAGCTCCAGAAGGCTGATATGGAGCCTGGACTCCACCGGAGACCAGAGGCCTCTGATCTCCGCCTCTCCCATGTGGCCGCCCCATCCCAGGAGGGACACATCCGTCACCACTGTGTGCTCCCGTTGGGGAAGGGAGAGGGATCTGCCATTGACCCAATGCCGGTTCGTGAGCCACCACTGCAGCTGTTGTGCAGTGCCCTCCGAGATCTGGATGTAATCGGACAGGTTCCCCTGATGCTGTGCCCACTGGAACTTCAGGTCCCACTGCAGAGCCCGCATATGCCATCTTGCATGATCGACCAGCAGGATGCAGGAGGCCATGAGGCCCAGCAGCCTCAGGGTCATCCTGACCGAAACCCAGGATAGAGGCTGAAAGATCGGAATCAGAGCCTGAATATCCTGGACTCGCTGATCGGGAGGATAGACCCTAAAGTGCGTCGTATCCAGAACCGCTCCGATGAAGAGGAGCTTCTGAGAGGGACTCAGGTGTGACTTTGGCACATTGATGGAGAACCCCAGCAAATGCAGGAGGTCGGCCGTAGTCTGGAGGTGGGAGACGACTGTCCGGGGCGAGCCCGCCTTCAACAGCCAGTCTTTGAGATACGGGAAGACTGGAACCCCTGATCTGCGCAGATGAGCTGCGACCACCGCCATCACTTTCGTAAACACCCGAGGGGCGCTGGTAAGGCCAAATGGGAGCACGGCAAACTGAAAGTGCTCGTGGCCTACCGTAAACTGCAGGTAACGCCGGTGGGCCGGCAGGACGTGAATGTGGAAATATGCGTCCTGCAGGTCCAACGCTACCATCCAGTCTCCAGGGTCGAGAGCAGACAAGACCTGAGCCAGAGTTAACATCTTGAACTTCTCCTTCCGGAGGAAGCGATTGACGTCCCTGAGGTCCAAGATAGGATGCAGGCTCTTGTCCTTCTTGGGCACCAAAAAGTAGTGGGAGTAACAACCACGACCTACTTCTGGCACAGGAACGCGCTCGATGCCCCCCTTTGCCAAGAGGGCCTCGACTTCCTGTTGAAGTGCCAAGTGATCCCCCGACATGCGGTGGTACTGGGGTGGCATGGCTGGAGGGGTAGTCTCGAAGGGGAGGGAGTAGCCCCTTCGGACTATTTGTAAAACCCACCTGTCCGAAGTGATGGTGCGCCAGTGGGGGAGGTGATGGCGAATCCTGCCGCCCACTGGCGTTTGATGGGCCTGAAAAACCGGACTAGGGAGGTTTGGAGGCAGTGGTGGCTGGGGTGGAGGTGGACTGACCCGCCTGCTGGCCCCCTGACCCGGCTCGGCGGGTCCCACGTCTGTGTTGTAATTTGGCAGCACTTAAGTTAAGCATTAGCCGAAGACATCCTGTATTCAGAGGCTAAATTGTCCGCTTTGTGGAATCCATTTTGTATTTCTGGCAGCCATTTTGGTTGCCATGTGCTCTGTCCTACCTTCCTGTTAACTGCTCTTGAAATCTGCCTAGAGACGAGTTATATTTAGTTTCTTTTGCTTTGCACATGCTCAGTTGAGCTCGTAGCTGTCCATGCAGCTGTTCCGAGTTTATAAATGTCAGGATGTGTCTACTAGAAGTAGAAACTGTTAGCTCCACCCACTTGTCGACTGTGCATTTCTTGTATGACCTTATATGTACCTAAAACCAGCATTTGTGTTTGTACCGCCTTCATTTGAGCCCCTGTGTGGGTATAGAAGGACCAAGGTCCTTCCATTCAGTGTGCTACTTCATGCATTACCGAAGGGTGCTGTGTGAATGTAGCTCCACCTCATGAGGTTTAATAAACTCTGTCTTTTCTATTCCAGTTTCTGTGCCAACTTCTTCCTATTGGTCTGAGGACTCTGTGCAAGGAAGGGAGAACCCCTAAGCACTGGTAGGCCCTGTTGAGGCTCACCACTACAAATTGGCGCTTCCAACGCGGGGCTCATCGGCGACTCGGATGCCCGAAGGACTGGTCGAGACGAAGGATTGGAATCTCGCTTTTGGACGCGATCGCTGCCTGAGGAGACCAGAGTCTTGGCACCCACGGCGTTTTTCCTTTCTTTCTGATCTGACCATCCCGGCGGCGCCGGTCCTCGACTGAGATCTCTTCTGTTGATTCGCCGTGCAGTGACCATTTGGTCGATTTGAGAACTTGGCAGTTGGAACCTGGACACCATTTGATTGGTAAGAGCCGTTTTGCGGCACTTGCAGTTGGTTTGATGCCTTTGATTGCTGAGGTAGTTTAGTAACACTTACTGTGGCTTTGTTTGTATCATTGGCCAATTTTGGAATCTGTTTTGTAATTATATATGTATTGCAATACATATAGGCAGGTAATGAGGAGATTTTTCTCTAACTTTGAAAACTTGAACGGCACACATTGTGTTAAGTGTCACTTGGAGTATAATATTATATATGCTATAATATTTTTGGCATGCCTGCTTCTAGCACACTTCGTAGAAAGTGTTGCTGTTTTGGAGGTACCAATATGGATTTAGTAAGTACTCAGCTGACTCCCTCAGAGGGGATACCTAAATAGGTTTAGGTATAGTAAAAAGATATTTCTTTCTTGGTGACTAAGTACCCCATGGAACTAAATATGTACATAAAATGGATCCTGATCTGTGCACTTAGTAACATTCATAAGTGGTGATATGCAGAGCGCTTTTTAAGTGTTCTACCAGCCAAAACTGGCGAATTTGGTGTATTTTGGCTTCTTGAACATGGAGCAGTCTTTTGGACTACTTTTGAGAGCTCTTCTTGTAAATATGACTTACAATTAGTATTTACAAATAGTTTGGTTTTGCGTACAGTCTGTAGGCTGTCTCTTGTTTTTGCCCTAAGTGTTGATTTGTGGGTTAATTGTTTTTTGTTGTATGTGGTTCTGGACTGACATGCTTGAAAGTACTTGTTTCAGTAAAGTAGACTATGTTTTTTGTGTAAGAATGGCTAGCCTTAAGCGCGCTGTGTTGTGTGTTATGAGTGTATGACCCCCTTCTGAAAATGTCTGGAATGAGCTAAATTTGGTTTTTGTTGTCATTCTGTTATGCAAATGTCATTTAAAAAACTACATTTTTTTTAATTTAGGGAATGAATAATGTAACATATGCTAAATAGCTGCACGCTACCATTAAAATTGATAAAGTAAGAAACTATAGATATGTGCAAATTGCCACACTGGTACAGATAAATCAGAATTTACATTCAATAGGAATAAAATAGGCCTCGTAGAAAGGTAGGAAAAAACGAATTTGTGTGCTTTCACACAATTAGGACTAAAATGAAAAATGTTACAGTATTATCCTTATATATTAATATTGAAAGGCATTCACATCATCTGAGTGAATTGGTTGTTGCTGAAATAATCACCACATTACAGAACGATAGATTTGTGCTGGCTTGAAAGGCGTGAGATGTTGACGCCTGCTGGTCAGAACACAGCTGTGTCAACAACACATGGCTATTCTTGGTCCCAAGCCATCAGGAAACTGCCGAGTCAACTAGATTTTCAGTTAGTGCAAACACGGTATAAAGGCGTGCATTAACAACTGCTGATTTTAAAAGTCAGAAAAGACAGTTTCATTATTTTGGATAACAGAGAAAAGATTAAAAGGGATTTCCTTTCTTAATGCCTTTTTAACAAGCACATCCGTGGTTCTGATGTTAAATGATTACTGTCCTTTAAAAGTGACGCAGACTTTTCATGTTTCAGTAAGGCTTTTGTGCTTAGTATTATAAATAAATGCATTTAAAGGTGATAGGAAAGGAATGAGGCTTGCTTTTCATATGTGGAACCATCAAAAGGGTTGGTGATCAATATTTAAAAAAAAAAAAAAAAAAAGGAGAATTTTAATTATATGGGGAAAAAAAATGTTTATTAAAAATAATTGCCCTAAACTTGTTTTTGATCTTTTGTAATGTCTGATAATCATACTGTGAACAATATATAGCTCCTAGCATCAAAGTTGGATTTAAGTAGCGCTTTACCATGATGTGGGGAGTGCAATGTGAAATTTCACTTTATCCAGGCATATAAACACGTTTTTTTTAAGGGTGTACCTTATACATTTCTGATCCCCCATCTCTGGGATATCTAGAGGACACCCTGGGGATCCCTAACATGCCGCAATATTGTAGGTTATTCATTTTTAAGTGCCCCTACCACCAAAGTCGAAATTGGAAAATATTCACTATTTAAAAGTAGTTTTGCCAAGCAGAGCAGCTTTGACACTGCTCTTAGGCTTCAGTAAATGCACACATTTAAGTATAACACAAATAGCTGAACTCTAACCTGCTAGAATGCACACCATACACTGCACACAGATAGAGACAAGTATTGAAAAAAAAAAAACACAGCAGAAGTTAGATCTATCTTTAAAATTATTAGACGGACAGGACTGCCTTTCAGCTGTGATTCTCCAGAGTTGCTTTGAATTGCAAAGACCGCATGGAAAGCCTTGCACAAAAATGGACAGCTGGTGAAAGGGTTAAAGGTCGGAGTTCTGCATTTAGCTACCTAGCAGGGCTAAGGGGAAGGTTTGCTTGGACATTTCGACCTCCGAACAGTTTTTGAAAGAAGAGATGACAGCGCAGAGAGAGGAAGAAAAGCTTTGCTTCCTATTTTTGGCAAACGCAAGTTTTGCGCAGTCATATGAAAAGAAGGAAAAGCAGTGACGTATGTGGGTCCCGAGTAGAGCATAGCTCTGCCATGTATATAAAAATAATGGTTTTAGTTTAAAGATTACTGTGCAAGGACTGAGATAAGGAGGCAAGGGATTTTAGTTTGCATTCATGCGCCCTCATGTTAATCTAGTACAATTGCTCAAGGAATTGGTAATTGGTTATTAACGCTTTCTCAAGTACTCAATGTGCTTGTGTTAGGCTGAATAAGAAAATAGCCACTTTCTAAGATATCTCCTACAAGTTTGCTTGTGCCCAGTTGCCACAAATAGGGGTAAATAGTGTTGACAGAAGGTAAACCTGTTTCAGGTTTTCCTACTGTCAAAATGGGGGAAGGAGGTTAGCTCCTGGGCAAATTAAGGGTTGGCAAATTTATGTTTTCTCTCTCTTTTTCTCACTCTCTCATGAGTCTGTCTAAGCTGTCTAGGAAATGGCCATGAGACATTTAATTGGCTATTCAGTAATACTGTTTTAAAATTGTTAGAATTAATAAAATGATTAAAATATATGGTATGTTACTGCCCATCCTGTATGAAAGAATGAGTAGAACAGACTGATGTTCCCTTATTTGACCTTTAAAGGGAACTGTATAGTGGGGGTTTCTGTTCAAAAATCTCAGGTGGCAATACCATTATTGTTTATGTTATTCTCATGTTCTATACAGTTTTGCAAGGGCATTGCTAGTCTTTTATTAGCTAGTTTGTGTAATTGAGCTGACAGCCCTTATTAGAGCTGGAGAATAGGGTTTTTTCCTTTTGAAAATGATGTTGCATAGTCCGGATCGTGAAAAGTAGAATGCAGGAAAGACGCCCTTGTGATCCTTAGCAAACATTTTGAAGGAAAATATTGTTTTATAGGAGTTTGTTTGTCACAACATGTTCTGCTGGAGAAATTTATGTACCCACTATGTTGAGTTTTTTTTGAGTTCTTTATGAAATAAGAATCCCTGTTAAATTAGCAGTTTTAGATTTTCCTGCTGCGCCTATAACATGAAAGCATGGTCCTAAGCATAAAATGTAGGTGCTTTTATTAAGAGAAATTATTTTAGAAGTGTCTGCAGTCCTGTAAAAGTAATGCAAGGTTCATAAGTAGAAGTGTAGAAAAGTTCCTTTTTCTTGAGGTTCTTCAGATGAATAATATAGGAATGCACAAATGTAAGGATTTGGAGTATGTCTGTATTGTTTTTCTTTTTTCCTCAGAATTTAGTAAATGAACACAGACTTCATTGGTTGCTTGGGATTGGGTGACGTATTACTCTTGTCAGTTCACCAAAAAGTTCCTTTTATACTTGCCAATAGGTCTAGGGTGTTTTTTTTTACTCTCAGATACATGAAGTGGTTCTTGGGTGCCTTGCTAATGAATGGGGCATCCCAAGACTAAGGAAGTATTCCGAGACTATCCTCTCTGTTGATAGATTATTTTTGTGCCTTGTCTAAAGACCTTTTGTTCTGCCCACCAATAGATATTTGCTGCCCTACAACCATTGCCAGAGGGGCCCGGACATCAGATCCAGCCTGGGAGTCAGCACCAGTCCAGCTTGGAGTCAAGATAAAGGGAACCAGCACAGGCGTTGCTGGCAACTAGGACCTCAGTGAAGGCCGGAAGCACTGGGACGTGAAGTGTGTACCCCTGCCACTGTCTTGGGCGAAAGACGGGGTCACAAATCAGGATGAAGAAATCTTTCTGTGGATCCAGTTTTTGATGCCCAGCTGAGAGAGTCACAGACCGACAAGGAGGCTTTTGCTTGAGGTGACCCCCTTTGAAACAAGGGTTGCTTCAGGCCTTGAGTCCTGGTCCCAAAGTGAATGCAAGTCTGCGCCTTTGTTTGTTGATCAAAGGATGCCTGAGCATATTGGCTACAATCAGTGGCCCCAACAAAAGAGCAGTGCGCCAGCGGAGCAATACAGGAGTTAGGGAAGTACTTGAGTTTAGGGTACAGGTGCTGTGCCCTTGGTGCCTGTTAGATTAAAGTGAAGAAAACTGGTGCACTGCCTGAGACACTGGACAGGATCGTTGAAAGACTTTTTCTTCTCAAACTGGGCCGTGATTCTTGAGTTGCGAGTTGTGCAGCTCCACCGTGGGAACAACAAGAGCCTGCCTGTGAGGCTCAAACGGACACAGGGAGAAGACTCCCCTCTGGATGGTTGTACAGCGGCTTCAATTTCCCAAGGACTCTTTTTTTTGTTAGTAATGTACCCCTTTGGTCGTCCCATTTTTGAGGAGGAGCAGCCCTTTGCGGCTCTTCGTCCTAATTCATATGGCCCTGTGTGGTCCTCCTGGTCCCCCGGAGCCAGGATTGTTTTTGTAATAATCTGTCTGACTTCCTTAATATTTGCATTACTTATCATGCTTATTCTACACGAAAAACGTTTTCCTGAGCAGTTAACAAATGTTACTTTACTCTTTCCTTGAGTATATTAATTGATACTCTAGCCCTCATAAAAGAAATACTGGAAAAGTCTATTGAAAATGTTTTTATTAGGTATGTGCTGTTGGCTATTCTGAAATTGAAATAGATAGTCACTGAAATACATCAGAGCCCTGAAACTTAGAATTAGACTAGATGGTTTTGGACTCTTGTTTCTGCTTGGGGCTGGAAGCTACTGACTATCCTGTGTGTAATGATTATGATACTTTTTACATGCTGTGTATGTATCCAATGTGGTCCAATGCTTTGCTCCATTTGCATCTCTGCTTGTATACCTGCCAAAGGGAACGTTGCTGAAACAAAGGCCCAACAAATGTTGAATAAAGAGGTGGCCGAAATAATGTTAATAGATGTACGGGATGAATATTTAGATTACCCCAGATAAACGAATGTCTTCAGCTAATGCTGAAAGGGTCGTCTGTTGTAATTTGGCAGCACTTAAGTTAAGCATTAGCCGAAGACATCCTGTATTCAGAGGCTAAATTGTCCGCTTTGTGGAATCCATTTTGTATTTCTGGCAGCCATTTTGGTTGCCATGTGCTGCCATGTGCTCGCCATGTGCTCTGTCCTACCTTCCTGTTAACTGCTCTTGAAATCTGCCTAGAGACGAGTTATATTTAGTTTCTTTTGCTTTGCACATGCTCAGTTGAGCTCGTAGCTGTCCATGCAGCTGTTCCGAGTTTATAAATGTCAGGATGTGTCTACTAGAAGTAGAAACTGTTAGCTCCACCCACTTGTCGACTGTGCATTTCTTGTATGACCTTATATGTACCTAAAACCAGCATTTGTGTTTGTACCGCCTTCATTTGAGCCCCTGTGTGGGTATAAAAGGACCAAGGTCCTTCCATTCAGTGTGCTACTTCATGCATTACCGAAGGGTGCTGTGTGAATGTAGCTCCACCTCATGAGGTTTAATAAACTCTGTCTTTTCTATTCCAGTTTCTGTGCCAACTTCTTCCTATTGGTCTGAGGACTCTGTGCAAGGAAGGGAGAACCCCTAAGCACTGGTAGGCCCTGTTGAGGCTCACCACTACATCCGCGCTAAGACTGTTGCTGCGCAGGCCTGTGGCTCTGAAACAAACGTGTCGGGGTGCCCCTTCCGTGGCCATGAAAGGAGCGAAAAGCAGAAGGTGGAGGAGGGCGCGTGGCAGAAAGGCCCAAGGACTTGGCCGTAGCCCGTGAGTCCTTAAAGCGCTCCAACGCACTATCTGCTTTGGTGCCGAAAAGGCGATAGCCATCCCGGGCATGTCCATCAAAGTGTTCTGGACATCCCCAGAGAAACCAGTTGCCCTCAGCCAGGCGTGGCGACGGAGCGCCACCATCGTGGAAATCGCCCTGCCCAGCGAGTCGGCGGTGTCAAGGCCACAACGAAAAGTGAACTTGGCTGTATCCCTCCCTTCAGCAATAGCTTGAGAGAGCACTGTCCGGGCCTCCTCCGGACATTGAGGCAGCACGCGCGCCACCGTATCCCACACAGAGTGGGAATAACGGCCCAAGAGGCATGCAGTGTTCACAGACCACAGCCCTGAACTGGCGGAAGACAAAATCTTCTTACCGAAATGCTCCAGTTTCTTGGATTCCCTGTCCGGCGGTGCGGTAGTGAATGCGCTCGGGGACGCAGAGGCTTGGACAACCAAGCTCTCAGGGGTGGGGTGTTGGGAAAGGAAAAGGGGGTCGCCCGGGGCCGGGCGATGGCGTCGGGCCACGTTCCTATCCACAGGAGCCCCTGTGTTGGGCCTGGACCAGGTGCCCAAAAGAACGTCCGAAAGTGCATCGTTAAAGGGCAGCAGTGGCTCCGAAGAGGTAGCCGCCGGCTGAAGCACTTCTGTCAGGAGGTTAGTCCTGACGGCCACTGTAGGGAGCTCGAGGTGGAGGGCCTCGGCCGCCCTATGCAACACCACTGCGTAACTTGCACCCTCCTCCGTAGCCACGGTAGGAGGAGACAGCATGCCAAGGTCAGGAGAGGAATCAAGACCACTGGCATCCCCCAACTCCTCTGCCCAGTCCGGGTCAAACTCACATTGTGCTGTGAGAGGGTCCTCAGACCCCTCCCAGTTCTCCCCTTCCTACGAAGGCTGATAAAGAGGCCGAAAATAAGGAGGACGGACATAGGGATAGAAATTCCCCATCGGCGTCAGAATCGGCGTCGAGCGACGCCGGTCCGGCACCGTATCCACATCGGGGCTGAAACCGGGGGCGGCGGCATACGGTGGGCCGGGCGACGTCGGAGGTGGTGCCGGAGAGGTCGACGTCCGTGGAGGTGTCACAAGGTCAACCGGCGTCGACCGGGATCCAGGCCCGGATCCATGGGGGTTCGCCGGAGCCGACAACGATGCCGGAGCCGCCGGCAGTAAAGGGCTAGAACCCCCAGTCGGGCCCGCGGGGCCCAAAGGCACACCGGCGGGGCCCGACGGCCCAAAGAGGCGAGCCATGGCTGACAGAAATTCCTGCAGCTGGGCCGGAGTCGCCGACGGACCCGGGAAGGGCGGGTAGGCCGGCGGCGACTGCGTAGGCTCTGCCGGAGCCGCGGGGGAGGCACCACCCGCACCCTCAGCCGCGACGGGCGAGGGGAAGTCGGAGAGCGATGGCGCTTCTTCGACTTCTTTGAGTGCTTCGTCTTACCTGACCCAGAGTGCGAAGACTTCGATCCCGATGAATGGTGGTGGCGGCTCCACGACCGGTCCCTCGACCTCCCACGGGACCGGGACCTTGAGCGGCGCAGAGCCGACTGCCGGACTTCTAGCAACTTTCGGGACCGCTCCCGCAAAGACTTCAGCGCCATGGCCCGGCAGTCGGAGCACGACTTTGGGTCATGGTCGCGCTCTAGGCAGTAAAGACACACGCGGTGTGGGTCCTTCACCGACATCATGCGAGGACAGTCCCCGCAGGACTTGAAGCCGGGCATCCCTACTGCACCAGGAGTCGATCGACTCGAAAAAATAGAGACAAAAAGCCTCGAAAAAACTTAGCCAAAAAGTGACTGGGGGTACCGGTCACTCCGGATCTGCGCTTGCTGGCGCGGAAAAAGAAAGAACTGACGTCAGCGCACGAGGGCGGCGTCTAAGTAGCTGCCGCGACGTCATCTCGGCGACCACGACGCCAACGACGGATGCGGAGCTGCACGACGCCACCTTCCGACGTGCAGGGGTACTGCTGACGAAAACTTTCTGGATCCAGTCTGACGCCTGGGGGTAATTCTAAGGTAAGGAATCTATCACTAACGTGTTTCTTGCAGATAAATTTAGTTACAGGGACGGAGGCCTAAAGGGCAATTTGGCAGTGCACGAAGGGCTGGTCTGACAAATCAGCATGTGACGTTTTTTTCTGCAGTTCATGGGCCTGTTTTATGGTCAGGTGAGCTGGTGTTTACTGTTGAGTTCCCTGATATTACCACAAACATTGCCCGCAACAAACAGAAATGCATCTAGTCTCCCATACCTTCCAAAATGCCTATACAGCTCATCTTTGCATGTTCAAAACTGACTTGATTTACAAATGTGGGTGCCTTTTTTAGTTATCTGGTATGCTAATGGGTTGTCACTTATTTTGGTGACTGGGCCCATTTTTTTGCACCGGTCCGACCCTAGTTAGTTTTTAAGGGTAAGGCAGAGCCTTGCTCAAACTCTTCGCTCTTTAGCATAGCATATTTATTGGAGATATAAATGTTATGAAGGATTTAGAGCACTGTTGGTGATGACATTAAGACAGGAGGTAAGAACTACAAAATTAAGGGGTCACGGTTGCTTTCTTGGTGTTCAGTTATCTTGACTAAGCTAGTACACAACATTTACTTTACATAGTTTAAAGCTTCAAGTTGACTAGGTGCTGACAAAAAGATTAATCAAGTTAAAATTTGTTAATCATGTACATGCTCAAGTGCATTTCTACGAACACTGGATTGCTCAGATACCTTTAACTGGATGTATATTGTGTATCATTTGTTCACAACCAAGTAAAGTAAAACAGTTTTAAAAATGCTATAGTGCTCTCACTTAGTGGAAACTAGACAGTGAGAAAAACAATATGCAACTTACATTGCACCAACCATGAAACATATGGGAATGACTACGGACACAAAGTTGGTCATCGCATTTATCGACCCTTCAAGACGTCAATGGTCTAAATGTATATTGCTTTCTGATTCTAAGTATTACGCTATAAGCAAAAACAACTTCTTTTCCACATCAGAAAAAAAATTAAAACGAACACAACTTACAAGGCAGTGCACAATACAAACATTCTTCTGGTCTTGCTTCAGCCACAAATGCATATTTTTACAAATACTGTACAAATTCTGTAGATTAGGAGCACGGCGTGCAGGCCATCCACATTCAGAAACCTACAAAAACAAAGAATTATTTTATACACAGCAGTGCATTACTTATCCTTAGCATCTTTGTTAGAGGTGAGGATTAGAGTACTACAACTATATTGGTTGTTCTTGCCCCAACAATGCTAGCACAATGATAAAAGACTACTTATAAGAGTTGTATGAAGACAAAATAAAAACATTTCACTTTTATTAACTACCAATTTAAAGATGTAATTCCAAAGCACCATTTCAATTGTGCGCAGATCTGGAAAAAACAAAATATACATTAGTGTGTACATTTCATTTAACGTTAGATCTATTATTTTAGATCTGGCCTAAAAACAACTTGGCTCTTGAATGTGTCAGCATCATGTCATAAAAATATTCCTAAATTTAAAAAAAAACACAGCTTAACATAGAGGGATTTCGGTTCAGCTCTCTTCATCTAGTCACTTGTTCAACTGTCATTCACATTTTGCTTCTACTCTCCACAACATACTGTATGGTGCAATAAGTCAATCCACATTGTCTCTCTTGCACTATGGGTCATGACAGTTTCCCTTGATCACACTTGCACACGCACTTCGCACATCAGTGCAATGGCTGCAGGGTCAAAGCTTTTCTTTGCCAGTGCTTTTCTTTAACCTTTCTTGGTCTTTTAATTTTTTTGTTAGTCATCCATGTGTTTTTAACCCCATGGTTGCTAAGCCTTTTACTCCTAGAATGCTAAGCCCTTTTTTGGCTATTTGGGGTAGTTTGCGCTTAGGCCTCCACTAACCTTTTTTCCACATAAGGTATCCACGCCAAATTTACGTCCTTTTTTCCAACATCCTGGGAATTCCAAAGATACCCAAAATTTGAGGATTCCCCTGGAGAGGACTGAGAAAATAGCCAAAACATAGCAAAAGCTTGGAGTTTGGGGGAAAATGGGAAAAAATTGCTCCACGAAAAAGCTTGCTTTTTTCCTTCCTAAAAATGGCAGCAACGAAAGGATTGTTGTGCTAAAGTTACCATTTTCCTGGCTTTCAGGAACATGCAGAGCTGAACTACAGTTATAGCATTTTTCAAAGAGGTAGCCCAATTTTTGTGCTTTCAATCTACTTCCAGTTTGTGATTGAAACCAGAGTGAAACTCATGGGTGATCCGGGAAAACTATAGATTTCTGAAAGGTAGATACAATTCTAAATTCAGCAAGGGGTCATTTGCTTATATCCCTCAAGGATTTCCCAAAGAAACGTCTTGTCACAAAGGCCAATTTATAAAATTCATATGCCATTACGTCCGCTAGACTTTTGAGGTTGTGGGGATATGGGGTTTGTAGGTTCTCCAAGAACTCGAGGTACCCAGAGCCAAAAATTTAACTGCACATTATAATGGTTTTTATTGTGTAACGGGTATAGAGCTACTCATAGGGTAAAATATAAAGACTGAAAAAAGGGTATCAAAGAAACCTATGTATTTCTGAAATAGAAACCAGATACAGTTTATGAGCAGTGGTTATTTGTACATCTCAGAATTTCTGGGTACCCATAATTCCATGTGATTCAGAGCGCATTTATCAAAATGTATTCTTTCTTACACACTTCCATACATTTGGAAGGCCCAATTGCAGAGAAATGCAATTGGTAAAAAAATAATTCCACTACTCTGTATTTCCACATGTCTCCTGATAAAAATGGTACCTCACTTGTGTGGGTAGGACTAGTGCCTGCGATAGGAAAGGGCCCTAAACACAACATGGGCACATCCATATTTTTACCAGTGAAAACTGACACTTTTTTCAGTGAGTGTAGCTGTGGAAATTGGGCCTTAGCTCAGCAGGCACCTAGGGAAAAGCTAGTAAACCTGCACATTTTTTAAAGCTAAATCTAAAATCTAAATCCGTATTTGTAAAGCGCGAACTACTCACCCTTACGGGTCTCAAGGCGCTGGGGGCCGTCGTGGAAATTAAGTGAGCTATTGCCCAGAGTCACATGGTGCTGAGCTGAGCTGCCGCCGGAGCCGGGGATCGAACCGTGAACCCTGTGCTCCGAAGTCAGCTGCCCTGGCCGCTGCACCACACACCTCTCCACAGAAGTGAATGCTGGGTGGGGGTACTTGTATGGCTCCTACCATGTTTCCTTACCTTTGCAAACCTCAAACTTTGACTAAAAAACACACATTTTCATCCCATTTGTTTTCCCAGGGTCTCCAGATCAAAATGGTAATACACTTGTGAGGGTAAGGCAAGGGACAGCGACAGGAAAGGCCCTGAAAAAGCGACATGGACACATCACATTTTTTTCCACTGAAAACTGACCCTCTTTTTGCAATGTGGCTAGCTGTGGATTTTTGGGCCCTAGCTCAGTCAGCACCTAGGCAAACCTAGCAAAGCTGCATATTTTTTTAAACTAGACACCCGGGAGGATCCAAGATGAGGGGATTTACATGGCTCTCACCAAGTTTTCTAACCCAGCAGCCCTTGCAAACCTCAAACTTTCACTAAAACAAAAACACATTTTCCTCACATTTCTGCGATGGAAAGTTCTGGAATCTGCAGGGAGCCACAAAGTTTCTATCATCTATCATTACCCCACATCTCCTAATAAAATCGGTACCTCACTTGTGTGGGAAGGCCTGGTGCCTGCAACAGGAATGGTACCAAAACACAACATGGACACATCATTCCACTAAAAATTTATCCTTTTCTGCAATTTGGCTAGCTGTGGATCCCAGTTCCACTGGCACCTATGGAGACGTAACCATGTAAATTTTTTAATACTAGACACCTAGGGGCCCCAAGGTGCGTTGTGCCACACCATTTTTTCTTACCCACCAGCCCTTGCAAAACGGAAACTTAAACTAAAAATAAATTTTCCTCAAATTTCTGTGATGGAAAGTTTTGGAATTTGAAGAGAGCCACATAATTCCTACCACCTATCATTCCCCTTCATTTGAGAGGGTAGGCCTAGTGCCCGCAACAGGAAAGGCACCAAAACGTAACATGGACACATCACATTTTTCCACAAAAAATGTACCTTTTATTTTTGCAATGTGGCTTGCTGTGGATTTAGGGTCCTAGCTCAGGCGGCACCTATGGAAACGTAGCAAACCTGCACATTTTTTAAAACTAGACACCCAGGGGAATCCAGGATGGAGTGACTTGTGTGGCTTACACCAGGTTTTATTACCCAGCAGCACTGCAATCCTCAAACTTTGACAAAAAAAAAAAAGATTCCTCATATTTCAGTGCTGAAAAGATCTGGAATCTGAATCATTCCCCCAACATTTCTGAAAATTAGACATCCAAGGGAATCTAGGGTGGTATGCCTCACATGGCTCCCACAATGTTTTCTTACTTACAATACCCTGCAAACCTCAAACTTTGCCTAAATTTGCACATTTTCCTTGCATTTCTGAAAAGTAAACTTCTGGAATCAGCAGGAATCCACGAAATTCCTACTGCCCAGCGTTCTCCCACTTGTCCCGATAAAAATGCTACCTCACTTGTGTGGCTGGGCCGAGTGCACACGGCAGGCACGCATCAAACCAGGGTCAAAGGGAGTCTCGCGGAGCGACTTTCACTGACCCCCCTGGTTTAATTTGTGCCTGTCCGGGGTATTTGGCACACAAGTGGGGTAGCATTTTTATCGGGACAAGTGGGGGAAGGCACTGTGGTAGGAATTTTGTGGACCACTGAGGTTTCCGGAAGTTTAAGTAACAGGAATGCAAGGGAAATGTGCGGTTTAGTCAATGTTTGAGATCTTCACAGCATTGTGGGTAAGAAAATGTCATGGGATCCACACAAAGCACGCCATCTTGGACCGCCAGAGGTGTTTAGTTTTCAGAATGCCTGGCTTTGGTAGGTTTCCCCAGGAGGCAGCTGAGCAGAGCCCAAAAAGTGCTGCCATTCCACGTAGAAGTAGGACACTTTTGGGACTTATCCGTAAAAAAATAATAATATCCAAAATCACATTTTTTTCCTGTAAAATCAGGCTTTTCTTTCATACAATAAATGAATTGCTGTGATCAGCAAATCCAACTTTCTGAACTGCGAAATTACTTAGATAACATTTTAAATGATTCACATTTTGTATGGACATTTAAGTAATACACCTTATAAAAAAGACAGCTGGCTTTCCTAGTGGTAGGCATAATTGTAAGTTTAAAAAACATGCTAAAACAGGTAACTCGGTTATTTTCCTACAAGCTTACCAGTGTTTCTTAAAAAGATCGAAAAGTCTACTATAACTTTCTAATAACCATGGTTCTAAAAGTTATGTAAGAGGTTTTAGTAAACAATGCCATTGTTTTATAAACATGTAAGTACATATGTTTTTGAAGGTATTTTGAAGGGGAATAAGGAATGTTGCTCACTGGGCTGTGATTTTTATTGTTGTTGCAACACTTCTCGCATACAAAAAACATTGGTAATTTAACTCAACTCCCCCCAGTATGTTATGTATATACACAGTAGTTACTGTGGTTACTGTCAGAAAGTTCGTTTCAAATTGAGAG
Organism: Calotriton arnoldi; assembly: GCA_963921515.1. Taxonomy (NCBI): domain Eukaryota; kingdom Metazoa; phylum Chordata; class Amphibia; order Caudata; family Salamandridae; genus Calotriton; species Calotriton arnoldi. The sequence continues at coordinate 4,551,558 of CAWUFW010000135.1, read as the reverse complement.
GCAAGACGGGGTCAGTTAAATAACATTTTTAACGCATGTTCAGAGTGTTTCTTAAAAGAAAACTTCATTTTAAAATACACATGAGAAAACTAGTTAATTAGGGTCAGGCCAGACTAGCTAACCAATGGCCATTCTAGAATTAAAAAAAAAATCTTCGGGTAGTGGAGCATACAATTGCAGGAAAATTATACTAAACGATAGGATGGATTCTTTACTACAAATTCAATTCTCCATCATGACCGTTATCACATATATAAAGACAAGGATATTGATATAGTCCCAAGGATTCAGAAGGATCTCAGAGCACTTGTAACTAATAGTTTTTAATTAAAATGCTTTTAAAAATCAAGCTCTAAATAAAAAAATGTAATTCTGATTAATTCCTGTTCTATGGTTATCACCTTTTTTAGTTTTAATTTTTCCTTAAAGTGGTCTGTCCCCTAACACTGCTTTGTATCCACCCACAGGCCTCGGCTTTCTCTACCGACCCTTTGTTCTCTTCAAAATATAACTTGGTGGTCTCACGCAAAATTTGCCAACTTCGTGTCATGGAGATCCCATGCCAAAGTCTCCACATGCTGCCTCCCCCCACTTTTTGAACTGTGCCGGGTCAGTTGCGAATGATCTTAGATACCTTTCGCTTTGAAGCCTGAGTCCAGGTAGATCCATCCTGGAGATGAATGTGCAATACAGCTGGAGTATGTATTTCTCATTCTCCTTTGTTTCCATTCAAAGTAGGGAGACCAGTGTTCTAAAGCCCCAGTTCTTCACGATCCATGTTCCTATCTAGAGTGTCTAGTAACTATGAGCTGCGCCACTCTACATAAATTCACTTCTCTAACATCATCAAAACCAACAACCACAACTCCCCCATCCCCTTTTGCCCTCCTCTTCTCACCCAACCCTTCCAGCTGGTAGACCAACAAACTGCCCCTTCCCAAAGTAACCCTGGAAGTGTCTACTCTCCCTCCCACAAAAAAAACGAAAGCTAGTACAAAGGAGTCATGTGTGTACCCTCAGTTGTTCTTCACCTCTACTCCGGGATTCTCTCTATCAGGTGTGCCCAGAGTCTGTTGCATTCCAGCCACTCTCCTCGCTGTTGATGAGAAGCTTAAGTCATTGCCCCCCCCCACCCCCCAGTCACCAGGCCTCCACAGATCAAATTTTTCTGAAAGTCTGTTTGTCCATATATTTACCTCTTGTCAATGGTCTGGGTCGTTGATTATGCTGGCAGTCCTTCCATAGTACTCCTGCATCGGTTGTGGCCTCCCATCTTTTCCACGCATTGCGTTCTATTTATGCAGCTCTATCCTCTCGCTGCCCCACTTGAATGCCTTCTCTGCTGTCTAGAAGAAGTAGGCCCCTATTGCCAAAAGCACATATTGTAAGCCCACTGCCTTCAGGTTAGTTTTTATTACATCAAATGTTTTGTGTTTCAGCTCTTTTTAGGTGTCGTCTGGAAAGAATATTGTATGGGCAGAGGCGCATGTCACTTTGAACCTCTGAATTATGTCCCATTCCCTGCAGTTGATCATTTTGAGGCTAATCAGCCATGGGGGTGCTCCCAGAAGGCAGGCATTGCGCAAGGACTCTGTGCTCTAGCCACTGCAAAACAGCCTCCATTCCCTTTGGCAGCCCTACCATTCAGAGATTACTCCATCTGGCTCTTCCTACCACCTCCTTCACTCTGTCCTGAAGTGTCTTGGCCACAGCCTGGAATTTTGTGATGTTTAGCTTTACTTCACCCATGCCATCTTCCAGGTGTGATATGCTCTCTTCGTCAGCTGTGACTTTTTCTACAAATTTTGTTAAGTCCTGGTGGATCAGGTTTAAATCAACCTCCACTTTCCTATTTTCTCTTTTAGTACTTGTTGGGTATCTCGGATTCGTTGAGAATGCAAGATGCTGCCAGAATCAAGTGTCTCCCATCACTACTGTCAAGTGCATTGACTGAATCATCAGGGCATGTCAAATTTGTCTAACTTGCCCTGTTTCGTGGGCACTCCCTCCTGATCTCTGGTCATGGTCTGCTCCACTGTGAGCCACATAGCAGGGAAAACTGCAGAAAGAGGAAGGCCCCTTCCAACGCCCCGTTTGGCAGCTGATCCTTATTACAGGGTCAGGTCCTCTGGTCTGTCCCCTTTACAGGAGGCAGTCCGGGATGTCGCCTTTCGCTATGTACCTCTAACAGGGTCAAGGGGCAGAAGAGCAGTGGAGGAGGTATCCCCGCACTGAGGCCTTACAATGAGTTAACAGGTTTCTGAGCATTAGGCTGAGCCATCTATGTCTTAGTTTCGGACAGCTGCAGCCAACAAAGCCAGAAATGTGTCAGGGAGGTTCCCTGGTGTCAGCAGGTCTGACATTTTAGCTCAAGAAATTATTCTGGTCCTTGCTGGTGTGCTTATCTTCTCAGCGCCCTGCCCCCCCAAAAAAAAATCTTAGTCCATTATTCCTAGTCTTGGCATTCGGATTCATTCCAGCACACTACACCCTGACCTAGCGGGCTTGTAAATGGGTGCAGTCAAGTTTCACAGAGGTCTGGGGGCCTCATCCCTCCTTATGCTGCCACACCAGTAGGTCTCTCATCTTTGTGTGGGCTAGTTTTCCGACTCCTTCCGCCATTTCCGACCACAGATGTCTTAGTACTTCTATGCGCGGCCCTCCAGGAGAAGGTGGGCTACAGCATGGGAGCAGTCTGCAGTAACGCTTCTGGTCAGTTCCTGGCCCATCTCAGTTCCTGGCCCCCCAGCGATCCTCCTTGGCAGCCACAGTTCTTTCAGTGCCAGATGGAAGGGAAGGCCTTGCCCGCAGCTTCCACCTTCTCTCTCTTGCATGTGGCACCAGGGGGAAGGCAGGAGGCACAGCTCAGATTGGCACTGTCACTAGCTGCCCTACCCGCATCAGAAGCATCACAACTGCAAGTTGTAATGCTTCTGTTTATGTTGATGGCAGTGTCTGCTTGTAGTGGGGCAGTAATGCCTACGGAGCAGGGTAAATGTCACTGTTTGGTAGACTGACGTAGAGCTCTACAAGCTCATGTCCCCATCTTCGGCAGCTGAACACATACTGGACACTAGGGTGTTACCTACCTCAACCCAAAAGAGGCTAATCTTCCAGCATTACTACTAGGCCAGAAACGTCACACAACAAAACAGAAGGCAATTACAATATATTGTTGATAAACTCCCCATCTTTTACTAGTGGTTTGCTTAGTAGGAGGAGATCTAATGAATCAGAGGGAGCAAACCCCGCTTGTTCCAAACGCTGTTCTACTTACCAAACCCCTTAATTTTAAGATTCTAAACCTACAAGGAATCTATGTGCAACTGCCGCTTCACCTTCTCCCTTCTGCCATTGCAAAAAGCAGTGAGTGATTAGTGTCAGGTCTATCAATGGAGAACTGCAGCCATCATAATATCAGGGCTCTGGGATGAAAGCAATCTAGAATTAATCCACAAATAATTATTAATGTTGCTTTTATAACTTTAAAAAAAAATTCTTCTGTGTGCTAAATGACATCTATGCTGTGTGTTTTTGGCTCATCTTATAACCAATGCAAAGCAGATATTCTAAATCCAGACCAATTATGCCATGCGAAACCCCAACTGCAGGGTTTCTAGTCTAAACTCAGCGTGTACAATTGCTTTCTTGCACTTGTTTATCACAATGCTCACACTGAGGCAAACTGAAAGCAAGAGAGAAGAATATAAGAACTTGGTAAATAACACTGCCAAGGCTCAATGCCTCACCACAGAACATAGGATTTATGAATTTGGCAATAAAGCCAGGAGGCGGGCAGCCTAGCTATTTACAAAAGAAAGGGCCCACGTGATATCCGAAGAGCAACAATGATGTTACACAAGCACTGTAGAGCAGGAACAAAATGTTCCACCTACCGACCAATTTTCCTCTTAAATAGGGAGACCAAAACACTACCCAACATATTGGAAAATAGACTAGTTAGTTATTCCTGTTACTGGTACAACCAGACAATGGGATTTAACTCGAGAAGATCCACTAGAATGAACAATCGAAGAGACAGAACGAGTTGAACGCATAGGTAGAAGGGGAGGAACCAAAAGTGATACTATCGCTAGATGCCGCAGTTGTTTCTATTAATGGGTCTACCTCTTCTGGGTAATGGAAAAGCTCGGCATATGTCAGGAATGACTCAAGCTCCTGCATACCCACCCTGTTGTTTTATGGGCGAATGGCAAAATATTCGGTGAGACAAATTTAAAAAGGGGAGTGTGACAATGCCCCTTAACCCACCATCCTTTTCACCCTGGCGTTAGAGCCCATGGCTTGTTGGGTACAAAACTGTGGGATGATTCAGGGCTTCAGACTGCGATCTGGGATGGAAGGCAGAACATCCCTTTACATGGACAACATCCATCTATACATGAAGTAAACACAAACCTCTATACAAATTCTGACGAAGGAGTTTGAGGGGTTCCAAATAATATTGGGATACAAAATTAACTGACTGAAATCTACATTATTTAGCACCCAGAAATGGGCCAACAAGGAGCTGATCACGTCTGAATTAAGGGTAAGGGAAGATGGCTTCAAATACCTTGCTGTAAACGTCTTCCAAACTACGGAATTCTTCCGGGACAAGAATTTGAAGCCTACCAAACAAACTCAGGAATGAGAAGTCAAGGTGCCAGGTATTACCAGTGTCGCTGCTGAAGAGAGCAATACTCTCCAAATTAATCTTATTGCTACACCTATTCTAGGTAATACAAAATAACCCAAATGTATCTTGGGGACCCGTTCTTTAAAGAACTGGAGGGTGAGCAGAAACAACTGCTAGGGCACAGTGGTAACCCAGGAATAATTATCAATTCGTTACAGAACAATATTTATGGGCGGGATAGCACTGACCAATATCGGATACTACTACATGACCTCTGTTGGCAGTGGTCAAAAACTGGACAATTTAGGGACTGGAAGACCCATCGGTTAGACTTGACAGACAAGAAGTGGATATTGACAAAGCAATTTGACACATTACCCATCCCATCAAAGCATTGAAAAAGTCTAGAAAATGACCACAACGGCTACAGGTTGGAATAAAAGTAGGACAAAGAAGACTCCACTATGGAAGGAGAAAGTGTTGAGAGAATGAATACTCTGATTTGTAGAGCGTGGCTAATCACCTGTGAGGGTCTCTAGGCGCTGTTCCTAGGCACGGGGAGATTAAGTGATTTGCCCAGAATCACAGGATGCTGAGCTGATACAGAGACTCGAACCTGGAACCACAGTTCCAAAGTCGGCAACTCTGGCCATTAAGCCACACTTTCTCCGATTGCATATCTCAGGGGTTCTGTCTCTGGGACACAACAGTGATTTTGGAATTAAGTTATATAATTGGTATGGAAGAGACAAAAAGGAGCCAACTGGATCGAGAATCTGGATAAGTCCCCTCTGGCAAGAGGATTGCTAGGCGAAGAATTGGCTAAAGGGGCCATTTCACTTGTCTATGGAACAATTACGTCATTTATTTTTATTTTTATTGATTTTAGTACTTTAACAGGTGCAAGTAAATCAAATCGACACATACATGATACTACGGCAGTCTTTTCACTGTTCTCTTTACATAATCGTACACAATCATCACAGCACAGTCCCGTTATTCCATTTCTCTGTGTTCTAGCACTGGACCCCAAACCTTCTTGAATTTCTTCGGACGGCCCGTGGACTTATACACTGTATGCTCTGCAATCATACTCCAGTTCAGGCCTCTCTACTCCCCCACCATTTTTTCACAATGTCCTGATGTGCCACATTTCACAAGAGTGTAGTGTATTTGGGCAGCGTTTTGTCCCTCCGTATCCCCAGTGGTCTAGTGATGGTTATGTCATCTTCCAGCACCGCCCACCAGAAGGTTTGTATCATGGGGCAGTCCCAAACTGTGTGCACCAGAGTGCCACACTGACCACAGTTTCACAAACATTTGTCATCACCCACTCTGCCCAGATGGCGTCGCATGAAATAATCCCGGTGCAGGATCTTCAGCTGCACCATTCTAAAACCGCTCCGAATGGCTACCTCGCGGGGGGGGTGGAGCGCCTCTCTCCACTCCTCATCTAACAGCCTGCCCAGGTCAGCCTCCCACCTGTCATGTAGTGTTGTAAGGGGACCGGCAGTTGGAGAGTAGGGCCTGATAAATCTATGAGATCGCATATCTGTTGAGTGGGGCCCCCCGGATCCTCAACTCCAGCAGGGATTCCTCCGCCACTTCCCAAAGAGCCTCCCTGTGTCCACAGTGTGCGCATTGGACCGATTTCTTTCTGAAGATTAGGGAGTCCACCAATTCGAATTGTTTCTTTAGTTTCTCAAATGTCAGGAGTCCCAGCAGGCCCAAAATATCCCTGAGTTTCGATATACCAATCACGTCCCACTGCGTTTTGCACTCCAGCCTCCTAAACTCTCCCTGGCCCACCGAATCCCACAGCAGGTGCTCCAGAATGAACTGCCCCTCCCATCCCATTTTGGTTGTGGACACCTTCCATGCGTTGAGCAAGTGGCCTTGAGGGAGGGGTCACTGGTGGGGCAGACTCCATCATAGCGCTCCAGAATATGGAGTCCCTGTCAGTCTGAATCAAGGGTTCTTGTTGCGTACATCCAGGAGCACTAGTCCCCGTTCACAGGGACCCTTAGTCAACTTTTGCAGGGCGATCCGGGGTGTTCCCCCATTCCATATCAGCCATCGAGTCACGCCAGCCCCAGCTCGAAAGAATGGATTCTGGGACCTCGCAAAGCATGTTCTACAATTTTTATAGAAATTTGGGAGCGCAATCATCTTCTAGTGGTTCATCATGCCCCATCAAAGACAGGGGGAGGGACCGCCATTGGCTCGTGTCTGCTTTGTACCCTCCAATACCTTGCCCAAGCCGTCTTTTTGGAACTCCATCAAGTCCGCCGTCACCTGGATTCCAAGGTATTGGAAGCCAGCTGGTAATCACCTCAGTGAGGAAACTTCCAGTCCGCAGGTGGACTTCACTACATCAGAGGGAAGGCAACAGACTTGTGCCAATTCATACAGATCCCAGAGTATCCACCATAGAGGTTTAGAATTTCCATGGCCCTACGGATGAAGTATAGAGGGCCTGCCAGGAAAGCAATATGTTATTCGCATAAAGGGAGATAATATCCTCTCAATAAGGGCTCCACTGCAGTCCCTTCAGCTGGGCATCTACTCACACCCAGCACGCCAGAGGTTCCAGAGCCAGGCAGAACAACAAGGGTGAGAGTGGGCACCCCTGTCTCGTTCCCCTGCCTAGGGTGAACTGTCGGGAGGTGCAACTACTGACCTCCACCCTTGTCTGTGGGTGCATCTAAAGAAGGTGGATCCAGGACATGAGTTCCGTACCAAACCCCATCGTAGCCATTCGACCGATTCAAAGGGCTTCTCTGCATCCAACGACAACAGGACCATGGGCTCTACTAGTGTCAGCCGCCTAACCAGGCACAAAAGAATCGCTGCAGGTTATGGTGGGTGGAGTGTGTGAGCATGAATCCCAATTGATCATGTCCAATCAGTTTATCGATCACGTGTAAGATGCGATTCACCAGTTTTTTTGGCAAAGGTTTTGACCTCCATGTTTTAGAGCGTTATTGGTGGATAGTAGGCCTCCTACAACATTTTGCGAATTGGGCCAATCAACCAATCTCCCTGTGAATCTGTATAATTCAGGAGAAAAGCTGTTCGGCCCGGGCGCTCTCCATTTCTTAACCTGGTGAACTGCCTCAGTGATCTCCTCGCTTATTTCCCCCTCGAGTGCCCTTGTGTCCTCCCAGGAGTGTGTCGGGTAGGCAGCACCCGGACGAAGTTCTGAAGCTCTGTGACCACCACCTCTCCGCCTCAGGACTGTACATGTTCTCCAAGTGCATGGCGAAAGCCTAGGCTAGATCTTATCTGGTCTGAACCACCACGTCCCCCTGCATCTCGATCCGTCCTATCCAGTGCCTACCTTACACGTACCGTGCTAGCCACGCTATCAGCTTGCCTGCTTTATTTCCCACATCATACAGTCCATGGCTTTGGGCCCTGAAGAGAGCTCTTGTCTCATCCTCCACCAGGCCCCTGTAGTCTCCCCTAAGGAGGGAGGTGTAGCAGTTCAGGCTGTGGCTGTCTCATCTATTTTCCCTCCATTTCTCATAGTCAAGTCTGCAGGACTATCATCTTATTTTGCTTTTCTTTTTTTTCTCTGCATTGAGGGATATGAGAATACCCATATGACCATTTTGTAGGCCTCCCATAGTACCATCTCAGAGGTCACCCAGCCTTATTCTCCTCGAAGTGGCTCTCCATGACTTTTGTTAGCATCTGTCTTGTGGGCCAGTCTCTGAGGTCCCACAGGTCCAGCCTCCATCTGCCAAATATCTCCCCATACCACCCACCTTGCGTCCAGGGGGCTAGCATGCAGTCCAACCATGATATGGAGCCCCCGAGCCTGTAGCATATAAACACTGTCACTCTCCTGAGTGGGAATCCCTCCACAGGTCTAGCAGTCCCATGACGACTGTGAAAAACTGTAGGAGTGAGTCATCCCCTCTCTGGTTCCCACCTAGATGAGTCCATCCTAGTGCCTCCTCCATGGTTAGATTAAAATCTACCAGCACCATTGTGATGGCCTATGGAACCTACACCTCTATAGAAAAATGCATAAAAAACATCCATAACAACCTCAATGGCTTAACGACAAATGGCGAAGAGATTGACAATGAAGACTGGGGCGATGTACTCTAAATTCTGAAAGAAGTTACCATTAGGTTTAACTTTAGACTGATTCAATTGAAATTAATACATATGGTGTATTACCATAACAGACGTCTCTTCAAGATAGGTCTGTCTCCTTCAGCTTCATGCCTCAAATATAACACTGAGGATGGTATCCTCATACATGGGCAATGGGAATGCAACTATGTCTAGAAGTTCTGGGAACCTATTGACAGGGCGTTGAATGAAGTAACAGTGATGCCCCAGGTAGTATTTTAAAGTGTCATATTGGGGCTCACGAGAGAACATTCACTTTCAAGGTACAAGACAATACTTTTACAGCCTGTGCTCCAAGAGGTTTATGTGACACTGTGATTCCTGAGCCGACCACCTTCCGTGGATCTGCAAGTCTTGCAGGTGGGCACCCCATCAGTTTATGGAAGCGTCCAACGTCATAACCAACTTTGACTTTTTCATGAGGAAAGAGAGACCTTGAGAGAGATTGCCTCTGATTGTCCATGAAGACATTGCTGAAACCATCACCGGAGTGACTGAAATGATGTCCTTGAATGAGCCTCGAGATTGAATCCATTGAGCGTCAAGCTCCTCTTGGAGAGGTCTCATCCTTAGGTGACAGTACGGAATCAGTGGGATACAGGATGACATCATCCCTAACATTGACTTGTATGTCTTTACTGAAACTAACTTTTTTGCGGACAGACCCTGCACTGTCTTCTGTAGTCGTAATATCCTTTCTTTTGTGGGAAACGTCTTAGAGAGCGTAGTGTCCAGTGTTGCTCCTAGAAATACTATCGACCTGGAGGGAGCCAGAGAGGATTTTTCCTGGTTGATTCTGAGCCCCAGGGAGTGAAATAGCCGAACATAGGCATCTGTCGATCTTCTGGCAGCCTGGAGGGATGGGGCCTTGACTAATCAGTCGTCCAGATAAGGGAATACCTGGTGACCGGCTCGCCGTAGGGAAGCCGCCACTGAAGAAAAACACTTGGTGAAGACTCTTGGAGCCGACTTTAACTCGAAGGGCAGTACTCTGAATTGATCATGGCACCCTGCCACCTCGAACATGAGAAAACGACTCCGTGTCCAAAAGATCCAGAGAGGACATCCCCCGCATCCATGAGAAGCAGAATTTCCTGAAGCGACAACTTTCTGAAGGGTTGAGATTTGATGAACTTGTTCAATGACCTCAGATCCATTATCTGCCTCCATTTTCCCGTCTTTTTCTTTATCAAGAAGTGAGAATAAAACCCCAGATTGCGCTGATCGGGTGGAACCTCTTTGATTGCCTGTTTGGCGAGGAGCAATCGGATTTCCTTCCTGAGGATTTGGAGATGACGATGGGAGGTTCTTCGCGGAGGTGGATTCGGGGGCTGTTGAACAAATTCTAGGGTGTGACCGTGGCGAAATACGTCCAACACCCATTTGTCGGAAGAAAGAAGCTTCCATTGACTGAAGAATTTGGAGCAAGCGGGCCTAATTGAAGTGGGACTACTGTAGCAGGGGCCTGTGGATCCTTATTGTCTCTTGCTAGAGTCATGAGCACTTCCTTCTGATGGTGGGCGTTGATGTGCTGCTGCTCTAGAGTAGGCAGGTGTTGAGGTTTGCCGAAAGGGCTGTGAAGAGTATTGGGCACGAAAGCCCTGTTAATAATACTGCTGGAAACGCCGCTGAAGCTGGGGACGAGAGAAATACTGACCTCTGCCCCGGAAGCAAGCAAACTTTTTCTGCTGCAGATTAACCAAAGACTTAACCGTGTCAATATCCGATTTGATCGACTGCAGCGCTTCATCCACATGTTTCCCAAACAGAAACTCGCCGTTGAACGGCATATCCAAAACTTTGACCTGAACCTACGGACAAAACGTCGTAGCTTTTAACCACCCTTGCCGTCTCAATACCGCTGCTCCTGCCATCCGTCTGCAGGCCGTTGAAGAAATGTCCAGAGCCACATCAATCATTCCGGAAGAGGCTCTCTCTCCTTCCGACAGCACCTCATTTGCCCCTTTCTTCTTATCCTCAGGAAGAAACTCCAGCAAGGCAGAGATGTCGGACCTCATCTGGAGGTCGTACCTTCTGAGGATAGCCAAAGCATTGGAGGCTCTGATGGCAGTGGCCGCCAAAGCGGAGAACCTTTTGCCGATGTTGTCAAATCGGTGCCCTTCCTTGTCAGGCAGAGAAGTACAGAGAGAGGAAGGGTTCTTCGACCTCCTTTGAGCCGCCTGCATAATGACTAAATCAGGCCGGGGGTGCCCAATCAGGCACGCAGGAGAGTCCTCGGGTGCCTTATACTTTTTGTCCAACTTCGGCACTACTGCAGGAAGTCTACAATGGGAATGGATCGAGAGGAGCGCTGCGTAGTAGGCTTAAAGTCATATAATAAGCAATCTGTCTGCTTGACAGGCACAGGAAGGTCAAAGCGCCTAGAAGCACATTCTAGGAGATCATGGAACCCACAGATATCTGCAGGTGGAGAGTCGGCTGGAGGTGGAGTAGGAGAAGGTGGAGTAGGAGCCGCATAGTCCTCCCACTCATCATGGACATCCTGGTCCAACTGTAGCTCCCCCTCCTCTAGCTGCTGGTCGTCTCTTCCTCCGAGTCCTGGCACTTAACCCTGAGTTGCAAAGGACTGTAAGCAGGACCAAAAGGCCTGTCATCTTCAGACTCCTGAAAAACCAGAAGACAAGCAGGTGGTAAAGGAAAAACTTTTGAAAAATCTTGCAGAAGGGAAGGCGTCTATTTTAAAAGTAGACTGACTTTTTCCCTCGAAGGAATCGCCGACGGTGGTTTTAGAGTCGTCAACGGTGAACGAACTTGCTGAACCGTTGACGGTGAAACCCTCGCCGGAGATGGCCTAACTGCAGCCGACGACAGTGACACCACCATTGCCGTCGTCGACGCGGCTGCCGTCGTTGTCTTGACCGTCGGTGTAGTAGGTGTCGCTGACGAAGCCATCGACAGAGCGCCCCCTGAAGTGGAGCCGGAGATTTCTTCGTCGACGGACCCGTCGAGGAGCGTTTTCTGTCAGCTGAAGAAACTCTGGAAGGAGTAAGAGGCGTCGACGGAGGAGCAGAACCCGACCTCTGGTGAGAAGAAGAGGAACCAGGCTGGTCTTTCTTTGCTCTTTTCTCCTCAATCTTCTCCTTGCTCTGAGATCTGGACTTTTTAGGGTCCTTAAGCAATGAGGAAGACCCTTCTTCCTTTCTCTTTCTAGAGGAGGTATGGGGCTTCTCCTCAGTCTCAGAGTCTTTTGCTGCTTTTTTCCTTTGCAGCCAGGGAAGCAGCCTACCTTCACGGTCCTTGAGAGTTTTTGAAGAGAAAGTACGACAGTACTTGCATTCTTTGGGCTTGTGTTCTGGATATAGACAGTAAAGACACTCCTTATGTGGGTCTTCAGAATAAAGTCTGGACTTTCCACAAGTCTTACAGGGCCTAAACAACCCTTTTTTAGACTCTGACATTATGAAGAAAATAAGTACTCACACTACTGACCAGTACCTCAGAAGAAATATGAAGTGTAGAGATTAGCAGCTAGCTGGAGTTTAAAAAGGCAACAGTAGAAACACTGTGACTGAGCAGAGCTCAGGGAGACTCCCTAACACACGACGTGCGGTAAGAAATCTGAGGTATGGTGGTCCTGCAGGGGAAGGAGATTGGCTAGAGTTTGGATGTTTTATAACAATGGTAATTGGTTGCTAAAAGCTAGTGAATTCTTATGGGCATTTGAATGTTCAAGTTTTATACTGCTATTTTACTGTTACCTTGGGACTCCCACCATGACGACAGGAAAGATTCAAGCATGTGAATCTATAAAAGATACAATTTCTACCTGCAATGAATGAATGTTCTGAAATGCCAATACAGGGCCTGATTCACAAAGGTAAACTTGCACTTTTGTGTGAGTTTACAATTTTTTGCAATTTACAAAGACATTTTCCGAGTAGTATCTTTAGGACCAGGCAGTCTAGTCTTTACGACTACAGAACAAGTATGAGGGTCAGATTAATTGGCCTAGATTTTCAACACTCCTTACGATCCGCCAAATGACTGTCAAAAAAGTCTGTATAAAACACGCTCGTAGGTAACTATAAGGTGGAATGTAGCACTTTACAAAAACCTTAAACAAAATCAAATCAAAACTATAAACCAAGAATGGGGTTAATTCCAGAAAAACTGCTGTTAAATAAATGAAACATGCAGTAAGAGACCACCCATGTGTAGAACAAGTACATTTACTACATTGTTCTCTTATAATCTTATACAGATAGTAGATAAGCTAGTACCTGTAAAGGAAAGAAAATCATTAAGTGGAAGAAGGCTAACCCAGAATAGATCCACTAGTGACCTCTTTAAACTGAAGAAACAGCTAGCGACTCAAAGCCTTTGGAATGGTTTTTATAGAAGCATTGCCATCATATACAAACTAAATACCTATGACTGAAATGATAACTTTAGAATGGATTCTTCCAGTGAAGTACTATAGTTGGTTCTGTAAAGAATCAGATCAAATTAACAAAAAAATCCAAAAAGTAATTAGGAACCTGAAAAATAAACTCTGTCCAAGCTGCTGGATTTGTTCAGTACAATCATGTTTGATAGCTTCCAAGAGGTTCCATCGAAGGGCCTAATGTAATTTTCTTTCATCATTTTATTGAGGTGAATAGCAAACAGTAAATCACTCTTACATGAAGAGGAGGAACAATCCCAGTATGTTAGGAATCTCAGCTGCTCAGGTAAGGACTTCCTCAAAGAACCAGGTCTCAAATCTCAATGGTCTCCTTGAAAAAGTGGTGAACGATTTCGGGCAGAGGTCTTTGAATTGTTTCTTGTCAAATAAAAGCAGGATGCATCAACAATAATTGGGATTTTGACTTTGCCTTACATTGAGTAGGAAGCTTAACGGGCTGCTTCTCCGTAGCTTGTAACAGCATGCTTAAGAGATCAGTAATGACCTGGGGATTGTGTTTGGATTCAGGTAAAAGGAGCAAAAGATCTTGTGGATTTAGAAAAAGATCTCCATTTTTATTAGGTCGAGCTAAGGTAGTGCACATGCGCTATCTGCAAGACCTGCAGTAATCAGTATACGAGTGTACTCCTGCTTGCAATTGGTTAACTCCTGCGTTGCTCTTCTTTCCTGGCTCCTAAGTGGTTCATGTCGCCGATGCGTCACTTCCGTTGAAGGCTGAGGAGCAGAGAAGCACCGGGCAAGTATAGTTTCCCCACGCTTTCAGGGCTTATCTGTTGTTTGGTAGATCTGTTTTTCTTCTGCTGCCCTTACCTGCATTATAAATCCAGCTTGTGTCATCAGTGCCCCTGCTCTCGCTACCTAATCTCTCGTGCGACCCCTCCCTCACCACCACCTCCCATCGCAGTTTTTTTTTCGTGCTCCTATTAAAAGACTGCAGCTCTCACACACAGCCCGCCTGCCAGCAGCAAACAGCGTCATGCAGGAACACATGGCGGGGGTGCTGTACCTTCAAAGACTGAGATTGTGTTGCTTTTTTTCTTCTCATGTCTTTGGTGCCCCTGCTCTTGCTACCTAATCTCCCAGTGCGGTGTCCTCCCCCCACCACCAGCTGTTCTAAAAACACTCTTGAGATGGGTTTGTTTTGGATGTACGCTGTTTCTGTGTGGGCTGACCAAAGTTCTGTCAAGTTATTCAATCTGGTGGAAAGTGGATTTATTTTATAAGCTGTTGCATTTGAATTTAGTTTTCAGGCTGTTTAGTTGTTGTTTGTCACGTGTTTTTTTGGCTGGCCTGAGTCACCTGGAAAGGAAGATGCTTAACGCTGCCACTTTCACCCTTTTAAATAACAAAAACGTCCTGCTTCCTTCTTTTTTAAGCGCACTGCAGGCTCATCTTTGGCTTGTTACCTGATCCGCCGTGTTTTACTGTAGAAAAGGGATTCGATGGCTTCTGGCCACTTTGATCCTCCTCCCCAGCATGGGACAAAAGACAGCGATTTAATTCAAGAGATGACACTCTTTCCCTGAGGGATTTTGTTATCTGGTCTGCCGGTCGAGTGCAGGAGTCTGACTGGCAGCAGGATGTGTCGTGCGTGGGGGTAAACCACTGTACACAGTTTTAAAACCTGCACAGCTCAGCGGACTGCAACCGCTGGTGTCCTCCGAGCACCCCCCCCCCACCCAAATAACCGCTCAAGAGGGTTGTGGTGAGATTTATCGGACTTTCTTTTGAGAATGTAAGGAAACGTCCCCTTTTGACAGGGCACAAGTCTTAAAAAAAGAAGTGGGGGGACTGAACTAGTTTGGCAGTATGCAAGTAACATCACGGCGCACAACATCATGGCACGCAACATCACGGCGCATGACATCACGGCGTGTGACATCACACATGGCATCCCAGGAATTGACATCATAGAAAGTGGCATCACAAACCACAACTTTACAGGAAGTGGCATCAGATCTAAAGCCCTCACATATATGTTTAGCAGGTCTATCATGTGTACGTTTGAGCGCATTGCGAGGATAATAGCACAGTGAGCATTGGAAGATATGTGACTTCTACACCTTGCAAGCCCCCAGTTTTATGTAACACATCCTGTACATTTATTTACAAACATATAATTTATTGTACATGTAATATGTACGTGTTGATGCAAAGCGCTCAGACACCCTGCATTGGAATGAGAAGGGCTATACAAGAAAAACAGTGGTACTTAAATTATTCCAACACCTCCTCAGGGGAAATAACCTCTATATAAATGCAATTTGATTTGTGTAAATACTGGGAAAGACCAACACATCCGATATTCTTACAATGCATGCATGCATATCTCCTAAACAGGGACTGAACAAAGACAAAAGCTGCCTCTCTTAAGTATGTGTGAAGTGCTAACAAGGTGTGAGCCTTTGTTTCCCCTCGGCTGCATTTGTGGGGTGTGAGGCTCCTGACTGCTCTGAGCCAAGAGACTCGAACAAAATGAGGCCTGATGACCCCTCAAATTGGGCCTTTGTTATGGGCCCGAAAGCAAAAGACACACAATTGATGGACGGAATGCAGAACAAATCAAAACATTCACCCCCAGTCAAGAGATCTGGGTTAAATCCATCATTCTTTTGCTCACCATGCCACCCCAGTTTAGACCTGGCCATATGCAAATCAGTCTTGACCCTGTGCCCAGGACCCACGTCTGGGCATACCTGGCGCACTTAGGGCGAGAAAGCAAAAGACACACAATTGATGGCTCTCCATGCCACTGGAATCAAGCTATCCTGGCTGAAGAGGGGTGAAACCCGAAACCGGTCCTAGGATGCTTGTTTCCAGTCCAGGGAGGACCTGGCTTGGCAGTTCGGGCTGGACTGTTCCCATGTGGCACAGGGTCAAGACTGATTTGCATATGGCTGGGTTCAAACTGGAATGGCATGGTGAGCAAAAAACGATGGATTTAGGCCCAGATCTCTGTACTGGGGTGAATGTATGACATTGTTCTGCATTCTGTCCATCAACTGTTGTTTTTACATTTGTCACCCCGAGTGGGACGGGTATGCCCAGACGTGGGTCCCGTGCTCTCCATGCCACTGGAATCAAGCTATCCTGGCTGAAGAGGGGTGAAACCTCGAAACCGGTCCTAGGATGCTTGTTTCCAGTCCAGGGAGGACCTGGCTTGGCAGTTCGGGCTGGACTGTTCCCATGTGGCACAGGGTCAAGACTGATTTGCATATGGCTGGGTTCAAACTGGAATGGCATGGTGAGCAAAAAAACAATGGATTTAGGCCCAGATCTCTGTACTGGGGTGAATATATGACATTGTTCTGCATTCTGTCCATCAACTGTTGTTTTTGCATTTGTTATGGGCCCAGCAGGAGTCTGAAATAAGTATGCCCCATCTCCACCTGCAAGTTGTTGCTTATCGAAAGCAGACAACGTGCAGGCGCTGCTGAAAGTGTCCCGGTGTTTGGAAATTACACCGGGACGAGTTCAGCGCATTATTCTGTGGGGCCCAAATTCTTGGCAGGGTAGCCGGTGTTCACCCTGTGAAAAAAGTGGCTGGACGCCATCCACCTGCGTGTACCCCCGACTCGTGCCCTGCATTTTGAATAAAATAAAATAATGCCTTAGTTGTGCACCCGATGAGTATGTTTAGTAGCTGTCATCTGGGAGAACGCCACCAAGCCGGTAGCATCCCAACCACCGCATTCGGAGTTTACCGCTGGGCTGGCGGTGTGCTAGCCAGCGGTAGTCTTGCTGCGGCGGCTTGCTTCGGCTCACAGAGAGAGCCTAAAGAGAGAGCCTAAAGGCAACTGTTTCTTCTCAACTGTAGGTCCTTGCCAAAACATATCCCAGAAATCAACTTACGCCTGAGCGGAGAACAGCCAGATGCTCTATTTCTGAAACGCAACTATTTTCGACGCAACTGTGGCCGCTAGTAATGAAGGACACGTTGTTTTGTTTTTGTCGTTTCAGTGTTGTTCTGAAAATTTCTTTTTTATGTGATTTTTTTTTGTTTGCCACTTGTTTGGTATTGTATTGTATAATAATTGTTATGTGTACCAACTAATACTTCTGAGCGCAATGTTAATAATTTGTTTTTATTTATATATTGAATAAATTTTGCATACTTTCCTAAAAATATTTCTTATAAGGGCTTTCTTCTGTTTTTCAGTCTTTTTATGTACAATTGTAATGTTATTTGTTTGTGATAAATTGAAAAATTGAATTTTTTCAATACCTTGGACCGTTGTTTGGACTAAACACTGATTGCCCCTGGTTCAGGTGTACAGGGCTGCCCCTGTGGTTGTTAATGACTATTTCTGAAAGAAACATGGCTGCATAAAGACGCCGAACCTGATGTGGTGCAGGCACTACCTCCAGGCTATCACATTCTAAGGAAAGATAGGGTGTTACGGAAGAGCGGTGGGATTGCCGTTATATTTAAGGACCATGTGAAGGGGCGCATTAAGGCCGACATCATACAGGACTGCGAAAGCATGGCATTCACACTCACCTTTTTTTCTCCCATCTGCTCATTGGGAGAATTCTGATCTATCGCCCCCCGGGCCCGTGTGGGATGTTTGTAGAATCCCTCACAGACACTGCTGCATCACTAGCAAGTACCACACCGAACTTCACTATTCTAGGCGACCTTAACCTGCACTTAGAGGACCCTAGTAAATCTGATGCTCTGAGCCTTGCCCAAAATTTAAAGGCCATACAACTAATACAAAAAGTCACAAGCCCAACGCACGACAAGGGCCATATCCTAGATCCGGTCTTTTCGAACGACGATCAGCTCTCAGTAGACAGTCCTATTCCAGCGCCACGGTCTGACCATTTTGTAATTCCGATGTACTGGAAGTCTCCAAATCTAACCACTAACAGGCAACCTTCTAAGAGCTGGAACCGAGCGTGGGCGAAACTTTCGCCTGAGGGTTGGTCCACAACTTTACTGAATTCTAAACCTTTAGGAGACCCCGACCCCAGTAAAGCTCGTGACAATTTTAATCAATGGATTGAGTCCTCCCTGCTCTCCATTATACCATACAAATGGAGTCAAAAAAAGCCTAAGGACAAGCGATCACCGTGGTATACCCCTAAAGTACGAGAATTTAAACAAAAATGTAAAAAATTAGAGAGCCTGGAAGAAAGAATACAGTTTAGAAAAAAAACAGAAGTACAGAGAAGCTATTAAAATGTATCAGGCAGAAACAAAGAGCACAAGCACAATATTATGAGGAGAAAATCACAGAGGCAGCCAACGCTCCAAGGGAAATCTTCCTAATAGCGAAAAACCTGACAAACTGCCCCTCACCTGAATTACCCACAGAATCCGCGCCGCAACGTTGCAAGGAACTAGCAGAATTTTTTAATAGTAAACTCTTAGATATTTACAACACGTTTCCCCACGTCTCTGGCCTCGAGAACCTGGACATAGAAGTAGAAACTTTGGGGGGTGGCTCCTCTCATCTAGAAGATCTTCCCATTATAGACGAGGATACTCTATCCCAACTTTTCACTAAAACCAAATCGGGATCCCCCTTGATGCAGCTCCTATGCAAATGTTGCGGAAGGTGTAGGATGTCATACTACCTGTGCTACTGGAAGTACTAAACTCTTCCATAATCTCCAGCCAAGTGCCCAGGTCATGGAAACATGCCATGGTAAGAGCACTACTAAAAAAAAAACAACCTTAACCCTGAACTTTGGAGTAACTATCGGCCGGTCTCCCTTCTCCCCATGACCAGTAAAATCTTAGAGAAACATGTAAACAGAATCCTCTCTGAGTACCTTGAATCCCACTCGATTTTACATACTTCCCAGACAGGCTTTCGACCTAACCACGGCACAGAAACGGCCCTGTTAGCAGTAGTGGAGGAATCACGGAAAATCCTTGATCAGGGAGGCACAGTGGCGATCATCTTGCTGGACCTGAGCTCCGCATTCGATACGGTCAATTAAAACATCCTTTTTGACAGACTCAGAATGGTGGGAGTGTCAGGTAAAGTCCTCACCTGGATCAAATCCTTTTTAAAAGATAGATCATATCAGGTCTTTGAGGTCAACCACACCTCAAGAAGGGTACCACTCACATGTGGAGTCCCACAGGGGTCCTCATTGAGCCCCACCCTTTTTAATGTTTATTTAAGGCCCCTTGCTGAGCTAGTCCTGCCATATGGGATCCAGATTGTGACCTATGCAGACGACACACAGCTAGTGGTGGCTTTAAGCCACCCAAAGAAGGCGCCAACTTGGAATCTTGCTTGGGAACGGTGGCCACCTGGATGGACCAGTCGTGTCTCAAGCTCAATGGAGACAAGACGGAGTTAATGGTCCTTGGTAACTACTCCACCACTACTCCTGCACTGAGTTGGCCCAAATGTCTTGGCCCATCTCCAAAACCCAAAGAAAGGATTAAAAGCCTGGGAGTATGAAAAGAAAGGATTAAAAGCCTGGGAGTATGGCTGGACAAGGCACTTAAATTTGAACATCAAGCAGTACAATTAGCAGCCTCTTGTTACGGCATCATCAGACAGATGCGGAAAATTCTCCCACTGCTTCCTGAAACTGCACGAAGGACCATGGTACAGGCACTGGTGTTGTCCCGGTTAGATTACGGAAACTCTCTCTACCTGGGCACCCCAAAGGCCACCACAAGAAAACTGCAGGTTGTGCAGAACTGTGCAGCCAGGCTGCTGCACAACATCCCCAGATCACAGTCTGCTAAGCCTGCGCTGAAATCATTGCACTGGCTACCAATAAAGGAACGCATAATGTTCAAATCTTTATGCATTTCGCACAAAACACTGTGGGGGATTGGCCCTAAAATAAATTTCGCCCTTATGGCCTTTCACCGGCCCTCAAGATGCCTGCGATCAGCTAATTTGTTCCTGGCAACAGTACCTAAAATCAAAAGAGCTCGAGCCGGAGGCCGTATGTTCGCCTACAATGCGACGAGACTATGGAACACGCTCCCGACCTATCTCCGTTCATTGACCCATCATTTCTCATTTCGGAAGTAATTAAAAACATGGCTCTTTCAGAACTTGCCGTGAGAATTCTCTCCTTCACTTGCTGCCGCTAGCGCTGGGATGCCTAAGGGTAGCCATGCGCTTTATCAAATGTGAATTAATAATAATAATGCCGCTGCACTGTTGTGTGCGCACTGTTGCCAAGCAGCATGCCATGCATGCTAAAACTGGGGTCAGACAGGAGTCAGAGGTTTTATAATTAGGTATCCATGAATAGGCACAAATCATTTGACATATTATAGCATACAGTCAACCCTGATCTAAACCCATTGATCTTTTCAATTGCACAGTCATCAGTTCTGACTTATCAGGTTGAAGTGCCACCCTATTTTATTAATTTCAGTACGCTATCCTGGCCCAAACTATGGAAGTGTTCAAAATGCTGTCTTCTGGCTGCAGTGGAACGCCTTCAAATGGGATGTATATCTATGTCAAGAACATGTCGATGACAGCAAAGAATATGTCTTCAAGCAGTTTCATATATTTCACATATATTTTGAGTTACATATGCGTTATTGGACATGCAGAACGATATCTAAAAACTAACCACCACCAATGCCCTTGAGTAATTCATCCATCACACAAAGAAGAGTAGTCTTTGTTCCTTGACCTACCTGATAGATTGAAAGACCATTTTCTCCAACATCTTAACCATAGATTGCTAGCTGTAGGGCTGTTGATAGCTAGCAATGTTATCTTATCTAGTCCTCTTTTGTTCAGTATTGGTAATACTAAGGCCCTGATTACGAGTACGGCCGTAATACTGCCACAACCGCCAGGATCTTCGATCGCACAGCGGCAGCGGTGGGAAAAGCGACGCTCCATGGCAGCAGTGCTGATGCAGGCACCGCCATGCTGGTTGGGACCTGTATTTCCATCTACCTTTTTATGGTGGGGACCCCGTCATTAAAAGGTCGTCGGAAAGGCAGGGAAAGGGGCCCCAAACAAGGCCCCATAGGCGATTTTGTTCATTTGGGCATTGTGGGTGGGGGCATATGTTGTGCCCCCCTATGCCTGGACTGTTGTGCGTGCACTGTGTGTATGTGGAGAAGAACCATAGTCACTTAATTTCGGCCAGAACAGATCATTTGTTTAAAATTAAAAGGAAAACAAATACCGGGTATTTAATATGCTCACAGCAGAGAACAGTTTGTCGATCCTCACACTCCACACTTTCTATATTTGTTATTTTTTGTCTTTTCTTTATTTCGTTACAATTTCCTTCTCCTTTCTTCGTGTAGTTTTTCTTTTCTCCTTTCTCCCCTTACTTTGCAATTGTTACTACATATGAGTTTTCATATACACATGGTTTAAAGAACAAAAACGCACGAAACAGCACTCTCCGCCTCCATTACCTCAAGTCTAAGTGTATTGAATTCCTGCACGTACATCAGAATGTCCAATTTAATTTTGAAGTATTGGTCTTGCCTAAACTGCGTGCATCGATCTATTTTGTGCTCATTTGCGTGTTGATGTTTTCCTGTTTGCTTGTTTGTTATTGATACTCACAGAGGCAAACACTAACTGGCTTCACAGGATGTCCTCAATACGGTTTAAAGGCAGCACATGGAAGAGTGGCCTCATTCCACACAGTGGACTGGGCTAGCTGTGAAGTTAATCCCGGTAATGTTTATTAAACATGTTTATGCACTCACATTAAGTACTGCGCTGTTGCTCTTTTGCAATAATACAGCACATGACATTGTCTTCCTGAGACATTTAGGTCATCAACGGCTTCCCAGTGCACTTAAGCATGCACAAAGCAACTTTGTAGATACCCGTGTTAATACTGTGGGGCACCGTCTGAGCGGCCGTCCTAGCAAAATATTTAGAAGGCACCATTCCTACAAGGATTATAACTCGTTTGTTTTGCTTTAGCTATATAGGTGCTTACCATTCCCAGAAATTGTTATTAAGGGTTCACCTGCAAGTGGCTGCATTAGCAATTAAAGGATGGCATTGTTTAACAGATGCAAAAGTGTAGTTGCTTCAAGGTATAGAAGGGGGGTAAAAGTAATCTGTGCACGAGGTTACTGGTTTAAAGGAACATCTAGTAATCTCTTCTACTGTCTGATAAGCTTCCCGATTTATAATCTATCTAGCTATGACCTCTCTACCCATTGATCTAGCTATCTATGTAGCTATCTTCTGTCAGTATACCTGCTGTTTTGCTTGTCCCTCTGTCTTGTAACGGTCTGCTGCTCCATTTGTGTGTCCCACCTTCCTGTTCGTTAATCTATCCAAATATGTATCTATCCAAACATAAATCCATCCTATATATAAATATCGTGTCTTTCTCAGTCACTCCTTTTACAGCTCAAATTGATTTCATATTTCCCTATACAAATTCACCACTAATCCTTTTTCGGTTCCAGAGTAGCGTGCTACTCGCCGAAAAGCACCTTGACGCCTCGTCAGGGGTAGTAAATGCTATATAAATGCAATTATAATTACAGTACACCACATCCAGCCACAGCACTCCAAACAAAAACACATGGGTAAAAGACATTGCCATTTATAACACCAAAAGCTCTAACTCTCGCAAATGCGAGACCTATTGCACTGCAAACGTGTGTTGCAAATGCTTTTAATAGGAGCTCTCAAACTAGAATCTTGGAAGACCACCATCAATTTTCTGGCACAAGTCCATTTTGTCCTACAGTTCTTCCTCCCTGAGCTAGTAATTCATTTAATAACTGCTTTACATTTACCCCTCGAAACCTCTGATGTGGCCCTTTGCCCTGCTTGTGGAGAACCTGAGTGTCAATCTGAGGAGTCCAGGCCAAAAGTAGGTAAAAGGCCAAATCATGTATTCATTGGGGGGGCACGAGAGCCCACAGCAAGATGGCAGCACCCTAATGCAGCTCTGCTGGCTGGGGCTATAAACCTGCTCAAAATCCTGCAATAAGACTACCATCGCCTCTTATAAAGGGGCGCAATCGATCCCCTAACGGCTGGCGAGTGCTGCGGAGATGGAGCTGCCTCGAAAGTGCCACACTGTGGCAAGAAACGACTCATGGTGAAGATCGTGGCCGAGACAAGGAGAAAATGGCGGACGCCGCCTGCCACTAATCAGCTGACCAATGTATTGCGTGCCTGCACGAACTAGTGAGCAAGAAGGCACAGTGAATACCACCCAATAACTGTGGTTGAGATTGGCGCTCCGACAGTGGGCACCAGACTTTGCACAATTGTTTCCTGCAGAAAGCAGCCGTGAGAGGACCAATAAGCGGTCTGCAGGACTTTGGTCAGTACATCTACATCCCTTAGCGTGCAGTGGTGACTGGTGACATTTAAAAGTGGTGGGGCGTAAACTTTGTCTCGGAGTGCACCGTGGCGAGCGAGCCTGAACATCTTAAGGGGGATTCGGGGGGGTTCTCCCCCAGAGAAAATTTTGAAAAAAGAGTGGGTAAATGGTGCACTTTCAAGCAAATTTGAGAAGCAAGAAGGATAATAAAGCAATTGTGAAAGTGCAGTTATTACATTAATAAAGGGATGTCATATAACATGTAGATAGAAATGTTTCTGAAGCTAGGCCCTGCCAGTGCCACGCACCTCTGAGCAATATACACGATGTGTGCCAGCAGGGCCTAGCATCAGAAACATTTCTATCGTTATGTTTTTGAAGCTAGGCCCAGTGCTGGCACTCAGTGTGTATGCTTCTCAGAGGTGCATCACGCGTGGCAGGGCCTGTAGCTTCAGAGTGATAAACATTTTCTGCACCAGTCTGCGTTCTCGCTCTATAAACACTAACACTCTTTGAAGTGCAGAGTCACTCTGCACTTCAAAGAGTGTTAGTGTTTAGAGTGGGAAAGCGACCCGAAGGTAATTCAGAACTTCTTTTGATGAAGGCGCACATTTGCTTTGTTCGACTGTCCTTTAATTGTTCCAATTGCCTCCGAGGTAGTCTCATGGCGATGCCCCGCCGGTACACTTTGGCGCAGTGCTCCTGCGGGGCTTTCGTGGGGGTTGCTTTTCTTCTGTGGGTAGTGCTTTTGTGTATTCAGCGCCAATTAAACACAAGAGCACAAGGGCCTTGTACCACTAGAAACATGACAAATAAAATGCTTTACAGTATTCAGTGCACTCTAGTGCTGTGACAGTGCTCTGACTAGGCCCCTCTGGTCCTGGGTAGTGCCCGCCAGCCCTAAAGAGAGTTCAGCACGCTCCGGCAGCAACACAATCGCTCCTCGGCTCCCTGGAGACCGCTTGTGAGAAGTTGGCCTGGCATATGCGGTCCACTAATTATAGTGGGCACCTTGCACCAGTCCAAACAACCCCTTAATGGAGATAGGTTAAAGACAACCTTATTGAAAGCTATCCTAGTGGTAGCTATGGAGAGCAGCCTTCAGGCTAAGTCTTGAAGGAATGTAAAGCAGCTTGTTTTACCAGTCTATAATCTCTTGAGTGACCAAATGAAAGAGCACCACACCAGGTATATATTAAAAATATATGTATTTATTGCTAAACACACCCCTCTAGTCTCTTTATGAGGCTAGAGTTCGAAGTACACAAGTTATAAGTTATTTAAACACAGTAATAGCACAAATACACGTTTGGGCCCTAGGGGCGTACCAAACCATATACCAATAAAGTGGTATAAGAACCACGACTGAACTAGACACTAGGCCTAGAGCCTCTAGAAGTGATTGGACCACAAGGAACCACCCAAGGTAGTGACACAGGGGACCCACGGGGGACGCGTGCAGTGTAAATACACAACCGCGATACGCAGTTAACTTCTATGGAGAAAGTCGCGATCAGGAAATTAAAGAAAAGGGACACTTAAAAGAGGACTTGGAGCAAACCCTTTGAGAACTAGGTCGTTCTAGAGTCTCTACCCACGGGAGCACCGGAGTACTCGTGTTACCTCACCCAGGGAAGCCGGGTGCATAGGTGCCTTTCGGGGTCGGGTTTCGTCGTCGATTCGAATGGCGATCTGCTGCAAAGTGCTGCTGGCGACCAAGTGGAAAGTGTCCGGGTGGATCCAAGAGTGGATCGGAGATCTGAAGAACCTGAAAGCAGAGGGGACAGAGTCTGGGTCACTAGCCAGTGACCAGGAAGGCGATGGACAGATGCCCACCGATGTCGAGTGCTTCAGGTGCGTTGACGGTCATCTTGACTCTTCAGCCACGAGGTCCAGGAGGCGTTGTCGGCGACCAGGAGCAGGATTCGGGCTGGTACACGATGTCTGTCGAGTGCTGAGGTGTCGGCGACCGGATTGGACCCAACAAGCCTTGGCAACGGCAAGTCTCGATGAAGATGAAGATCGTCGATGGTGCAGACCAGCAAGGTCTGGGGAACTCACCCAGCGAGGGTAAGTGAGGGCAGGCCTGGAGCAACCAGGATGCCCAAGAAGAAAAAGATTGGCCTTCGTGAAGGGCTACTAGCCAACGGGCTAGCGACCGCGAAGGAGCCTCGAGACGTCGCACGTGGATCTGGCTCACAGGACACTCGTGGAGTGGAGGCCAGTGATCTTCGGTGCAGTTGGTGCTGGAGGCTAGGGCTACTCGGAGCCCAAAGCACGACTTCGTGGGAGACCCAGAAGAGGATGCACTTGCAAATGTGCTCGGTGTCCAGGGGTCACGGTCTCACGTTACCCACGATAGCTACGGGCCTCAGCTTTGCTGGGGACTCAGGGTAGCCTCGGGGAAGTCTGAGAATCCACCTCTGGTGATGCGAAGACTTCGGCGTCCGACGGGAGCTTCAGAAATGCAGACCGG
The DNA here is from genome assembly GCA_963921515.1 of Calotriton arnoldi. Classification (NCBI taxonomy): domain Eukaryota; kingdom Metazoa; phylum Chordata; class Amphibia; order Caudata; family Salamandridae; genus Calotriton; species Calotriton arnoldi. Next base: position 4,525,602 of record CAWUFW010000135.1, on the reverse strand, counting down.
ACAAATGCGTCTTTGGTGCCTGCCAAGCAGGGGAGTCACTCCTTGACCCCAAAGGAGATTCTTCTGTCCTCTAATCTTGAGTAGAGCGTCAAAGGTCCAGGATTCTGTTTCAGAGTTTCGTCCAGGGATAATCTAAAGTCCTAAGGACTGGGTTCCTATACTTATACCAAGTTTAGGGGTTGGACTACTCTGTGGCCCCACCTATGGGTGGGTCAGGGCAGAGGGGTGGCTACACCCCTTTCCCTTTGTCCAGTTCGCGCCAAAGCAGGGGCTGCAAGCCCCTGATCCGGTTTGAACTGGGGTATGCACAGGGACACCAAATGTGCCCCCAGTGCAGGACTTCAAAGCACCCGAAAGTGCTCCCGCCCAGCCCCAATACACATTATCCTGTCTGGGGAGGTGGTCACACCTCCCTGGGACAGGAAACCTATTGTCCAGGCCTCCCCTGCCGGAGTTTCGTCCAGCAGCAGGAGGCCAGACTCGTGTCTGTGGCAGCAGCATCCATTTTGTGATGCCAGGGCTTTAGAAAGAAGTTACCGGCCAGGCCAGAGTTAACATGTCTCTCCCTCTAGAAGGGTGGAATGCTACCCCCGCCGCCAGAATTGGCGGGGGGGGGGGGTAGTATTCCAAGATGTTTGACACCAAACACGACATGTTTAGGTGCAGCCATTCCAAAGTTAGCATTTAACGCGAGGTTATAATGCGCTTAAGAGTATATGGTCAGGCTGCACTACAAACAGCATCAGAGAAGGGTCTCCGAACGCTGCAGAGGGGCCCTGCTCATGCAGGGGCACCCTCTCACATAGGAATCACGCACTCTGCCTTCAGGATTGATAAGGCCTGCCTTAGGAGTGACTTATAGGTTTATATGTGTGTATGTATTTAGTGATATAGGTAACCTATATCACAGTAAGGGGTGCATGCACCACCTTACCCAGGCTGCAGTAGCAGACCTGTGGTGTCAGTTTGGATGGCCTTCCAGGGGTGGCATAATATATGCTGCAGCCCCTGGCAGGCCTCTGAGGTACCTATGCCCTGGGTACCTAGTATACCATATACTAGGGACTTATAAGGGCACTCCAGATTCCAATCAGAGATGTGCCTAAGGCACATGGAAACCATTTTACAGAGAAAGCAGATAGACTGGGGCCCTGAATAGCAGGATCCCAGTCCAACTAAGTCATAAACCAGCAAAACACCATAAAAAAAGTGGGGGCAACCATATAGTCAGATTCCACCTTCCTACATAACCCCCCCCAAACGAAAGGAGATAAGGCTAACCTTGGCCAGTTAAGCCTTTATTGACTAAGTGGCCATATAAGGAAGCACCTGCACTAGCATGGTTGCCCCCTGTCTTATGGTCCACTAAGCAATCCCTCACCTTAAGGGTATGAGAGGATCTCCACCATGGGGAGTCACTACCTGTGGTGTGCTTAGGTAAAGTACAAGGCTGGTGAGGTGTCTGAGCAGAGAAGTGAGGCCCTAGGAATGTTGGCCTCAGCTTCCTCAGATCACTAGTCACCATGTATGCCTGTCTTTCCATGACTGAGTTGCACTTTGCTCTAAGGGTCAACCTTTGGCTGCCTACAGCTGGGGTTGGGTCCCTTTGGATGGACTACTGGGGGGACATGGCAGGTTTGGAACCTTCTGGTCCCAGGTTTGCCCTTGCCTACCAGAGTCCTTCTGGGGAGGTCCCTACATAAAGGTATGGGGATCCCTCAGTGTGTAGAGGAATTTTCACCTGGCTAGGGCTACTAGCCTGGGTGCCCCTAATCTGCTGATGGGGGTTCCTCTGGACAGGGGGCCCTGGGGGTCCACTGACCTCCCGGACCTCTGCAGCCCTGGGCTGACTGAGGCAGGGTAGAGAGGGGCAGGTTACCTGCTCCAAACTGGGTACCACCTTGGAAGGGTCCTCTGCCATCAGGGGTGTGGCCAGGCCAGGCCTGACTACCTCTGTGGCAGTTCCTTCACTAGGGGTAGGGTCAGTTCCCTGAGGAGGCTGACCCTTACCTACTGTCTGGGGGAAGAAGACTTCTCTTCAACCCTTGTGCTCTCTTTTGGGGGAGAGTGGGCCATTCTTCCAGGCTCCATCTCTCCAAAATCTTGGGCTGGGGCTGTGGCCATCACAGCCCCACTAACCTTTACAGGGACACCCAACATCCTGAGATGGGTTTGGTGTTCAACTTCAGCCCAGGCTGAAATTTCCAGATCATTGCCCATCAGGCAATCTACAGGTAAGGTGGGGGACACTGCCACTCTTTTTGGGCCTGTGACCCCCTCCCAGCTGAGATTGACTATGGCCATGGGGTGATCTGTTCTGACACCATCAATGTTTTATTTTATTTTTATTTTAAAAGTTTTATATAGCGCTAGCTAGACCCGTGGGTATCAGAGCGCTTTACATACACACTGTACAAAACCAAAGGAAATTGCATTACTTAGTAGGAAGGCAGTAGGGAAGCAACAACAGAGATAAAAAAAAATAAAAAAATACAACATGAAAAATAGTTAAACAGTGCAGCGGAGGGAGAGAAAACAAACGAAGGTGGTTAACACAGACCGGTCACCGCTATCCTTGAATGTCAAGAGAGAGAGGAGTTAATTCGGATATTGAAGTCTAGGTTAGTTGATGTTGGTCCGGAAAGTATTTGTTAAGGAGATGGAGTTTCAGGTCCCTTTTGAAACAGGAGAAGGAGGGGTTGCATCTGAGGACTCTAGGGAGAGCGTTCCATATCCTGGGAGCGTTGCCAGAAAACGATCGGTATTGGGTGGTTTTCTTTTTCAGTTTCGGAGGGATAAGAAGGAGTGAGTTTGAACTTCTCAGTGTTCTGGATTGACCTGCTCTTACCAGTTTGTTGTTCAGGTAGTTGGGGGCCAGAGAGTGAAGGGTTTTGTGTGTGATGCAGGCCAGCTTGTAAATACACCTCCCTTCCATAGGAAGCCAGTTGAGGGAGTTGAGAGCTGGAGTGATGTGTTCCTGGTGAATGTTGGTCACCTGGTAGTTAAACTCAGGTAAAAGCTGGTGAGGGGGGACTAGTTTCCCTGCCACCATGGTGACACTAGCCCCTGTGTCCCTAAATGCCACAGCTTTCTGACCATTAATCATTGGCTCCAGTCTGTACCTGCCCATTGCTGTGGGACCCATGGTAAAGGTGGCAAATCCTACACCACCATCAGAGTCAGAGGAGTCTGTTGAGGGGTCCCTGTCTAAGCCAGGGCCCACCTCAGTTTCTGTTGCAAAAGCACCTAACTTTTTGGGTGCACTACTCCCAACTGGAGGATTACTACTGGTAGTACCAGGAGGGGGGGTAGTAGTTGCTGGGGGAACATTTTCTTTATTGCCAATCCTGGGGCAACTGGGATCAGATTTCCAGTGCCCAGGCTTTTTACAGACATGGCAATAGGGTTTCTTTTCAGGAGAGGAAGGAGTTTGGGACCCACCCCCAGAAGAGGAATTTTGGGGCCCTGTAGTGGACTTATCCTTAGATTTATCCCCACCTTTCTCTTGGGACTTAGTAGAATCTTTCTTCTGGTCACCACCCTGGTTTCTAGTCTTTACTCTGGTTCTGACCCATTTGTCTGCCTTCTTTCCCAATTCTTGGGGAGAGGTCAGATCAGAGTCCACCAGATACTGGTGCAAAAGCTGGTTTTGACAATTATTAAGGATCTGCTCCCTCAATCAAATTGTACAATCCTAAAAAGTCATGCACTTTGTTGCCATGTATCCAACCTTCCAGAGCCTTTGTAGCACAATCTACAAAATCAACCCAGTCTTGAGTCTGAGCTTTTTGGGTGTCTCTGAACTTCAACCTATACTGTTCAGTGGTTAGGCCAAACCCATCTATCAGAGCACTCTTCAAGACTGTGTAATTGTCAGCATCCTCTTCTCTTACAGTGAGGAGCTTGTCTACCTTTGTCTGCAAAGGAGAGCCACAAGATTGCTGCCCACTGCTTCTGGGGGACCTTCTGAACTTTACAGGCCCTCTCCAGTGCAGTTATCCATTTGTGGATGTCATCCCCACTCTGGTAGGGAGGGACAATCTTGTTTAGGTTTCTATGGTCATAAGACCTTTCCCTATCTTTAGGGATATTGCTGCCACCATGGGACTCTAGTCCCAACTTTCTTTTCTCTCTAAAGAGATCTAGGGACTCCCTAAGGCTACTTGCTTCCTTCTGAGTTCAAGCTGAGCTTCCTCATACTGAATCAGCCTCTTTCTCCTCTCATGAGAGGATTCCCTCCTATGAGATGAGACAGAGCTCCCTATTGAGGTGCCAGAGTGGTTAGACTCCTGAGAAGGAGATCTAGACTTTCTGGGCACACTCCTAATCCTTCCTGGGGGGGCAAAGAGGGTATCATTCTGATCATCCTCTTCATCTTCCACAGGAGGGATTGGGTTATCCAGGTCAGGGTCATTGTCACCCTCCTGGCCAGTTTCAGAGGGGGGGCTGGGGGTATTGTTACCCCTGGCCCCTTCCTCTTCTTCTGCCCCACCCTCAGCTCCTACCCCTTCAGTCCCCAAGGGCTTACTAAGGTCATAAGCCACCAACAACTCTTTAAGGTGTTGGGTGGTGTGACTTTGGCCTGTCCTTAATTTCCTCAAGTTACATAATGCTCTCAATTCCAAGAATGGGAGTGTATCATACTTGGAGGGAAGAAGCTCAGTGGCTTCTGGCAAGGATTCTCTAGATCCTACCTTTAAAGACATTACTAGTGTGGGGTGGTGTATGCACTACCTACTCTAGTGTGGCCTACTAAACTCTCTTGAGTTGTAGAAAGGGTGTGCTATCCCTTAACACACAACTCTAAGTTCAGTAGAACTTACTGTATTCTAAGCTTAAATTATATGTACCTTAGGTACCTTTAGTGGTTTTCAGTTGATCAATTCAATTGAGATTATCTGGTAAAACAATAGCAAGCTGGAATCCCACACGCTGCACACCAATGTGAGAAGTTGGCCTGGCATATGCTGTCCACTAATTATAGTGGCCACCTTGCACCAGTCCAAACAACCCCTTATTGGAGATAGGTTAAAGACAACCTTATTGAAAGCTATCCTAGTGGTAGCTATGGAGAGCAGCCTTCAGGCTAAGTCTTGAAGGAATGTAAAGCAGCTTGTTTTACCAGTCTATAATCTCTTGAGTGACCAAATGAAAGAGCACCACACCAGGTATATATTCAAAATATATGTATTTATTGCTAAACACACCCCTCTAGTCTCTTTATGAGGCTAGAGTTCAAGTACACAAGTTATAAGTTATTTAAACACAGTAATAGCACAAATACACGTTTGGGCCCTAGGGGCGTACCAAACCATATACCAATAAAGTGGTATAAGAACCACGACTGAACTAGACACTAGGCCTAGAGCCTCTAGAAGTGCTTGGACCACAAGGAACCACCCAAGATAGTGACACAGGGGACCCACGGGGGACACGTGCAGTGTAAATACACAACCGCGATACGCCGTTAACTTCTATGGAGAAAGTCGCGATCAGGAAATTAAAGAAAAGGGACACTTAAAGGAGGACTTGGAGCAAACCCTTTGAGAACTAGGTCGTTCTAGAGTCTCTACCCACGGGAGCACCGGAGTACTCATGTTACCTCACCCAGGGAAGCCGGGTGCATAGGTGCCTTTCGGGGTCGGGTTTCGTCGTCGATTCGAATGGCGATCTGCTGCAAAGTGCTGCTGGCGACCAAGTGGAAAGTGTCCGGGTGGATCCAAGAGTGGATCGGAGATCTGAAGAACCTGAAAGCAGAGGGGACAGAGTCTGGGTCACTAGCCAGTGACCAGGAAGGCGATGGACAGATGCCCACCGATGTCGAGTGCTTCAGGTGCGTTGACGGTCGTCTTGACTCTTCAGCCACGAGGTCCAGGAGGCGTTGTCGGCGACCAGGAGCAGGATTCGGGCTGGTACACGATGTCTGTCGAGTGCTGAGGTGTCGGCGACCGGATTGGACCCAACAAGCCTTGGCAACGGCAAGTCTCGATGAAGATGAAGCGTCGATGGTGCAGACCAGCAAGGTCTGGGGAACTCACCCAGCGAGGGTAAGTGAGGGCAGGCCTGGAGCAACCAGGATGCCCAAGAAGAAAAGATTGGCCTTCGTGAAGGGCTACTAGCCAACGGGCTAGCGACCGCGAAGGAGCCTCGAGACGTCTCACGTGGATCTGGCTCACAGGACACTCGTGGAGTGGAGGCCAGTGATCTTCGGTGCAGTTGGTGCTGGAGGCTAGGGCTACTCGGAGCCCAAAGCACGACTTCGTGGGAGACCCAGAAGAGGATGCACTTGCAAATGTGCTCGGTGTCCAGGGGTCACGGTCTCACGTTACCCACGATAGCTACGGGCCTCAGCTTTGCTGGGGACTCAGGGTAGCCTCGGGGAGTCTGAGAATCCACCTCTGGTGATGCGAAGACTTCGGCGTCCGACGGGAGCTTCAGAAATGCAGACCGGACAGATGCGTCTTTGGTGCCTGCCAAGCAGGGGAGTCACTCCTTGACCCCAAGGGAGATTCTTCTGTCCTCTAATCTTGAGTAGAGCGTCGAAGGTCCAGGATTCTGTTTCAGAGTTTCGTCCAGGGATAATCTAAAGTCCTAAGGACTGGGTTCCTATACTTATACCAAGTTTAGGGGTTGGACTACTCTGTGGCCCCACCTATGGGTGGGTCAGGGCAGAGGGGTGGCTACACCCCTTTCCTTTGTCCAGTTCGCGCCAAAGCAGGGGCTGCAAGCCCCTGATCCGGTTTGAACTGGGGTATGCACAGGGACACCAAATGTGCCCCCAGTGCAGGACTTCAAAGCACCCGAAAGTGCTCCCGCCCAGCCCCAATACACATTATCCTGTCTGGGGAGGTGGTCACACCTCCCTGGGACAGGAAACCTATTGTCCAGGCCTCCCCTGCCGGAGTTTCGTCCTGCAGCAGGAGGCCAGACTCGTGTCTGTGGCAGCAGCATCCATTTTGTGATGCCAGGGCTTTAGAAAGAAGTTACCGGCCAGGCCAGAGTTAACATGTCTCTCCCTCTAGAAGGGTGGAATGCTACCCCTGCCGCCAGAATTGGCGGGGGGTAGTATTCCAAGATGTTTGACACCAAACACGACATGTTTAGGTGCAGCCATTCCAAAGTTAGCATTTAACGCGAGGTTATAATGCGCTTAAGAGTATATGGTCAGGCTGCACTACAAACAGCATCAGAGAAGGGTCTCCGAACACTGCAGAGGGGCCCTGCTCATGCAGGGGCACCCTCTCACATAGGAACCACGCACTCTGCCTTCCAGGATTGATAAGGCCTGCCTTAGGAGTGACTTATAGGTTTATATGTGTGTATGTATTTAGTGATATTGGTAACCTATAACACAGTAAGGGGTGCATGCACCACCTTACCCAGGATGCAGTAGCAGACCTGTGGTGTCAGTTTGGATGGCCTTCCAGGGGTGGCATAATATATGCTGCAGCCCCTGGCAGGCCTCTGAGGTACCTATGCCCTGGGTACCTAGTATACCATATACTAGGGACTTATAAGGGCACTCCAGATTCCAATCAGAGATGTGCCTAAGGCACATGGAAACCATTTTACAGAGAAAGCAGATAGACTGGGGCCCTGAATAGCAGGATCCCAGTCCAACTAAGTCATAAACCAGCAAAACACCAAAAAAAAAGTGGGGGCAACCATATAGTCAGATTCCACCTTCCTACACCGCTAAGTGCGTTTTCAAAAACCTACGAAAATCAGCAGCGGTCCGTATCTATAATATCCCTGCTGCGAATGTGACACTTCTGCAATACTTGAATGTTTCAACAAACTGGATTTCACACACAACAGTGCAGTGTTCCCATAGCACAGCAGCATTATCAGCAGCCTACAATAACAACTAAACTTCTCATGTTTTAAAAGTAACAATGATTATTCCGGTGAATAGAACCACATTTTTCAATATCCATAATAGTTTTACCCACAGTAGAATTTGCAGGAAATGTACTACCTGTAAACAGAGAAACGTTTTTTCAAATAAGTCACATTTACACAATCCAAAATGGATTCTTTGCTGCGCAACATAAACTAGCAACTCATGCACCATCTCTAAAAGCATTAATCCCGTTCCAATGGAGGACAACTCAAGCTATGCGCGCCAAAACACAGTGCTCCCTTCAAAAATATAAAAGAGAAGTTGATTTTCAAACTACTCACAAAATCTAAAATCTGAGACTTTCTGGACCGCACAAGAAAAAAAAATCTAAATCGTACTTTTGAAAAACTAGTTGGAACCCCACTCGGAGCGCACATAAAAAACATCCAAGAGCAATTTCACAGATGATTGATAAGAGTCAGGACCTGCGGAGATCCGTGCCCACACTTGAAACACCCTACTGCAGAAAGTCTTCAAGAATGGCATATGCTTGCAGGTGGAGGTTTAAGGTTATGGACATGAACTGAGGTGTGTCAGGAGCGTGGCCGTAAGAAATGTGTGGAACACCCATAAACTGTCATTTGCATGGCCGTTTCCACCCGACACACTTCTAAATGTACTTCACAAAACACTGCGGGAGTAAATGTGTTTCCAGCCACAAATATAATTAAAATAGCCAAATGTGTTAATGCTCTTTTGTGGCAAACCGCAGGAGTAAGAATGCAGCACTGACATGAATCTAACAACGTGCAAAGAGGTCGGTTCCGGGTACTTTTAAATATCCTCAAAAAGTCTGAAATCTAGCCAAATCCTAAGAGTTAGCCATACAAAAAGTATATTTCAATTGTTATAATTAAAAATAAAAGATGTTTTGTGCCTCAACCCCATAAAGCATAACGCAGAGACAAGAAAATATTAAATTCACATTTTAGTTCATTTTACCACAGTCATTGTAAAAGAATGGGAAGATTAAAACGCGGTTTTACAGCTAGGCCGGCAGACACTGAAAACCTTTCCCCTGAAGGTATACACACCAATCCCCACTGGAACACACCGCCAGCACCAGAGGCTGAGGTCCCGAGAGATGGTGCACACCTTTTTTTCCATGCCATACGGTGAAATTGCTTTTAAATAGGAACTTGAGACATATTCAACGATACAGACACTTGTTTTGCGAAATCCTAGTTCACAAACAAAACAAAAAAAACACAAGCGTCAACCACACGCTGATTTTAAACCTGCAAACTGAATTCAAAGCTACACTTTCAGAGTCACTTGGAAGCCTAAAATCGGGGCTAGAATGCAATTTATTCCGTGGGTAAATGTCATCAATTACAATTTCAAATTAATAAAACAGATTTGCTAATAACCTATCACACAGTGACTACGTATTAACATCACAATCGGACGGAACACAGCTCGACGTACCCAGACACATGAACCGACTTGGCTCCAAGGCAGGATTGAAGGCATATGTTCTTTCGTGTTCCCCTGTTGGTACGTGGGCATAGCGCCTCTTGACGCAGGCGAGCATGCGGAGCTGGTAGCCTGGATCCCGTGGAATGCGCCGTTAATGTCATGTCATTACACCGTATTGCCGCACTGGTTAATGTAATTGGGTTGCTGTGTGCGAGCAATGATCCATCGCGTGTTATGGCGCTGCAACACATGACATTTAGCAAAGGGAGGTGTAAGCTACCTTGTTTTATCTGCATGGAGAGCGTTTGCAGCAGATACCAGGGGCCATGCCACGAGGCAGGAGGCTGATTAATTCGATGCTGGCTTTATTGGACCGGCCGGATTTATAATAACACAGCGCCCCCGCCTAATGGATGAGATTCGCAGACAGACAGGTTGGTTGTTTGTTCTAGGATTAAATCCTGTCACCCCCGTGTGAGCCGTGCACGAGATGGCACCCCGCCATTCCCTTTCTAATGGGGCATTATTTATTCACAGTGACACTTAGCCAGCTGAAGCTAGGCCCCGCCCCCTCCTTATCCCAACAGGAGCACTTCTAATGAGGGCGATTAGCTAAAGTTATACATTTGGGTAGTAAATAAAACCGCCCGTTCTGGGAGTGCTTCTCTGCAGTTGCGGCTGCAATACTCGCGGAGGTGCGGGAGGAGGGGGAGAGGGGGGGAGGGGGTAGAGAGGGGGGAGAGAGGGGGTAGAGAGGGGGGAGGGGGAGAGAGGGGGAGAGGGGGGGAAGGGGGAGGGGGGAGAAGGGGGAGGGAGGAGGGGGAGGGGGGGGAGGGGGAGGGGGGGGAAGGGGGAGGGAGGAGGGGGAGGGGGTTCTCGCCGGGGACGTTAAAATAGAATGAAAACTTACCTGACCGGGTCCGCGCCGCCTCTGCTCCTGGGCCGGGTTTCGCGCCGCCTCTGCTGCTCCTGAAGCAGAACAGGCATGCTCCCTCCCCTCCTGTAAGCCAATCAACACCGCTGCAATGGCAGCGTTGTGATTGGTGGGGAGTCCCGGACAGCTGTAGGGAAGCCATTTTCTATATGTAGGCTGATGTAGAGTGCGCATGACTGCTTTGGTCGGCCCCAGGGCCGACCAAACAGTCAGGGCACTGAGAGTGGTGCAAGCCACTCCTCCCCGACCCGCCCACCCCCAACCAGGGGCACCTAATGAGCAGTGGTATTTAGTTGGGTAAATGAAGGCGCCACTCGGGAGAGATAACACAAATATTTGATATTTACTTGCTGTATTGATCACGGTGCTGCAAGGTGAAGAGAACCACTGACCTCCTCAAAACACAAAATGGCCTTGGCCAATTGACAGATATACAAAGGAATTCCTCAGCACACGTCTGTTATGTCACAATATACATAAACATGCTTGATGTGAGCATAAGTAAAATACAAGTAGGTAAGTTCTTATTTCTTTTTTTCCTTTTTATTTTCCGATGTTCAGACAGCCGACACGTGTTTCGTCGCTTACATGGGAATTAATCCCGCGACTTTATCAAGGCTATCGTCTTCCTGTGTATAACCTTTATTAGTGGTGTTAATTCCAACCCACACTGGGATTCAATATCTCGCGACGTCTCACTTCTCAATGTTAAATCCAAGGGATCCCTGTATGTCCCAGAAGTCCAGAATCTTATTTCTTAGTAGTTTGATCCCACACACGGACGTCGCTCCTCGTGTTGCCGAGTACGGTGCACCAACCAGGGGGCTCCCACCTGCCCCCAACCAGGCATACCCCTGCCTTCTGCTTTCTCGCAGTGCGAGAAGCTGAAAATAAAATGGTATTTTAAATACCATTTTATTTTCTGCTTCTCGCACTGCGAGAAAGCAGTGGGGCGGCGCTCCAATGCCCTAATGGAGCGGCCGCCACTGTTCGAGTCCATTCTGAGGTGAGCACGGGGCGGGCTATGAGGAGTGCACGTGGACGACTTACGGGGCAGCTGCTATCAGAACAGACGGACAGCGCCGCTAGACCCCGGTGTGGAGTTCACAATGGGAGGGGGACTGCAGCGCGAGCCTGTCTGTGCTGCTCGGAGCAGCCCAGGCCTGGAACACACTCGCTCATGAGGAGTGTAAAAGAACAGTCATGTGAACGGTGAATTGCTGGACTCACGAAGCGTTTGGATGTTGAAAGAGGCGGCATAGAGGAGCCCTGCTGCATGCAATGAATATATTGACTGAATGCCCGGTAAGCCTCATAACCATTTTTAATAGTGCAGCAGGAGGATATTGCACTAAGCATTGCAGAGAAAGGCGCAAGAAGTGAACTGATCGTATGGCCTGACCTGTTGGTGGACATAGCCTATAGGAGGGTAATGCAGGCCTTGGTGAAAAAAGGGCTGCCCATCGTCACTCTCTCAGTATATACAGGCTCGTGCTTACGTGGCCAGGGCGCAGGAGGTGGGGTCTGAGGTGTTGGCTCGCTGGAAGGGACGCCGTCGACACTATACGGCGCAGGCCTGCCTTACCCGGAGAGGCGATACGGAGGGGTCTGCGTGGTGCTCCGGGAGAGACAACACACGTTGGCGTCTGAAGTGATTGTGCTGCCCTACAGGAGATGGCTTCTCTGATACCTGCCTGCTCTGTCCTTTACCTTTCTCTAGATTGAGGGGCCTGCAGGTGAGCAACTTAGCTATGGGGAAAACTGACAAACACCAATCGAGGCTGATGTTTGAAGCTTGGCGATCCATGAAGGCCTAACAGCATGCGCTAATGGACTCAGAGCAGGACCTATCGGCAGGTGGTAGCGCCACTCTGGAAAGTACGTTGCTGGGAATGCAGCAAAGTCTGTCCATTGATGGCAAAATTGACACTTTAAATATGCGCATGGACCACATGGCAACAGAATTGGACAAACAGGGCACCCGCATTGCGGAAGCTGAGCAGCGTATATCCACAGCTGAGGATGGCCTAAACTGCGATCATACAGCCGAAGAATGAGGACTTGGAGGCGAGATTGCATCAGAATAATCTCCCATTACGGGCATAACAGAGTCCACGAACACTGGCAGGCTGGAACAATACATTGAAAACATGCTGAAGGAGATGTTTAGAGCGGAGCATTTTTTTGCAGTGTTAAGTGTTGAACATGCCCATAGGTCGCTCGCCGCCAGACCGATACCTGGGGCACCTCCGCAGCCCATTATTGCCAAGCTACTGAACTATTGTGATCGTGATACGGCACTTCATCTGGCACGTGAAGCGGGCACTACTTCATATCAGGGAAATGAGATGGCGCTATATCCTGACTTTACAGTAGCGGTTCAGACAGCGCGACGAGAGTTCCTACCAGTGAAAAAGAAATTACAGACAATGAACATGCAATATACAATGCTGTACCCGGCCCGATTGAGAATTAAACATAAGGCAAGCCAAAAATGTTCACAACACCTAAGAAAGCAATGTCCCTAATCAAAACGATGGATTGTTCTGACAAGAGGCACCCTGATGCTGATAATGATGACAGAGCAATCGAGAAGATTAGACGTGGGCTCTGATGATCTCAGATGACTCGAATATATGCCCTCAGTGAGGTACCGGGGATGAGAAGTGATAATGTTGCTTGCAAAATAACTTCTGGGGTCGGTATGCCCACTAATGTTACAGGAACTTCGCTTTATGACAAGCTAGTGCCTTAAGACTGATATATTTGACTGGTATGGTATGTTACTGTGAGCGATGGCATATGATATAGTGCAATGGATGGCATTAGGCTTATGTGGACTTGTGCACTGCTCAGCCAATGGGTTATCATGGAGTCCTTGAAACAAAGCCCTGACCACCTCCACTATGTGGAGGGGCACCGGCCACTAGCGCCCCTCAGAGGGCGCACCCCGAATGTTTACACTTTGTTTTAGGTGATTGCATGCAAGTATGTAGTCTTGTTTACCATGTTATACATGTTTTTTTTTTGTTTTTTTTTCTGGGTAGAATATAGTTTTTTTTTATTTTTTATTATTGAGTTTTAGGTAAGCGTGTACAGCACACAAGAATAGCATCAATGATCATAAACAAATCAAATAAACAATGTAACAACACGTGGCAGAATGCATGTATATCAGGTAAATGTCATGTGATAATATCTGCAATGGACAATAGATTATCATGCTTGCTATAACATACATCATAGAGTTAACGTACAGTGTTATCTGGGGGCACATCTGTCAATACGGTCCGTAAGTATTGTAATAATGGTTCCCATACATCAGTAGGTCGAGATGAGGAAGGGAGTTCCTCCGCATAGAGAATTAACCGGTCCCGGCAACTCGCTAAGTCTTGAAGCCATCGTGCAGTCGTTGGCACAGCTGTGCTCTCCCATGTCATTGCCACTCGCCGTTTGGCCATTAATAGAGCCACTTTGACCAGTTTGCCGATGACCCCTTTCACAGAAGGCACCAATCCCAGCAAGCAAACATGTGGGGAACATTGCAACTCCAGACCAACCATTTTGGATAATGTTGGGATCACCCCCACCCAGAACTGTGCAACCCCGGGACACTCCCAGGACAAGTGCCAAAAGTCGGCGTCTGCCGCTCCACATCGCTTACATAGGTCGTTGTCCCGAAGCCCATATTTAAATAACCTACTGGGAGTATAGTACACTTGGTGTAGATATTTGAAATGTAATATGCGGAGATTACCATTCGAGGTTAGAGCCCCCGTGAGCTGGCAACTGTATTCCCAGTCTGGTAGTGTCAAAGGCGGGTCTAGACGAGCATTCCATATCTCTAAACTCCGGTTGTGGGGCTGCGGCCTCTCCTCCCTAGCAGCGCGATATAGCTTAGTGAGAAGATTGCGTCGCGTTGGGCTAGTAAGCAGGGTGTGGAGTGTTTGTAGTGGTACGGGTTCCGCAGGAAAGGTGTGATAGTGGGTTTGTATCGCTTTCTTTAATCTGTGGAAGAGGAACGTGAATAGTGACGTTTTATTCTGTATGCAACTGAGATCGTCATTTGATAAAAAAACACCCTCCGGAAACAAGTCTTGCATTTTAACTATTCCTACCTGGTGGAAGGCGCGCATGGCTCCCGTCTCATGTGTCACAGACAAATCCGAGTGGAACGGAAGAGGCAAGATAGGGGAGTACAAAGGCAGGTTCCCGTCCATGCGGCCCAGTGCCTGCCAGGCCCTTATAGTAGCGTCAACCGTGTTGATTTCCGTGCGGGTCTGTCTCAAAGTGCGTCAGCATGGACCCCAAAGGGACAGGGTGGGCGTCTCCGTCCTCTATCGCAACATGCGAGATGAATGCATGCGCACCGACCCAATAGCGCGCATAGATAATACAAATATAAGTCAGGTACGCTAAAGCCCCCGTGTTTGTAGTCCATGATAAGCGTGTTCCAAGACACCCAGGCCTGTTTCCCCCCCCAGACAAGCTTAAGGAGCGAAGAACGCACAGTATTAAAAAAATGCTGGGTGATGGGAATCGGTATGTTACTAAAAAGATATAAAAATTGCGGCAGTACTACCATCTTGATTAATGCGATACGGTCAGCCAGGGACAGAGGAAGTCTCACCCAGTTGTCCACCTGCCGCTCCAGTTTGGCGCATGCAGGGCCGTAATTTTCACGTATCAGGGTCTCTGTGTACCCATATCCCCAGGAATTTCATGGGGTCCAATGACCACTCAAGTGGATATTCTAATTCGTGAGGCGTGGTGCACTCCGTGAGTGGTACTATCACCGATTTGGACCAGTTTATCTGCAGGCCAGAGAACAAACCAAAGCGGATAAATTCCCGCAGCACTGATGCCAAAAAGGTGCAGTGTTCCCGTAGAAAAAGCAACATGTCATCTGCATACAAGGAGATGCTGACCGGGCGGTGGGCGAAACGAAGGGCCGCGGCCTGATGTCGCTGCCTGATGATGCAGGCAAGAGGTTCGAGTGTCAGCGCAAAAAGAAGAGGCGATAGGGGGCATCCCTGTCGCGTTCCCCTGGTGATGCAGATAGGGTCTGATGTGCTACCCTCCACACGACACTATGTCTTAAAAGAATTCCCTTTGGGAAACCACAATAGCATACTTAATCAATCACTTCTCACTCAAACACCTATTCACACAGGAACTGTACCAGTAGCCAAAAGTCAAATATATGAATGGTTTATTCATCAAATAAATGCAATAAGTTAAAAATGATTAAAAGAAAAGAGTTAGTCAACTCATGGATTAAAATACAATTTCATCAAGAATTATTGCACAATGTGCAGCAAAAACATTTCTTACACAATACACAACCACTTTTAGGTCAGCATTAATGATCCATTAAAAATATAATTGTTTTCAAAATTACAACAACACCAATGATGTGCACCGGATTTATATACAACAAGACCAAGAAGCGACGCGTTTCGGTGGTATCAGCAGGTCCAAACCACCTTCTTCAGGCTTTACATTAAAACGTGTCCCGGCACTTTAAAATCTATGTATAAAAATATATATATATGTATACATATGAAATCAAACATATTGCAACACTATTCATTTGGTACACAAACATATTTATCCTTTATTTTAAACAATGCATTAAAATGTCATGAAAAAACACACATACATAAGACCATCAGCTCTGTCACATAATTCCTTAAGATCTCCACATCCACACTCAATTCTTCAGACATATATCAAACTAATCATCAAACAAGGACTCCCATACATCTCAGGCTATAAAAATAGCTCTGACTGGTATATGTGTGTTGGTGAGAGACACTACCACTCTTTGCATACTCAAATGCCATGACCACCACTCATTAATTAAGGTGCTGGTCTGCTTGCCATCTTACAAATCCTCTCACATTCACACAACAGGAGTAATTCCAAACACCCACCGTAATGTCAACGTGCGGTTATGTAACGGGGAAAGAAATCCTCCCAGTCTCTAGTGGCCAACAGATCCAAGACTGCACTGGAAAAAGACTCCTATCTTTAAATAAGGAACAGCCCAAATTAGCACAAAAAAAAATTTTCCGGATAAAATTCTCACTTCTTCTATCCTCATGTTTCATCATAAATCCTGCTACATACCTCAAAATTCTGAACATAAGGCCTGTCACAGTCTGTTAAAACATTTCATCCGCTGGAAATAGGCCAAGGGTGCTGCCCTGCAATCCGACATCAAGAATATTATTTATAATCATGGAACTCTCAGGCTTAATAGTGTGAGCTCTGATCAAACTCTTGAGGAAATTATTTTTATTTTTATTTTGCTATTACCTTATCGATGTTCAAAAAAAAACTCCCTCTTTAGAGCCAAGATTTGAATCAGTTTCCTGTTTGTCAATACTCTTTAATTTCTCCCTTCCAGTTTTGATTTAAAACACTAACACCTATAAATAAAAACATAGTCTCAATCATTTAATTCTCTCTTTTTAGTATAAACAAACTTAATCTAAAATACTTTTAAGGCAATTCTTCTAATAACTGCTCTGTTAACCTTCCACATTTGAGAAGTCCCTACTTATTTAAAAAAAAAAAAAAAAAGCTCTGAACCCGGACAGGAAAGCCTAGGCCTCGCTAATATCTAGCGGCTTCTCTGGTTGTTTCAAACATTTTAATGCTCTAACCCACTAATTTCATGCATGATAAGCCCACTTATGTATAGTTAATGAAGACGCATTATAAAAATAAGTAGGGACTTCTCAAATGTGGAAGGTTAACAGAGCAGAACAGAACATCGATAAAGGTAATAGCAAAATAAAAATAAAAAAGCCTGGCTGATGACGGCTGAATAGCCAGAAACCGGTCCCAGGATGCTTGTTTCCGGTCCAGGGAAGACATGGCTTGGCAGTTCGGGCTGGACTGTTCCCATGAGGCACAGGGTCAGACTGATTTGCATATGGCCATGTCTGAACTGGGGTGGTGGAGTGAGCTAAAGAATGATGATGGATTAAACCCAGATCAGTTGACTGGGGGTGAGTGTTTGATTAGCTCAAGCGCTCCGTCCATCATCCCTTTTGGTATCGCTTTGTTCGCCTTAAGTTGGCAGGGTATGCCCAGACGTGGGTCCCTTGCTCACTTTGCCACTGGATTCAAGCTAGCCTGGCTGATGACGGCTGAATAGCCAGAAACCGGTCCCAGGATGCTTGTTTCCTGTCCAGGGAAGACATGGCTTGGCAGTTCGGGCTGGACTGTTCCCATGAGGCACTGGGTCAGACTGTTTTGCATATGGCCATGTCTGAACTGGGGTGGTGGAGTGAGCTAAAGAATGATGATGGATTAAACCCAGATCAGTTGACTGGGGGTGAGTGTTTGATTAGCTCAAGCGCTCCGTCCATCATCCCTTTTGGTATCGCTTTGATTTCATATGTATACCTATATATATATTTTTTATACATAGATTTTAAAGTGCCGGGACACGTTTTAATGTAAAGCCTGAAGAAGGTGGTTTGGACCTGCTGATACCACCGAAACGCGTCGCTTCTTGGTCTTGCTGTATATAAATCCGGTGCACATCATTGGTGTTGTTGTAATTTTGAAAACAATTATATTTTTAATGGATCATTAATGCAGACCTAAAAGTGGTTGTGTATTGTGTAAGAAATGTTTTTGCTGCACATTGTGCAATAATTCTTGATGAAATTGTATTTTAATCCATGAGTTGACTAACTCTTTTCTTTTAATCATTTTTAACTTATTGCATTTATTTGATGAACAAACCATTCATATATTTGACTTTTGGCTACTGGTACAGTTCCTGTGTGAATAGGTGTTTGAGTGAGAAGTGATTGATTAAGTATGCTATTGTGGTTTTCCAAAGGGAATTCTTTTTAGACATAGTGTCAATTGGTGTCCTGTCCCCTTTGGTAAGTAGGAGCACTCTGTATTTTTTTGGAGCTTCTAAGCACGATCCTTGTGACTGGAGAGTTTTTGTGGGGCGTATTGAATGCGATATCCATCATAGTTAGTTTAACAGATGGATCAGTTTAAAACGTTTGGTTTACAAGATTATCAATACCAGAAAAGGAAATAAATTTACGGTTATCACCAATAAAAGTGAAAAATGGGGTACTTTGGTAAATCTTAAAAAGAAACTGATCAGAACAGAGGCCCATGCAGACTTTTTAATAGAATATGTTAAATCCGGGGTGATTCCTATTGGATTGCAAATTCGCAATGAACCTGGTGTTTTTGTGGAACATAAGAAATTCCTTGAAACTTGGTCTCAGATCTCCAACCGTTGCAGTCGTAATTGGATGTTGTTAATAATTGAGACTGCACAGGAAATTATAATTATAGAAAAAGAAGCAATAGAAAAATTGGAAGCTGAATTGAGGGGACAAACAGCTGTAGAGGAGGCAAAATTAAAACTTGAGGAGATCAGTAGAGATGTTGATGGCTATAGGGATTATTTAATAAATAAAAAAACTAACAAATTAAAAAAGGACATCAATAGATTCAGTAATGAGCTGGCTTATCCTTTTCTGAAGGAGAATTATTATGACAAAAAAATGATCAGGGATGGGACAGGAATCCCTTTAAAAGATCGAGATATGTTAGAGGGGGGAGAAAGGGAGTCACATTTTCTGAGACCTCAGGATCAAGCAGTGAGGAAGAACAAGATAGTAGAGAGGAACACAATGGAAGAGGGTATGGTGAAGATTGTGGAGTTTTTTTAGAGCAACAAAAAAACAGGAGAGGACGGTTCAATGGAAATCAAATAAGACCTCAACAAGCACGCAGCCAACCTCCTCAAGAATACATACGGACCAGGAGCCAGAAATACTGGCGTTAGACAAAATTCCTGTTATTAATTTGTCTGGGAGAACTCTTAATGATCAGGAAACTGAGGTTTTAGGTAGAGGTTTTAGTTTTGTTCCCACCACAAGGATTAATAAATTCCAATTAGAAAAAGACCTTAAAATGTTCTTTAGGAAGATCAGATTAAAAAGGTTTTTTGAGAATAGACCACTGAGAGAGTCAAGTAATGTAACGGGTTTCAAACCAAAATCAACGTTCACTCCATCGATAGCTCAGGTCGGTAGTAACATAGACATATTTGAAAAGGCAGTAGAAATAGGGATTCATGATATCATTAAAAAAGATTGTCACCAACAATACAATCTCAATAAAAAGCAAAGAATAGCGATCAGCACACTGAAGGAGGACACCACTATCACCATCAAACCCGCCGATAAGGGGGGTGGGGTGGTGATATTTGATAGTTGTGATTATGACAATAGGATGTTTAAACTACTAGATGTCCCGGAGCACTATGAAAAAGTAAGTGAGTGTGAATTGGTGATCTTGACTAGGAAATGTGCTGCCTTTCTAGTGGAGGCAAAAGAACAAAATTTGATTAGTGATGAAGAATTCAGATTTTTAAACAACCAGAATCCGAAGATCCCAGCCCTATATGGGTTGCCTAAAATCCATAAGAATAGCCTTGATCCCCCAATGAGACCCATCGTGAGCTGTTTGGGTTCGCTTCTCGAACCCTTGAGCAAGTACGTAGACTTTTTTTTAAAGCCATTAGTGAGCAAACTTAAATCCTATGTGAGGGATTCATCGCATATTATTGGTCTGGTTGAAGATAAGCCATTTATGGGAGAGACTCAGTGTCTAGTTACTCTAGACATTGAGTCTCTCTACACGAATATACCCCAGCGAGCAACTGTTGAGGTTATTGATAGGATTTTAGAAAGTTCCAATATTGAGGGAGCCAATAAAGAATTTATTGTCCAGTGTACAAATTTGGTCCTTTTTAATAATATTTTTCTTTTTAAAGATCAATTGTACCGTCAAAGGAAAGGGATCAGCATGGGGGCCACTTGTGCCCCCAGTCTGGCCTGTTTATATGTGGGTGATTTTGAAGAACGCCACATATACAATGAACTTGCACCGTTTTATGAAAATGTGCTTGAATGGCATCGTTTTATTGACGATGTGTTTTTTATTTGGGATGGGCCCATTGAGCTCCTGTCAGTTTCTCATCTGGTTAAATCTAGGGGATGAGAATTTAAAATTCACGGCCCACCATAGTAAGGAAAGGGTGGATTATCTGGACATTACAATAAAAGCAATGGGTGGTAAATTGGAGGTGGAATTGTTTACCAAGCCTATGGCAAAAAATACTTTACTCCACTACTCCAGTTTCCACCCAAAGTCACAGAAGGATAATATCCCGTTCAGTCAGTTTCTCCATTTAAGGAGAAACTGTACAGATCTCAATGACTCTTATGAACACTCAGAAGTATTGAAGATTAAATTGAAGGATAGAGAGTATCCCCAAAAACGTATATCCCATTCATTCAAAAAGGGCCAGGTTTTATGACCGCGATGCAATGCTGAACAAAACCAAAAAGGAACAGGAGATGTCAAGAGTAGTGTTTGTAAGCCAATTTAATAATTTGAGTAACAAAATAAAGAACGTGGTAAATAAACATTGGAATATCTTGAATGACCAGGAAGAAATTAAATTGGAAAAGCCGTTGTTTGCTTTTAAGAAAAACATCAACTTACGTAACCAGTTAGTTCACACGTACAGAGAAGAACCTAAAAATAAACAAAGGACGCCAGATAACACTGTTGCTAAAGGAAACACACGCTGTGGTAATTGTCAGATGTGTGATCAATGTTTGGTGGCTAAAGAGCTAACACATAACGGCAGAAAAGTAAGAGCACATAGTGTTAACAATTGCCGTAGCAAGAATGTGATTTATTTCCTGCGCTGCCCCTGTGGCCTAGCCTATGTAGGCGAGACCGGCCGAGAATTGAGGGTCAGGCTAGCTGAACACAAGTCAGCGATTAAAACTAGGAAATGTAATGCTCCACTAGTGTCCCACTTTATTGATTGTGGACACAAAGAGACAGAGTTTGTATGGTTCATTCTGGAAAAAGTCACCATGAACAAGAGAGGTGGCAATATGGAGGAGAAAAGTAAATCGAGAGAACAGTGGTATATCTCCATATTGAACACCATAATACAGGGCTTGAACACTAGAGAAGAGTGGGAAAGATTAATTAATTGATTTAACAATATCTTCTCAGTAGTAGCGATAGCATTTTAGATGTCATTGTTCTTTTAAATTAGAATGGTTCAACAGAATGGCTACAATAGGACTAAAGGTAAAGACATAATTGCAAAAGACGTTGTGAGTCGAACATTCCCTCTGAAATTAGCGAGACTAGTATGGTTCATATTGCACATATATAGATATAAATCCAGGATAGGACGGCTGAGCACCTTGTTTCTTAAAAGGTGGAGATCGTAGCTGATTAGAATAGTTGTCACGTGACCTCCAATTGATTTTATGCATCTCAATAGTATAAAAATAATGTTTTTTTATATATAAAATCTATGTCATTTATAATAGCAGCATGAGTTTCATCTCTTCACGTATACCCTAATTTTGGCTAAACAAATTACAGCTCTTTGGTTGTCCCAGATAGGGGACGATACACCTTTTCTCATGGCTGCCATAGCTTTAGGACTAACTCCATTTTCTGGGTTGGGCATGAATAGAATTTAGTAAAAAAAGTTCTATATTAGATAAGGAAACAGTGAATAAATGCACGATATACTTGGCGGTTTACCTTATTGGCTGAATGTAAATACTTATACGGCCACTAATCATAGGAGTACGGGATGTTTTCCCCATTTAAAGATGGCGTGATAAATGCCCTTTGGGCAGTCGTCTTTACGCTCTAGTGCTGGGGATGTTTTGGCGCGACTAATTAAGGAGACCGGAAAGAGTATAAAAACTGCATGTAGGGAGGTTACGCATAACCTACAAGGACGGGCGATTTGTACAAGACACGGAGATTTCAAATCCCGGTAAGTGGAGCTATATGTGGTGTCAGGAAAATGCGCAGTGTGTTTTGCTAATAAGTTAAACTACTAACCACCGTACTTTCGATAGTCAAGTAAGTTTAACGTATCGGAAATCATTGAATTTACGGTATGTGAATGCTCCATGTTGTATTTATTTTTAGTGAGCATTATTCAGATCAAAGGGCCCGGAGTGGGCGCTATTTATGAGTTGAAATGGATGCCATGCGTCTTCATTAACTATACATAAATGGGCTTATCATGCAAGAAATTAGTGGGTTACAGCATTAAAATGTTTGAAACAACAAGAGAAGCCGCTAGATATTAGCGAGGCCTAGGCTTTCCTGTCCGGGTTCAGAGCTTTTTTTTTTTTTTTAAATAAATAGGGACTTCTCAAATGTGGAAGGTTAACAGAGCAGTTATTAGAAGAATTGCCTTAAAAGTATTTTCGATTAAGTTTGTTTATACTAAAAAGAGAGAATTAAATGATTGAGACTATGTTTTTATTTATAGGTGTTAGTGTTTTCAATCAAAACTGGAAGGGAGAAATTAAAGAGTATTGACAAACAGGAAACTGATTCAAATCTTGGCTCTAAAGAGGGAGTTTTTTTTGAACATCGATAAAGGTAATAGCAAAATAAAAATAAAAATAATTTCCTCTAGAGTTTGATCAGAGCTCACACTATTAAGCCTGAGAGTTCCATGATTATAAATAATATTCTTGATGTCGGATTGCAGGGCAGCACCCATGGCCTATTTCCAGCGGATAAAATGTTTTAACAGACTGTGACAGGCCTTATGTTCAGAATTTTGAGGTATGTAGCAGCATTTATGATGAAACATGAGGATAGAAGAAGTGAGAATATTATCCAGAAAACATTTTTTTTTGCTAATTTGGGCTGTTCCTTATTTAAAAATAGGAGTCTTTTTCCAGTGCAGTCTGGGATCTGTTGGCCACTAGAGACTGGGAGGATTTCTTTCCCCGTTACATAACCGCACGTTGACATTACGGTGGGTGTTTGGAATTACTCCTGTTGTGTGAATGTGAGAGAGGATTTGTAAGATGGCAAGCAGACAAGCACCTTAATTAATGAGTGGTGGTCATGGCATTTGAGTATGCAAAGAGTGGTAGTGTCTCTCACCAACACACATATACCAGTCAGAGCTATTTTTATAGCCTGAGATGTATGGGAGTCCTTGTTTGATGATTAGTTTGATATATGTCTGAAGAATTGAGTGTGGATGTGGAGATCTTAAGGAATTATGTGACAGAGCCGATGGTCTTATGTATGTGTGTTTTTTCATGAAATTTTAATGCATTGTTTAAAATAAAGGATAAATATGTTTATGTGTACCAAATGAATAGTGTTGCAATATGTTTGATTTCATATGTATACATATATATATATTTTTATACATAGATTTTAAAGTGCCGGGACACGTTTTAATGAAAAGCCTAAAGAAGGTGGTTTGGACCTGCTGATACCACCGAAACGCGTCGCTTCTTGGTCTTGTTGTATATAAATCTGGTGCACATCATTGGTGTTGTTGTAATTTTGAAAACAATTATATTTTTAATGGATCATTAATGCGGACCTAAAAGTGGTTGTGTATTGTGTAAGAAATGTTTTTGCTGCACATTGTGCAATAATGCTTGATGAAATTGTATTTTAATCCATGAGTTGACTAACTCTTTTCTTTTAATCATTTTTAACTTATTGCATTTATTTGATGAATAAACCATTCATATATTTGACTTTTGGCTACTGGTACAGTTCCTGTGTGAATAGGTGTTTGAGTGAGAAGTGATTGATTAAGTATGCTATTGTGGTTTCCCAAAGGGAATTCTTTTTAGACATAGTGTCAATTGGTGTCCTGTCCCTTTGGTAAGAAGGACCACTCTCTATTTTTCTGGAGCTACCCTCCACACGAACATACGCCGTGGGATTAGTATACAGCAGCGTTATCCAGTGAATAAAAATAGGTGGGAAGCCCATACGACGCAATATGTAAAAAAGGTAACTCCACTCTATAGAGTCAAATGCTTTGGTGGCGTCAAGCATGACAGCTGCTGCCTGCAGCCCGGGATCAAGTATGTGAAAGGTAGCGAAGAGAGCACGCAAGTTTTGAGATGTAGAGCGAGTGGGAATGAAGCCAGACTGGTCCGGGAGGACCAAGCCCTGCATAAAGGGGTGGAGTCTAGTGGCTAGTATTTTGGCCAATATCTTGGCATCCGTATTTATAAGTGAGAGCGGCCGGTATGAGTCGCAGCTATGAGGCGGTTTGTCCTTCTTGAGTAAGGTAATGATCAGAGCTTCCCGTAATGTGGGCGGCAGTGTGCCAGAGTCATAGGCCTCAGCGTACATTTCTAATATGTGGGGCGTTAGCTCCTCTGCGTACTCTTTGTAGAATTCGCTAGGGAAGCCATCGGGGCCTGGGGCTTTATTGTTCAGGAGAGACTTAATGGCTGCGCGCACTTCCTCTTCCGTAATCGGCTGACAGAGAAACTCCCTCTCCCCATCCGATAACCAGGCGATGGCAATGTCGGAGAAATATGCATCCATGTCTTCAGTGTCAGCCACCCCCTGTGTAGTGTAAAGTGATTCGTATGTGATTCTGAACTGTTCTAAAATCTCTGGGGTAGTGTAGTGGTCAAGGCCAGTGGCATCAGTGATCTTGGAAATAGTGTGGTGGGTCATACGATCTCTGATCCTGCGAGCCAGATGTCGCCCCGGCCGTCCACCCTCTCCATATGCGCGGGCAACATGCCGCCGAGAAATATATTTGACCTCCCTCTCAGCTAGTTCAGTGTACTCCAGTGTGACCTCTTTAATCGACGCCAATGTCTGGGCGCAAGGCAAACCCTCATACTCCCGCTCAAGATCATGTAACGTGTTTTCAAGTTTACTAAGCTGTCCCCGCTAGTCCTGTAGGATGCCAGCGGAAGTGCTGATGCACGTGCCCCGGACAGTGGCCTTGAAGGCCTTCCAGAGGGTCAGCGCATTGTCCACCGAGCCCTTGTTATCCGTAAAATATTGCGTAATGGCATCACGAATGGTGGTGGCATAAAGAGGGTCAAGGAGAGCCTCTGTGCGGAGGCGCCATGTGAACGCACGGCGTGTGGCGCAGGGGAGGTGCAGTGTCATGGAAACGGGGTTGTGATCAGAAAGTGTGCGAGGCAACCCAGCTGTTTTGGAGACCCAGCCTCCCGCCGTCTCGCTCAGGAGCCAGTAGTCTAGCCGAGACCAACTATTGTGCGCTGTTGAAATGTGTGCCCTCTCGCGCCTCTACATTCCGCTGCCTCCAGACGTCTATTAGACCCAGCTCAGACATTGCCTCATTTATAACCTGGGCCGCCCTAGGTGATTGACCACCTCTGCCACTCGCCTTGTCCGGGGTGGGATCTAAATGTGTGTTGAGATCCCCTCCCCACAATATTACAGCCTCTGGCCAGATGCGCAATATGGAGATTACGCGCTCGAAAAACCCCGGAGCATCTGTATTTGGGCCATAAGTGTTCACTATGGTAATTAAAGTGCCCGCTAACTTCCCATGCACTATAGCGTATCGCCCGGCATCATCGATACAGGTTTTAAGCATGGTGAAAGGCAGGTTCTTCTTAACTAATGTGAGGACACCTCACGAGTAGGAGTAGGAAGACGCTAAGCGGTAGCCAGCCCACTGTGACCCAGCCCGCCCGTCTGATTGGGGTGTGAGATGCGTCTCCTGGAGTAGGGCAATTGCGACCTCATGTCCATCTAGGAACGCCAGAACCTGACGAATCTTCTTTGGGGAATTGAGCCCCCGTACATTCCAGGTGAGACAATTAATTACAATGTGAGCGTGATGTGATGCAGAAACATAGCGTACCATAAGCAAGAAATCGCAATAATGTATGAAGGCACATTTACAGTAATCACAATATTGACAATAAAAATAGCCACGAAACCAAACCCTCTGAACCCCCCCCACCCCCAATCACCCCCCACCCACTTCAGCAACCCCAACATGCCAAAGCCATCCCTAACCTCCCAGTGTAACCCTCGAATACCAGTCCAAGGGAGAAAACAATAACGGGGAACACCCATGGGGGGGCGCAGGAACACAGTACCTCTCCCGGTGTAGTGGGAGGTGGCCGAGTAATAGCGATGGTGTTACCTGGCTAGTAGCACAACAATATTGCAACAACAATAAACAGAGAACCCACTCGGTAACATTCAAGTCTGCAGTAGGCAAGGCGTTAACAATGGTACAGGACAAGACCCTGTGAGTGCTTTAGATCCCGTCGTCCAGTCCCACAATAGCATAGAAACAAGGGTGCTCTCTAAACAAGGCAAGGCACAGTGGGGGGGTAATCACCAGTCTGTAACTCACGTATCGCGACAGTATCCTCATTCATCTGCTATTTCACCAGTGGATCCAGCACCGCCCGCCGCCGCAGTGGGGGAGCGGCTGCGCCTTGTCAAAGTCTTCGCAAAGTCCATAGCAGATTTTGGAGCGGTGAAGATCATGGCATAGGAGATCTTTGCTGACATAAGGAGTTTTTTAACAGGCAGATATTCTCTTCGAGCCTCCTGTACAGCCGCTGTGAAGTCAGGATACAAAGCAAAAGTGTTGCCCTCATGGGTGATATCGCCTTTCTCGCGGGCTATACGAAGGATAGTGTCACGGTACCGGTAGTTTAACAGACGGGCGATGATGGGGCGTGGCGGCGAGCAGCCAAAGAGCTATGAGCCCGCTCAGCAATTAACATCTGAGAAAAATGTTCAGCGCCGAATATTTCGCGAAGTAGATTCTCAATGTATGTCTCAAGGCGACCCGTATTAGTGGATTCCGGCAAACCAGTAAGGCGCACATTGTTGCGCCTCGATCTGGCCTCCAAGTCCTCGTTGCGCGCTTGTATCACGGCCAGCACCTTCTCCATGGATGTCGTCTTCGTGGTCACTTGTTGCAGGCTGTCCTCCGCGTCTGATATTCGTGTTTCTGCCTCCCCTAAACGTAGTGTGTGTTTATCCAGTTTCTGCGACATATGATCCATGCGGATATTCAGATTGTCAATCTTCCCATCGATTGACTGCAGACTGGTTTGAACTGCGAGGAGAGTCTTATCTATATTGGACAGGTGGTCACCAGGGGCATCCAGCTCCGAGGCGGCCTGTTGAGAAGTCTTGGTGGACCTACGGGCTCGAAGGTGAGGCGCGGCTGACTGCGCTTAGATTTCCCCATGATGGCGCACCCAGAGCGGGAGGCAGGTTAATGCAGGAGGTGTCCAGTTCCAACGGAGACGCTTGTCTCCAGCCCCAGAGGCCGCGCAGTTGGGGCCAAACAGTGACAGAAAGGGCAATCGTGACGAGTAGAGAGAGACACACAGCGATGGTACTGAGGACTAGTAGTAAGGCCACGACCTGCCCCACAAGCGGTTGCGCGGTCTACGCAACGATCAATCGCCACCACCAGGGACCTCCAATATTCGGGGGCAGGGCACCAGTTCTCAATCCGACCCCCAGGCCCAGAAGTGACCAAATCCAGACAGCGCAGAGACGAAGTGTAGACCGGTCGCGGGGCACGGGAGCCAGGCGCCTCCGCGCAGCAGACCCTGTGGCTATAATATTTTAAGGTTCTGCACTTTCGCCCACACTCTTCAACCTATGCATGGAACCTCTAACTGCCATTTTAAATGATTCAAATATTCAGTACCACATGTACGCGGATGACACTCAACTATATTTGAAGATCTCCTCTCCAGATGACATTAAAACTCTTAATATAGCGCTTCAAAAACTCAACAATGGCTAACACATAACCACCTTTTACTTAATTCTCTCAAAACGGAATTTCTCCTGATTTCCCCACGGAACCACGAGGCTCCCACGCATAACTGGATCAAAAATCTCAGCACTCAACTGCACACCACATTTGGTGGACTCCGCCTGTTCTCTAGGGGTCACCCTAGACAAATTTCTAAACATGCAAGGTCACATCAGTGCAACCATTAAGAGTGCCAACCATCAGCTCAACACTCTTAGGAAAATCAAACCGTTCCTACCTCCCGAAGACATACAATCAGCAGTCCAATCCTTAGTTATCTCACGAGTAGAATATGGATTGGTAACCCTAGCTGGTCTTCCGAAATCTAGGCTAGCACCGCTAAGAGCTACTCTGAACGCTTCTGCTAGACTAATCACTGGCTCAAGAAAGCATGATCATATCACACCTGACTTAATCCAGCTTAACTGGCTCCCCATTGAAGCTAAGATCCGTTTCAAGATAGCCTGCCTGACACAAAGCTATACATTTCAATAGCCCCGTTTACCTGGCAAAAAACTTGAGCTTTCCGGAGCCAGAAGAAATTTAAGAAGCTCCAATACCCTACTACTGAAACCTGCGAAATTCAATAAAAAAAGAACTTACAATCGCACTGTTAGAACTGGGGGTCTCTAGTTGGCAATGGTTTGCACCTTTGTCCAAATAGGGACCCTTGCTTCTAGTCAGGATAAGGGGGAAACACTCCTAAAATAACCCCTGCTCACCCCCTGGTAGCTTGGCACGAGCAGACAGGCTTATCTCAGAGGCAGTGTGTAAAGCATTTGTGACCACATACAGTAATACAGTGAAAACACTACAGATGGACACCACACAGGTTGTTTATGTAAAAATAAGTAATCTTTATATAGACTTATCACAAGACCCAATAGCAAAAATCCACAATACAGTACTCAAAAATAGGCTTTAAAAGGTTATAAAATAGTTCATGTTATCTTCAAAAATAGGATAGTCAATCAAATAAAGCTTGTAGCAACAAATAACTCCACTTGGAGTTATCACGACGTCGTGACTGGTGGAAATCCCAAAGCACGGCGCCGACCGCGAGGTGCGCGGCGTCGGGCCCGGAGTCGAGCAGACCCACAAAGAACAGTACCTGGAATTCGATGAAAACAAAGACGGTGCACGGCGTCGGGAGGTGATGCTTCGTTGGCGCCGGCGGCGCCGGTTCCTTACGACCCCAGGGGAGGTGATGTCTCGGTTCCTTACTGCAGCGCAGGGGAGGTGAGGCGTCGGTTCCTTACTGTGTCGGGGAGGTGACGTCACGGATGGCGGCGAGGCGTCGGTTCCTTACGATGGTGCGGCGTCGATGGATTCGGGGTCACCCACGTCGAGGATCGGCTCCGCGATGATGAAGCCCTGGCGTCGGTGAAGTCGGGGCTGCGGTGCGAGTCGGGACGGTGCGTCGTGAGCGTCACGAGCGGTGTCCTCGGCTCCGGTGCAGGCAGCGGCCTCGATGACGGCTTCGGAGTCGATGTCGCACGGCGTCGGCAGGCGTCGGGCCTACGGTGGCAAGTCGGGCGGTGCGTCGTGCTCTTCACGAGCGGTGCCCACGGCTTCGGTGCAGGTTACGGCGTCGCTCGCCGGCGTCGGTGTTGCAATTTCCCTCTGTTAGCAGCTAAAACAGCAGTTCCAGATGCAGGCAAACAGAAGGGGGTGAAGTCTTTGTGTCCCTGTGACTTCAGGCAGGAGGCAAGCTCAGTTCAAGCCCTTGGAGATTCCCTTCTTCAAGATGACAAAGCACAGCAAAGTCTTTTCTCCTGTCCTTGGCAGAAAGCAACCACTGCAGGCCAACCCCAATCAGCAAAACAGCACAGGGGCAGTACTCCTCCTTCAGCTTCTCCGGTTCTTCTCCTTGGCAACAGGTTTCTTGATTTCCCAGAAGTGATCTAATTTCCTAGGGGTCTGGGTCCCCTTTTATACACAGTTTTCCTTTGTTCTCTGAAGGCAGAGAGGCCTCTGCCTAGTCCAAAACCAGTTCTGGTCAGTCCTGGAGCACTTTGTTTTTCTGACTCCTTCTTTCCTTTGTGAGTGAGGGGCAGAGCCATCAGACGCCCGGCAGGAGGTGGAGCCAGCATTGTGGAAGGCAGGCACAGCCCTATTCAGACCCAGGTGCAACTCCTCCCTCCACTCTGGATGCAGGCCTTCCTATTCAGCCCTGTGCTGACTCACCCTGTCTCCTGTAGCCACCCCCAGCCCCTGTCACTCAATCTCTAGACAAGGAATACACAACCTAGCAGAGGCAGGCTTGGAAGTTTAGGCAAGAAAATACCCACTTTCTAAAAGTGGTATTTTCAAACACAGAATGTTAAAACCAACTTCACTAAAAGATGTATTTTATCATTCTGAGTTCAGGCATACTAAATTCGTTTTTCTACCATGTTCCCTGGGTCAGTTCTGACTATAAGGTGTAATAGTCAGTCTGCCCATTCTGGCCTATGGGGAGCAGGTAGCCTTGCAATAGTGAAAAACGAAAATGGCTGTAATTCACTATTAGGACATGCCACACACACCAGGGCATGTCCTACCTTATACTTACAATGCACCCTGCCCTAGGGCCTACTTTAGGGGTGACCAACATGTAGTAAAGGGAAGGTTTAGGGACTGGTAAGTGGGTGCACTCACCAAGTCGACATGGCAGCCCTAGGCTGCACACAGGCTCTGCAATGGCAGGCCCGAGGCACATTTTACAAGCCGCTTCTGTGGGTGGCACAACCAGTGCTGCAAGCCCACCAGCAGCATTGGATTTACAAGCCCTGGGCACACTCAGTGCACTGTACTAGGGACTGACAAGTAAACCAATCATCCAATCATGGAGTCACTAATCCATAACACAATTTACAGTAGGGAGCACTTGCACTGTGGCACTGAACAGCAGTGGCACAGTGCCCAAAAGCATCTAAAACCAGCAAAACATAAGAGGCAACAGCAAAAAATGGAAGGGAGACCCACGCCAATGGTGCCAAGTCTAACACGTGTCCCCTCCAGCTGAAATGTGGGGAGAACTACCCTTCCTCCTGGGAGTTCTCATCACTAAGGCGGAAAAATCTGGACAGACCATCAGCATTGGCGTGTTCTGTACCAGGGCGGTGTTCCACCGTAAAGTCCATCCCCTGTAGGGAAATGGACCACCTCAACAGTTTTGGATTCTCACCCCTCATCTGCATTAACCATCTGAGGGGCCTGTGGTCTGTCTGAACCCGGAAGTGAGTCCCAAACAAGTATGGTCTCAACTTCTTCAGTGCCCAGACCACAGCAAATGCTTCACGTTCAATCGCACTCCACCTCTGTTCCCGTGGGAGTAACCTCCTACTAATAAAGGCTACAGGTTGGTCTAGGCCCTCCTCATTCATCTGTGAAAGCACAGCCCCAACACCATGCTCTGAAGCATCTGTCTGCACAATGAATTCCCTTGAGAAGTTGGGCGCCTGAAGCACGGGCGCCGTGCACATGGCAGATTTCAGGGCATCAAAAGCCTTTTGGCAGGCATCAGTCCAGTTCACTTTCCTGGGCTGCTTCCTGGAAGTCAGCTCAGTCAAGGGTGCAACAATGTTGCCATACCCCTTGACAAACCTCCTGTAATACCCGGTGAGTCCTAAGAAGGCCCTCACCTCTGTTTGGGTTTTGGGGGTTCCCAAGCCAGGATGGTATCTATCTTGGGCTGTAGGGGCGCCACCTGGCCGCTCCCTACCTGGTGTCCCAAGTACACCACAGAACCCTGCCCGATCTGGCACTTACTCGCCTTGATCGTGAGGCCTGCCCTCCGCAGTGCCTTCAACACTTCCCAGAGGTGGTGCAGATGTTCCTCCCAAGTGGCGCTGAACACTGCAATGTCATCCAGGTAGGCGGCACTGAAATCCTCCAGCCCAGCCAACACCTGGTTGACCAACCTCTGAAAGGTGGCAGGGGCATTCTTCATCCCAAAGGGCATCACCCGGAATTGGTAGTGCCCATCTGGTGTGGAGAATGCTGACCTCTCTTTGGCCCCATCAGTTAAGGCGATCTGCCAGTATCCAGACGTTAGATCAAACGTGCTGAGGTACTGGGCAGCCCCTAACCGATCAATGAGCTCATCAGCTCTGGGGATGGGGTGCGCGTCAGTCCTGGTGACTGAATTGAGTCCTCGGTAGTCCACACAGAACCGGAGTTCGGGTGTGGCACCAGGCGCGGCAGCCTTTGGGACCAAGACCACTGGGCTGGCCCAAGGACTGTTAGAGGACTCAATCACCCCTAAGGCAAACATCTTGGAGACCTCCTCCTTGATGCAAGCTCTCACCCTGTCAGTCACTCTGTAAGTTTTGTGCTTCACAGGAGGACTGTCCCCAGTGTCCACATCATGGATGCACCATTCAGTGATACTGGGAGCCAGGGAGAACAGATCAGAAAACTGCCCCAACAGTTGGCGACAGTCATTCTGCTGCTCCGGGGTCAGGGTGGGAGAGAGGTTCACACCATCCACTGACCCATCTTGCTCTTTTGCATACAGGAGATCAGGAAGAGGTTCAGTCTCCTCTTCCATCCCAGCATCTGTTGCTAAGAGCATGCCCACTTCAGACCTCTCAAAGTGGGGCTTCAGGCGGTTCACATGCAGGACCCGCAAGGGGTTCCTGGGAGACTGCAAGTCCACCAAGTAGGTGACATCACTCTTGCGCTCCACCACCTCAAATGGTCCGGTCCACTTATCCTGGAGCGCACAGGGCTCCACTGGGGCCATGACCCAAACCTTTTGTCCAGGCTGAAACTCGATCAGAGTGGCATTCTGATCATGCCAACGTTTCATCTCTTCCTGGCTGGCTTCCAGATTCGCCTCAGCGAGTTGTCTGAAACGCCGAGTCTGGTTTCTGAAGGCCAGCATGTAACTAAATACATCCTGGGGAGTTTTCCTGGGAGCTTCCTCCCAGCCTTCCTTGACCAGACTCAGAGGTCCTCTTACAGGATGGCCGTACAGCAGTTCAAAGGGACTGAACCCTAAGGACTTCTGGGGCACCTCTCTGTAAGCAAAGAGCAGGCATGGCAAGAGGACGTCCCACTTACGCCTCATGGGTTCTTCCAGACCCATAATCATGCCTTTAAGGGTCCGGTTGAATCTCTCAACCAGCCCATTACCTTGGGGGTGGTAAGGAGTGGTGAACTTATAGGTTACACCACACTCCTGCCACAGGGACTTCATATACTTGGAAATGAAGTTAGTACCACGGTCAGACACCACCTCCTTGGGGAACCCCACACGGGAGAAAATCCCCATCAGTGCACGTCCCACCACGGGGCCGTCACTGTCCGAAGAGGGATGGCTTCCGGGTACCGGGTGGCATGGTCCACCAAGACCAGGATGAACCTGTTGCCCATGGCTGTCTTGGGATCCAGAGGCCCCACAATGTCAATACCCACCCTCTCAAAGGGGGTACTGACAACAGGGAAAGGTTGGAGAGGAGCCTTGTGCTTCCTCCCACTCTTACCACTTGCCTGGCAAGTCTGACAGGTCCTGCAATGAGTATCTGAACTCTTGCGCATTTGGGGCCAATGAAAGTGGGTGACAAGCCTTTGAAAGGTCTTGTCTTGCCCCAAATGTCCTGCTAAAGGCACATCATGAGCCAGACCCAGTAGGAAGGCTCTGAAGCGCTGGGGTACCACCAGCACACGGGCTGACCCAGGCTCAGCAACCTTAGGCTCACTATACAGGAGACCATTCTCCCAGTAGATCCAGTGTGATCCAGTCTGATCACCTGCTGCCTGGCTTACAGCCTGTTGCCGCAAGCCCTCAAGAGAAGGGCACTTCTTCTGCTCCTCGCAGAACTCTTCCCTGGAGGGGCCTCCTTCCTGCTGCCAATGGGTCAGCTCAGGCAGGTCCCCCAGTTCAGCCACTTGTTCCCCTGTAGGTTCCAGGGCATCCCCCTCAAGGTCTGCCTCCTCCTGGACCGTGGGGAACTTCGGGGGCCGGTTTCCCGCGCCCCCTGCCTCCTCTCTTTAAGGCAGGCACCTGGGCCCTTCTTCCAGGCTCCAGGTCCTCTTGAATACCCTTACCGGCTGCCATTGACCGAGTGGTCACACACGCCCACTCTGGCAGACCCAACATCTCCAAATGAGACCTCCGCTCCACCTTCGCCCAAGGGGAGCTCTCCAAATCATTGCCTAGCAGACAGTCAACAGGCATGGCTGGCCTCACAGCTACTTGAAGGATACCTGAGACCCCCCCACTCAAAGGGAACCTGGGCCACCTTGCAGTGGCTCTCTGAGTTGTCAGCGGCAACTACAGGGTAGAATACATTGGGGACCACCTGCTCCTCAGACACCAGCCGACAACTGACAGCTGTCACACTGGCCCCGGTGTCTCTCAGAGCCTCCACCCTATGGCCATTGATGGTCACCCACTGCCTGTATTTCTTAGTGTTATCAGGCAGCTGGGTCCTAGGGACCATCTCACTGTCTCCTAAAGAGACCAGGGACATTTCTGCGGGACCCCACCCACCTTGGGCACCCAACTCCTCCCCCAGGGCTACACTAGCCATCTGCCGGGGTGGTGCACCAGTGGGTGCAGTGGTCACGGTATTGGGGCACTTGGGACTTCCTACAAAGTGACCCACCTGACCACAACTAAAACATGCTTTGGGCCCCTTCTGAACAGACTTATCTGTTGGGACCCATGGTCTTTTCTCAGTGGGAGGCTGGGAACCCTTACCTTGGTTCCCTTGGGGTTTACTTTGGGGCCCTTTTGGAACTCCTTCTGTTTACCCTTGTCCCCCCACTCTTCTGCTGGGGACCCTGCCCACCTTTGGTGGAGTCTCCCACAAGACCCTTGTGGACCCGGGTACTGACCCAGCGGTCCGCCTCCTCAGCAAGCTTCCTAGGATTAGTCAGCTTACTGTCAACAAGGTGCTGGCGTAGCTCTGGAAAACAACTACTGGACAAGTGCTCCCATGCAATTAAATCATAGAACTCCTGCAAGTCATTTACTTTGCTACCCTTCACCCATCCATCCAATGCTCTGCAAAAATAAGACACATACTCCACCCAGGTACTAGACTCCAGCTTTTTGCAGTTCCTAAACTTCTGTCTATACAGCTCTGGAGTTAACCCATACCTTGCCACTAAAGCTTCCTTCAGGTGGGCATAGGACATCTGATCCACTGTGGGCAAGGCTAGCAAGGTTTCCCTTCCCTCACCTGCAAAGCGGCCCCACAACCCCGCTCCCCAATCCTTCTCAGGGACCCGGTGTGATGTCATGGCGATCTCATAAGCTTTAAACCATTGCCCAATGTCCTCCCCCTTCATGAAATCCTTAATAACCTCCTTGGGGATGTACACTCTACTTTCTACAGGCACTGGAGGTGTGCTGCCACCAGAGGGAGTGATTTCTAGGCTCCTAGCCTTTAGCTCTAGCTCCCTCACCACTCTCTCATGCTCTAAAAGCATCTTCTTTTCTTCCATGGCCAACCTCTTACTTTCTAACTCCAATTTCTTATGCTCAAGGCTATCATGGCTTCCCTGTTTCAGTTTGGCCATTTCCATTTCATGCATCCTGCTTTTGTCCCTGTCCTCCAGCTCCTCTGGAGACAGGCCCTTTTGAGAAACACTGCTGCCCTCCCTGGAAGGCACTCCCCTCCCAGGTAAGCCCAATGGCCCCTCAAGCTGCCCATCTAAATTCTCTGCCTCCTCCACAGGCTCCTCGGACTGCCCACTGGCATTCCGTGCTTCCAACCAGGCTCTCAGTGCCTTGTGAAACTCCTCCTTCCTGGTGAGGCCTCTCATAGAGATTTTAAACTTTTTGCAAACAGCTTTGAGTTCTGGCACAGTGTAGGTATCAACCCTATCTTCTTCAAATTCAATATCTGCAGGTGCAATGGATCCTTTTTGCTCATGGTGAAAATTGGCAGTTCTCAACAAAAATAAAGGTTCCAAAGAAAAAAAAGTCCTATCAAAAAGTATGTGGTCGCGTATTGGTCTGCACTCACTAGTAGTGTACACCAATCACTGTATATGAATCACAAATGCAAGTCCAAATCCTCACCGCTGACCACCAATGTTAGAACTGGGGTCTCTAGTTGGCAATGGTTTGCACCTTTGTCCAAATAGGGACCCTTGCTTCTAGTCAGGATAAGGGGGAAACACTCCTAAAATAACCCCTGCTCACCCCCTGGTAGCTTGGCACGAGCAGACAGGCTTATCTCAGAGGCAGTGTGTAAAGCATTTGTGACCACATACAGTAATACAGTGAAAACACTACAGATGGACACCACACAGGTTGTTTATGTAAAAATAAGTAATCTTTATATAGACTTATCACAAGACCCAATAGCAAAAATCCACAATACAGTACTCAAAAATAGGCTTTAAAAGGTTATAAAATAGTTCATGTTATCTTCAAAAATAGGATAGTCAATCAAATAAAGCTTGTAGCAACAAATAACTCCACTTGGAGTTATCACGACGTCGTGACTGGTGGAAATCCCAAAGTACGGCGCCGACCGCGAGGTGCGCGGCGTCGGGCCCGGAGTCGAGCAGACCCACAAAGAACAGTACCTGGAATTCGATGAAAACAAAGACGGTGCACGGCGTCGGGGAGGTGATGCTTCGTTGGCGCCGGCGGCGTCGGTTCCTTACGACCCCAGGGGAGGTGATGTCTCGGTTCCTTACTGCAGCGCAGGGGAGGTGAGGCGTCGGTTCCTTACTGTGTCGGGGAGGTGACGTCACGGATGGCGGCGAGGCGTCGGTTCCTTACGATGGTGCGGCGTCGATGGATTCGGGGTCACCCACGTCGAGGATCGGCTCCGCGATGATGAAGCCCTGGCGTCGGTGAAGTCGGGGCTGCGGTGCGAGTCGGGACGGTGCGTCGTGAGCGTCACGAGCGGTGTCCTCGGCTCCGGTGCAGGCAGCGGCCTCGATGACGGCTTCGGAGTCGATGTCGCACGGCGTCGGCAGGCGTCGGGCCTACGGTGCAAGTCGGGGCGGTGCGTCGTGCTCTTCACGAGCGGTGCCCACGGCTTCGGTGCAGGTTACGGCGTCGCTCGCCGGCGTCGGTGTTGCAATTTCCCTCTGTTAGCAGCTAAAACAGCAGTTCCAGATGCAGGCAAACAGAAGGGGGTGAAGTCTTTGTGTCCCTGTGACTTCAGGCAGGAGGCAAGCTCAGTTCAAGCCCTTGGAGATTCCCTTCTTCAAGATGACAAAGCACAGCAAAGTCTTTTCTCCTGTCCTTGGCAGAAAGCAACCACTGCAGGCCAACCCCAATCAGCAAAACAGCACAGGGGCAGTACTCCTCCTTCAGCTTCTCCGGTTCTTCTCCTTGGCAACAGGTTTCTTGATTTCCCAGAAGTGATCTAATTTCCTAGGGGTCTGGGTCCCCTTTTTATACACAGTTTTCCTTTGTTCTCTGAAGGCAGAGAGGCCTCTGCCTAGTCCAAAACCAGTTCTGGTCAGTCCTGGAGCACTTTGTTTTTCTGACTCCTTCTTTCCTTTGTGAGTGAGGGGCAGAGCCATCAGACGCCCGGCAGGAGGTGGAGCCAGCATTGTGGAAGGCAGGCACAGCCCTATTCAGACCCAGGTGCAACTCCTCCCTCCACTCTGGATGCAGGCCTTCCTATTCAGCCCTGTGCTGACTCACCCTGTCTCCTGTAGCCACCCCCAGCCCCTGTCACTCAATCTCTAGACAAGGAATACACAACCTAGCAGAGGCAGGCTTGGAAGTTTAGGCAAGAAAATACCCACTTTCTAAAAGTGGTATTTTCAAACACAGAATGTTAAAACCAACTTCACTAAAAGATGTATTTTATCATTCTGAGTTCAGGCATACTAAATTCGTTTTTCTACCATGTTCCCTGGGTCAGTTCTGACTATAAGGTGTAATAGTCAGTCTGCCCATTCTGGCCTATGGGGAGCAGGTAGCCTTGCAATAGTGAAAAACGAAAATGGCTGTAATTCACTATTAGGACATGCCACACACACCAGGGCATGTCCTACCTTATACTTACAATGCACCCTGCCCTATGGCCTACTTTAGGGGTGACCAACATGTAGTAAAGGGAAGGTTTAGGGACTGGTAAGTGGGTGCACTCACCAAGTCGACATGGCAGCCCTAGGCTGCACACAGGCTCTGCAATGGCAGGCCCGAGGCACATTTTACAAGCCGCTTCTGTGGGTGGCACAACCAGTGCTGCAAGCCCACCAGCAGCATTGGATTTACAAGCCCTGGGCACACTCAGTGCACTGTACTAGGGACTGACAAGTAAACCAATCATCCAATCATGGAGTCACTAATCCATAACACAATTTACAGTAGGGAGCACTTGCACTGTGGCACTGAACAGCAGTGGCACAGTGCCCAAAAGCATCTAAAACCAGCAAAACATAAGAGGCAACAGCAAAAAAATGGAAGGGAGACCCACGCCAATGGTGCCAAGTCTAACACGCACCTTCTCAGGGCTGGCTCCAAGAATTTGGAATGCCTTACCGACGGAGATCAGAGCCAACCCTTCGACTGCCTCATTCAAAAAACAGATCAAACGACTACTATTGGAAGAACTGCATCAGCAATAGCGCCTTGTCATTTGCTAGTCAATTACCATACATCTCCGACAAGCTTCTTTACCTTGTGTTGAAATATATGACAATTTAATTTCACTTTGTTTGTAACTCATGCTTGACAATCATTTTACTTGGAGTTTAATATGCATCTCATCTGTCTTTGAAGTAAGGAGATGATGACACTGTTTCGGCCGCATCTGAGTGGGCTGTTTACTGTCTGTTCATCTTCTACCTACTCTCCCCTAGCGCCCTCAGTTATTTTATGCCTCAGGTTCCTCGCATTTTGCCTTATTGAGTGTACTTAGGTGTTTTTTTGTATGCTTAACAATTCACTTTATGCTTGAAACTAGTGCTTGACAATCTTTTCAACTGGAGGTTTATAACGTATCTCTTTTGTATTTGAAGTAAGTCGATGCTGAAACTGCTCGGCCTCATCTTGGTTGGCTGTTATCGGTCTGTTTATTTGCTTTTCTTTGTAAATGTATTTATACTGTCTCTGTACGTAAACGTCATTTTTCATCTTTGTACAGCGCTCTGTTACCCGGTTGGGTCTTGTTCGCGCTTTATAAAACTTTTCAAATAAATAAATAAATAAGGGCCCTGAATAGGAGATGGAGGCGACAGCCTTTCGTGGGTGCACAAGTGGACGGTGCAGGGAGTAGTCACTGGCTGCCGGTGAGTTCAACTGCCAGCGTATGGGGAAGCGCCTCTCAAAGCCAGATCTCGCCACGTGTCACTGATCAATGGAGAGGAGTATGGGGGTCCCCAGGCACGTAGCAGGGTCAGTCCGGCACCGCAAATCACAAGCTGGAGCTCGCTATTCCAACCTTCCGGTTCAGGTCGCAGGCACACTCAGGGCCGGACACAGCAAGAAGCCCCATGGCCAGGTTACAGGTGAGAGGCTGGCAGGTCCGTAGGGGCGAGGGTCCAGGCGGCCTATGGGAGTGGGGGCCACAGTAGATACCGCCCTGGAGAGGGCCACGAGTCAGGGGAGGCACACAACGCAATGCGCGTCCAGCACACCGGCCCGCAGTCAGCAGTTTGCCACGACCGCGTCGCCACAGACCGGCTACCGTGACACCAAGCCGCGAGTGGGAGATGCCGCCAAACCAGCCCGCGCCCGGAGCGCCACGCGGGGCCAGGCAAGAAACGGCGCAGTTCAGGGAGCCGAAAGGCGATCGTTACCGGGCACCCGCTCTCGCCAGCACTGACCGCGCAGCCCACCCGGCACCGGTCAGGCGACAATAATCCCCCCCGTCGGGCTCAGGCCAGGGCCGGAGTAGCGCAGCACTCACCGCAACACCGCGACTAGGGCTTGGCCTGGACCGCCATTTTGGTACCGCAGGCTAAAGTGGGTGGGTTGGGAGTTTGTGTTGTTAAACTGTTATGCCATGGTGCAGAATGATTACCAAGAATATTTCATTGCCACAAACAAATTGCTGCACTATTTGCTAATTGATGTTGGTTGAACGTACAAGAAGCACCATTCTAGATTAAAATACAGGCTGCATCTCCTGGGTTACATGGAACGTCAGAGGCATCAACAATCCTAAGAAAAAGAAACAAGTACTAGTGTATTTCGACCGACACAAAATTCATATTGCGCAGCTACAAGAAACACACCTTCTGCGACACTCGGAACATGCCAATGGAGCTAGATGAGCTGGTGTTAGGGTGGATTCGTCAAACTCTGCATACTCACGCGGGGTAAGGGTTCTAATCAGAAAGGGTGTGCCCTTGCCCTGACCCACTCGGAGGATGATGATCAGGGAAGATAAACAATAATGCAGGGTCAAATATGCAGCACCTAGATTACTATTGTTAATGTGTATGGTCCCAATATTGACAACCAAGAATTTTATACTCATATTTGGCATTGTGTGCACACACTGTCATCATCCGCGATTGTCTGGGGAAGAGATTTAAACACTTATTTAGATCCATACAAGGACAGTTCGACCACAACAGAGGGGGCTGGTAAACAGGCTGCAATGGTGATTAGTGAGGGCATGTGGGAACTCGGACTCATTGACCTTTGGAGACTGAGAAATTCTGAGAGTAGAGAAGGTACCTTTCATTCAACTGTTCACAACTCGTGGTCAAAATTAGATTATTGGTTGGTGACGAGAGAAGTAACCCCATGGACGAACTCCGATAAGCACCTACCTAAAACACTGTCTGATCATGCCCCAGTTCTTCCTAGTGGTCAGTATTCCTACACATGCTCCGCCTCAATTTCAGTGGAGTTTACAAGTGACATCTCGAAAGTTCTGCATTTGTTTATGAATACCTCTATAGTCCTGACGCAGGCGTTCTTCTGTACGTTGCGTTCATTTTACTTTGATTCACAGGGGCAGGAAAACAACCTGGGATAGGCTGGGATACAATGACACTGCCATATCGTCAGGGAGGATTTGGAGCCCCTGACCTGCAATTATATTATCTATGTGCGCAGGTGCACCTTGCCCACTACTGGTGCGATCCACCAAAATACACCACACGTGACAACAGAAAGCGACGATGCCTATCCCGTTCCTCTTAAAGGTATGATCTCATGCACGCGCACTAGTTTCTCACAGAATTAAATTAATACAATACACTGTACGATGCAGGCGTCGAGGGTGCTGGGGCGGACGGCGCAGGTGGCGCCGTTATATTCCATATAGGTACCTTATATAGGCGCAGGTAACATCACAACCTTTCACCAATATTCTTCCCTACATTACATACATAACGGTTCTTAGGTAGATACGACACTGCATTCAGAACGCGGGTTTTCCCTAGTTCGAATCTCATACATTATGCATGAGGTTTCTTGGAAGGACAGCAGGACTACCATCTCCTGTATAATATCTCTGTTTAAAGTTCAGGCACAACGTCATCCTCTAGGCCGTCACAGGTAGGACCCCTGGGGAGACCTGTGGGTATATATACATCATGTCTTGCTTTAGAAAGACAGAGGAGACCGTGACTTACCGGCTGACACACTGCCCAGAGATGCTGAGGTTCCTGCATGCAGACGCTCCAGCTAGCAGTGGTCTAACATCCCTCGCGGGGTGTCCAACTCGAGACCAGGACGGGCTCCCATATTCTCTAATTCTCAGGTAATGGGGTTGACTAGATCCTAGAGGGATTCTTGGCATAACACCTACACAGATGCTAGGTACATTTAGGTACATCTAGTTAGGGAGGCATCGTAGGAGTACGCACTTATTATCATGTATTTTATGTACTTGTATATATTTATGATTACTGCAAAATGGTAGAACTGTACCATCCCTTTACTTTCGTAGTACTGCAAATCATATATCTCTGCTACTGTCTAATGGTTGTTACAGCTCATCTATTCTACACTAGAATAACAACTGTTTATTCTGTGCATCTCTGAGACAAACTAAGTGAGCACGAGTGACTGAGCGAAAGGTAGTATATTGTTTCCACGATCCTGGGGGATCAGGGTTGTCATGTTCTGAGGTTGCCAGAAACTATTCTCTCCCCGATAAGAGGAGATTCTAGTGGCACTGTGAGGTAGCTGATACAAACAGGCTAACGTATCCGGAGGGGGTGCACGGAATCAGTCTGCCACCAATCACACAGTTTATGTTATCCAAACGCGCAGATCCTGTATAGGTAATATAGGAACTACACGACATGGCGCCGCCAACGTTGGTTGGGTACTTATTTAACAGTAGAATCTGAGTAGTTCAGTCGTGCTATTCTCAGAGACCCCTACTCACAAAACACCAGCGACGTCTGGAGTGAGTGGGCACAAACTCCGCCACAGCTGAGTAGGCTAAAAAATCCTATTTATTGGCTGTTGGTTAATCAAGCTTGAAGGACAATTAGTTCCTAAAATTGTGCAAAACACCTTATCTTAGTTCCCTTGAAAAGTTATTTAGTGTTCTAAAAACAATGACTAACCAGGTCTTAGACCCACTGCAATAAGCACTGCCACTCTCGGAAGACGAGGAAGATGCAAACGCAATACACATTGCACCAAATGTTAGAAATACAGTCACCCTGAAACTGCTAGAGCATGGTTTAACACCTAGGGGTGGCATAGTAGCTTTCGGGATTGAGGCACACGAATCATACAGAACAGAGGTATTTTATTCATGGGTTACATTCCCAGCAGCAAATGCAAGAACACAAACATTTCACTTCTACACAGAAGGGGATACACCAGCGGAATATTGTCCGTATGAGGACATTGAAGTTCCGCTCACGTATCAGGAACACTTATACTGGTTTGAAGGCGCCCTACCCCACATGAAAAAAAGAGTGAGACTCGGCCCGCTCGGAAGAGAAGGGGCAACATGGCCAATATTAGCGGCCTACACACCACATCCTGACATTGAAACAATGCCACCAGGAGACTTACTCACACAACACAAAGAATTAATAAAAATCTACAGAAAATTGACGCAATTCGTCATGAGGACACTTGCAGTCCAACCAGCAATGGTTGCAATAAATGGAACTCAAACTCAGAGTACAGCTACCAAAATCACACCACAAACATTACACGCGGTGATGGGTAAAATGCCCACAAAACATGAACAAAAGCCATTCGGGGTAGCTCAGAAAATAACACAGCATTCCCGAATACTACCTTGTATGAAAAACACAGAATGCTAACAATCTGCTTGCCCATGGGGATAACACCACAAGTAGAAGATTGTACCACTTGGGGTACAGTCTTTGCTGCCATTTATACCAGAACTCATGGTATTCCTTCATTAGCAGTTATACCAGATGTATTAAGACAAATACAGAACGAGTACGGAGCAGAGCCTGCTCTGAACTTAGGGATGAAGTTACTAGGTAACTTTGCCCAGGTATCAGCTATAATATTAGCTAATATTAAGGGGGAAGCAGCTTCGGTGGCTATCCGCCAACGCCTAAGGGAGTTCAGTCCTTTAGAACAGGAACACGAACTACCCAAAATAATTGAAACTGCATATGCAGAATTAGGCAGAGACAGTTTGGGTGGGAAAGCTTTAAAACCACAACTGATGGGCAGTCCTGAAAAGGACACTTCAAAGCAGACACCTACTTCAACTAAAAAGAAGTGGGACAATAAAAAACAACAAACATTTAAAGGAAACAGATCTCAATCCCGAAGTAGATCTCCTCCACATGAGCCCTCCGAAAAGAGGTATAACCTCAGGAATAGGGATAATATTAGGAAACCTGACAGGTATCGGGATACTGATACACGTTCCTCTTGTTCCTTTCAGGGTTCATCGAAAAACTCCGAGAGGGAAGGACGGTCAGAAAGACAAGAAGAGCGTACAAAGTCCAGAGACAAGCAGCACGCTCAAGATTACACTTCCAAAAAAGAAGAAAAGCCAAAGCAAAAGCCACAGTTCAAAAAGAAGAAAGTTGCAGGTCTAAAGATCAGACATGCCCAGAATTCTGAGGACTCGACTACTGAACGGGGAATGGGCTCTGGTGATGCTAGACAGTGCGGCAGAAGTAACAATAGCTCGCCAGAACCTGATGGAATTTCTGGTGACAGCGGACTTGAATGATTATATCACAGTGGAAACACCTGATACTAGGGTGAGTGTCCCACATAAAGTATATGAAATAACGCTCCAGATGGAGGGGGACAAATGTAGAACAGTGAAAGGTCTCTTTTGGGAGAACCCGACGTTTGGCTATGACATTTTGTTAGCTGAACAAGATTGGCCGCCAGCATTCGTCATGGATTGCCCTAAAGGAGAAACGGTATTTATGCCAGCATTCTCAGACCATATTCCCAGGCACTTACAACACACATGCGCAGGAGTGGGCCGTAGCCCAGGCTCCGGCATTATACAAAAACCATGTTGGATGGGATGAAGATTCAACCCAACACATAATTCCTTTAAAAAATACTCCAACTGCACAGAGGCAGT
Source organism: Calotriton arnoldi (assembly GCA_963921515.1). Lineage (NCBI taxonomy): Eukaryota > Metazoa > Chordata > Amphibia > Caudata > Salamandridae > Calotriton > Calotriton arnoldi. The sequence goes on along the minus strand of CAWUFW010000135.1, from coordinate 4,481,230 downwards.
ATCCAATAAAGCAAGAAGCTAAAAAACAGGTCAGGGAGATCTCAGATCAACTTGAATACCAAGGGGTGATTGGAACTTGCACCTCTCAAATGAACAATCCTTTGTTTCCAGTCATGAAACCTGACAATACATTTAAAAAAAAAAAAATAATAATTCTTTTTATTGGGTTTTCAGAATAGACAATCACCAAAACTGCCATGCAGGGCAGTGTAGCAAACAAAGACATAACAAACACAAAAACAACATTTGTGATTGGACATTACATACAATATTAGCATTTGAATTCTTGCAATACAAGGCCAGGTCGTGCACTAAATAAGACATTTACTGAACCTTACACATAGTCATCAATTCTGCGTGGTGTCATTTTGGGCTTGGAGTGATAGATATTGTCTTAGGGGTTCCCAAATATCTTTAGGTCTTGACTTTGTTGGTAATTCCTCTGCATATAATTCCAAATTTTCTCTGCAGTATACTTTATTATTATTATTATTTCATCTTGTAAAGCGCACGGCTACCTCCAACGGAGGTGTCCCGGCGCTGACATCGATTGCGGGGTGATAGTACCTGATGGAGGAGGTTCTAGGGTAGGCTAAAGAGCCAGGTCTTAAGCGTCTTCCTAAATAGAGGTTCTGAGTTAGCCTTTCGGAGATCCTCGGGCATGGAGTTCCAGAGAGAGGCGGTTTTATAAGCATATGATCGACCGCCCAGTCTAGCTTTTTTGAAGCGGGGGATAGCTAGGAGTCCCTGGTGATTCGATCTCAGAATCCTATTTTGATTATATTTGGGCAATCTGTGCTTTAAGTATTTGGGGCCGGTATCTCTGGAGGACCTATAGGCAAGGGTCAGAGCCTTAAACTGAATCCTCTTTTTCACAGGCAGCCAGTGTAGGCTAAGCAGGTGTGGGGAGATATGATGGCGGAGTGGTACATTCCTGATGAGCCTAGCGGCCGCATTTTGAATGATCTGCAGCTTTCTGATGATAGTCTGGGAGACCCAAGTATAGACTATTGGTATAGTCTAACTGTGAAGTGATCAGTGCGTGAACTACCGTATACCAGATCCTTGACCCAACCCTCAACCCGTGGAGCTAGTTTACTCTCCCATGTCAACGCTATGCGTCTTTTTGCCAGTAACAGAGCAATCCTCACAAATTTCCCCATTGCACCTTTTACCTGTGGTACATATCCAAGCAAACAGACCATGGGTGTACATTGCAAAGAGGTTTCCGTCATGGAGTGTATACATTTTAACACTTCTTCCCAGTACGTTAATACAAGCCTACAGCTCCATGCTAGGTGATAAAAATTAGCGCTCATCTGACCGCAACGTTTACATTTGCTTGAATCTCGGAGACCTATTTTATAGAGTTTGAGAGGGTGTGATATATTTGGTGAATGAATTTGAAGTGAATGATTCGGAGGTTGCCATTGGGCGTGAGTTTTCCAGTTAGTGTGCATATTTGTTCCCATTCAGGCAGTGTTAATGGGGGTCTAATATTACATTCCATCGCTCTAAGCTTTTATCCGCTGGTATGACCATTTCGTCCTTCACTGTTTTATATAGTTTGGTAATTAGCTGTCGCCTGGTTGGGACTACTAATAATAGCTGTAGGGAGTTGAGAGGAGGGGGTTCCGCGGGAAAGGTTGTGTAATGATCTCTGATAGCCAATTTTAGGCGATGGCATGTAAATTGAAAGAGCACGGTGGGATTAGTGATGTATGTAAGATCGTCTTTAGTGATAAAATGTCCTTCTGGATATATATCTTGCATATGAACCAAACCAACTTCTGTAAGAGAGTGCAAGGGACCTGCTTCCTGTGTAACAGATAAAGCCGCGTGGTGCGCCAGAGGCAGAGCCGGAGCATAGATAGGTAATTTGTCTGTAATTTTGCCAATAGCCTGCCAGGCTGCAATTGTAGTGTCTATGGTATTAATTTCAGCTTTAGGTGTGCCTCTGTGGGTGTGTGTTAACACACCAGCTAGCGGAATAGGATATACCTCCCCGTCTTCCACTGCAATATGTGGAGTAAACTCGTGAGGACGATACCAGTAATAGGCGTACTGTGCTTGTGCGCAAAGATAGTATACATAAAAATCTGGCGCACAGAAGCCCCCCCCTTGTATAACTCAGTGTTAAAGTGTTCCAGCTTATTCTGGCTTGTTTGCCCCCCCATATGAATCTGAGCAATTGAGTTCGTACTGTCGCGAAAAAGTGTTGTGAAAGTTTTATGGGGATGTTGCAGAAGAGATATAAAAAGCGTGGGAGCATTACCATTTTTATGACAGCGATGCGGTCAGCTAAGGACAACGGAAGATGTAACCATTTATCCACTTGGTTTTTGACGGCAGTGTATACTCGGCCATAGTTCTCTCTGACCACAACCTCCGGATCACGGTGCACCCATACCCCGAGGTATTTTACTGGGTCAGTTGTCCATATCAATGGGTATTCCATATGTGGGGGAGTGGTGACAGTTGTCAGAGGGATCATGACCGACTTATCCCAATTAATCGTTAAGCCGGAGAATAGGCTGAATCGGATGTATTCCCGTAGAATAGGGGAGAGATGTTGTTGCGGTTCGCGAATAAAGAGGACCATGTCGTCTGCATATAGGGAAATGCCGACGGGACGATGATTGAAATGGAGTGCTGATTCCCTGTGCCGCTGTCTAATTATACATGCCAATGGCTCCAGCATGAGAGCAAACAGAAGAGGCGACAGGGGGCATCCCTGCCGGGTGCCTCTTTCTATGTAAAAAGGGTCCGAGGTGAGACCTCCTACTCGCACCCGCGCTGAAGAGTCTGTGTACAAAATCTGCACCTATCGTAATAAGACGCCTGGGAACCGCATCCGGTTTAAAATGTGGAACATATAGCTCCACTCAATGGAGTCGAAGGCTTTGGCCGCGTCTAGCATGATCGCTGCCGCCGGCAATGTAGGGTTCAGCACGTGAAACATGGCAAATATGGTCCTGAGATTATGGGAGGTGGAGCGTTCCGGTAGAAATCCGGATTGGTCAGGTAATACCAGACGGGGCATCAAGGGTTGAATTTTGGTAGCAAGAATCTTTGCCAATATTTTCGCATCCAGGTTGATCAACGACAAAGGGCGGTATGACTCACTCAGGGAAAGGTGTTTTATCTTTTTTAAGGAGTGTGATGATTAAGGCCTGTCTAAGGGAAGGGGGCAGTATGCCCGAATCATGGTCCTCTGCATACATCTCCAGTGTGTAAGGGGTGAGGAGATCCACATACATCTTGTAAAATTCCGCCGTAAGGCCATCCGGTCCCGGGGCTTTGTTGTTGGGGAGAGAGAGTATTGCTGCTTTAATATCGGCTTCGTCTATAGGTTGGCTAAGATATTCGCGGTGTCCGTCCGACAGCCACGTGCAGGCTATATCAGATAGGTAATCGTTTAAGGCACCTTCATCCATACTCCCGCGCGAAGTGCACATCTCCGTATAGTAGTCCCTAAACTGGTCAACTATTTCTTGGGGTGTGAAATGTTCCTTCCCGTGAGTGTCGACAATCTTAGTGATTTGGTGATGATCGGTTCTGAACTTTAATCGAGATACTAAGTGTCTACCAGGGCGCCCGCCCTCTCCATAGGCTCTAGCAACATGTCGACGTGATATGTAACGTGCTTCGGATTCTGCTAATGTGTCATAGTCCGCAAGGAGTTCATGAATGCGAGCGAGAATGGAGACAGATGGGGTATTCGAGTATTGCTTTTCGAGATCGCTTAGCGCTGCCTCTGTCTTGGAAAGCTGACCCCTGATATCTCGCAATATGCCCGCTGATGTGCTTATGCAAACCCCCTCACCGTAACCTTAAAAGCTTCCCAAAGCGTGGCCGCACTTTTCACCGACCCCACATTTAACTCGAAATATTGTGTAATTGCCTGTCTGAGAGTGTCAGCATATGTGGGATCCAGTAGGGCCTCAGCCCGGAAGCGCCATGTGAAGGGGCGATGTAGGCCTGTAGGAATGTGAAGATCCAAGCGTACAGGATTATGGTCAGATAGGGTACGTGATAAATTGTGGACGTGTGTAACCCCTCCGTTGGCTTCTTCGTTTAGCAACCAATAATCAAGTCGAGACCAGCTATTATACGCTGGGTGTGACGTGTGTGCCCTCTTTAGTGTTAGCATTCCTCACACGCCATACATCCACCAGCCCCATTTCTGACATAGCGACCCTGATGCACTGGGCTACCTTAATAGTGCGTGCGCCAAGTGGATTCGATTTGTCCATATTCGGGTCCAAATGTGTATTAAAGTCACCCCCCCATATGATGGCTGCCTCTGGCCAGGTACGCAGGATGTTAAGCATTTGTATAAAGGTCTGTGGGTCATCTACTACCGGTCCATAAATATTGACAATAGTTACCATCAACATTCCTAATTTCCCATGGACCATGGGCCAGCGTCCCTCACCATCGGTATAAGTGTTGAGAGGTGTGAAGGAACGCCTCTTTTGAATAAAATGAGTACCCCCCTAGCGTAGTTGGAGAATGACGACGCTAGTTTGTAACCCGCCCATTTACGTGCTATTTTAGAATCTGTGATTTGAGTCAAGTGAGTCTCCTGTAAAAGAGCTATATTGACCCCATGTCTATCTAGATAGGCAACTATCTGGCGGATATTTTTGGGAGAATTTAATCCAAGAATGTTCCAGGTTAAACAGGTATATTTATCACCCATATTCTAACATGACAAGAACAAATACAATCAGGTCGTAAGTCAAAACACAAACATTTGCATAGATGTTTAGACAGTGCAGCTGAAATGATGGTCCAATCACATTGAACAAACTCTTAACAAACATAGAAGAACCCCCTACCCCCACCCACTTTAGCAACCCCAATTTGCCAAAGCCATATCCCAACAGTTCAAACTTCCTCATGAAGTTACAATATCTGCAACTAGCAGTATGGGGTACACCCATTGGGGGACGTACCGGCGTAGTCCACTCCCGATTGAGACAGGGAGGGGGCCGCCATATAGAGTATCGACCTCCTGTGGAGGAACCACAACATTGGGAGACCTAGTCGTATAGTGATGTAGGCCCTAGCACAGCAAAGCTATATCGTGCACCCCAAAGCAGTAACAACTTACAGCCTGGTGTCCCCGTAGCCAATACAGCACCCACAAAGAGACAGCCGAAGCGCACAGCATGTGCGGGGTAAGTGTTAACCTGTTAAATAATAGTGAATATTGCAATTGTTCACAATTGTGGAGTACAAGATAACACCAATATCTACAATTGAGTTGGAGTACTCATATTAAGTGTTTAACTCAGGTCTTTCAATCGTCAATGTCTGATGTGTCGGGAGGGGCTTGCTTTTTACGGCGCAGAGATTTAGCAAAGTCCATGGCTAGTTTGGGATTGGTGAAAATTTTTGCCTTATCATTCGTGCCGATCCGAAGGCGGGCTGGATATAGCATGGCGTATGGAATTTGTTCAGTGAGTAGCAATTTTTTAACATTTTGGAATTCTTTTCGTGCAGATTGGACGGTGGTCGTGAAATCTGGATAAAAGGACAGTATATTACCCTGGTAATTGATGGTGCCTTTTTCACGAGTAATGCGTAGCACTGCATCTCGATCCCTAAAATTGAGTAAGTGCGCAATGATTGGCCTCGGTGGGGCGCCAGGGGGAGGTCTGGCTGCTAGAGATCTGTGGGCCCGTTCTACAATCAGCAGAGCGGACAGATTATCAGCGCCACATATGTCGCGGAGCATAGTCTCAACATAATTTTCCAATCGGCCCACATTTGTAGACTCCGGCAGGCCAAGAATGCGTATATTATTGCGCCTTGAGCGCGCCTCTAGGTCCTCATTCTTGGCCTGAATGACCGCTAATATTTTCTCGATATCAGTGGTCTTGGCTGTGACTTGTTGCAGGCTATCTTCATTGGTAGAGATGCGTTGTTCCGCCTCGTCGAGTCGAACCGACTGGTTATCTAGTTTGGAAGACATATGGTCCATGCGATCGTTGAGAGCTTTGATGTTGTCGTCGATGGATTGCAGGCTAGCTTGGATGGCCGTGAGAGTTTTTTCCAAAGCAGTGGGGGCCGGAGAGACGGAATCCAGTTCGGAGTCGGAGGCCGCAGTCTGCGATGATCTGCCAGACTTGCGTTTTTCGAAATTGATACGCGGTTGATTTTTGTCTGGCTTACCCATGATGAACGAGATGCAAGATAGCCGGGAGCAAAGACACACAGAGTACACAAAGTTCCAGCTATTATAACACCGTTACGTGGAGCGATAGGTGCCGACTAGTGAGGCAAGTGCGAGGAGAATAAAACAATCTAACAGCTCGCAATAGATGTGATCACGTGGGAGCGTTGCGTGCAATGCCATGAACAATTGTAAGAGCGTACATTCACCCGCATGCACAGTGAAGGGCGGAACACTACCACTTTTTTAACACCCGCCATCACAGTAGTGGGCCTCGCGACAATACAATGGTATATCCCCGCACGTTAGAGTGGCAGAACAGGCAACGCAGCAGTAGCGCACTAAATTGCGGAAGCGCCACAACACCGAAGCAGAATTCCGAAATGTCAATCAGTGCGGATGTGGTAGGAACCCAGCTCCGTAGGGCGTCTAAGTACGGGCGTATAGCGGGTCTCCAGCAATCCAATTTGTCAGACCCAGCATCAGCAATCAGGCCCCACCACAGACCAAGGCGCGGTGTTCACACAATTTACTCACTGTGCTGGCGGGCGAACCCACGGGAAGCAAATACACCGTACCAATTCCTTCAGTCTCCGCGCTCGTATGGCTGTTCAATCGGAAGGGGAAGCACGCTCGTCACTCCGGTTGTGAGCAGGGCCGGGTGGTGGGCCCACGAGTCCTCCAATGCCCCTAGAGCAATACAGGTCGCGCTGTCGGCTAGTCACACAGTTCGGAGCAGCCGCAGCACTCGGCGTATCCGGCCACAGCTAGCGAGTTGCAGGGAGCGAGGCGTGCGCCCGGCTGGCCCCAGATCAGCTTGACGGAGAGAACCAGCGGCTGAAATGTTTCGCAATTAGGCACCGCAGGCCGGCCCCCGACCCCGCACGCCGCACACAATGCCGGGCCGTCAGACACCCGCTGCACGCGAGCAGGTGTTCCGGTTAGGGCGCAGTAAGCAGCGGCTCACCAGTGTCGGTAGCTCCAGCTACGGGAGACGTCTCATTCAGTGGCAGGTGTGCATTGTATTCGTCGGCTAACTACTGCATCACGACCTCCGTCTTCTACACCAGCACGGCCGCCATCTTGCTCCCGGGCTCGCGCCCCGGCGGACTCACCGCAGGCACCCCGGGGGCTCCGACAGTCACCAGAGCGCACCAGTCAAATGCCCTACGCACAGGCACACACCACCAGTTGAAAAGTGGCGTCGATGGCTCCCAGAGAGGCAGGATATTGACAGGATAATAACGGCGGCCGGCAGAGCTGCACTACAGTGCGGCCATCTTGCGGCGCGCCAAGCCACGCCCAGCCACACCTGACAATACATATCGTCTAGTTTTAGATTACAGACATTTAAACACTTGCACTAAGACATTTGCAGTCCAAAATGCACACAGTGCCGCATTAATGAATAACTGTGCGGAAAAAATATAAAACACTTGATATCTCTAATGGATTTTTCTGCCAAAATATAGGGCCTGAAAGCAGGTATCTAACAGCATTCTCAGCGCTAGGGTCCCAGCGGCAATTTTGTCGACTCCCACAGGGGTATAAGAACAGCCCGGGGTTGTTTTCGGCCAGAGTAACTGAGTTGCTTACCTCAGTGTCCTGTTTTTAGGATATGAGCTTTCAAGTGAAGGGAAAAGCCTGGCAGCCAATTTTTTAGAAAAATGTGCGCTGCTCCAACATCCAAAATCATAAAAAAATTTACAATCAATCCTGGGATTCCTAAATTTTGGTAGAACATATATTTTAGATTACGCAGAAAGAGTAAAACCTTTCTACGACTTAATAAAACCTGATTTTTCTGTAAGACATTGGACACAGGAACACACAGATACACTTCGTTCCTTACAAGCTGACATGATAGCTTCCAAACACTTGCAGACACGTGTAAACGTACGCAACCTGGTGATCCGTATAATTGTGGGTCAATCTGGGTACACCTATCTGACATACACTGAAGGTGAAACAGTACCAATTGCATACAAATCACATTGTACACAAATACTGAGATGCGTTTCGCATCTACAGAAAAGATTTGAGAGAAAGAGCACTGGCTCAGGGGAAACGAATGATAGTAGTAACTCCAGTTCCAGCCTTAGAGGCTGCAACAAAAGCAAGCATTCCAAACGCTAAAGCCTTACATCCGAGATGGATACAATGGGCAAATGCTCTCACTGCAACAGATGTAGAATACAGGTACAACCCAAATTTCAAGACACAAGCATTCCTGCAATACGAACAAGAATATCCTCTACCGAACGAAATAATGCCTCTAGATCGGTATGAATATTTCATTTACACTGACGAATCTGCTCAACCGGCCATAGGAAGTAAGCAACAATATAGCGCAGCATGTGCAATCGTTAAAGGTCGCATACGGGATGGAAAGTTCCATCCAAGTTACACTAAAACGCAATCTTGAGGAGACTGCACGGCACAGTTGGCAGAGTTAAAAGCCTTGATACTGGCACTGGTAAATACGGATCGAGAATTCCCCACACTAATTGTGTGAGATTCCTTTTACTGTGTGCAGTCATATAATGAATATTTGCAATGCTGGGTTCAAAACGGGTTCAAAGACGCAAAAGGTGGCACAATTAAGCATAAAATGCTATGGGAACAGGTAGTGTAGTTTAAATCGGAACTACCAAGGGCTCACGTGATGCATACACTGAGTCATCAGCGTGATGGCGTTCACGTTGAAGGGAATTCATTGGCTGATGAAGCCGCAAAGGGGGCTGTACGCACGGCTTCCATAGCTGCAATCACTCGTTCTAAAACGAAAATAGACGGTGAGATTATGGTAGCTGTCATTGCTTCACGCAAAAACAGAGGTGCAGTACCAAAAAGATTTCCACTCAAGTACTCCTACAAGTTAGATGCCAATAACATTCCATTTGCTCAGATTCCTGGACTGGGGGATAGAGTAATTCCAAACATGGATCGTAGGTTAGGTTTAATTCTAGTAGCACACGAAGGGATAGGTTCTGCACATGCAGGAGTTACGGCGACTTTCTTTATTGAAACAACGCTATTGGTGGCCTGGATTAACAAAGCAGACTAAGGACTATGTCTTGAAATGCGACATCTGCCACCAGATGAAAGGTTCCACCGTAGCACATCCAGCGCAGACACCATTGTTAATATCCGACAAACCACTAGCGTGTGTTTACTTGGACCACTGCGGCCCCTTAAAAAGGGATGGGGCTTACAGATATATCATGGTTGCAGTGGATTCCTGTTCAAGATTCCTATGGGTGTGCCCCAAGCGCTCGAACTGTTATAAAAGATTTGCGAGTCTTCATAGGGACATACACGAATGGCACATTTGACCAGGGCCCTGTGTTAAGCTCTAGGGCTTACAAGGAGGCCATGCGAGGATTGGGTGTAGCATTGCGGTACTCCTCTCCGTACCATCCCAAGGGAAATTCGGTTGTGGAGAGGAAAAACCAAGACTTAAAGCAGCCTTTAACAGCTAGAGTATTAGGCAAGGGTGAAAGCTAGGTAAAACATCTGTATGGAGTCCAGCGGACCCTTAACAATATGCCAAGAAGTTCTCAAGGGGGGGAGGTCACTCCACATGAGGTCCTATTTGGGACAAGAATGTGGGTACCTGATCTTGATTGTGAAGGTGCAGTGGCGGATGAAAAACCATTTGACATCCATGATCGTTTGGCTGTTTTACAGGATCCAAATGAATCCAGGATACAACAAAGCAATGTCCACCTGAAGCACACCGCCACTGGGGAAGTCAAATCAGTCACAGCAAGACCTGTCTGGATCCCAAAAGTCGGGGATCTGGTCTGTGAGAAAATAGCAGACAAGAAGGAATTTGGGCCATCCTACAGAAAGCCTGTACAGGTCCTAGCAGTGAAAGGAACAAGAACTGTACATATACCGCCTCTTGCCGGAAAAAAGGAGAAAAGATTTGTCTCACTTAACCTAATCAAACCACACTATGTGGCCGATACTGAGTAGTAGGCCACGTGGACTCCAAAGTAGCAGACGCCCTCCTCTCGCTACAATTCAAGAGGTTCAAACGGAAAGACTCATCACGTTCGAAGAGTCCCCTGTACGGAATGAAGGACTATGCAATAATGCAATGGAACTAGTTCCCCTTGAACCTGAAATCCGAATTCAGAATCAAAATGAAACACAAATTGCTATTCGACCAAATACAGATGTCTACATCAACATGCCTCAATAAGAGCAAACTACGATTTCGACAGATCCTGATGCAATTACAACAATTGATCGAACTGCTTCTGGCTACTTCATAAACTTTGATACGTTCTCTTTGGATCCAAGTGAACCCGAGACGATGCCAGCCCAAAACTCACACAAGCAGCAAGTTAAAGACTTTCTGAACTTTCTTAACAAGACTTACCTGGTATCACCTTGGGTAGAACTATGGGTAATCACCGGGATACTTTTCTTTCTTTTCTGGGTAGGCTTAGTAATAGTTTTTAGCATGCTTGTTAATGGCAAATATCTTCGACAAAGCTCTGAAGCCCAAAAGGTGAATTTAATTTTGAAACCACATCAATCATCTCATCGAGAACAAAGAGACTTGTCATCAGTGAACATTACAGCAGTTCCTATACCGGATGGTATAGTTTGGAACAAGGTTGATTTCGATATATTTGGCCCGACCGAACTTTAAAAAATTTCTCATTTATTTAAAATATCATTGAGTGATATCATTACCTCAAGTACATTTTCCGATGATTGGGATTTTGGAACTGTAAATAACATGTCTGATTTAGAAAAATCTGCTGCATTTTCTAATAATGAAACATTGGAAGGCACATCAGATTTCGAAGCTATGTATTGTTTTCAACATTATGGTCATCACTTTTTGCATAAATCTGCTACACCTAGAAATGTGTTCACATACCACCAGTGGGAACATTGTCCAACACTGCCGAAAGGCAGTTCAAAAGCATTTACACAAAAGTTTCCATATTTTTCAGGGTTTAATATGTCTGACCCAGCCTCATTATTATAAGGTTGCACCAACATCAGCACAGAAAAATATGTTAAACACCAAACAGATTTACTCTGCATCCTTTATTGCCCAGTTGTCTGAACATGGTTACGACTTATGGAAAGACACTATAGATATGAAATCAGTCTGGGGTACTAGAGAATGGCAAGTTCAAGGAACGGAAGCTTTATTTAGAGCATGCCTTATCCCTCAACAGATCATGTTTTTGAACGAGACAGTGCAAAGACTAGCCAAGAACAAAGACTTGAACACACCTCGGCTGCCAACACCATCACTGACAAAGGGGAATGAAACATCACAAAAAGAGATTACATTAGATGAAGTCATACAATACAATAGATTAGACCCCGATTGGGAAAAATGGTTGATTTGGCCCACAGACACCAATGGCTGTCAGGCAAGATTCATGGGTAAAACCGAAGGGTTTAGTATCCATAGGCCAGATCCACATTATGTACAGAGAGAACATCCAGGAGTAGTGACATCCTACAGTGTTGGGAAGTTGTGCCTTGATTGGCTAAAAACCTCAACACTCACAGAGGTGAAACAACACTTATCCTTTACTATCACATGATATGGATCTTATTGATTTTTTGTTAGGTCCCAGGAAGCCACGTCAGAAACGTTTCATATATGCTGGCATTTATGCTGCCTACAATGAAATATGGAAAATATCACAACAAGAGGCCGCAGAGAGATTACGGGAAATCGACCGTATAAACCTAGAAAAATCTCTAGCAGTGGTAGACAATGGGTTAACAACATTGACCTCCAGGATATATTCCTTAGGCAACATTGTATCTTCTGCGATAGACATACTAGAACAAGATTTGGCCATATTACAACACGGGCAATCTCAATTACGTTCTATCATGTTGTTAAACTGGACGCTGCAATCTTTGCGTGCAGGCTACGTGCCATGGCGTTTTATCAACAGCACGTCTCTGTTTTCTGCATACAATCTAACAGATAAACAGATAGAAATGGCACAAAGGGGAGCAAAATATACAATGCTGCGTATCGAAAAACTGGCTAGATTACGATTTACAGTGGCAGAATCACCGTCCACGGAATGGCTAATCCATGGCCACATAACTCTACCAGTCACTACTTTTCAGTTTCAGTATTGCCTTGAACAAAAGCAGGCAGGCAGATATGAAAAAATGGGTGAGGAATACATTAAGGAATCATGGGAATTACCATACAGATTGATGCCGGAGTGGGGATCGAGAAGTGTTTCTAAGCGGTACAAACTGTGAGAACGCTTTAAGTGGATCACTCATATGTTAGGATATAATGCTGCACGGGGCTTGTAATGGTTCTGTAGCAAACTTGTCCTGTCATCTGAGGGGTTCCCCAGCTGCAGTAATTACTCCAGCATTCGGGCTACTCTCAAATGGGAGTTACTGGATGCTGAACGATCAAGGCTGCTGTGGAATGCTTCCGGGCATCGCATATCTGGTAACCGTGAGCTCCAGGGTTACTTGTTGTATGCAAGAATTGTTTCCACCGACACATACAGTCAGGGAGGCGCCGCTATGGCCTTCACTGAATGTTTCTTTAATATGGTTTGATACTCTAAGCAGAATGAAAGCCATGCTTCTACAGAAGTCCGTGCCCTTAACCTCCGCCAGAGAGACTTTTGATCTCCAGATCGCAAGGTCTTTAGCAGAGATATAGGCGCTTATTCATACGAACTGCCCTTTCCATTTCGTAGAAATGGTAAATCGTATCTTTAACATGTCTGATACGACTGGCATTGTCCACCTATTTAAGACCATAGGTTCTGGACTTCTAGGCACCTTTCAGACGGTACTTGGAGTTATACCAAACTTCATACACTCCGTATTCGGAAGCATCTTTGGAGGACTTCCACTAATTCTGTTTCTAATAGCAGGTATCCTGATTATCTTCTATCTGCTACGCAATGGACGTCCCAGTCACCAAGGATGGAAAAAGCACTCCTGGAGCGTAAATACCGTACCAAACTAAGTGCATCTTGGTTCTTGTCATTTCGACCAGTCCGGATGGACTGCATCTTACCTGTCCTCCGATGCCTGTTTTGCGGAGAAGAATGCGTGTTAGACCTTGGTTTGATACTCCCATCATGTGCGCAACCGGACGTGAATGCTCTACTGGACCCGATAACGGCCCATGTTTTGCAGTGTCCTCAGCGTATTCCAATGTTGATGGCGGCATTCCTTGAGCCACCACTGGTAGTATCTGCACCTGTTGGTATGGACACCAGCTCCTCCACTGACACCCAGGCTTTGGACGGCGCACAGGCTGCCCCAGCACCGGCTGCGGACAGCGTGCAACATCATCTGTGCTCAATTGACATAGTCTGCGAGGTGCTACAGGGGCAGTCTACACCAGAAGCAAGCAACGAAATGTTGCGTCTACCAGCCAGGACACAAACAATTGACTCATTTTGGCTCGTCGTGTGCTGGAAGAAATTCGCCCTTTTTTAAACAAGCTCAAAATTTGGAACTCGAAAACAAAATTGACATTCCTTTCATTTATTGGGCATAAATGGCTTTCTAATGCTTATAGTGATTCGGACTATAACTACGGACACTTTTAGAGCTATACTTTGCAAACATTTTTTATTTAAATGACGTTTTTAGAAATTTTTAGATGTTTTTAAAACATTTTAGCAAAACAAATGTTTTATGAACTTTGAACATACCTATATCTAGTTAAGTAATAAGTTACATATGTGGTCCAGTAGGAAGAGGAGTGGGTGTTATATTCCATATAGGTACCTTATATAGGCGCAGGTAACATCACAACCTTTCACCTATATTCTTCCCTACATTACACACAACGGTTCTTAGGCACTGACCTTTTACCTAGATACGACACTGCATTCAGAATGCGGGTTTTCCCTAGTTCGAATCTCATATATTATGCATGAGGTTTCTTGGAAGCACAGCAGGACTACCATCTCCTGTATAATATCTCTGTATAAAGTTCAGGCCCGACGTCATCCTCTAGGCCGACACAGTAACACAGCAAGGTAGGACCCCTGGGGAGACCTGTGGGTATATATACATCATGTCTTTCTTTAGAAAGACAGAGGAGAACGTGACTTCCCGGCTGACACACTGACCAGAGACGCTGAGGTTCCTGCATGCAGACGCTCCAGCTCGCAGTGGTCTAACATCCCTCGCGGGGTGTCCAACTCGAGACCAGGACGGGGTCCCATATTCTCTAATCCTCAGGTAATGGGGTTGACTAGATCCTAGAGGGATTCTTGGCATAACACCTACACAGATGCTAGGTACATTTAGGTACATCTAGTTAGGGAGGCATCATAGGAGTACGCACTTATGTATTTTATGTACTTGAATATATTCATGATTACTGCAAAATGGTAGAACTGTACCATCCCTTTACTTTCGTAGTACTGCAAATCATATATCTCTGCTACTGTCTAATGGTTGTTACAGCTCATCTATTCTACACTAGAATAACAACTGTTTATTCTGTGCATCTCTGAGACAAACTAAGTGAGCACGAGTGACTGAGCGAAAGGTAGTATATTGTTTCCACGATCCTGGGGGATCAGGGTTGTCATGTTCTGAGGTTGCCAGAAATTATTGTCTCCCCGATAAGAGGAGATTCTAGTGGCACTGTGAGCTAGCTGATACAAACAGGCTAACGTATCCGGTGCGGGTGCACGGAATCAGTCTGCCACCAATCCCACAGTTTATGTTATCCAAACGCGCAGATCCTGTATAGGTAATATAGGAACTATACGACAGCGCACTTTTATGCACAGGCCTTGCCGCTTGAGCACCATCCGGCGATCTCAGTGACGAAAGAGCCTGGATCTTTGGCCAATCTGGGAGCGGCAAGACTGAAACACTAGGTGATGTACACCTGGGAGGAACCTTCATAACCCTTGCTGACCTACACCGAAATAGTAGCACATCCCCACTGCTAAACTTTATTTACAATAGACTTCGTGCAGCTCTCCGAAGTTTATACCCTCAGTTTCCTGCAAAGCTGCAAACTTTGGGGGCACTTCAACTGTTGCTTACGAGTGATACACGTAGGCATTTAATCACACAACTGTACAATGCGTCTCAAGTGGATAGGCGACCGATCCTGACAGGGCCACTTGACAAGTGGAACACCACACTTGCTAATCCGCTCAGTGTCGAGGACTGGGACTTCTGCTGTACATTGACAGGCAAATTAACAACAAACTGCAACCTCAGAAATATCCATTTTACATATCTAAACCAAATGTACTATACCCTGGTTCAACAATGTAATTCTGGTCTCCGAGAGGTGGCAAACTGTGTTCGCTGTGAGACATCGTCCGCTGATTCAACCCAGATCTGTGACTGAGGGTGAGTATCTGAAAAGTTTCAGCGCTCCGTCCATCATCTCCTTGTGTTTGCTTTGTTCGCCCGAAGTTGGCAGGGTATGCCCAGACGTGGGTCCCCTGCTCACTTTGCCACTGGGTTCGGGCTGGACTGTTCCCATGAGGCACAGGGTCAAGACTGATTTGCATATAGCTGTGTCTGAACTGGGGTGGCAAAGTGAGCTAAAAAACGATGATGGATTCAACCCAGATCTGTGACTGGGGGTGAGTGTCTGAAAAGTTTCAGTGCTCCATCCATCTTGTGTTTGCTTTGTTCACCCTAAGTTGGCAGGGTATGCCCAGACGTGGGTCCCTTGCTCACTTTACCACTGGATTCAAGCTACCAGGATGCTTGTTTCCGGTCCAGGAAAGACATGGCTTGGCAGATCGGGCTGGACTGTTCCCATGAGGCACAGGGTCAAGACTGATTTGCATATAGCTGTGTCTGAACTGGGGTGGCAGAGTGAGCTAAAAAACGATGATGGATTCAACCCAGATCTGTGACTGGGGGTGAGTGTCTGAAAAGTTTCAGCGCTCCATCCATCATCTCCTTGTGTTTGCGTCTATTTTCTGCACCTGGCATGGGGCTGCCCAATAATATTGGGAACAAGTGACGCATACACTCACAGCAATAGTGATGGAGAGAGCAGAGTGCACTCCTTAGATATGTCTATTAGGTCTTGTTCGATCTCTGCAACCCACTAATAGCAAGCTGACGGCCATAGCATTGTTGCTAGCAAAGCAGGGGGTTTCAATACACTGGGGTAAAAAATGTTACAGAAACACCAACATTGGCTAAAAGACTTGGCATATTGCTGTGATCAACTTGAATGTTATGCTGAGGAACTTCCCTGTGCATCTCGGCCAAAAGACATTTGGAGTCCCTGCACCGCATACCTGCTAACAGGACGAACGATCAAGAATGCAGTGTCTCCAAATGATCCTTGGATAGGAAATTAGGCGTTGTACTGATAAACTCACTCAATGTGGCCTGATGTTGCTAATGCACTGTGGTGATAGGTCGATATCGATGGCAATGTTTGTTGTGAGGTTATGTAATTGAAAATGCATAAATAAACTAATTATTTAAAAAAAATCATGCATTTCACTACTGCAGCAGAAAAAAAAAAAAAAAATCACACCAACATTAAGTGTCTGCCCAGAAAAAGGACAAAAAATGGGAGTTGGAAAGAGTGTAGTGAGTGAGTGAGAGAGAGAGAGACTGTGTGTGTGTGAGAGTGTGTGTGTGTGTAGGTTTCCCGCACTTGCCTGCCTCTGACCTCAACTTGGTTTTCTAGTTATTACCATTTATTACAGTAGGGGGGTGCCCTCTAAATGGACAGACAGGGGTGGAGCAGGTATGGAGGAATAGTCCATGCAGTTTGTATTTGTCTGTGATTAACTTAAAGTGATTCATTGATTATTTGTAGCAAAACTGCACAATTTTTTGCAGTGGTTTAGATCTTCTTGTTTCCATCCATCTCCCACACTGGTATGGCTTTCAGAGTGCTACTTTTTTCCAAGTCATCGTCCAAGTCAGATAGCCCTATTAGTTTCTGTGTGGTTGCTGAACTGAGTATTCCAGTTTCCACAACTTTTTTGTTCTCTGTAATGCTTTTGCCTAAACAGTACAACTGCCTTCAAAAGTTGAAATAACTCTCTCCTGCACAGACAGGTGATGCCTAGTGTAGGAAAGTAGGATCTGCTTTCCTGGTCACCCCCACTTTCTGCTGGCGTCATTCTGTTTTTCTGACTAGTCTGACTGGGATCCCGTTAATCAGGATCCCGGTCACTGTGCTCTTTACCTAAATTGGACTTGGTAAGTACTTTTGGTACGTTCCCAATTGGCTACTGGTGTACCCTTCTAAGTACCTTGTACATGGTACTAAGGTACCCAGCGCTGCAACATGTATTGTGCCACCCATGAGAGACCACTCAAACTGTGACTACAGGTCTGCCATTGCAACACGTGTGAGCTGGAGCTAGCACCACTCACAACAGATTTACGTTTCCTTATATCCGAGGTCACTGCACTTAAAACCTATAAGTCACCCCTAAGGTAAGCCTTTCAATCCTAAAGGCAGGGTGCTTGGTTATAAGTGTGAGGGTGCCCTGCATAAGTAGGACATCCCCTACAAACCTAGGAGTCGGCATTCCCGGCTTTGTAAGTGCGGTCAGCCATTTTAGACATATAGTGGACATCACGTCTATTACGAGATGTCTAACTATATATTGACTGTACCGAAACCAGTCAGGTTTGGTATCAAACATGTTGGAATCCTACCCCAACACCGATTCCAGTGTTGGAGTAGGATCCCATATACGGGAGCCCCCCTGTATTCCCGATACCAGGCTTTCAGGGTCTAACAGTCAGCTAGTGCTGCTGCCGACCACAGACACGATTCTGCCCTCCTGCAGCTGAGCCAGGCTCGAACATGGGAAGGTAGAACAATAGGTTTCCTAACACAGAGGTGTAACCACCTCCCAGACAGGACTTAGTCTAGTGGGCTGAGGTGGGGGCGCTTGCCAGCGCCACTAGACTGCTTTGAAGGGCACACTTGGTGCCCTCCTTGCATACTCCAGTTGGAACCAGTTCAGGGAGCCGTTGTCTCCCGCTGTGGCGCGAAACTGGGCAAAGGACATGGGAGTATCCTCCCCTCTGTTCAGCCCCTCCTCTGGGAGGGATCCCTGAATCGCCCCAATCCTTTCCTTTGAGTACTTAAGGGCTTACCTGTGGGTGGCTCTTCTGATTAGTCGTGGGACAAGATTCAGATCCGAAACCACTTCACCTTCAACCACATGGGCACGCTGGACTTCGCTTTGGGAACTGAGACTGCATCTGGGAAGACTCCTGCTGCTCCCGGTCTCATTGTCCTGCCAGTCTTCTGCATCGCCTGTGCTGCATACAGGTTCTTCTCCAGGCCTGTGGACATCCAAGACACCAGAAGGAATCCCCCTTGGAGTGAAGGAGTCACTCCCCTGCATCTGCAAGCACCGCAACCAAGCTGACCGGTCTGCTGCTCCTGAAGTACCATTGACTCCGAATGGCTCATCAACACAGGTGGGGGTTCTGCAACTCCATCGAGGCCTGCACTGTCTTCTAAGCATGTTTGGAGTCAGTATGCCTTGTGGGAACCATTGGAGCAGTACCCCTGTACACCGCGTCAGCTTGCCGTTGCCAAGGCTTGTTGTCTCTCTTCTCCAGAGATCTTGGGGTTCCAAGAAGCTTCAGCCTCCAGCATCTCCTGCATCCTCTGCACCGTGGGCCTGCATTCTTGATGAGCTGCTCAAGGTCCTCTTGCGACTCCTGTGCCTTCGGCCTGTGGGTCCTCTTGAGGGTCTTCTTTGGCTTCAGTGGGCTCCCCTGCTTGCTTGGGGCCTGCTTCGACTCTACTGCACTTGGTGAGTCCCTTGGATCTTGCTGGTCCCGACACTGCACCTTCTTCGCTTTCCTAGTCTGTTGCTGCTGCCAAGGCTTGTTGGTGCTCCCGCCTGACACCGACCCCTGGCTCTCAACTTCAGACGTTGAACAGCTTGTGAACAGCCCCTGGTCTTCCACAGCGTTGCCTGGTCCTCACAGCGACAAGGGCACCGTCAACTCTCCTGCATCTTTCGTCATCGGTGTTCATTAGTCTTCCGTGTCTCCTGGTCACTCCCGAGTAGCATAGACTCTGTCCCCTTTGCTTGCAGGTACTCCTCGTCAAGAATCCACCCTTGGGTTCCATCAAACTCTTTCACCTTCTTTGCCAGTGGCATCTTCACTGAAGTCCTCCATTGTGGTCTACGGCGGTTTCCGACGTCACTTCACACCTATGCACCCGAATTCCTTGGTGTAGGTATCCTGGTTCCTGGGGTATCCATGGGTGGGGTAACTCTCCAACCTTCCATCTTCCACTGGGTTTCTTCAGGGTCCTTCTTGAAAACTGCAACCACGACTTCCCCACTGACTTGTTTTGAGCATGCGTTGTGTTTCCACTCTGCAAACGGCCTCCGCGAGGTTCCTGGGTACTTACCTTGGGTCCCTGGCTCTTTTAAGTCTTCTGGGTCTAGTCTCGACTTCGGTCACGGTTCGCATCCCACTTTATAAGTATATGGTTTGGCCTCCCCCTGGAGACCACTGTGTACTTACCTGTTCTATTGTTAAAGTATTGTGTGTATTGTGATTATATCTCCGGGTGGGAATATAGCAACTTGTTAGTGTTTAAAATAAACATACTTTTATAACTACACTGTGTGGTTCTTTTTCACTTAACCTACACTATATGATTAGTACTGGTAAAACAAGCTGCTTTACACTCTTTCTGGACTAAGCCTGAAGGCTGCTCTCCACAGCTACCACTTAGAGAGCTTTCTATGGTTGTCTAAGACCACTAAAATCACCATAATGGTTGTAAGGATTAGTGCAGGGTGCTTCACTTAAATAAGTGTGCACCATATATTAAGCCAGACTCCTACACCTAGGCTCTGATTCCACCTGGTTTTACCCTTGTTATAGGCTCACCAGCCAGGTACAGCTTAGCTCCAGTGACACAGCGGGCATGGGACCCATGTCTGGGCATACCTGTCCCATATAGGGCGACACAATAAATATACAAAATAGAGCACACTGTCACTGGAACCAAGCTGTACCTGGCTGATAAGCCCATAACTAGAGCAAAAGTGGTCCTTGGTTACTCGTGTTCCGGTTCAGGGAGGACCTGGCTTGGCAGTTAGGGCTGGACTGTTTCTATTGGAGCAGGGTCAAGACTGATTTGCATATAATTGGGTACAAACTGAGGTGGCATGGTGTGCAAAATAATAATGGATTGTGATGCGGCCTGAGTGATTACCAGTTGCTAAGATTAATTCAATAATTCCATCCATCACCTTGTTTTTGCATTTCAAGAATGGAGGGCACTATCTGCTAGGGGGTAAACAGTCACAGTCTTCACAAATCATAGGAATCATCAATTTCTCAAATCAGCCAAAACACTGACTCCACTGCAATTACAGTGATCCCTTTATTTCACTGATTTTGACTTTGTAATAACTTATTATATAGTCCAGAAAATAAGAACTGAAAAGAATTCGAGCCCAGAAAGCCCCTCAAGCCTGCATAACACTTGTCATGAGTTAAGGGCATGCAAGGGAACACCTCCCCCAACAATTGTTGTGCCCTATGCGTTGACCTGACTATGGTAGCATTTATCTTCAGAAAATTAATCACTTCTGTAACAAATTCAAAGCCAGCCTCGCAGCATCAGAAATGGTGCTGGAGCGACCGGTAAGGCCTTAGATAGAAAGAGGTTTCGCTGGTGCTGCAACTTCATCAGCTTAAATTGAGTGGGGTCGACTGGCATTTGGGATTGAACACCTGGTGAAAACTTGGTCAGGGCCCCAGTCATTTCTTGGGCCTCACAGATACACCAGAGGGACCTAGAGTGGAGCGGAAGAGGGCCAGAAACATCTGAGTAAAAACAGCAGTTTGTGAGAGGTCAGCAGCAGGCCCTGGAAACTCTGAAGAAGGAGTTGGAGGCCTGAACCAGGAAAAGACAGCCAACTAGAAGACCTACCACTCGAGCGGGAACAGTCAGAGACTACATGCTTGTGGTGATTCTTTTGTTTCTTCTTGGAGGACTTGCCCTTTTAAGTGGCCCATTTTGGGAATTCCCTGGACTTAGGCACCACAAAGTGCCAACTGGTGCAGACTTGGACCAGCTACCACCTTGGTGCTCTTTCTGGGCTCATGCAACAAAGAGTGATTCCCACTCACTGACGCCTTAGTGTGCATGATTCCACATTTTTGTCTCAACCTGGAGTAGTGTTTGGAGCCCAGGCAACACAGGCAGATATTGTAAGGGTCCAAGTTGCATTTGCTTGCGGCAAGATCGACATGCCTTAAACACCAAACAATTTCAGGAGAAACATGTTAAAAACAGTGGAAAAAAATAGTTTTGAATGGAAATGTTCTAAGGAGATCAACTCCAGATCCGCATTGAAGGATGCAGGATGAAAAACAGAACTCACATCAGTGCACCAGGATGGCATCGTAAAACACGTTTGTGATGTCATATACAAGTGGACAGGAGCAGAGTCTAAGCTATGGTGCCACCAATCAGCACAAAAAAGCTATCTCAAATATCTGGATACAGTAAGGTGATTGGAGAAGACTCGAGAGGTGGGGAATCCACCAGAAGAATTAACATTTTGTAGTATTTTCGTGCCAATATAAAAGCTTGTTTTATTTGCAATTCAGGTTTCCCCATGGCACAATCTTGCACTTGGGCTCATTTAAATGGATGAAGTAGTTATTCATTTTGAGCAGTTGTGCTGGTAATTTTTCTCCGTCCTTCTCATCATCACTAAATTGTCAGCATACTGAAGACGCAAAATGATATGTACTTTGGGTTCTGGGACATCAACGGAACAGCTATATTTCTTTAAACTGTTTATGTACAACAACAAAAAAGGAGAGTGGCAAGTAGATATTGTGGTTTCATTCTTGTTTTCTGATCACATTATGATATCAATTGGCCTTGAGACCAAAGCACATCACAGACTCAGTGTCTTGAGGCAGTTCTAGGATCAAAGCCAGCATGTATTTGCTGATGTTGCTGCCACTTTCATCCACAGTCCGTCATGGCTGGAGGTCCAAGGGGGCGGAGTAATCTAATATTGCCAGGTACATCTAACTTTGTCTTCTGGGTTTTTCATCATCATGGAATTAAGGACGAAGACCTGGTCAAAGGTGCCTTAGCTCAAACTGAGTCCTGCATGGCACCCTAATATTTCTCCATTGTCTTCTAGATAACTTCACTTGATTCAGACGTAAAATGTTCACTTTGGTGTGTTTTTGTTGTTTTTCTGTCTGTATGGCTCCTTAGGCTTGGCTGCGTGCTTTCTTTTTTCTAAACTCTGGTTAAGCACCCCCACCAGCAAATCCTTCTCGGTTTAGATTCAGAACCTTTTTCCTTATTCCTCCAATTCTTTCTCTCCCAGTGGGCACTTGCATATTTGGATGGTCTCATTTGCTGATCTGACTTTCCTTGATGACCCAGGCATTGCTGTTAACACCAAATCCCTTCCAGTATGTCTCTCAATGTCTTGACTCACTTTTGTTTCTTTTTCACACTTTAAACTACGGGGTTCTGTGAACACTTGAAATTGAATGAGGGCAATATTTATGAAGGCTAAGTAAGCACTTTGCAGTAGTGGGTTTGGGAACACTGTCTATCCATTACCCTCAAGTAGAGTGACATTGTTTGGTGTATTATATGGATCTGTGTCTCAATTTCTCCAGGGCTAACTCTAGGTGTGGGAATCAGACTTTTATTATAGCATCTCACACTGAGACGCAACAAGTTAACGACTTACATGAGTCTCACTTGAGAATTGGAGAGGAGCTTAGAGTACTTTCCTACTATTGGGGGCTGAGATGGTGGGAATTGACAAGGCGAGCTATGAGTTGGAGAGGCAGCCATGTATCTAAAGGGTGGGTTGTAAGAGGTGGTGTTAAATAGGTAACACCACTATGTGGCTGCTTTGATTTTGAGGCCCTTCTTTTCCTGACTCAGTCGCCCCCTTATAGCTACACTCAGTCTTTGAGATCCTTTACTTCAGGACCATGTCCACAACAAAAGGATTTGAGTAGCATTTTTGAATATCTTTCCTTTTGATGTGTTCCTTCTGGATTGGTTGGCAGTTTTATGTCTGTCCAAATTGGCTTTCTTCTCAAGCCCCGTTTCTGAAGAATTAGGCCTGGAGTGGCAAGTAAGGACCTAATTCAAAACATGCTTACTTTCATTCACTACCTACAAAAATTATTTTTGGAACTGATCTTTGCAGCAAACTACAATTGGGTTTTTTGCTTAATTTGCTTTACCATTTCTTATGTTGCCTTAATGAACAAGTTACTTACCTTCGGTAATGCATTATCTTGTAGAGACAATACCTAGCTGCATATTCCTTACCTTGAATTTCTCAGGTGACAGATTGGATCCATAAACCTTTGCGTGAGTAGTACCCCTGCACGCCGTATGGTGGCTCTGTTCGGTTCTGTGCAGCGTCGTTGGCACCGAAAGTGACGTCATGGTCACCTATATAGGCGCCACCCAGGCATGCGGACATCAGTTACTTTGCGCTTCTGGCATAAAAAAAGTGAAGAGCCATGAAGTAAACTAACCAGTGTGTGTCCAAACTAAGGCCCTGAAAAGGGGGAACAACCCTAGCCCTAGAAATGTGTCCACAGAACAGGGAGGCATAGCTGGGTCTTTAAGGAATCTGCAGCTAGATATTGTCTCTACCAGATAATGCGTTACCAAAGGTAAGTAACTTGTTCAGCTGATAGACGTCTAGCTGCAGATTCCTTACCTTTGAATAGATACCCAAGCCATACCATACTGGCAGTGGGCTGCGGACAAATTGCTATACTAAGAAGTCCTGCAGGACCGAATGCTTGAAATGCCTGTCCCTGCAGACCCGACTGTCCAGGCAGTAGTGTTTAGCAAACAAGACCAGGGACGCTGTGTTTTAACTGTGGGCATTGCGCAGCCCTTTTACTTTGCTACTGACATGCACTTTAACTTCATTGCTGCTAACGCGCATTTTATGCTCCGCTTTGCTAAACATTTAACGGAGGCTTTGTTCTTACTTGGGTTTGTCCTGCCTGGAGTGGGTGCCGACCCCGGTCCGTCACGGCTGTCGTGCCGCTTGTGCGGAGGGCGGTTACTCCTCAGGCATTCAGTTCCCCTCACTTCCGTCCAGTGCACTTCCGGTTGGACGCGGTCTAGTCGTCCACCGGAACCACACAAAAGGACCTGATGGTGCGGGCGCGCAGCGGGCGCGCCTAAGGCAAGCCCGTCTGCGCCTGGACCGGGCCAAGGGCCAGTCCCCCTGGACCTTTTGTCTCCCGGTTAAACAGGTACGCTAAAAAAGACCTACTGCTCCTCAATACCCCCGGGAAAAACTGTTGCCGGTTCTGTCCGGACAAGGAGGATGAATCCTGTCCCTGTGGATATACTCTTCCTTCAAAACAATTGACTGGGGCCCGTCAGCCCCCCGAAAAATCTGATTTATCATTCGATCCCAACCATTGAAAGTGCTAATTTGTCTGGGGGCCTGGTGAACGTCAGATCACTGGCCAAACACAAATATGAGATTGCACACACAATCTCAGACTATAATCTGGACATTCTCTTTATTACAGAAACCTGGGCTGATGCGGCTTCCGACCCCGACTTTGTCACGGCAACCCCGGCTGGTTTCCGGGCTATCAGGGTTGATAGACCTCATAAACGGGGAGGCGGTTTGGCAATAATACTGAGGGAACATCTCCCTGTTATATTTCACTCTGCCTCTACGCCTTTTTATGAGGCAATGCACTTCGCAATTGAACTAAGCCCAAAACAGACTTTTGGAGGTATCCTGTTATACCGGCCTCCAGGCGCGATAAGTGCTTGTAACTCCAACTTAGAGAGCCTGCTTGAACCCACTCTCCTAAAAAATGATTTTACTATTCTTGGAGATTTCAATTTTCTTCTTGAAGAAAGTGGGAACAGGGAAACAGAGATACTGATAGAGACTCTGGGGGCAGTTGGACTTATTCAACAGGTACAGACCGCTACTCACGAAGCGGGACACACTCTAGATGGTATCTTTACCTCAGCCCACGGGCTTACCTGCAAAGCAACCCTCCCTCTGACTTGGTCAGACCACTCACTTATCAAATTCCACATCCCACTTACCTCTGCCGGGCCTGGAGGGTCCCTTAAGACCCCAGCTGCTACGTTGACAGATTGGAATAAACTGGACAAAATGCGCTTCCGATCACATTTGGAAAGCTCCCGTCCACAGCTTAACGGTTCCCCCGACTCATCTGCCACATTATATACAAATTGGCTAAATGAGGCAATTAAGGTCTCAGTACCTCTCAAAAAAACCACTACATGGAAAAGGAAGTCCCCTTCCGCCCCCTGGTTCTCCGAGACACTGCGGAATGAAAAACAAAAATGTCGCCGACTTGAAAGATGTTGGCGCGTAAACTATCACTCCTCTAAGAAAAAAGTGTACAGAACAGCACTCGCACAGTATAAAAAACTACTTATAACCGAAAAAAAGGACTACTTTACCAAACAGATTGAGGAAGCCAAACATTCATCTAAAGCACTTTTTTCAGCAGTACACAAACTCACCACTCCCAAGACTACAGGTCCTGAGAGCAATCAAAAGTTCTGTGACGACATCGCAGCCGCTTTCAAAACTAAAGTCTTGGGTATATTCGAGAATTTTGAGGCCACAACAGCTCACCTCTCGCTTACCCCTCCGATAGGTCCAGACGGGGTCACAAATTTCCTGCTTAGTTTCTCGCCCATCTCAGTTGAAACTGTGGCTAAACACATCCACAAAGCTAAGTCATGATCTCCCCTTGACCCTTGCCCGCCAGCATGTCTGAAAAAATGTGCGGACTTGGTGAGCATTGGTTTAACAGAAATTTTTAACTCCATGTTTACTTCCGGCACTTTTCCTTCCAGGTGGAAGGACACTTCAATTCTTCCACTGTTGAAAAAGCCCACCCTAGATGCAACCAATCCCAACAATTATCGGCCTATAGCCCGGCTGCCACTACCTGCTAAAATAATTGATAAATTGATGAACAGCCAACTAACCCAATTCATCCGAGAAAACAATCTGCTCGACGACTCCCAGTTTGGTTTCCGCCAAGGACACAGCACGGAGACAGCTCTCATTAAAGCCACAGAGGAGATCAGAGCGGTGATGGACGGTGGAGGTACGGCTGCATTAGTACTCCTCGATCTATCTGCCGCTTTTGACACTGTGGACCACTCCCTCTTGCAACGGCGGCTGGAGAGTCTGGGAGTCAGAGGCACACGCTGGCCCTACTATCCTCCTTCCTCAAGGACAGGAAAGTAACTGTCTCAGTTGATGGGTATCACTCCACATCCTATACCCTCCCGTGTGGAGTGCCACAGGGCTCCTCCTTGAGTCCTTCCCTGTTCAACATTTATGTTTTCCGAGCTGGCCCCGCTGATCCGAGAATTCGGGTTCAGCCTTACGTCCTACGCAGACGACACCCAGATTGTGGTGACGGCCTACAAAAATCAGGCGCCCCCTACTCAGCAATTTCAGAATTGTATGTGTGCCATCAACACACTGTTTAAAACTCAATTCTGAGAAAACTGAGGTCCTGCTCTTCGGTAATATGCAACCGAACTGGGGTAATCTTTGGTGGCCGGCTGAAATGGGAGAACCACCAGAACCCGCGGTCAAGGCCAAGAACCTGGGAGTGTGGTTCGACAACAAACTCTCACTTACCCACCACACAAATGCCACGGTTTCTGCTGCCCATTTCCTCATCAAGTAAGTAAGGAAGATTCTCCCATACATTCCAGCGGACACGCGAAAGACAGTTGTCACAGCCCTGATTCAATCTAAAGTAGATTACTGTAATGGGCTGTACATGAACATACAGAAGCATTGCCTGAACAAATTACAGAGTGTACAGAATGCAGCAGCGCGACTACTGCTTAACCTCCCCAGACGCAAATCCGTATCTGAAGAGATTCGCGGGTTGCATTGGTTGCCAGTGGCACAACGAATAAAATTCAAGGCTCTGTGTCAGGCCTATAAGGCACTGAGAGCCTCACAGGTCCTGTCTTGCTCCAGAACCTCTTCACCTGGTATGAACCAACTAGACATCTCCGATCCACGGGAGCCAAACTCCTGACAGTGCCTAGAATTCGGACCACAAAATGGGGAGGCCGCAGCTTTCTCTACAGCACCACTAAGCTCTGGAACAATCTCCCGAATGAGCTAAGAGGTGCGAGCTCCCTCCTCTCCTTCAGGAAAGGACTTAAAACCTGGTTGTTCCAAAATTAGATTGCCAACAGGGTCACTACAGTTACGCAGCGCCAAGACACCCGCGGGTATTCCTGCGCTTTATAAATCCTAATAACATAACATAATATAACGCCCACGTTGCTGCCTGGCAGAAGTCCAGGACCGGAACTCCGTGAGCTAACTCTGTGGTCACAGCTTTTCTTCTGGTGGAATGGGCTCGTAAGCCCTCAGGAGGCTGCTGTTTAGCCAAGGCACAGCAGATCTTGATACAGAGAACGACCCAGCGTGATATGGTCCTTTTCTGAATTGCCCAAACTTTTTTAGCTCCCAAATAATCCATAAAGAGTTGGTCGTCCACCCGGAACTCTTTTGTGCGGTAAAGGTAGAATGGCAACGCTCTTTTTGGGTCCACAAGGTGGAGTTGCTCCTCCTCTTTCGAGAGATGTGAAGGAGCATAAAAAGGGGGCCAAGTGACCGACAGGCCCAAATGGAATGGGGTCATCACCTTAGGAAGGAAAGACATCCGGGTGCAAAGCACCACCTTGTCCGAAAACACCATAAGATAGAGAGGCTTGGAAGACAAAGCCTGCAGCTCACTCACCCTCTGGGCAGATGTTATTGCCACTAGAAATGCTATCTTGATGGTAAGCAGCCAGAGGTGACAATTGAGTAGCGGCTCATAAGGAGCACACGAGGTGAGAACCAGGTTCAGATCCCACTGAGGCATGATGAAGGGCAAAGGAGGAAACATATGTCAAAGCCCTTTCAGAAACCTATGTACAATAGGGGACACAAATAAAGGAGGGTTGGTCAGCCAGCTGCAGGAAAGCGGACAGAGCAGAGAGATAACCCTTGAGAGTGCCCAGAGCAGAGCCCGCAGGGCAAAAGTAAGAAGATAAGAATGTCAGAAAGAGAGGCAGAAAGAGGGTCAATAGACTTCTCTGTACAATATCTTACAATTTTTTGCCAACGGCAGGCGTATACCATTTCGATGGAGGGCCGCATTACCGCCAAGTTAACTTTACAGACTTTTGGAGGAAGGTCAAAAGCGATTAACTGTCACTGTTCAATCTCCACATAAGGAGGCGGAGAGTTGACTGGTTTCGGGTGGAGGACCCTACCCTGCTGCTGCGACAGAAGATCCTGCCAAAGGGGCAGCCTGATCAGAGGATCAATGCTCATTTGAAGAAGCTCGGGATGCGAAACTCTCCATGCCCAGTCCGGAGCCACAAGAATGATCTTGGCGTGGTCGTTCCTGATGATCTTCAGAACTCTGGGCAGAAGGGGTTTGGGCGGAAAGCGTACAGGATGCCTGAGCTCCACTTGAGACAAAAAGCGCCTCCGAGCGATATAGCCATCTTGGAGACTCCAGCGCAATACTGCTGACACTGCGCATTCTCTTCAGAAGCAAACAGATCTAACCAAGGTTCTTCCCACTGCCGAAAGAGTCCTTGTATCACCTATGAATGGAGACACCACATGTGATCTGCTAGGCATCAATGGCGGAGTTAGTCAGCCCTAGTGTTCAGATAACCTGCCAGGTGTTGAACCCCCAGGGTTATGCCCTGCTGTTCCAGCCATGTCCAGAGACGCAGGGCCTCTAGACAAAGGGTCCATGACCCCCACCCTGCTGCTGCAGGCGGTAGTGTTGTCTGTGAACACCTGCACTAACTTCCCCTTGACAGAGTGAAGAAATGCTTTCAATACCATGCGGATCGCCTGAAGGTCCAGCAGGTTGATGTGGAGTCTGGATTTCCCCGGAGACCAGAGTCCAATGACCGCCACCCCTCCCAGATGACTGCCCCATGCCAGGAGTGACACATCTGTCACTACTGTGAGATCTGGTTTTGGAAGGGAGAGGAGTCTGCCCTTGACCCAATCGCGGTTCACAGGCCACCACTGTAGGTCTTTCACAGTTCCCTCCAAGATCTGGACCATTTCGGAGAGATTCCCCTGATGCTGCGCCCACTGGAACTTCAGGTCCAACTGCAGAGTCTTGTTATGCCATCTGACATGATTTACCAGCCGGACTCATGAGGCCATGAGGCCCAGCAGCCTCAGTCATTCTCACCAAAATCTAGGATGAAACATCAGTATCGTAACCTGAATATCCTGGACTCGCTGCTCGGGAGGATAAACCAGAAACTGCAATGTGTCCACAACAACCCAGATGAAAGGGAGTGTTTGAGAAGGAGTCAGGTGTGACTTCAGCACATTTATAGTCAACCCCAGCGAATGCAAAAGGTTTGCCATAGTCTGGAGGTGGGAGACGACTTTCTGGGGCGAGCCCACTTTCAACAGGCATTCGTCGAGTTAGGGGAAGACAATCCCCTAACCTGTGCAGATGAGCTGCGACCACCGTCATCAGCTTGGTGAACACCTGAGGGGTGCTGGTAAGGCCAAAAGAGAGCACGATGAACTGAAAGTGTTCGTGGCTTACCTTGAACCACAGGTAACACCCGTGGGCAGGCAGAATGGGCATATGAACATATGCATCCTGCAAGTCCAACGCTACCAGCCAGTCTCCTTGGTCTAGGGCATTGAGCCAAATAGAGAATCTCAAATTTCTTCTTTTTCAGGAAGTGATTGATGGTTCGGAGGTCTAGAATAGGACTAAAACCCTTATTCTTTTTAGGTATCAGAAAGCAGCGGGAATAACAACAACTGCCTACTTCTAACAGAACCCTTTCTATAGCCCACTTGACCCGGAGAGCTGTAACTTATCGGAACAAGACCAGATGATCATCCGCCAGCCGTTCTTGAGATGGCGGTAAAGGAGGAAAGGAAATATTGAAAAGGAGGGAGTAATCCCTTTGAATGATCTGCAAGACCGACTTGTCCTATGTTATGGAGTGCCAGTGGAGATGTTGGATTCTTCCCCAACTGGACACCTATGGTCTTTCAGAACCAAACTAGAAGGACTTAGAGGCTGAAGCCGCCGGGTGGGGGCGAGGGGGGTTGGTGGCAGACAACCTCTGACTACCCATTCCCACAGGGTTGGAATACACCACGTCCATGTCCTCGCACATCCTGGGAAGCCTGCGCAGGACGGTGGCCTGGAAATGGTTGGAGCGGTGGCATGTTCCTTCCATAGCCACGAAAGGGGTGAAAGGCAGTATGGGGGCAAGGTGTCACTGAGAGGCCCAAGGACTTGGCCATAGCCCACAAATCCTTGAAGCGCTCAGTGCAGAGTATGCCTTTTCTCCGCAGAGAGAGTCCCATCAAAGGGCCAGATGTTCGCACCAGGCGCTGCAAGGCCACCGTTGACGAAACCGCTCTGCCCAGCGAGTCATTCGTATCCATACCACACCTAATGGTGAACTTTGATGCATCTCTTCAGTCTTTCACTGCTTGAGAGAGGATGGCCCGGCCCTCTTCAGGGACCTATAGCAGCACTTGCACAACTGTTTCCCATAGTGTATGAGAGTAACGGCCCAAAAGGCATGCAGTGTTCACCGACGGCAATGTCAGGCTGGCAGAAGAAAACATCTTCCTCCCAAGCCTCTTGGATTCCCTGTCCAGGGTCAGCAGGGAATGCGAGGCTTGGACTACAAAGCTCGCAGGGGTGGGGTGTTGGCTGATGAAACTAGGATCACCCGGGGTAAGGCGATAGCAGGCAATTCTCCTATTCACTGGAGCCCATGTGCTAGGCTTTGACCAAGTTCCTTGAAGGACATCAGTTAGTGCTTCATTAAAGGATAGTGGCGGGGGGGGGGTGAAATGAGGAAGCCCCAGGCAGAAGCACTTCGGTCAAGAGGTTAGTCTTGACTACCAGCGAGGGAAGTTCAATTTCAAGGACCTCCGCTGCCCTCTTCACCACCATTGCAGAAGATGTCCCCTCCTCCGTAGCCACGGTAGGTGGCGAGAGCATAACACTATCTGGAAAGGAGTCCAGGCCACTGGCCTCTCCTAGCTCCTCACACCAATCCAAAGTCTCATCAGGGGTGTACAACTGGTGTTCATAAGGGTCAAGTGACCCCTCCCACTCTTCCCCCATGCCTGTATGCTCCACAACATGCTCAAGCAATGACCTAGAGCCACTGTGCTACATAGGCGCTGGATTCAGCTTCGAATTATGCCGTTCGGACTCAGAGTCGTTGGGAATAAGCATGGGGCTGGCGTCACCAGTGGCGGCAGCAGCATAGACGTCCGGACCTGCACTGAAGATGGTCCCGTTGGCACAACCAGCTCCGATCCGGAATCGGATCCATGAGACCCCACCGGAGCAGTCAGTGCGAAACCAGATGGGGCTCGAAGGTGCTGGCCTGCTCAAATACTGGGCATATGACCTCAAAAAATTCCTTAATCTGTGCAAGATTCACTTCGGCGCCTGGAAACGGGTGGAGGCACGGAGAAGCCCTGGTGACAGCTCTGCAGAACCATGTCTGGAACGTCAATGTTACCGACACTCGTCTCGCCAACCTTCGAGAGATGAGGTGAAGTCTAAGTCCGTT
The DNA here is from genome assembly GCA_963921515.1 of Calotriton arnoldi. NCBI lineage: Eukaryota > Metazoa > Chordata > Amphibia > Caudata > Salamandridae > Calotriton > Calotriton arnoldi. The sequence goes on along the minus strand of CAWUFW010000135.1, from coordinate 4,449,371 downwards.
TGGACGACTTCTTCTTGTGCCTCTTCATCGAGTGTCCGGAGGTCCTTGAGTGCGACGAAGAGGACTTGGGGCTCCTGGAGCAGTCCCACGACCTTCTCGATCGGGACCAAGAAGTCCTAGGAACCTCGGTAGATGGCGTCGACTGCCGAGCCGCAAGCCGATTCAGGGACCTCTCCCTCACAGCCTTCGATGCCATGGCAGTCCGAGCACAACTTTGAGTCATGGTCGCACATGAGACACCATAAGCACACAAGGGGCGGGTTGGTAATCAGGTAACCACCATGGCGCAGTGACAGGAGCGTCATGGTTTAAACCCTACCTTTCTACAAGATGACATCGACACACAAGAAAAAATATTCGACAAAACGCCCAAAAAGTCTGTCAAAAAGAGAGAGGGTAGCTCTTCTCTGGATCAGCGCTAACTGGCGCGTAAAGAAAAGAAAGGACGTTCACGCACTTGGGTGGCATCTGTATAGGTGACCGCGACGTCACTTCCAGCGCCAACGACGCAAGGAACTGAACGAAGCCACCCGACGGCGTGCAGGAGTACTGCTCACGCAAAGGTTTTCGGACCCAGTTTGACACCTGGAAAATTCAATGGTAAGGAATCTGAAGCTAGAAGTCTCTATCAGATACTCTATTGTTATGAGGAAATAAGATCACCCACCCAAACCTTTGGACTGATGATGCTGGCTTTTCGACTCTGAACATGAAAGGCCTGCAACAGTGCTCTGACCTTTAAAAGATAGGTATATGCTTAGATGGTTTACACACCATTGGTATAAGTCACTTATAAGTCCCTAGTATATGGTACCCAGAGCCAGTATGGCAAATGTCCTTCACAGACTGCAGTAATTACTGAGCCACCATGGGTGTGAGACAAACCAAAGCATGACTCCCAGCCCGCCACTGCCGATTGGCAGAGAGGTGTTTAAACTGCCAACTCGACTTTGCGATTTAAACCAATGGTGAAGCCCAAACATTCCTTTTTAATATTTTATTCCACCCCTGAGGGAGGCCTACTGAACACTAAAGGCAGGGTGCTTTGTATAAGAAATATGGACTTGTGTTTCATTAATGTTACATGTCCTGGCAGCAAAAACCCCACATTGTCATTTTTCCTATGGTAAGGCTAGCAGCCCTATTGGTGAGCATGGAGAGACAAACTGACAACTCAGCAGTGCTAATTTCCAAATGAGACTATTAAATACAGTATTCCAAGATAACAAAAGAACCTTTCATTGAACTCTGCTTGCTGCTCAAGTCGAATTTAATGTAACTATTTCACAAATGGAAACTTAAAAAAGTTTTTTTTTTTTTAAATTAGTTTATTGGCATTTTTCAAAAACAGTACACATTCCGCATCACAGAACTTTAGAAAGTTAATTATTGGAGATTATAGCACAGTTGCGTTTCACAGTTATTGAAAGGATCACAATCAATCTCAACACACAAGGTTTGGGCACAGAGAAACCTTCTGGATAAAATTATTTGACAGTCTATCCTCCAAAGGGTTGAATGACAAGGTTGAAATGCTATATTTTTTATGAAGATTGTGATAGTAGCACACTGTTATGATGAACATGTGTATAATATTCTGAAAACACAGTTTTTCATTTGCAGTGTTGCCATGATTCTGAAAATGCTGTGTAAAACATGCAACCACCTCAAACTTACCACCCTCTAAACGGAAATCCTTCTAATCGCCCCTCCCAAACAATCACCCATCATTAACGGCCGGATAAAGCAACTAACAGCCGTCAACTACCTACCTCAAGTCATTGACTCAGTGAGATCACTAGGAATTATTCTCGACAAGAACCGTAACATGCAGAACCATATTAAATCAAAGTACCAAACCTCCAAATGAACATCTTCAGAGAACTAAAACCCTTCCTATCCTCCAAGGACTTCAACTCTGCCGTCCAAGCCTTAGTGATTCCCAAGCTGGACTATGGAAGTGCAACCCTAGGCGGCTTGCCCAAATCCACAACGGCTCCCTTAAGAGCCTCCCTCAACTCTGAGGCAAGGCTCATCACTGGATCGAAAAGTTACAACTATATCACGCTGATTTGAAATCCCTCAACTGGCTCCCCTACGAAGCAATAATTCAGCTGAAATTTGCATGCATGACCCACAAAGCCCTACTCTTCAACATGCCAAGTTATCTGGCTCAGAAGCTTGAACACTCAGGGGCTCCAGATCTTCTAGAAGCTCCTTCCCTTTACTGCTGAAACCTCAGATTTTCAAAAAAGAAAACCTACAATAGAGCCTTCACTGGCATCGCCCCGAGAACTTGGAACTCCCCCCCCCCCCCCCAAAAACCAGACTGAATCCCTCAACTGCATCTTTCAAGAAAGTAGTTAAATTACTACTCAGGAACACATTTTTGCCCTAGGTCCTTGAAACTCTTCTCACTGAGCCTACCTTGACCCATCATCTTCTCTCATGATACACCTTGCTTGTTATATTACTGTTTTGACTTATCTGTCCTATCATGAAGGTGATCCCGCCCTCTCAGTGATTCCGTCATATTATGTTCCTTTCTCAACCATATTTATATTGATTGTATGTGTCTCTGTTCTCTAACAAGTGCAAAGCGTTTTGATACCCACGAGGGCCTTGTTCAGGCTATATAAAACCTTCAAAATAAATAAAATAAAGGGTTGATACTGACAGCTTTAGTGCTTTGCCTCTTTAAAAATACTTTTTTCACTTCTTCACCACATTGGGAGGGGATAATCTTTTGTGGCTCTAGGCAGGGAACGGGGGTCTCTCTTTTCTAGGTATAATAAAAATCTCCTTGATTAGTTAACATTCACATCACATTTTTTTGCATGTATTTATATTTTCCACACATTTTTCTCACAACATTTTGCCATTCAGGCACTCGTTTATGGCAATGAATGGAAGAGGACTAAATCAGGTTAGGCAATTGTGGAGTCTGTTATCCATGTTAACCATGGAGCATACCAAGTGGTCCCGTAGCACTTCCTTATGAAGTCGGAAGCACAGACTCGTGTATCGCGGCAGAACATGTTGATTTACCGTTACAGGCAGCAGAGCGTACACGTTAACAGCAGGTAAATTGGGGACCGTAGGGGTAGTTAAATAGAATGGTGTGGTGCTAGCAATGGATTTGATTGTGGACCGTCTCTTTTTAGATGTTAACGGTGGTGCACGAGGCAGTGAAGACACTCAGAAGTCACAAATCATAGTGTGTAGTTGTTTCTGATTCCAAGTATTACTCGCAAGGTGGAGTTGGTGTAGAAATAGTTGACGCTAGTTGGTACTTCATTGGTCCATAAACGTTATGATTGATGCCGATTATTACTGCTTGGGACGGTGATGACATAAGAATCACATTGCATGCTGGGCTATTGAGTACGGAACACCCAAGTGGGGACATAATGAACACGCTTGGTTTAAATACACAATGCACTTTTTTACCTTGGGGCATGAGGAGGACGGTGGTGCATGTTTTTGAGCCAGTCACATTGGGTGGCTTGGATTTATTTCTGACATGACCGGTATTCTCATAGATGAGCACTAACGTTTCGGGGTCTGGAGCACGGGTTTTTGAAATTTATTCTGTTACACTTCAGGAAGGATGGGGTACATGTCTACATTTTAACCACTTACACAGCTGTTTTAATCTTTCCTTACGTTGGCCTTTTGGGAGTGTCACTACTGTTTAACTGATAGAGATGTCACTGTTCCTGACATGCTAGTGAAGCATAAATCATTCTACTTGCAGTTGCTTCTGAAGAAGTGTGGAGACACCCGAAATGTATTGGGATCCACAGACAAGTCATGATCTTTCATCGTATTTTGTATTGTAAAACTAGTCTCTAACAATTCAATGTGATATAGCAGTGCTTGTTCAATACAGTATTAAGTACGGCATGACATGTTTATGCATTTTAAAAATTGGTTACCAAGAAAAAATTAAATTGTTGAAAATATAATTGGTTGCAAATTGTTAAAATTTAAAACGTTTCGTTGAGCCTTCGGGCTGAGGCAGTAGTGCTCTTTGTATATAGGACACCTACGGGAACTCAAGGGTTGTGAACTTTAGAAAGTTTCCACTTGGTTGCCCAAAAGGTTTCTTGTAGCCACTTACAGTTGCACAAAGCTGCTGTCCTTCCTTGAGACAGCCTGCTGCCTTCCTGGGGAGAGGTGTGACCGACTCTCAGGAAGGGAAACAAAGGACCAGCTGAGGGAAGAGGTGTGATCTCCTCCTGGCAGGACGGTCAGAGTGAGGGTTAGACCAAAATGTGAGCTTCAAAAAGGAAGCCACCTTTGAAGGGCAAATGGTAGTCACACATTGAAGGGTCTGATCTTTTGTTTTAGCAGACAGGCTGCCATCTTGGACAAAGAGGGAGAAGCGGCTGTCAAACTGGTTTTGCAAGGCAAGTGTAGTCCCCAGGTAGCCACATCTTTTTAGTTGGGCCAGGGAGCTTCACATACAGAGAAGGGTTCTGGCATGTTGGGAGTGGGCAGAATAGTGTATTGGGAGACCTAGTCCATATCCCGAAAAGCTGCAGCCAAGTCTGCTGAACCCGAGAGAGTCTGACTGCAGTTTGGTTGCCCAGAACAGAAGGTACTGCAAGTTAAGGGGAACTGCTGGTTCTGCTATAACTAGAGACCAGTGGCTACAGGTTTTGTGCTGGACTTCACCCAGACTTTGTGGGACATCAAGCCTTGAGGCCAAAGTTGCTCCCCCCTTGCTTGTGGACCATGGGGTAGCAATAGGAAGTCCCTCGACAGCGCTCAGCATCCTGCATCCCTTGCATAAGGACCACACACCCTTAGGACCTGGAACTGGACTGGAGCCTGCTTAAGCCAACAGGTAACTGTCCAACTGGACCTAACTGGTCCCTGTGACTGGCTCCATATTGGAGATGGTCCCCTCACAAGTGCCCATATAACTGTTTTCAAGGTGTTTGCTGTGGCTAACCCTAAACCGCAAGCTACTGTAGATTACAAAGATTTATTGCATGTAGTGAAAAGCAGTGATTTATTCTTCCTTTGAAAATTCATATCTCTGGAAACCTCCAGTGGAGTTTTGGCAATAAGGTGTCTATTTTGATAAATTGGTGTCAGGTATTTATTGTGTAGCATTTTCTTCTAATTCAACTGTTTTGGTACTTTTTAATCCTTTACACTTGTTCCTTTGACAAAAGCCTAACTGCTCTGAACCACAGCTAGGCATGACTAAGCTAAGGTTTGCAAACTAGTCCAATCAAGTTAGATACAAAATGGTCTATTTATTACACAGTGGGGTTCCACAAACACACCATTCAATAAATAACTTTTCTCACAACTGTGATGTTTGTTTTATGTGCACTTAAGCTCTAATTAAAGGACATTATGTGTGAGTTATAAATAAACATATCCCTCTTTTCCCTTAAGAATTCCTCTAATTATCCCTGCAGTAACTCTCACAACAAATAATGCTGTCTTGCACAACATGTAATTGAACTCACCAAATTCATGGCTGAGGGTAAGGTGGCTCCTGCCTACAGTTTCCATCTTACAGCTCTCCTTATTCTGTACCACCAAGGACTTTGCTATGCCTGGATACCATTTCTTCACCTCTTACACAATGGCAGACAGCAAATCTGAACTAAGAAACAGGACCAGGCTTATACTGAAATCCCTAGTGATGGGTTATTTGATAACTAAAGTCTCAATGTTGTGTGACTGCTTTGCAGCACACTGTCCACAAAATCCTGGATACCTCCAATGGCAGGTTTTCATGCTGCTCAGAAGCAGGTTCTTCTCCTCAACGTTGGAATCAGGATCCGGATATGGACCAGCTATCCCAGTTGGATCAGGAGGTCTTGCGCCCTAGGGGTAACCTTGTGATGAAAGCTGCACTGCAACCTGAGGTTAAAGGGTCACAGAGGTACACATTAGCCTTCAACACTGGAAGTCTGATCTGAGAATCAAGGACAGCATGGAGACAAATACTTCAGCTGAATCTCAGGGGAGCTATAAGGAACTCATCAAATCCTTGAACCAGCTGCTACTGGTTTGAAGGGTCAGGTGAATCCACACAGGAGCAGATAATTGTAAAGGGATGAACTGCCACTGGACAGTCTAAAGGGGACAGAGTCCTGAGGAGCTGGACCACTGGCATCAGGACATTTTCCTGTGAGCCATGCAACTCTGAGATGAGTGTCAGTTCCTGCTTCATCAGGAAGTGGATGTGAAAGTAAGGGTAATAATAGGTCACATGTGGTCAACTTCCAGTGTTATGACTCCTTTCTAATGAACTGGAGATATTGGGCGCCCAGAAAGGCTATCATGGCCGGGTGCTTCCACTTCTTGAGACTCTTGGAGGAGAAAGGACTGATGGCATGTCTTAACACTAGAAAAAGCATGTCTCCAACACTGCTTCTTAAGCAGGGAATCTCTGCTCACTGGATGGGTGATGCTATCCCATTGTACTGCCAAATACACAGAGCATTATATATTTGAATGATGTACTGTATCAGAATGGGACTGGAACACATACCGCTTGGAGGAAGCACTACATTTCATGCCAGGGGCATATCACTTGCGTTATCAAACCAGATGGAGACTTCGTCCTCTAACCCGCTCATAGAAGGGAGGCTGACTTGACCTATGGGTACAACAAACCCAAAGGCATGTAAGCCAAGTAGATCCACAGGGACTTTGTAGAGTATAGCTGATAGCACACAGACATGTGTACATCAAAAAATGACTGTTCTCCAAACAAGAAAAGCAGACCTTTTTGTGGGTCAGGCTCCTGCAAATAGTCAATGTCACATCATACATTGCTTTAAGCTAGATCATTGTGGCATAAGGAATAGGAGTTGACGAAAGAAAATGATAGAGAAATAAAAACAGCAGGAACATAACCAAAATAGCCTGAAAGTGCTTGGGATTAGCCAGTGTAAGGAGAAGCAGGTCTTGACACACTACATTTGGAAAAAAATATTAACAGGTAAGGGACCGGAACTTTTTTCCTACGGTGGTCACATGCATGTGTGGTACCAGCAAACAAATCTCTGTACAACCCTGTAGGAGTTTCCAGAAGCAACAATTACCATCAACTGAGAATGAGACAAAACCATGGTGCAGAGCAAGTAAAAAGCATAGGAAACTAATGAGTTTGCATTGCCAATTCAAATGATCAACGAACACAAATAGTCTCGAGAAGGAAAAAGCAAGACGGTCTCTTACACAGTGTTTATCCTACAAATAGGAGAAAATAATCAAAGTTCATTAACATAACGGAAGAGCCAAAGTTGGGTAAAACGTCTGCTGCAATGTCAAAGCATATGCAGACAATCCTCTATTCTCCAAACTTCCTCAGAGTCCCAGGTGACAACTAGCACACCTCTGGACCACATCGGGTAAGTAAATCTCTACAGTTTCATATCACCCCTTTCCCCAACAGCTCACAGTAATGAGATGGTGGAAATGGCACACTATTTAATGCTGCTACGGCTCATCAGTACAAGTGTCTAACCTACAGTTTCCTCCATTATTCACAGTTCATTGCATTGCTAGAGAAAACAGTGGTTATTAAAAATGAAAGTTATGGTGACTAAACAAACCAAAACATGATTGGAAGTGGAAGGTATAATACACACCCTGTTGTGAAATCGAGCAGGCCTATATGACCTTGGAGACAGATTGTACACAGCATAGTGTCCAGGATGTTTTGAGTCAAAAAATAGTCGTACATCTTCAATATTATTCTTGATAGCAGATTCCACACCTTCAGCTGGGAAGGACATCACTGAAAGTAATCATTAAAGTGCATTAGAAACTGTGCCGGTAGAAAACAAAGGTGCATTGAACATGATGACTTAAGAATTACAAAAATATTTTTAATGGCTCATACCAGCAATTCTGGAGGTTATATAAGAAATATCCAGATCACCTTTCGCATAGCTGAAAGAAAAAGAAGACAGAATACTGGTCTAAGATGCATTGTTTTCTGAGGCGTTCATTTCTGGAAAATGGGAATTTTAAACTAAATATACTAATAGATCGCCTCGTGAAGTGTCTAACATTATACAAAACTATACTTTCTTACGAGGTCTTTAACACTATTTATCAAGCTTAGAGGCTGATAAGCTGCTAACATACTTTCACACAAGGCAGGTTTAATCCAGTGTACTGTTCACAAAGAGCAGAGGCAATTCAGTGTTCTGTTAGGACAGAGCACCCCTGCAGTAGTCCCATCACCAAAACCACATCTCATGGCAGGCACATTCACTCACATAGCCTGGACCCTGGGGAAGAGGCGGCATCCAGAGACTACAGTAGCAGCGACAAGCACCATGGAGACTGTGGCCATTGAGTTTGGCTAGCAGACTAATACGGAAATAGACCTACAGGAATCCCAACGCAATGCAAGGAGCTGGATGCCGCCTCCAAGTAGGCTCTGTCTTTATAGCGTAGGTCACTCTGATGGGGAAGGATAAGTTACTTACCTGTAATCCTAGTTCTCTTCCAGGGGTATCCTCATCAAAGTCATAAGCACATGAATATTCCCGCCCATGCGCGGGACCCCGGAAACACATCACATATATGTGAAAAACCATATATGTAGCTCTATATATATATATATATCCATATATATATATAAGAACACACAATGCAGCCTCCCATAAACATGCTGAGCAATGTTGCAAGGAATTCTCATGCACATAAACATATTCCAATAAAGCAGGGAGAAAGAAAACTTTTGAAAACTGCTTTAATATACAGCAGACAACACAATCCTGCAAGGAATAATGAAGAAAACATTGCCAGCACATAGGCTGCATTGTAGAAACATTAGTGTAGAAAGCTGAAAAGCTAACCCACAAACACTCAGATAAACTGGCACCGTGCCTTTAAGGCAGCCATGACCCCTAGCTTCCCTTCATGCCTCAGGGGTGACAGTTAGGTCAGTTGTTCTTTGCGGATATCCGCAGACCTTTTTACAAAGAGATGTATGTATCATGTTCACTTGCCCGGGGAGGCGGGTGGGTTGCTTATGACTTTGATGAGGATACCCCTGGAAGAAAACTAGGATTACAGGTAAGTAACTTATCCTTCTCTTCCAGGGGATCCTCATCAATAGTCATAAGCACATGAATAGAATAGCAAGCCCATCCCCTCATCCTGCGGGCAAGTAAACAGAGTACCATCAAGATACATAAACGCCATAAGGCCTATACAGACTCCAATAGGTTAGCATTGGAACAGATTCCTCAAGGAGGCCTGGCCCACTTGGGTATCTGCTCTGGAGTCAGAATCCAGACAGTAATGTCTGGTAAACGTATGGACCGATTTCCAAGTTGCCGCCTTGCAAATCTCGGCCATCGGTACATTATGTAAGAATGCAATCGTAGCAGCCTTGCCCCTAGTAGAATGAGCTTTAGGGGAGGCAAACAGAGGCTTATTTTCTATTTGGTATGCCAACCTTATACAAGATACTATCCATCTTGAAATGGATCTTTTAAAAGCTGGGAAGCCTGTTCTAACAGAGCCATAGTTTACAAACAATTGATCAGCTTTTCTAATGGATTTTGTTGCATCCAAATAGAATTTGAGAGCCCTCCTGAGGTCTAGCGAATGAAGAGACCTTTCCGCTGGTGTGGATGGACTGGGAAAGAAAGAGGGTAGAGAAATTGTCTGATTAACATGGAACTCCGACACAACCTTAGGTAGGAAGGAAGGGTGAGTTCGCATAACCACCCTATTATGGTGGAAAACCGTATAGGGTTCTTTAGAACAGAGTGCTTATATTTCACTCACTCTGCGTGCTGATGTAATTGCTACTAGAAAAGCTACTTTCCAAGAAAGGTGTTGTAATGTAGCCTTATGAATGGGTTCAAATGGAGGTCCCATCAATTTAGACAAGACCAAATTCAACTCCCAAGGTGGTCGAACAGGGGGATAAACCTTTTTCAACCCCTGCAGGAAGTCCTTGACCACCTGAAGCTGAAAGAAAGAAGGCTGGTTAGGTGATTTACAATATGCTGTGATAGCCGCCAAATGCACTTTAATGGAAGAATATTTCAAACCAGATTTGGCCAAATAAAGCAAATACGGCAAGATTACCTCCTCTTGCCCGTTAATTGGACTCCAATCATTACGGATACACCACAAGTAAAACCTTTTCCACTTTAGAGAGTATGAGGATTTTGTGGAAGGTCTCCTTGACTCCCTTAAAATGTCCATGCAGTCCTGAGGGAGGTTCAAATGTCCGTACTGCAGGACTTCAGGAGCCATGCTGTCAAGCTGAGCGAGGAAGGCTGGGGTGCAGAATCTTCCCTACCATTTTGGTGAGAAGGTCCGGCCTGCACGGAAGTCTCCAATGCGGGCGAACCGAGAGTTGCAACAGGTCCGGATACCACCATTGGCGAGGCCAGTCCGGTGCTATGAGTATCATCCTCATTCTGGATCGCAGAAGTTTGGCCACCACCTTCGGAATTAGAGGTAGGGGTGGAAAGGCGTATGCAAACGTCCCTGACCAATCTATCAAAAGAGCATTCCCTCTCGTTCCTGGTCGGTAAAACCTGGATGCGAAGGCGTGGCATTTTCTGTTTTGATCGTCTGCAAAAAGGTCGATGAAAGGATGACCCCATTGATGAAAGATGTCTGCCACCACTTCGTCGATGAGCACCCAGTCTTCTTGCTCTTGGAAGTGACTGAGGGCGTCTGCTCGCACGTTCTGCTCTCCCGGCAGATGGATTGCCGTGATCGATAGGTTCCTGGCTAGCAGCCAGTGCCAGATCGCCTGGGATTCGAGAGACAGAGGGCGAGAGCGTGTTCCACCTTGTTTGTTCAAGTAATACATGGTGGTTGTATTGTCCGTTTGCACTAGGATCGATCCGAGTTGAATTGAAAGTTGAAAAGCTTTGAGGGCTAAATGAACCGCCTGCAGTTCCAGCATATTGATGTGATACACGTCGGTTCTCTGTTGGTCCATCTGCCCTGAGTTTGCAGATGACCCAGATGCGCTCACCAGCCCTGAAGTGATGCATCCGTGATCAGGGATTGTTCTGGCAGAGGTTGGTGAAAAGGGACTCCCACGAGCAGGTTCTGTGGTTGCAGCCACCAGAGAATGGACTTCTTTGCTGCAGGAGAGAGGATAATCCGGTCGTTCCACTGACCCGAGGATTGATCCCATTTGTCCTCGAGATATTGCTATAACGGTCTCATCCTCAATCTGGCGTTGGGTATGAGAAAAATGCACGAGGCCATCGAACCCAGCAGAGAAGCCACCTGTCTTACTGACGGCTGATAATCCTGAAGGATGATGTTGCCTTTGTCTTTCATTGATGACAATCTCTCCTCCGAAGGAAACACTTTTCCAAGGTCGGAGTTGAGGTTGGCGCCCAGATAGTGGAGTGATTGAGTTGGGTGAAGGATCGACTTGTCCAGGTTGACATGCAGGCCTATGCGCTGAAGGAGATCTAGGCAGGTGCGAAGGTGTTCCTGCACCATTTGAGGAGAGGGTCCCTTCAACAGCCAGTCGTCCAGGTATGGATATACGAACAGGCCTTGGCGATGTAATGCTGCCGCTACTACTGCCATGCATTTGGTGAATACCCTCGGAGCTGATTTTAGGCCGAAGGGTAAGACTTTGAACTGGTAATGTCTTGTTCCCACCGTGAATCGCAAGAACTTGCGATGTCGTGCTGTGATTGGGATGTGAAAATACGCATCTTGGAGATCCACCGAACACATCCAATCGCCTTTCCTTAGATGTGGAAATATTTGGTGGAGCGCCAACATCCGAAACTTTTCCTATTTGATGGACTTGTTCAGAGAACGTAGATCCAGAATTGGTATGAACTTGTTCGGTTGATCTTTTTTCTGAACAAGGAAGTATCGCAAGTACACTCCCTTTCCTCTCTGCGCTTGAGGGACCTCTTCTATTGCTCGTTTTCGAGAAGGGTCGACACTTCCTGACGCAGGAGGTCTATATGTAGATGACGAGATTTCACAGGAGGAATGTCTCTTGGGGACGTCCAAAAACGTAGTGTGTACCCATTTTTAGTATATTTAGCACCCACTGATCTTTGGTTATGTTGCGCCACTCTTGAATGTAACTTGAGATACTTCCTCCCACTGGAGTGTGCAACGGTGCTAGAGGAAGCAGAAACTCATTGCTTCCCTGGAGTTTTTGATGCGGAGGAGGACTGCTGTTGATGTCCTCCTCTTCCTCTCGAGGAACAGCGGCCTTGATACTGGGATTTGCCCTGTTTGTTTTGTGACCATTGAGGGTTTGAACCCTCTGTTGGTAGTTTTTCCGATTGTAGGGCCGGTATCTCTTCCTAAATTCCTTTTTCTTCTCTAGGCCCACAGCCTTTAAGGTTTCCAACTCTGCCTTCATCCTCGCCATTTCTTCGTCTGTGTGTGCACCAAACAGTGAAGTGCCAGAAAAAGGGAGATTCAGGATGCGTTGTTGTGCCTCCGGTTTTAACGCTGTGAGGCGCAGCCAGGAAGATCGTCGTGCACATATGCCATGTGCATACGAGTGAGCCGCCAGGGACGCACCATCTGCTGCAGTGCTGATTACCTGGTTAGCCACCAGAGCACCTTCGTGAAGGATTTCAGAGAAGTCCTGTTGATCCTCCTTTGGGAGCTTGTCCTTGAAGCGCTCCAGTGAGTCCCATAGTGACCTGTCATAACGACCCAGCAGAGCCGCAGCGTTGGACACTTGCAGAGAAGACACTGCAGAGCCACAAGCCTTCCGTCCCCAAGAGTCTTGTGCTCTACTCTCTTTATCCGGAGGAGCGGAGGAGGAAGATGCAACCGCATGCGTCTTTTTCGCTGCTGCAATAATAACAGAGTCCGGAGGTGGATCCGATCTAAGGAAAAGAGGATCTGATGCAGCTGGCTTATATTTTTTAAGAATCCGAGCTGGAGCTGCTTTAGCCGATGCTGGAGCGAGGAAGAGATCCATTACCGGCTCGATGATACCAGGGACCAAAGGAAGCAATGGTCTAGTCGCAGACCTTTGGTGGAGAGTCTCAAAAATGATGGACTTGGTTGTCTGAGGAGCTGACATTGTGATGCCCAGCTTCTGAGCCCCTCTGGTGAGAACATCATGAAAAGTGTTCACATCATCAATAGGCGACACTCTGGAGGGAGGACTATCCGTCAGGGTAGGTGAGTAATCCCTTTTGGATGAATGTGTCAAAGAGGAAGACCAAGACGGTGTACGCCGCCTCTTGCGATGTCCCTGAGACGACCTGCGTTCAGGGGATCTGCCTCGGTGTTCCCCGGCCCGAGTGGTGGGTGATCTGTCCACTTCCTGCACAAGACGCTGCAATGGTGATCTGTGCAGCGGACTGGAGTAGTTCGTAGGCTGAGCGTGACCTGCGGGCCCCTTCTGCCAATGATGGAGAGGTTGAAGCCATCTGGGAGAGAGATGGATGGAAGGAGATCGCTGTCTCCTTGGAGAACCTCCTGGCGGTGATTTTGTAGGCTCCTGCGAGTGAACAGAAGCACTGCGTGATGACGCAACCGTCTGGGGTGAGCTCCGAATGGAGTGAGAGGACTCTCTGCGGCTTCTGGAGCGTGATCGGCGTCTTGATGAGCAATGTGACGTCGATGGGGTGTGTCTCGACGTCGACCTGCTCTGTGTCACCATCACTGGTGAGTTTCTCCTCGACCTCTCAGTGCGTCTGGAGCCCATAGACCTCGCCTTCGACGTTGAGCGTGCAGGAGACCTCAACAATGAGCGGGTAGACGGAGAAAACCTTCTCGACGTCGATCTTTCTCTCGACGCTGACCTTCTCGGCGTCGACGGAGACCGCCGTCTCGACGTCGAACGACGTTTGGTATATTTCACTCTTGGTCTTGACATCGAATACCTCGCCGTCGGAGAGGATCTTGCCTTCGACGTCGAACGCCGCCTGGACGGCGACGGAGGCGATGAGTGTCTAGCCTCAGGTGACGAGGCGTGTCTCGACGTCGACTGTCGTCTGGGTGACGTCGACTGAGATGCTTGCTTCGACGCCGAACGCTGGAGACCCTGCGACGGCGGAGCCTGTCTCGACGTCAAACGCCGCATCGACGGCGACGATCTGCCTCTCGACGCTGGGCGAGCCCGCACCAACGGAGAGCGACTCCTCGACGCCGATCGACGCCCGGTTGACGACGGCGGAGGATTCGACGTACCTGCGTTCTTCGACGACGACCGGTGTTCTCTCAACGGCGAGCCCGCCGTCGATGGTCTTCTCGTCGACGTTTTCGTTGCCGATGAAGGGATTTGAGGCGCCGAGCCCGACGCCGATGGAGAGCATACTGGAATCTTACTTCTAGATGAGCTCTCTTTCCTCTTCTTCATCGGAGGCTTGTCTCTAGAAGGTGATTTTCTCTTCTCAGCCAGTCCATGGAGACGAATCCTTTCCCTGTCCTTTAGAGTTCTGTTGGACAGCAGCCGGCAATGCTGGCAGGATTTAGGATTATGTTCAGAAGGAAGGCATAAAATACAGAGAGGATGGAAGTCTGATTTAGCCTTCTTCTTGCCACAGGAAGGGCAAGGGTCAAAAAGAGAGGGCATTCTGCTGAAAAACAATGCTCAACTCTCTAAAAACAGTAGAGAAATACTTCAACACCAAAAGGACGTCGAAGTAAGAGGTTTTTGTCAAAAATTGAAGAATTTTCTGACAGAAAATCAGAAAAAGAGGGTAGAGCTGAAGTAACCAGGGTCCTGACAGAAGGAGCCGGAAAGAACAACTGACCTGTCACCCCTGAGGCATGATGGGAAGCTAGGGGTCATGGCTGCCTTAAAGGCACGGTGCCAGTTTATCTGAGTGTTTATGTGGGTTAGCTTTTCAGCTTTCTACACTAATGTTTCTACAATGCAGCCTATGTGCTGGCAATGTTTTCTTCATTATTCCTTGCAGGATTGTGTTGTCTGCTGTATATTAAAGCAGTTTTCAAAAGTTTTCTTTCTCCCTGCTTTATTGGAATATGTTTATGTGCATGAGAATTCCTTGCAACATTGCTCAGCATGTTTATGAGAGGCTTCATTGTGTGTTTTTATATATATATGGATATATATATATAGAGCTACATATATGGTTTTTCACATATATGTGATGTGTTTCCGGGGTCCCGCGCATGGGCGGGAATATTCATGTGCTTATGACTATTGATGAGGATCCCCTGGAAGAGAACCACCCATTCTCTCACAAACCCTACCAGTGTCCCTAATACCAATTAGTAATCTACAAAATGCTTAGAAAAAGGGACAGTCAGAGAAAGGCAGTGTTTCCTCAACTTCCTCTGTATTAGATACAACCGGCTAAGACGGTCCCTTCTCACCAGACTTGCTCTTGCTTTCCTGTCTTGACTGCACAGGTATTTAGACTCTGCACTCACCTTGTTCTAATTCTTGCCTTACTCTCCTTCCTCTAGTAGGAAAGTTCTCTTGGTTCTTGTTCCTACCTACTTTGTACCCCTTTTATTTTGACTCATTCCACTTCTCATTATGTGAAGCTAACCTAGGGGGCATACCGTCTGACTGACTCAGCTCAACTGCACTTTTATCAGTTTCCATTCATTCTCCAGGGGAAAATATCACCATATCTCTGAAGTTGCTGATGGGTATAGTAATGTCCGGCAGCAGTGCATTCTGAAACACGCAGTTCGCTTCCGAACGCCTAGTAGTGGGGCAGCGGCTTGATTATCAAGAACAGACTCCCATTATACCGTGAGGATATCTTAATAATTATTGCTCTAGTGTAGTTTTGATCCCCTTGTCCCAATCAGTTTGCTTGTCCCCTCAGGAAGAGCCTTTCATGTCCAGCCCTATACACGAGCCCTACATACCGGTGAACAGTGGTCAATTAAAGAGGTAGTGAGGCATCTCTTTGGATCCAACCCTGTCTCCAGGAACCTAACATGCAGCTTCTTTGTAAGAATCTTAACTCCTGAGAAAGAGGATTGGAAGGCCTTTTAAGGAAAAACAATTTCTACATCACAGAATCAATAAACCTAGCAAATGGTAAAACAGTATCCCATTAAAACACACCCCTTTTACGCTCACTACAAGGTCAATGAAGTAATATAGAGTCTGCTGTCCAGATATTCAGATCCCAAGACGTCGGGGTAAAACTGCATATAGTGAAAGACTTAGTAAAATAAAAATGCATTCTCCCAAATGCAGAGAAAAGTCATAAACCCAACTAAAATGACCCCCAGAAGAACAAATACATTCCTGTGTACATGAAAACCCAGCAGGCAAGAACCCTTGAGCCAGAAGGTCATTTTTTGATCTTCCGATAAATGGACATCATCATGGGAGTCACTCATCTCTCTTTGCCAGTAGCATCTCTCTTTGCCAGTAGGCAAACGCATTACAATCCTCATCTCCTGTTTCTACATTGCTCTGCCACTGCTAACTCCTCCCCAGTGTATGCAAGTATTAAATGTATTGAATTTATCCTGACAGCTTAAATTCTTACACCTACATAGGAAAATTTAAATTTGTTTCAAAATTTAAATGAGTCAAGAAAAACTTAAATTATGATCTGGATGATGCGGACAAACAATGGGCATGTGTGTCCTGATGATAGTCCTACAAACATTAAAGAGAGTGAAACGTTGAATGTAGAACTCTGCTCTCTACTGCTTAACCAACTGTGAAAGAACAAAGGATAACACAATTAAGACAACCTTTGGTTCATTATTTGAGTGTATTTGTCCACACTGTTTGTTCTATTCCATATAAATGATAATGAATTGATTAGTAATTTTAATTTTTAATGTTTTTTTTCTTGTTCCACCAGCTCTAAACAAATGATTCTGAAGCACTCTAGAGAATGAGATTTAATATCAAAAGAATTTTTCATATTGCATTGATTCGGTTTTAATTCAAATAATACACAAGTTGGGTTATTCAAGGAAGTAATTATTGTTTGAAAACTTTTTTGGTGTGTTTTATTAGTGCTCAGTTCGCAGTAGAAGTTCAAATCGAGGATTAAAAAAAAGCGCGGTCGTAAATAGTGAATTACAATTAACTGATGAGCATTTTTGCAAGACCAATTCGCCTGATTTTCCAGTCTTGGGAGACCAAACCCTGACATTGTCTGCTGTCTAAAGCCAGCAGCCCTGACAGTTATAAAACTGTGAAGCAAATTGACTTTTATTTAAAAAAAAAAAAAAACTTGCCTATCTTTATCTAAAAGTGTAGACAGAAATTCTACATGAATGATACCGGAAATCGTTTACCCAATCTCTATGCAGTGCCATTGGCGCAAACTAAGCATGTGCAGCAGACACATCCTGACCTCACTAGTGTACCTGCAGCAAATGCTGACCCATGAAAGGCCTGAAGGGTCTAAATGAAGACTGCCAACACACCTTGTGGGTTATCCTGCTGTGAGACGTTGATGAACTCAAAACTGCATTTAGTGGCCTCATATTACTGAACTGTGCCCAGAGGAATGCCATGACATGTCATCCGAGAGCACATAACTCCAGGCCTAAATATCTTCACTGTGAACAAAGGTGGGTTCCTAGCTATGTTTGGGTGGGTAACTAGTGTTTGGGATGAAAATAACACACACTCCAAGATCGAGATCAGGTCGACCTTCACACAGCCACTCAACTGGTGGTATCTTGCTGGCAATGTTCACCTGACCAGACATTTGCAGGTGTAGCTACCACAGATTACATTACCATTTGGTAGGTTGGGCCAGAAAGCAGAAGATATCCGCTTAACATTATGAATGCGTTATTATTCACTGGTTTGATTTTGTATTATAAGCATTGCATTTGGTGCATTAGGATTTGTGAACTCTCAATACTCATGGGCACATGTTGGATCTTCTGTTGGGTCCCCTGATCTGGTTCTGGTGAGCCCCAGGCCACATTTTCTTTACACTTTGATTTAATGGGGATCACTTTGGTGACCCTCTCCCCTATCCCATCTAAGCCAGAATTCCCGAGTCATGTAATGGTAGCTGCAACTTTTTTCCCCACAAACTGGGATTGTAACCTCCTCAGATTGAATGTCCAGATATCGTTGTAATTTACCCTTTTCAAGCCCATCAAAAATAATTTAAAGCGCTACTGAACCGATTTACTCCAAAAAAAGCTAGGGTACTTGTAGGAGAGTAGGATCTGCTTCACATGGGTACCCCCACTTTTTGCTGATGCTTCACTGTTTTTCGACCTTAGTCTGGCTGGGGCCCTGCTAATCAGAACCCCAGCCTAGCTGCTTCCTCTCTAAAATGGTTTCCATGTGCCTTAGGCACATCTCTGATTGGAATCTGGAGTGCCCTTATCAGTCCCTAGTATATGGTATACTATGTACCCAGGGCATAGGTACCTCAGAGGCCTACCAGGGGCTGCAGCATGTATTGTGCCACCCCTGGAAGGCCATCCAAACTGACACCCCAGGTCTGCTACTGCAGCCTGGGTAAGGTGGTGCATGCACCCTTTACTGTGATATAGGCTACCTATATCACTATATACATACACACATATAAACCTATAAGTCACTCCTATGGCAGGCCTTATCAATCCTGAAGGCAGAGTGCGTGGTTCCTATGTGAGGGGGTGCCCCTGCATGAGCAGGGACCCTCTGCAGCGTTCGGAGACCCTTCTCTGATTCGGTTTGTAGTGCAGCCTGACCATATACTCTTAAGCGCATTATAACCTCGCGTTAAATGCTAACTTTGGAATGGCTGCACCGAAACATGTGTTTGGTGTCAAACATCTTGGAATACTACCCCCCGCCAATTCTGGCGGCGGGGGTAGCATTCCACCCTTCTAGAGGGAGAGACATGTTAACCCTGGCTTGCCCGGTAACTTCTTTCTAAAGCCCTGGCATCACAAAATGGATGCTGCTGCCACAGACAAGTCTGGCCTCCTGCTGCTGACCGAAACTCCGGCAGGGGAGGCCTGGACACTAGGTTTCCTGTCCCAGGGAGGTGTGACCACCTCCCCAGACAGGATAATGTGTATTGGGGCTGGGCGGGAGCACTCTTGGGTGCTTTGAAGTCCTGCACTGGGGGCACATTTGGTGTCCCTGTGCATACCCCAGTTCAAACCGGATCAGGGGCTTGCAGCCCCTGCTTTGGCGCAAACTGGACAAAGGGAAAGGGGTGTAGCCACCCCTCTGCCCTGACCCACCCATAGGTGGGGCCACAGAGTAAGTCCAACCCCTAAACTTAGTATAAGTATAGGAACCCAGTCCTTAGGACTTTAGATTATCCCTGGACGAAACTCTGAAACTGAATCCTGGACCTTCGACGCTCTACTTAAAGATTAGAGGACAGAAGAATCTCCCTTGGGGTCAAGGAGTGACTCCCCTGCTTGGCAGGCACCAAAGAAGCAATTGTCCGGTCTGCATCGCCTAAGCTCCCGTCGGACGCCGAAGTCTTTGCATCACCAGAGGTGGATTTCCAGACTTCCCCGAGGCTGCCCTGAGTCCCCAGCAAAGCTGAGGCCCGTAGCTGTCGTGGGTAACGTGGAACCGTGACCCCTGGACACCGCACGCATTTGCAAGTGCATCCTCATCTGGGTCTCCCCCGAAGTCGTGCTTTGGGCTCCGAGTAGCCCTAGCCTCCAGCACCAACTGCACCGAAGATCACTGGCCTCCACTCCACGAGTGTCCTGTGAGCCAGCTCCACGTGCACCGTCTCGAGGCTCCTTCGCGATCGCTAGCCCGTTGGCTAGTAGCCCTTCACGAAGGCCAATATTTTTCTACTTGGGCTCCCTGGTTGCTCCAGGCTTGCCCTCACTTACCCTTGCTGGGTGAGTTCCTCAGACCTTGCTGGTCTGCACAATCGTCAATCTTCATCTTCATCGAGACTTGCCGTTGCCAAGGCTTGTTGGGTTCAATCCGGTCGCCGACACCTCAGCACTCGACAGACATCGTGTACCAGCCCGAATCCTGCTCCTGGTCGCCGACAACGCTTCTTGGACCTCGTGGCTGAAGAGTCAAGACGACCGTCAACCTACCTGAAGCACTCGACATCGGTGGGCATCTGCTCATCGCCTTCCTGGTCACTGGCTAGTGACCCAGACTCTGTCCCCTCTGCTTTCAGGTTCTTCAGATCTCCGATCCACCTTTGGATCCACCCGGACACTTTTCACTTGGTCGCCAGCAGCACTTTGCAGCAGATCGCCATTCAAATCGACGACGAAACCCGACCCCGAAAGGCACCTATGCACCCGGCTTCCCTGGGTGAGGTAACAAGAGTACTCCGGTGCTCCCGTGGGTAGAGACTCTAGAACGACCTAGTTCTCAAAGGGTTTGCTCCAAGTCCTTCTTTAAGTGTCCCTTTTCTTTAAATTCCCAACCGCGACTTTCTCCATAGAAGTTAACGGCGATTCGCGGCTGTGTTACTACACTGCACGCGTCCCCGTGGGTCCCCTGTGTCACTACCTTGGGTGGTTCCTTGTGGTCCAAGCACTTCTAAAGGCTCTAGGCCTAGTGTCTAGCTCAGTCGTGGTTCTTATACCACTTTATTGGTATATGGTTTGGTACGCCCCTAGGGCCCAAACGTGTATTTGTGCTATTACTGTGTTTAAATAACTTATAACTTATGTACTTCGAACTCTAGCCTCATAAAGAGACTAGAGGGGTGTGTTTAGCAATAAATACATATATTTTGAATATATACCTGGTGTGGTGCTCTTTCATTTGATCACTCAAGAGATTATAGACTGGTAAAACAAGCTGCTTTACATTCCTTCAAGACTTAGCCGGAAGGCTGCTCTCCATAGCTACCACTAGGATAGCTTTCAATAAAGGTTGTCTTTAACCTATCTCCAATAAGGGGTTGTTTGGACTGGTGCAAGGTGCCCACTATAATTAGTGGACAGCATATACCAGGCCAACTTCTCACATTGGTGTGCAGCGTGTGGGATTCCAGCTTGCTATTGTTTTACCAGATAATCTCAATTGAATTGATCAACTGAAAACCACTAAAGGTACCTAAGGTACATATAAATTAAGCTTAGTATACAGTAAGTTCTACTGAACTTAGAGTTGTGTGTTAAGGGATAGCACACCCTTTCTACAACTCAAGAGAGTTTAGTAGGCCACACTAGAGTAGGTAGTGCATACACCACACCTCACTAGTGATGTCTTCAAAGCCAGGACCCAGAGAGTCCTTGCCAGAAGCCACTGGGCTTCTTCCCTCTGTAGGAAGGTGGAATCTGACTATATGGTTGCCCCCACTTTTTTTTATGGTGTTTTGCTGGTTTATGACTTAGTTGGACTGGGATCCTGCTATTCAGGGCCCCAGTCTATCTGCTTTCTCTGTAAAAAGGTTTCCATGTGCCTTAGGCACATCTCTGATTGGAATCTGGAGTGCCCTTATAAGTCCCTAGTATATGGTATACTATGTACCAAGGGCATAGGTACCTCAGAGGCCTACCAGGGGCTGCAGCATGTATTATGCCACCCCTGGAAGGCCATCCAAACTGACACCACAGGTCTGCTACTGCAGCCTGGGTAAGGTGGTGCATGCACCCCTTACTGTGATATAGGTTACCTATATCACTAAATACATACACACATATAAACCTATAAGTCACTCCTATGGCAGGCCTTATCAATCCTGAAGGCAGAGTGCGTGGTTCCTATGTGAGAGGGTGCCCCTGCATGAGCAGGGCCCCTCTGCAGCGTTCGGGGACCATTCTCTGATGCTGTTTGTAGTGCAGCCTGACCATATACTCTTAAGCGCATTATAACCTCGCGTTAAATGCTAACTTTGGAATGGCTGCACCTAAACATGTCGTGTTTGGTGTCAAACATCTTGGAATACTACCCCCCGCCAATTCTGGCGGCGGGGGTAGCATTCCACCCTTCTAGAGGGAGAGACATGTTAACCCTGGCCTGGCCGGTAACTTCTTTCTAAAGCCCTGGCATCACAAAATGGATGCTGCTGCCACAGACACGGGTCTGGCCTCCTGCTGCTGGAAGAAACTCCGGCAGGGGAGGCCTGGACAATAGGTTTCCTGTCCCAGGGAGGTGTGACCACCTCCCCAGACAGGATAATGTGTATTGGGGCTGGGCGGGAGCACTTTGGGTGCTTTGAAGTCCTGCACTGGGGGCACACTTGGTGTCCCTAGTGCATACCCCAGTTCAAACCGGATCAGGGGCTTGCAGCCCCTGCTTTGGCGCGAACTGGACAAAGGGAAAGGGGTGTAGCCACCCCTCTGCCCTGACCCACCCATAGGTGGGGCCACAGAGTAGTCCAACCCCTATCCTTAGTATAAGTATAGGAACCCAGTCCTTAGGACTTTAGATTATCCCTGGACGAAACTCTGAAACTGAATCCTGGACCTTCGACGCTCTACTCACGATTAGAGGACAGAAGAATCTCCCTTGGGGTCAAGGAGTGACTCCCCTGCTTGGCAGGCACCAAAGAAGCATCTGTCCGGTTCGCATTTCTGAAGCTCCCGTCGGACGCCGAAGTCATCGCATCACCAGAGGTGGATTCTCAGACTTCCCGAGGCTACCCTGAGTCCCCAGCAAAGCTGAGGCCCGTGGCTATCGTGGGTGACTTGAGACCGTGACCCCTGGACACCGAGCACATTTGCAAGTGCATCCTCTTCTGGGTCTCCCAAGAAATCGTGCTTTGGGCTCCGAGTAGCCCTAGCCTCCAGCACCAACTGCACCGAAGATCACTGGCCCCCACTCCACGAGTGTCTTGTGAGCCAGATCCACGTGCGGCGTCACGAGGCTCCTTCGTGGTCGCTAGCCCGTTGGCTAGTAGCCCTTAACGAAGGCCAATGTTTTTCTAACTTGGCATCCTGGTTGCTCCAGGCCTGCCCTCACTTTCCCTCGCTGGGTGAGTTCCCCAGACCTTGCTGGTCTGCACCATCGACGATCTTCCTCTGCATCGAGACTTGCCGTTGCCAAGGCTTGTTGGGCCCAATCCGGTCGCCGACACCTCAGCACTCGACAGACATCGTGTACCAGCCCGAATCCTGCTCCTGGTCGCCGACAACGCCTCCTGGACCTCGTGGCTGAAGAGTCAAGACGACCGTCAACGCACCTGAAGCACTCGACATCGGTGGGCATCTGTCCATCGCCTTCCTGGTCACTGGCTAGTGACCCAGACTCTGTCCCCTCTGCTTTCAGGTTCTTCAGAACTCCGATCCACTCTTGGATCCACCCGGACACTTTTCACTTGGTCGCCAGCAGCACTTTGCAGCAGATCGCCATTCAAATCGACGACGAAACCCGACCCCGAAAGGCACCTATGCACCCGGCTTCCCTGGGTGAGGTAACACGAGTACTCCGGTGCTCCCGTGGGTAGAGACTCTTCAAAGTCCTAGATCTCAAAGGGTTTGGTCCAAGTCCTCTTTTAAGTGTCCCTTTTCTCTAATTTCCCGATCACGACTTTCTCCATAGAAGTCAACGGCGTATCGCGGTTGTGTATTTACACTGCACGCGTCTCCCGTGGGTCCCCTGTGTCACTACCTTGGGTGGTTCCTTGTGGTCCAAGCACTTCTAGAGGCTCTAGGCCTAGTGTCTAGTTCAGTCGTGGTTCTTATACCACTTTATTGGTATATGGTTTGGTACGCCCCTAGGGCCCAAACGTGTATTTGTGCTATTACTGTGTTTAAATAACTTCTAACTTATGTACTTCGAACTCTAGCCTCATAAAGAGACTAGAGGGGTGTGTTTAGCAATAAATACATATATTTTGAATATATACCTGGTGTGGTGCTCTTTCATTTGATCACTCAAGAGATTATAGACTGGTAAAACAAGCTGCTTTACATTCCTTCAAGACTTAGCCTAAAATCTGCTCTCCATAGCTACCACTAGGATAGCTTTCAATAAGGTTGTCTTTAACCTATCTCCAATAAGGGGTTGTTTGGACTGGTGCAAGGTGCCCACTATAATTAGTGGACAGCATATACCAGGCCAACTTCTCACACCCTCCAAGTATGATACACTCCCATTCTTGGAATTGAGAGCAATATGCAATGTGAGGAAACTGAAGACAGGCCAAAGTCCCACCACCCAACATCTGAGAGAGATGTTAATGGCTGATGACCTCAACAGGCCCTTAGGGACTGAAGCGGCAGGTGCAGAGGGTGGGGCAGAAGATGAGGATGGGGCCAGGGGTAGCAACACCCCCAACCCCCCCACAGGAACTGACCAGGAGGGTGACAATGACCCTGACCTGGAAAACCCAATCCCTCCTGAGGAAGAGGAGGACCAGAATGACCTCCACTTTGTCCCCCAGGAAGGATTATGAGTGTGCCTAGAAGGTCTAGATCTCCTTCTCAGGAGTCTAACCACTCTGACACCTCAATAGGGACCTCTGTCTCCTCTCATAGGAGGGAATCCTCTCATGAGAGGAGAAAGAGGCTGATTCAGTATGAGCAAGCCCAGCTTGAACTCAGAAAGCAGCAATTGGCTCTAGACAGGGAGTCCCTAGATCTCTACAAAGAGAGAAAACAGTTGGGACTAGAGTCCCATGGTGGCAGCAATATCCCTAGAGATAGGGAAAGGTCTTATGACCATAGAAACCTGAGCAAGATTGTCCCTCCCAACCAGAGTGGGGATGACATCCACAAATGGATAACTGCTCTAGAGAGGGCCTGTAAAGTACAGAAGGTCCCTCAGGAGCAGTGGGCAGCAATCTTGTGGCTCTCCTTTGCAGACAAAGGTAGAGACAAGCTCCTCACTGTAAGAGAAGAGGATGCTGATAATTACAAGGTCTTGAAGAGTGCTCTTATTGATGGGTTTGGCCTAACAACTGAACAATACAGGTTAAAGTTCAGAGATGCCCAAAAAGCACAGACTCAAGACTGGGTAGACTATGTGGATTGTTCTGCTAAGGCTCTGGAAGGCTGGTTGATGGGCAGTAAGGTGTGTGACTTCACATGATTGTACAATCTGATAATGAGGGAGCAGATTCTTAATAACTGTCAAAATCAGCTGTTGCATCAGTACCTGGTGGACTCTGATCTGACCTCTCCCCAAGAATTGGGAAAGAAGGCAGACAAATGGGTCAGAACCAGGGTGAGGCAGAAGGTACAGAACCAAGGTGGTGACCCTAAGAAGCAAGATTCTAAGAACTCTGATAAGGGTGGGGAGAAGGGTAAAGATCAAAAGTCTTCACAAGGCCCCCAAAAATCTTCTTCAGGTGGGGATTCACAGTCTACCAAAGGGAAAGGCCAAAGAAAACCATGGTGCAAGGTCTGTAAGCAAAAGACCCACTGGACCAGTGATTGCACCAAGTCCAAAGACTCAACTCCAGCCCCCACCAATGCCCCTAAGGCACCTGCTCCCCCTAGTGCAGTTACAGTTGGTGGTGGGAGTACTACAACCAAGGGTTTAGTAGGGTTGACCCTGGGT
This sequence comes from Calotriton arnoldi, assembly GCA_963921515.1. Taxonomy (NCBI): domain Eukaryota; kingdom Metazoa; phylum Chordata; class Amphibia; order Caudata; family Salamandridae; genus Calotriton; species Calotriton arnoldi. The sequence goes on along the minus strand of CAWUFW010000135.1, from coordinate 4,424,032 downwards.
ACTGAGATGGGCTCTGACCTAGTCAGAGAACTCACTCAGGCTGTCTTAGTCTGTGATGGAGGCATGGATATGACCTCCTCTATGAGTCCCAATAATCTGGGCAAGTACAGACAACAGCCTTTAATCAATGGACGAGAGGCTTTGGCATTTAGGGACACAGGGGCAAGTGTCACCATGGTGACACAAGACCTTGTGAATCCTGGGCAAGTTATACTTGGTGAGATGTACCAAGTGACCAATGCTAGCAATGTCAGAACAGACCATACTCTGGCAGTTGTTAACTTCTCCTGGGGAGGGGTAACTGGCCTTAAGAAGGTTGTGGTAAGTGCAGACCTACCAGTTGAATGCTTGCTTGGCAATGACTTAGAAACTTCAGCTTGGGCAGAAGTGGAGCTCAGGACCCATGCAGAAATGCTGGGGATCCCTGCAGATGTGTTTGCTGTGACCAGGTCACAAGCCAAAATGTCTAGCACTGAACAGGCCTTGGATTCTGGAATAATGGACCAAGTGCCTTCCAAGAGGAGGAGTAGTAGGGTAAAGGCAGTGCCTTCCCCTTGGCTCAGAAGGAAGATCAGTCCCTTGAGGGGGATGATCTCAGTCCTGAGGAAGGAACTGTCCCAGATGAGCTTGAACCTGACCAGGTTGAGTTCTTGGGGACAGGGGGACCTTCCAGGGCAGATCTGAGCCAGGAGCAGCAGAGCTGCCCCTCTCTTGAACCCCTCAGACAGCAAGCTGCTGCTGAGGCTGCTGGGAAAGCTAGTGGTGCCCATACTGTGTATTGGGATGATGGACTCTTGTACTCAGAGAGTAGAGACCCCAAGCCTGGTGCTACCAGGAGGTTGGTTATACCTCTGAAGTTCAGGGGCTTCCTATTGACCCTAGCCCATGACATTCCCTTAGCAGGTCACCTGGGCCAGAACAAGACTTGGGACAGAATTGTCCCTCACTTTCACTGGCCCCACATGTCTGAAGACACCAAGGAGTTTTGTCGCTCCTGTGTAACCTGCCAGGCCAGTGGCAAGGCAGGTGGCACTACAAAGGCCCCCTGATACCACTACCTGTGGTGGGGGTTCCCTTTGAAAGGGTGGGGATTGACATTGTTGGTCCCATGGATCCCCAAACAGCATCTGGGCACAGGTTTATCCTGGTGGTAGTGGATCATGCCACCAGGTACCCAGAGGCTATTCCCTTAGGACCACTACAGCACCTGTGGTGGCAAGAGCCCTCCTGGGAATTTTCTCAAGAGTGGGCTTTCCTAAGGAGGTTGTATCAGACAGGGGTGCTAACTTTATGTCTGGATACTTAAAAGCAATGTGGAAGGAGTGTGGAGTGACTTACAAGTTCACCACACCCTATCACCCACAATGCAATGGTTTAGTTGAGAGATTCAACAAAACCTTGAAGGGCATGATTAAAGGGCTCCCAGAAAAGCTTAGGCGAAGATGGGACATACTCTTGCCCTGCCTTTTATTTGCATACAGGGAGGTGCCTCAAAAGGGGGTTGGCTACAGCCCTTTTGAACTTTTGTTTGGTCACCCTGTCAGGGGTCCACTGTGCTTGGTGAAGGAAGGATGGGAGTTACCTCTCAAGCCCCCAAAGCAAGACATAGTGGACTATGTACTTGGTCTCCGCTCCCGGATGGCTGAGTATATGAAAAAGGTAACTAAAAACCTTGAGGCTAGCCAGGAACTTCAGAAAGCTTGGCATGACCAAAAGGCTGTTCTGACTGTTTACCAGCCAGGACAGAAGGTGTGGGTGTTGGAGCCAGTGGCCCCAGCAGCTCTCCAAGACAAATGGAGTGGACCCCACACTATTGTTGAGCAGAAGGGTGAGGTTACCTACTTAGTAGACTTAGGAACACCCAGGAGTCCCCACAGGGTTCTCCATGTCAACAGGTTAAAACCATATGTGGACAGGGCAGACATGGGCTTGCTCATGGCTACTGATGAGGGACAGGAGGAAGAGAGTGACCCACTCCCTGACCTGCTCTCACAGAACCCTGATGATGGGTCAGTAGATGGTGTAGCCTTGGCAGGCAGCCTCACTACCCAGCAGCAAACTGATTGTAGACAGGTGCTCAATCAGTTTAGACACATGTTTTCACTGACACCCAGTCAGACCACCTGGTGCACTCATGAAGTGGACACTGGGGACAGTCTGCCTATTAAAAATAAGATTTATAGGCAACCTGACCATGTCAGGGACTGTATCAGGACAGAAGTCCAGAAGATTTTATTTTATTTGAAAAGTTTTATAAAGCGCGAACAAGACCCAACCGGGTATCAGAGCGCTGTACAAAGAGGAAAGCTGACGTATACGTACAGAAACAATATAAATACACTTACAAAAAAGTAAATATAGGGCAAACATTGTCATCATAGACTGACTACAAAGACAAACAAAGTAAGTTTAAACCCCCAGTAGAAATGATTGTCAAGCATAAGTTTCAAACATAAAGTGAAAGTAAATTGTTAAGCATACAATAACACACCCAAGCACACCCCATAAGGCAACATGAGAGGGACCTGAGGCATAAAATAGATGAGGACGCTAGGGGAAGAGTAGGTAGAAAATGAACAAACAATAAACAGCCCACCCAGATGAGGCCGAACAGTTTCAACATCGCCTTACTATAAAGACAGATGAGATACGTTTTAAACCCCAAGTGAGAATGAATTGTCAAGCACGAGTTACAAACAAAGTGAAAGTACATTGTCAAGCATAAATTTCAACACAACAAAGTAAAAATGCTTGTCAAGAATGCAGGTAATTGACTAGCAAATGACATGGAGGCTATTGTTGATGCAGTTCTTCCAATAGTAGCCATTTGACCTGTTTTTTGAATGAGGCAGTCGAAGGATTGGCTCTGATCTCTGTTGGAAGGGCATTCCAAATTCTTGGAGCCAGTCCTGAGAAGGTACGATTGTAAGTTCTTTTTTTATTGAATTTCTGAGGTTTCAGTAGAAGGGTATTGGAGCTTCTTAGGTTTCTTCTGGATCCGGAGAGCTCAAGTTTTTTTGCCAGGTAAACGGGGCTATTGAAGTGTATAGCTTTATGTGTCAGGCAGGCTATTTTGAAGCGGATCCTAGCTTCAATGGGGAGCCAGTTAAGCTGGATTAGGTCAGGTGTGATATGATCGTGCTTTCTTGAACCTGTGATTAGTCTGGCAGAGGCGTTCAGAGTAGCTCTTAGCGGTGCTAACCTAGATTTAGGAAGACCAGCTAGGGTCACCACGCCATATTCAACTCGTGATATAACTAAGGATTGGACTGCTGATTGCATGTCTTCTGGAGGTAGGAACGGTTTGATTTTCCTAAGAGTGTTGAGCTGATGGTTGGCACTCTTAATGATTGCACTGATGTGACCTTGCATGTTTAGAAATTTGTCTAGGGTGACACCTAAAGAGCAGGCGGAGTCCACCAAATGCGGGGTGCAGTTGAGTGCTGAGATTTTTTTGATCCAGTTTTGCGTGGGGGCCTCGTGGGAAAATCAGGAGAAATTCAGTTTTGAGAGAGTTAAGTAATAGGTGGTTATGTGTTAGCCATTGTTGAGTTTTTTGAAGCGCACCGTTAAGAGTTTTAATGTCATCTGGAGAGATCTTCAAATACAGTTGAGTGTCATCCGCGTACATGTGGTACTGAATGTTTGAGTCATTTAGAATGGCAGTTAGAGGTTCCATGCATAGGTTGAAGAGCGTGGGCGAAAGTGCAGAACCTTGAGGCACCCCAATAGAAACTGAAGTGCTGGCCGCCAAAGATTGGTTGACTTTGATTCTTTGTGTTCGATTATGCAGGAAAGAGGAGAACCAATTTAGGACAGGGCCCGATAGCCCCATCCTGTATTGAAGAAGGTTAATCAGGTTATCATGTTTGATAGTGTCAAAAGCAGAGGACAAGTCCAGAAGGATTAGAAGACAAGGTGTATCTTGGTCCAGAGCTCTCAATGCGTCATCAACAATGTGAGTTAGCGCTGTTTCTGTGCTATGACCAGATCTAAAGCCTGATTGATGTTGGTCTAGGAGCTGAAATTTCTCAATGTGGCCGCAAAGCTGTGTGTGAACACATTTCTCGAGCAATTTCGCTAGGGACATGATGTTGGTGATCGGTCGGAAGTTACTGGGATCTGTAAGGTCTGCATTGGGCTTCTTGGGGATGGGTGTGACTTGCCCCATTTTAAGGCAGTCGGGAATCCTCCCTTGTAAGAGAGATTGTTGGATGATCCTGGACCAGAGAGGCAGAACTGCCAAGTTGAGGTCTTTGAGCAGCTTGGTGGGGAGTGGGTCCTTGAAGTGGTTGGAAGGTTTCAGAGAAGCCAGGGAAAGTGACAGCTCCTCCAAATCTGGAGATCGGAAGGTATTCCAGCAGGCATTGTTTTTGGGTGTGTACAGGCATTGATTTTGGGAGTGTATTGCCATGTAACCAGGCAAACCCTTGGAACTCATAGACAACAAATTCTCAGCGGCCCGTTGCAGTTCCCGCTCAATACTTCTAGACTTTTCAGCGAAGTGCTCTGAGAAGTCGTCCTCACTGGGTCCAGCGATTTTGATTGCTGGAATAGGATTAGCCTGTTGTTTGATGATATCAAACAGTTTCCTGGGACGGTTTTTAGCGCTGTCAAGCTGATCTCTGAAATGATCTGATTTAGAGATGCGAATGAGTTTGTTGTAAGAGCTTCTCATCTTTCTTAACTGTTCGAGGCTAGAAGTGGAGGGGTCATTTCTCCAACGTCTCTCAGAGAGTCTCAGCTTGCGACGTTCGTCATTAATGCTGCTGCCACAGACACAAGTCTGGCCTCCTGCTGCTGACCGAAACTCCGGTAGGGGAGGCCTGGACAATAGGTTTCCTGTCCCAGGGAGGTGTGACCACCTCGCCAGACAGGATAATGTGTATTGGGGCTGGGCAGGAGCACTCTTGGGTGCTTTGAAGTCCTGCACTGGGGGCACATTTGGTGTCCCTGTGCATACCTCAGTTCAAACCGGATCAGGGGCTTGCAGCCCTGCTTTGGCGCGAACTGGACAAAGGGAAAGGGGTGTAGCCACCCCTCTGCCCTGACCCACCCATAGGTGGGACCACAGAGTAAGTCCAACCCCTAAACTTAGTATAAGTAAAGGAACCCAGTCCTTAGGACTTTAGATTATCCCTGGACGAAACTCTGACACAGAATCCTGGACCTTCGACGCTCTACTTAAAGATTAGAGGACAGAAGAATCTCCCTTGGGGTCAAGGAGTGACTCCCCTGCTTGGCAGGCACCAAAGAAGCAATTGTCCGGTCTGCATCGCCTAAGCTCCCGTCGGACGCCGAAGTCTTTGCATCACCAGAGGTGGATTTCCAGACTTCCCCGAGGCTGCCCTGAGTCCCCAGCAAAGCTGAGGCCCGTAGCTGTCGTGGGTAACGTGGAACCGTGACCCCTGGACACCGCACGCATTTGCAAGTGCATCCTCTTCTGGGTCTCCCCCGAAGTCGTGCTTTGGGCTCCGAGTAGCCCTAGCCTCCAGCACCAACTGCACCGAAGATCATTGGCCTCCACTCCACGAGTGTCCTGTGAGCCAGCTCCACGTGCACCGTCTCGAGGCTCCTTCTCGGTCGCTAGCCCGTTGGCTAGTAGCCCTTCACGAAGGCCAATCTTTTTCTACTTGGGCTCCCTGGTTGCTCCAGGCTTGCCCTCACTTACCCTTGCTGGGTGAGTTCCTCAGACCTTGCTGGTCTGCACAATCGTCAATCTTCATCTAGACTTGCCGTTGCCAAGGCTTGTTGGGTCCAATCCGGTCGCCGACACCTCAGGACTCGACAGACATCGTGTACCAGCCCGAATCCTGCTCCTGGTCGTCGACAACGCCTCCTGGACCTCGTGGCTGAAGAGTCAAGACGACCGTCAACCTACCTGAAGCACTCGACATCGGTGGGCATCTGCTCATCGCCTTCCTGGTCACTGGCTAGTGACCCAGACTCTGTCCCCTCTGCTTTCAGGTTCTTCAGATCTCCGATCCACCTTTGGATCCACCCGGACACTTTTCACTTGGTCGCCAGCAGCACTTTGCAGCAGATCGCCATTCAAATCGACGACGAAACCCGACCCCGAAAGGCACCTATGCACCCGGCTTCCCTGGGTGAGGTAACAAGAGTACTCCGGTGCTCCCGTGGGCACATGCATCATGCCTTTTCCCATTCGCAAACGGGCCGATTCGGCCCGTTTGCGAATGGAAAAAGGCCTTTTCCTATGAATGTAGGTTTTGGCATTTGCAATTTAGGTAATCGCAATTTTGTGCGATTACCTAAATTGCAAATGCATTTAGAGAATCGCAATTTGCGATTCCCTAATGCCGATGCATGTAGCCTTTCCTAAATGTGAACTGTGCATTTAGGAAACGCTAATTACCATCAACTTCAAGTTGATGGTAATATGCGCATGCTTTGAAAAATGCACAAAAATACATTTTTCAAAGTGCCATGTAGCACACACATGCCCTTAGGGCATGTGTGTGCTTTACATGTGCACACTTACCTTTTTTTGTGGGGTACTTCGGGGGGGGCCTTAGGCCCCCGGGCACCCTTGGATTTGCATTCACTATATGCGATTACCAATTTTGGTAAGCGAATTAGCGAATGCAATACCATTCATTCCTATAGGCCCATAGGAATGAATGGAGTCACATTACCTAACAGCGATTCGCAATTTCCTAATCACTATTAGGTAATGTTAAGGAATCGCAATTTTTTTTGCGATTCCTACATGCATAGCATTTTGCGATTCCCAAATAGCGACTTGGTAAAATTCGCTATTTGGGCATTGCAAAATGCAGGCTTGACGCATGTGCCCCTCAGTTTCAGCACTGCATAGAATAGTGAGTGAGACATGAACATGTTAGATCCAGAAAAGGATCTGTAAAAGAAGGTATTTAGATCTTTCCTGAAGATAGGACAAGCAGAGCTTTTTTTCAGAATAAAGGATCGCCACATTTTAGGGCCACACCATTGTATAGGACTGAGCTGTAGTACTCTGTTTTAGCTCATAAGTCTTACATGTTGTATATATAACATTTAAAACATTTCTTTATCCAAAATAAAGGTCAACCACGTTACAAAAAAAAATACAGCAATGCAAGGTAAAATATAAAGTGAATAAGAGTTCCCTTTCATAAGCACAACTATACCTTCTCCTTAAGGAATAGATATGTTTAGTCATGAATAACTAAATGCATTACAATACAGTCATACAATAGACAACAATTAATCGGACCAAAATGTAAAGAACATGAAATTAACAAGATGTTTAATTAGCATAAAGGAGGAAGGAGACAAAAAAGTTGTATGACAGAAGCACAAATGGTTTTAACACGTGTGCCTCTACCACGCAGCCCAACCACAAATGCGTCTTAACCACGCATTCCTTTACCGCACATGCCTCACCACGAAATTTCGTGGTATAGGCATGAATGGTAAAGGGGTATGTGTGGCTAAGGTTGCCACTACCCCGCCTCCCTCCCTCCCACCCCTTACCCCTGCGCTGTCCCTTTAACTAGCCCAACCCCTTCCACTGCCCTAAAACGTACCCCGACCCCCAACATTAAAAACGACCCCACCTACCCTTCCCCTCCCCTGCCCCAAGGCCTAAAAAACTGCACCCTAACTTACACTACCTTGGCCCTCTGGCCCTCCCCCTGCGCTGTCCCTTAAACTACCTCAACCCCTTCAACTGCCCTAAAACCTACACCAACCACCCGCCCTAAAAACTACCCATTCCCCTCTCACTGCCCTTAGGCCTAAAACCCTACACTACCTCACCCCGCGCCGTCCCTTAAACTAGCACAATCCTTTCCACTGCCCTAAAACCTACCCCGACACCCCGTCCTAAAAACTAACCCAACTACCCATTCCCCTCCAACCTGCCCTAAGGCCTACAACCCTGCACCCTAACTTACACTACCCCCACCCCCGCTATGTCCCTTAAACTACCCCAACCCCTTCCACTGCCCAAAAACCTACCCCGATCCCCTCCCAGCTCTTAAAAAAATAACAGCCCCACTTACCTCACCGCCGCGTCGTCCTGCTTCAGTTTCCCTGCAGCTAGACCGCCCACTGCCTTAACCACGCAAATGCGTGGTTAAGGCATGCGTGGTAGAGCTTGCGTAGTTAGAACACGCCTAATTCAGACCGCGGTGTTCCAACGGTTTCATGACAAAAAACTATAATACAAGTTGTTTATCAATAAGCTACTATTATACACAATTTATACTGGTCTAAACATTTCCGGATGGGATTAAAAAGCTTCTCGGGCGATGCGGACCAAGGTGGCTGCTCATAGAGTTTGCTCCCCCAATGAACCCTGTGGGCAACAGCATAATAGTGGGGAGACTTCCTCATACCACCTCCACAATGTATGAGGGAAGTGACTTGGGCCCCCGAACCTGGCGTTGCAACTCTCCCAACTGCTGAGACCGCAGGGGATATCAGATTTGAGACTCGGCTGCCTGGGCCATGCAGGAACTAAGATGAGGTTAGCATAAAGTTCCCGAGAGCCCCAGACATAGCAGCGGAAAATGGCAGGTGAGGGCTCTTGGGGACACACAGTTGTGGTGAGGACTGTTGAGGCTGAACTTTGATAGTCCCCTCTTTCTGCTCTCCAGGAGTGCGAGACTTGCTGGGTCCTGGAGGGTGGAGAGAAAGACAGGGCAGAGGGACACGCGGCATGATGGGACATACCTGAGAGTTAATGATCTGGTACAACAAATTATCAATAAAAGCTCCTTTAAATCGCCCTCAGGTACGGCCAAAAGATATGGTGGTGTGCCCTTCACAGCGGGCGAAAGAGTAGGGTCTGGCTTCGAGGGGGGGTACTTGTCCCTCTCCATGAAATGAGCTTGAGACGTCTATCCTTTGAGCTGGCTGACAAGATAAAATGCCTGGAGCCTGAGGCTGGTACTTTGAGAAACACTGATCTGACAACAACCTCACAATCCCATATTATAATCTGGAAAACAGACTGCCACAAGTTGTAGAGCCAGTTTTTCACTCCTGCGGAGAAGTAAGTAAAGAGGCACCAACAGGTTCATGTCAACTTGGAATTGGAGGGTGAACCCTTTTGTGTGTTCTGGGAATTAACAGGCACGACTTCTAATGAGACACAAATGTGAGCAACTACGCATACAACCTGGTGAGAGCTTTAAGAGACTAATGGAAACACACACAGAGTCTTGAAAAGGAGTCAGCAACTACCCTGTCCAAGGTAGGAATCAAGATAAATTTCAGGTGGTACTGGAGGTGCTCTTTAGAATAAACTGAATAATCAATATAGTTCAAGCCCCGCATGAAGCAAACTCTGAAGGTAACAGCTTTTTCTATAATTATCTCCCAAACCTCAGCAAGAGGGTCCTTCCGAGACATCAAACGCCACCCAGATTGAGCGAGAAGACGCAACACCAACATGGCTTGGACTAACAAGGAGGGAGGGAGCACAGTGCCTCTCATCCAAGCACAGTTCACCCCATCGCATTCTGCTAAATGTAGTAGGCTGTAGTTGTTCCCTAGACATGTGGAACAAGTTACTTACCTTCAGTAACGATATATCTGTAAGAGACATATATTAGTTATAGATTCCTTACCTTAGAATTACCCTTGGGCTTCAGACTGGATCCGGAGAATTTTTTCTCAACATTACCCCTGCGCGTCGGTAGGTGGCATCGGTTGACTCCGCATTCGGTCGTCGGCGTAGTGATCGCCGGGATGATGTCGCAGTATCTACTTAGACGCCGCCCCTGCGCGCTGACGTCAGTTCTTTTACACAACCTTCCATGACAGAAGCGCAGAGCCATGCAAGACACTGACCACTGGTGCACAAAACTAGGGCCCTGAAAGGGAGTCCCTTACTCTAGAAGTCAGTTCGCAGAACGGGGAGGATGGATGGGGCGGTAAGGAATCTATAACTAATATATGTCGCTTACAGATATATCGTTACCTAAGGTAAGTAACTTGTTCATCTGAAAGAGACTATTAGTTATAGATTCCTTACCTTGGATAGATACCCCAGCAATACCAACCCCGGAGGTGGGTCTGCGAACTAAGTTCACTCCAGAAAATCCTGGAGAACTGAACGGCCAAAGAAGCCGTCTCTCCGGACTTGACTATCCAGGCAGTAATGTTTAGTGAACGTGTGCAGAAATGCCCACGTGGCTGCCTGGCAGATATCACAGATGGGGACTCCACGTCCCAAAGCAGTAGTGGCTGCCGTCGTCGTGGTGGAATGGGCGCGTAGTCCTACCGGAGGCTCCTTTTCCGCCAAGGAGTAACAGATCTTAATGCAAAGGACGACCCATTGAGAGACGGTCCGTTTTTGCACAGCCCGACGTTTCTTGGCACCCGCATAGCCAAAGAGTTGATCGTCCACCCGGAATGGTTTTGTGCGATCCAAATAAAATGATAATGCACGTTTTGGATCCAGACGGTGGAGTCTCTCCTCCTCCTTGGAAGGATGCGGGGGCGGGAAGAAGGTGGGCAAAGTGATGGTCTGTCCTATGTGGAAAGAGGTAACCATATTGGGAAGAAATGAAGGTCTAGTTCGAAGGACAACCTTGTCCGGATGAACAGGAAAGGAGGTTTAGAAGATAGAGCCTGAAGCTCACTCACCCTGCGATCAGAGGTGATGGCAACCAGAAAAGCAGTCTTTGAGGTCAAAAGTCTTAGAGGACAATTATGTAGTGGCTCGAAAGGAGCACACATATGGTAAGTTAAGACCAGATTCAAGTCCCACTGGGACATTACGAAAGGAATAGGGTGAGTAATGCCCTTTAGAAACCTATTTACAATAGGGGACTTGAAAAGAGAAGGCTGATCAGGAAGGCGAAGAAAGGCTGAAATGGCCGAAAGATAGTCTTTAAGGGTGCCCAGAGCAGAGCCCTGCTGTGCCAAAGATAGAATGAAGAGGAGAACCTCTGAAAGAGGGGCAGAAAGGGGATCCACAGCCCTTGCTGTGCACCATGCCACAAATTTGTTCCATCTACAGGCGCACACCGTCTTAGTGGAGGGACGCCTGGCTGCCAAGATGACATTACAGACTTCGAGAGGAAGGTCAAAAGCTGTTAACTGGCGCTCCTCAAACTCCACGCAAGGAGGTGGAGGCTGGACAGGTTCGAGTAGAGGACCATCCCCTGCTGCTGTGACAGAAGATCCTCCCGAAGAGGCAGTCTGATCGGAGGATCGATGGCCATGTTCAAGAGCTTGGGTTACCAAACTCTTTGTGCCCAGTCCGGAGCCACAAGAATGACTTTGGCCCGGTCGCGCTTGATCTTCAGCACTCTGGACAGAAGTGGTATAGGCGGAAAGGCATATAGAAGACCGCAATTCCACTCGCGACGAAAAGCGTCTCTGAGCGAGTGCCGCCTTGGAAATTCCAACTGCAGAACTGCTGACATTGTGCATTCTCTTCGGTGGCGAACAGATCTAACCAAGGCTCTCCCCACTGCTGAAAGAGATCTTGCACCACCTCGGAGTGAAGACGCCATTCGTGATCCATCATGCACCGGCGGCTTAGTTCGTCTGCCCTGGCGTTCAGAGAACCTGCCAGGTGTTGAACCACCAGGGACATGCCCTGATGTTCCAGCCACGTTGAAAGGCGATGAGCCTCTTGACACAAGGTCCACGACCCCACCCCGCCCTGTTTGTTGCAGTACCACATGGTGGTGGTGTTGTCCGTGAACATCTGCACTACCCTTCCTTTGACAGGAGGAAGGACTGCCTTCAGTGCCAGACGAATCACCCGGAGCTTCAGAAGATTGATGTGGAGCCTGGACTCTGCTGGAGACCAGAGGCCTCTGATCTCCACCTCTCCCATGTGGCCGCCCCATCCCAGGAGTGTTGCATCTGTCACCACTGTGAATTCTGGTTGGGGAAGGGAGAGGGATCGGACGTTGACCCAATCCTGGTTCGTTAGCCACCACTGCAATTGGTGTGCAGTGCCCTCCGAGATCTGGACGCAATCGAAAAGATTCCCCCGATGTTGCGCCCACTGGAACTTCAGGTCCCACTGCAGAGACGCATATGCCACCTGGAATGATCTACCAGCAGGATGCAGGAGGCCATGAGGCCCAGCAGCCTCAAGGTCATTCTCACCGAAACCTGGGATAGAGGCTGAAACATCGGTATCATAGCCCAAATATCCTGGACTCGCTGCTCGGGAGGATGAGCCCGAAACTGTGCTGTATAAAGAACTGCTTTGATGAAAAGGAGCTTCAGAGAGGGAATCAGATGTGACTTCGGCACGTTGACAGTGAACCCCAGCGACTGCAGGAGATCAGCCGTAGTCTGGAGGTGGGAGACGACAGCCTGGGGCGAGCCCGCCTTCAACAGCCTGTCGTCGAGATAGGGGAAGACTGGAACCCCTGATCTGCGCAGATGAGCTGTGACCACCGCCATCACTTTCGTGAACATCCTAGGGGCGCTGGTAAGGCCAAAGGGGAGCACGGTAAACTGAAAATGCTCGTGGCCTACCCTGAACCATAGGTAATGCTTATGGGCTGGCAGGACGGGGATGTGGAAGTAAGCGTCCTGCAAGTCCAACGCTACAATCCAGTCTCCATGGTCGAGGGCAGACAGGACCTGAGCTAATGTCAACATTTTTAACTTCTCCTTCCGGAGGAAGCGGTTGACGTCCCTGAGATCCAAGATAGGACGCAGGCCTTTGTCCTTGTCGGGTACCAGGAAGTAGTTGGAGTAACAACCACGACCTACTTCTGGGACAGGGACTCGCTCGATAGCTCCCTTGGCCAAGAGAGCTGTAACTTCCTGACAGAGAAGGGCCAAGTGATCCTGCGACATGCGATGGAGTGTTGGTGGCATGGAGGGAGGGGTAGTCTCAAAGGGGAGGGAGTAGCCCCTTCGGACTGTCTGCAAAACCCACCTGTCCGATGTGATGTTGTGCCAGTGGGGGAGTTGATGGCGGATCCTGCCGCCCACTGGCAACTGGTGGCCCTGAAAGGTCGGACTAGGAAGGTTTGGAGGCTGCTGGAGAGGGGGCACTGGTGGACTGGCCGGCCCTCTGGCTCCCAGACCCTCGGCGCTGGGTCCCACGTCCCCGGCTGCGCAGAGGCTGGGTAGCTTTCGCCGGCCTGTGGCCCTGGGTGGAACGTGGTGGGGCACCCCTTCCGTAGCCCCGAAAGGGGCGAAAGGCAGACTGAACGGGTCAAGAGGTGGCAGCGAGGCCCAAGGATCTGGCTGTAGCTCCAGCGCAGTGTCCGCCTTGTCGCCAAAGAGGCGACGGTCATCAAAGGGCATGTCCAAAAGCCAGGGGAAGCCAGCGGACCGTAGCCAGGCATAGCGCCTCAAGGCGACTGACGTAGAAATCATTCTACCAAGCGAGTCGGCGGTATCCAGCCCACATCGAATGGCGAACTTTGCTGCGTCTTTACCCTGTGCGACTTCACGGTAGAACACGGCCCGGGCCTCCTCCGGGCACTGTGGCAGCCCTTGCGCAACCGTGTCCCACACAGAGTGGGTGTACCGGCTCAAGAGACATGCGGTGTTCACCGCCCGCAGTCCTAAGCTGGCAGAAGAAAACATCTTCCCAAGATGGTCTAGCTTCTTGGATTCCCTATCTGGGGGAGCAGTAGGGAACACCTTTGGATGTTGAGGCTTGGACCACCAAACTGTCGGGGGTAGGGTGTTGGGAGAGGAAAATTGGGTCACCCGAGGCCGGGCGGTGGCATCAGGCAATCATCCTATCCACAGGAGCCACTGTGCTGGCCTTGGACCAAGTGCCCGGAAGGATGTCTGTGAGGGCCTCATTGAATGGCAGCAGGGGCTCCGAAGAGGATGCTGCCGGCTGAAGCACCTCAGTCAGGAGGTTAGTCTTGACTGCCACCGTAGGAAGCTCAAGGCCCAAGGCCTCAGCCGCCCTACGCAACACCTCAGCGTAGGAGGCTCCCTCCTCCATGGCCACGGTAGGGGGAGAAAGCATACCAAGGTCTGGGGAGGTATCCAGACCACTGGCCTCACCCAACTCCTCTCTCCAGTCCGGCTCTTCAAGCTGGTCTGCCAGAGGGTCAACTGACCCCTCCCAGTCCTCCTCACCCTCCTCTGGCTGCTACTCAGTGCGATAAGGAACGCCAGGGTAGAACAGTGGTACAAAAGTACCGGTCGGCGCCAGTACCGGCGTCGGTCGATGCTGGTCTGCTCCGCGTCCAAGTCGAGGGGGAGGCCGGGGTCAATGCCGGCCGGGAACACAAGCGGCGCCTGAGGTGGCGGAGGCGGTGTCAGAGTAATTGGTGCCGGGGGAGGAGGTGTGAGGTCGACCGGCACCAATCCGGATCCAGGCCTGGATCCCTGGAGACCCTGCGGCGCTGGAGCCGCGGCATCAAAGGCCTAGAGCCCCCAGCCGAGTCCACGGGGCCCGAAGGCGCGCCGGCGGGGTCGGGCTGCCCAAAGATGGAGTAGAGGGCTTCGTAAAATGCACGAAGCTGGGCAGGGGACGCTCCGGCTCCCGGGAAGGAAAGGAAGCTCGGAGCCGTCCCAGTAGGCTCCGCGGGCGGAGCCGAGGGACAACGACCTTCCACGTCCCGCGTTGCGTCGGCCGACGGACGGGGAGAAGGCGAAGAGTGGCGGTGCCTCTTCGCCTTCTTCTTGCGCTTCAACTTACCCGATGACGAAGACTTCGAGGAGGAATGATGGTGATGACTCCGCGACAGGTGCAGCGACCACCCTCTCGACCGGGACCTCGAGCGGCGCGGAGCGGACTGCAGGGCCTCCAGAAGCTTTTGGGACCGCTCCCACAAAGACTTCGGGTTTATGGCCCGACAGTCGGAGCACAACTTTGGGTCGTGGTCCCGCTCCAGACACCAGAGGCACACGAGGTGCGGGTCCGTGACCGACATCAACTTGTGACAGGAGTCACAAGGCTTGAAGCCGGTCCGACGATGGGACAGCTTTACGTGCATCAGGAGTCGAACGACTCGAAAAAAAATGTCGACAAAAGTCGAAAAAGTGCTAGTCAAAAAGCGACTAAGGGTACCGCTCTCTCCAGATCTGCGCTGGCTGGCGCAGAAAAAGAAAGAACTGATGTCAGCGCCTAGGAGCGGCGTCTAAGTAGATACCGCGACGTCATCCCGGCGATCACGACGCCAACGGCGAACGCGGAGGGGTACTGCTGAGAAAAAAGTTCTCCGGATCCAGTCTGACGCCTGGGGGTAATTCTAAGGTAAGGAATCTATAACTAATAGACTCTTTCAGATTTTCTGTGTTTAGCCCTTCATCAGTAGAGAGCAGAGAAGAGTAATCTGGGGTTGCTGAAATGCTGTCCAAGTCTCTCAGGTCACAGTACCACTCCACAGGTACACAGGAGCATCGCAGGTGAGCTCATCAGCTCAAGGAAGCCTTTTAAACACAAGGGGAGAGGGAGCACACTGCCTCTCATCCCAGCACAGTTCACTCCATTGCATTCTGGTAAATGCAGCACGCTTACTTCAAAGTTGCTGTAGTTTTCACCAAAGCTGGTGCAAGTAGTGCTATCTCTAGTCACGCGTTTCTGTGTTTAGCCTTTCATCAGTAGAGAGCAGAAGTAGTAGAGAGCAGAGAAAAGGGTTGCTGAAATGCTGAGAATAGACTAAGTAATGAATATAGTTCATGCCCCCCATGAAGCAAACACAGAAAAGGTAACAGGGTTTTTTTTTTTTTATTATCCCCCAGACCTCAGCAAGAGGGTCCATCAAAGACATTAAATGACACCCAGATTGAGAGAGAAGACACAACCCCCCCAACATGGTTCTAACACAGATCTTATGGTCAATCATCAACCCTTCAAAACCAAACTCTGGGAGGAGCTCAATAGCGATATCACCAAGAATCTTACCACCCTATGCTCTGATCTGAGCGAAAAAGTATTACCACACTTAGAAACGACATTGACTACACCAAATCTAAAGTGGTCACAGCCGAAGATCATAATGAGTCACTAAAGGAGAGAAGTGGAGCCCTACAAGACAGCTAAATTGCCCTAAATCCCACAACAAAGAATTCATCTGGAAACAGGAAGACTTTGAAAATTGTGCTTGGAGAGAATATTCTAATTTGAAACATTACGGAAGGAGAGGAGGGATTGAGCATAGAGTAGTTCATGAGAGGTCTCTTCACTATACTCCTGGGAACCAAACCAGATGGTAAACTGGATATAGTACATAGGGTGGAGCAACAACCAGCTGAAAATGCAAACAGACAAGAGGGTGGTATGGCAACATTTCATAACTATCAAATCAAAGAGAAAGGCTTGAAGGTGGCAAGAGAAACAGATCAAGTGCAATTTGAGTATCACAATTTCTCCCTCTGTCAAGATATTGCATGTGCCGCTCTCACCAGAAGACAGTGATTTCGCCCAATCACAAGCTAGTAGAAAACAACCAAATCTGCTACAAACGGCTGTTCCCCTTTGGCATAGCCTTTAAACTTGAAAACAAATATCACCAGACATCGAAGGAACACATGGCATCCAAGATCCTTGGACTGCATCTCAGAGGCAGAATTGGATGCAGCCAGGCCACTGCCCTCAGGGTGTTGGAGGGGGATGGGGGGTGTTTGGGGAGGGCATAGCAGTACCCCTCATGAGGTTCTGGGTGGCGCACACGGTGCCCTCAGCAGCAAACAGGTGTGATACACAACAGGAGCAACATTAAACTCAGTGGAGGGAAACACAACCCAGAAGAAACAATGAACTTTGGGATTGGCTTCTGCATGCCTAATAGCTTCAGGTCAGACAGTCCATTGAGTCTCCAGAGACCATCGAGTTCCCTGGACAGCCCTGTAGTTACGGTGTACGCAATAGGTACTTGAGTGTACGAGAAAGCCCCCACTTCACAATAGGGATGTTCACAGCATTGTTGGACAATCTGGTTATAGTACCTTTTAGGAAGAGATCAGAAAATGGATTCGTTTTTGGGGCAATAAAACAGGGGGCGAGGAGTGACACTTGAAGGTAATATAGGGAAAGAAGAAAAAAAGGTTAATAATGGACGAATGTGATAAAGAACAGAAAAAAGGAATGAAGAAAAAAGATGGAGAAGAAACAAAAGGAAGAAACAAATGAGGCGGAAATGTGAGGGGCAAAGGAGAACAAGAAAAGAAGGAAGGTGAAGAATGAGTCAAGAAAGGAGAGGGGAAAAGGGAGAGGATGGAAGGGGAAAGGAAGGCAAGAAAAAAGGTCAAATGAATGAAATGAAGGTATAAGGAAATTAAGGAAACAATTAATGGAAAATATGACCACGGAGAAAAAAAAAAGAAAGTAGAAACAGAGCAGAGACGCGTTAAAAGAAAACACGACCAAAGAGAAGAGAAAAAAGAAAAAAAAGCCCAAAGGTGAGATGGAGACAAATAGAGAAGAGGAAGACATAGAAAAGAAACAAAAAGAGCTAATGAGAGAAAGAAATAGAATGTGGTTATTAAAAACAAAAAAAGAAGGAAAGAAAAAAAAAAACCTAAGTAAGAAAATGAAGGAGAGGAAAAATGAAAATGGAGGAGAAAAGAAAGAACAAGAGAGGAAAAAAGAAAAAGAAGTATTGAAAATGAAAGGAAAAAAACAAAAGTGCAAGAAAGAGAAAGAAAAAAGAAAGTCTTAAATGTAAGGCAACTCTTCAAACTATATTACTGTCATTGACTTTAGGGAAATAACCTCATGAAAACCATATTTTTTCAGGGTTAAGGTTTCTATACAATGTGCTCTCATATGAGGCATTTAGTTATTGTTTATTTCAGGCTTCTTTTCTAGCAGCAGCCCTGCATGGTCGTGTTTCTGGGCCTCACAGGTGCATATTCCAAACTAGTCTAACAAGCAGCGGAGCTATTCCGAAATAGTCTGCGAGCTACTGGTAAACTCAAGATCGACCTGTTGGAGACTCCTGGACTATATTCTAGTTGGCAATCTCATGCTTTCTTTGAGATCTCATTCTGAAATAGGCATGATCTTCTTGTTTGACCATGCTTCACTTGTATTTTATTTTATTTTTTTAAATAATAATGCCTACCTGGAAAGAAAGGACTGGACTGGGTGGTAGATGGATGTTTCACCCCTCCCTCCTGACGGACCCAGTGCTACAAGGAGGAATATTTCAAAATCAGTGACAAACAAGATGTCTCTTTGTAAGACCGGTGGGATGCAGTTATGGCAGCTCTGCCTGACATATGCATTAGCAAGGTTGCCCAGCTTAAATAAGTTACTTACCTTCAGAAAAGCTCTTTGTTGTAGAGACTATCTGACCTGAATGGTGTAGAGTTGAAGTTTATATACAGTATCAAAAATAATGAAATCAGCAGGTCCAAAACTTGGCTATGTACATAGGGAGTACTGTAAATAACAATGGAGTTGTGTGACAAAAAAGTGCGCACAGTGCAAGTGAGTGAAACCATAAAACAGCCTGTCAATGCGATCGATAGCCAAGGCGATAAACAGAAGGATGGCCAAATAAGCTTATACACCAAATGTCTATTCAGAGCCTGTGTCAATTAATAAACTTGGAACATATATTGAATCTGCAGTTTTCATTATATATGATATTGTATATAAAATATAATTCTATATAATTCAGGTCCGCTAAAAGTGTTAAGTGCATATGTTGGTCACCAGATTGGCCTCTATTCAAATAATTGAATTTATCATTTTTGTTCATACTTATTGACACCTAGGAGGACTTTTGTTATCTTTAAGATTGAGAAATGACTGGACATCGCCTGAAAAACCCATTGACTGCAGCCAGGTGTAACAGCGAATGGCAACGCTGGTGCCAATAGCTCGCACAATGGAATTGGTGGTATCCAGCTCACAACGAATTGTGAACTTAGTCGCATAATGACTGTCCTGTATAGCTTGGGTCAGTCAGGTAGGAGCTCTTCCAGGATATCTGGGAAGACTTGAGCCCTCGAATCCCAAAGAGCATGGGAATAGCGGCCCAGTAGGTAACTGGCACTGACAGACCTGAGGGCCAGATTGGTGGAAGAAAATACCTTCTTCCTAATAGTTTCTACTCTTTTGGACTACTTTTCAGAGGAGTAGTCAGGAAAGTGCTTGGATTAGCCTTGCTAGTCGGTGCTCACACCACTAAACTCTCAAGAGAGGGGTTCCGAGACAAAAATGCATGGTCCCCTGGAGTAGGTCAGTATCTTCATGCAATTTGGTGGTTTACCGGGTTGTTGGAGCACCCCAAATGGCTATCAGTGAGGACCTTGTTAAAGGGTAATAAGGGCTTGGTAGTAGCTTGCCCGTGGTGAAAGAACTTTAGTCAAGACACTGGTTTTGAGCTTGAAAATGAGGAGCTGGATGTCAGGAACTTCTGCCACACTGCGCATGACCACCGTAAAAGAAGCATTTTCTTCAGTGGCAGGACCTGGGGGTGTGAGAACCCAAAAGTAGGAGAAGATATATAGGCCACTGGCATCCCATAGGTCATCATACCAGTTATGAAAGGGTTAGCCAATCGTCAACTGCGTCATAATCCTGGTCAGAATATGTGCCAAACAAGGAATGTAATGGTTGGGATCTTCCTTGTGGAGGAATGTCAAGCGGTACAGGTTGTAATTCGACATGAACAGAGTGCAGGTGAGGTTGTAACGTCACTGACTAGGAGAGTAAAACGGGCACCTCCTTCTCCTGCGTCGATCGAGTCGGCATTGATGTTCCAGTGACTGGTGTGGGTAGTGGAACCAGAGGCAATGGGTCAGTATCGGTGCCAGTAGCAGCTGGGTGACTGGTTCGGAGGGTCCAATTGGTGCCGAGGGCGAATGTGATGGCGGTAACCCAAATGAAGGGCCTCGTGGCTCCTTGGAGCCGGAAGGCACGCCAGTAGGAGTCAGAAGGGATCTGAAGAGTCGAACATGGCGTCAGAGAAAACATGGATCTACCTTGGTGTGGCAGATAGCCCCAGAAACTAGGGGTGTGCCGCGACTATCTGAGGAATGGGCTCCTACGTCGATCGACTTCGGAAGAGACATTGGCAGCTGGTGATCAATCAATCAAAAATGTATTATGTGATTACTTAAAATCATAAGTAGGGCTCCCGGTTTTATGGTATTTATATTTTTGTCATTTCCTTCTGTATTTATCCATATTTATTTTTTACTAATTTTACCTGTATTTATCCATATCTATTTTAGGTTTTGTGAAAAAATTAAGCTGAAATGTGTATATTTCTGCATTTATTTAACCAGTTAATGTGCACTCGTGCCTGAACGCCTGACAGGTTTCAATGACATATACACACTCAGATGGTAAAATATGCACTTGTAAGAAAATATGTAAAGTTTAGTATCAAGGTTGTGCAAATCTACTGCTGTTCAAGGCTCTTTACTAAATTCCCTATATTTTTTTAATCGCCTTGCCTGTCAATCTGCACAGCTATTGGCCTTGCAGTCATGATTGACAGAATTTAGAATCACTCAAAAACAACCCAATTTCCGTTTTGATCCACATTTAAAAATAAAGACATACAGGAAAATAAATGGTTTTCTGTCTGTATTTATCTGTAAAAATCAGTAAAAACGGAAAACAGGGAGCCTTAATCATAAGTAGCATAAATAAAACGGACATTACAATAAAACCACTGTTAAAACAAGGCCCATTAAAATAATAAAATTTCCTAGATCGAGAGATATCTCTCAGACATGTTAAAATTAGTGCAGTCTTAAATACTGTGCAAGCTGACTTATTGCTCTGTACAAAATTCGGCTCAGGCCGTGCAAAGTTAAGAACATCTGAGATACCGCTGGGCCCTGAGTTTAGAGTCCCTAGTACTGTAGGGTGGGATGTGTAATTTATAAAATGTAAAAAAATATATGAATATGAAGAAAAAGTGCAAATTGCAAAGTGCAGTGCCTGAAGATGTAAGGTTGTTTGATGCCAGTTAAACAGTACAGGTTTGTGAGCCCTAACTTATGCGCGCTGTTCCTACATATGTCAGAGTGTGATGTGCTTTGACTTAGCCATGAACAGTCAGCCTTTCCCTGATGAACGCTGTCCCTTATCTTTGCTCTACTGCTAGCCATGTCCTTTAAACTGTCAGAGTGGATGACTTCTCACTTGGTGGGTCCTTAGAATTCTGTGCCTCGGTGCTCCGGGATTCACTTCCTTATTGGATCTTCCTTATTGGATCTAGCCGCTTTTCAGGGCCCATTGTCTTATTTAGTTCATTTTGGACCAATTTGATATACTTTCCGATTTTGTCCAAGTCCATAGATACTGTGCAAGTAAAAAGCCATGAGATTGCCTCTACGCAGGTCCTAATCTCATATCGTAGAAATATTGGCTTTAAAAGTGTCCGGCGTTGTTGTAATAAAGCAAGGAAGCCTCATACAAGGTGTAACAGGGTCACTGCTCTATATTTGCACAGCCTACATTTAGTTAGCTGCTGTAAGCATTTCCATGCTGGGCGGAGTTCCTTAATTGGAAGTTGTACTATCCTGTGCCACTGGATGTCTTTCAAACATTTCTTGCCCAGCACGGGCTTTTCAAATATGGCTTCTCGATGTTTGTTTCATAAGAGGAAGTGAGGCCTGGTAAGTCTCCCTTTTCATTCTGTCTGGCTATGTCTTCAGCCCTCAAGAGCAGAAATACTTGTTTATTTAGAGCTTTTTTTATTGCCAGGTAACTCGCTTCTTCCAGCGACCAACTGGCTATTGCTAAGTTCAGTTTGGACACTGCCAGTTGCATGTGGATGTTCCACTGGTTCGCTCCCGCTTCAAAAATTACTTTGAGTATTTCTTTTAGAGAACCTGTACGCGCTTTAAGTGTCTGGGAATAGTATTTCGCCAGGGTATTCATGCATTCATATTTTTGTTGTACTAGTCCAAACTCCAGCCTGGTCAAGCGATTGCTAGTGTAATTTGGAAGCTTATAGACACGTTTGTAGCACTGGCACTGTGCTTTTTCCAGGGAGAGTTCAATATGCCCTGGGAAAGCTTGCTAGGCATTTCCTGCTACTGCTAACAACTTTGATTTAATTGCTCTCCTGATTGGTATTGTTGTGGAGCTACATAGTTTTTGCTGTAATTTAAATAGTGCGCATGTGGTCGCTTGTGTTTTGGCTTTCATCGTGGCCAGATGTGTCTTTGCTTTCCCTGTGTCACATAGCCATGCCCTTAGATATAGGTTTGTGCTGTTTCTATCGTCTGATTTCCCATCCTCCACCTGAGCCCAGGTTTTCTTGCGTATTACCCAAATACCACCACTTTGGTCTTGCTTGCACTGGCTGCTAACTTATTGGCCTCATATCGGTTCAAGGCCTCCATACTTCTTTGTAGACCTTCTCTGGTATGGTCAAAACCACCAGGTCGCCCGTATACTGGAGAAGGTGCAATCCGTTGGCCCCTATTTTTGGGGTAACTAGTTGCTGTTTCTTGCAGGGCCTTGCCTACATCTGCTGTATAAAAGGTTGAAAAGCCATGGGGCTAGGACACTGCCCTGTTTCAGGCCCCGGTCCGTGTACATCCTTTTAGAGACTGTGTCGCTTGTCAATTTTATACTTCCTCACCCAGGTGTTGCTATATAGTGAGATGACAGCATTTAGGTTATCTGGGATATATATTTCTGTTCTTTCGTTTTTTCCACAGGGTGTATCTAGAGACCCCATCAAACGCCGCTGAGTAGTCCACAAAGCAGGCGAACAGTGGCAAGTTGTCATTGGTGTTTGCCTGCTGAGCCAGGTATGATAGTGCTACTATGTTGTCAATCGTTGAACCACCCTTTCGAAACACTGTTTGGTAGAATAGTAAGATGTCCTTTTCCTCATTCCAGTCATTTAACTCATTTAGAAGAGAACTGGCATACGCTTTTCCTTCTATATCCGACAAGGCAATTAGCCTGTAATTTTTAGGCTCCGTTCGGTCACCTTTCCTGTATATCAGTTGCAACATAGAGCCTCTCCAGGAGTCCGGTACATCTGCCCTTGCCCTACATTCCATATAAAGAGTAGATTATGTCTTTGACCAGTAAGCCAGGCCTTCTTTGAACATGCCATCTGGAAGGCCGTTGGGCCCTGGTGCCCTGTCTTTTCTCATCTTTTTAAAGATTTTCTCCACAGCGTCTTCTGGCTTTGGGATCCCTTTGCTTACCAGAGCGCTCTCAGACCGCGGGGTCTCCCTGGCCCCTTGTAGCAATGCCCTTGGATCAGTTGTATATGTTTGCTACATTCTCTTGCCATGCTTCCGCTGTTACTGTATTCTGCTGGTCTATCTTTTCATTCTCTAGATGGGCGATATAATCCCAGAATTGCTTTTGTTTTTTGTTTTTGCACAGATCATGTATCTTGATCCATTTGTCTTCTATGTGCCCTTTGTTTTAAATTCCAGGTAAGATGTTTGTGCTCTCAGTTGGCTTGCTTATATGCCATCTTAGTCGCTTGTGTTCCTGTTTGTTGGTATATTCTTTTTGCCCACCCTAAGATTTGTGTGCTATCTCTTACGCGTTTGTTGTCTCTTAACTTGCTCCTGGCTTTTCATTTCCTCTTATATTATGGAGTCTGGGCCCCTTTTAAAAGGGCATTGCGCAGGTCTGCTACCCAGATTCCCCAGTTTTGTAGCAATGGGATTTTCTTTTTTTCAGCCCATTTATCTTCTCCAATATCCATCTCTCTAATTTCACTGAGTTATCGGTGTTCCACATGATCCTCCTTAGCAGCTTGTGTTTCTCTATGCCCCTGGTATTACTAATGGCTTCAATTTGTTCCTGTTGTTCAGCATTGAGATTGAAGTTTGCTCTGAGCACGATGTGATCGCTTTGTGCACTTTGCCACATCTCAAATTCCAGCATTTCTTCTTGTTGTGGTGCATGTCAAGCAAATCTGAGAAAGCAAAAAGGATAATAGGGCAGTTGTGAAAGTGTAGTTGTGGCATCAATAAAGAGATTCCATATGATAATAACAGAGCACGTTTTCCCAGGAGCGGCAACAAGACAGACCGTGGGTGTCGCCAGTGCGAGGGAGTTTAAGTAATCGTGAAATACAATCAGTAGCGTTGAATGGTGTCTGGATATGGTGAAATTTCATTCATAATTTGTATATTTGTGATTAAAAGGGGGCACCCAGCGCAATAAACCTCTTAAAAGAGGCTGTATCTCACATGCCAGAAACATAAGGAGTTTTAAGAATATTTAAGTAATTGTGGGGGACAATGCACTTTTTAGGAAAAAAATTGCTAATGGGAGTAGGTTCTTAAACCCTCAGATAGAGTGTCATCTGAACTCTAACGTATGGGTAGAACACTTCACATGCATGTATGAATATCCACCTATTGACGTTCCACCATATCTTTATGTCCCTTCACAGGACATCCCCCCTTAACCCTACGTCTCCATTGAGGACACTAGAAATGCAATGGCCTCAATCAAGCAAGGCAGAGCCCCTGGTCCAGATAATATCCCAGGCGATCTATACCAGCTCGATCTGTCTATATGGGCCCCATATTCAACTTGTTTGACTAATACTATAGTGGAGGGAGCCCCTATGCCAGACACATGGAATGGTGCGGAAATTATCCCCATCTTTAAAAAGGGGGATAAGGGGCTTCCGACGAACTATAGGCCTATTAGCCTCCTGGATACTGCCCAGAAGGTGTATGCCAGGCAACTGCTCAATAATCTTAAAGAGTGGATTCAAGGAAGGGAAATTATGATCCCATACCAAGCAGGGTTTAGATCGAAAGTCAATACCATTGATCAAGTCTAAAAGCTGCTCACCCTTTGGAAATACACTAAACTTCGAGAAGGACATATTTACATTGCATTTGTTGATCTCAGAGCAGCCTTCGATCTTGTTCCTAGCGGGCTGTTGTGGGCTCCTTAAAGGAATTGGGAATGCCTGAGACACCAGTTGGGCAAATAACAAATCTCCATCAGAACAACCATTCTCAAGTTCGTTGGGGCTCCAGGGGGCAACTATCGGACAAGATTCCAATCTGTAGAGGTGTGAGGTAGAGGTGTGAGGCAGGGGCGTGTCATAGCCCCCACCTTATTCTCCCTTTATGTCAACGATGTGGTAGGCGCACTAATAAAGGGGACTATAGATGCACGAAAGCTAGATGGGGTGGTGATTCCCACACTACTCTTTGCAGACTATATCCTCCTAATATCCCAGACTCCCATGGGCCTCCAACTGCTCCTGGCGAACTTCAATGCTTATTGCTTATTTAAGGGCCTTGATATCAATATTTCCAAAACAAAGTTCATGGCAGTCCGACCCCATAAGGTGTTTAAGCAATCCTTAACCCTGGCAAATGAAACTTTGGAATAGATGCATAGATTAGAATATCTGGGAATAAAGCTTGATAGCAAACTATCATGGCTACCCCATATTGAGAAGAGCAGGGCAGTGATTCAGCACCAAGCTTCAGTGATTTATAGGACATTTCAGTGGACAACCTTAAGGGCAGTCCTCCCCGATATAGAACTGTGTAAGTTAAAGGCCCAAACGGCTGCTCTATATAGGGCTGTAATACGGAGGCACGTGAAGTCAGACCTTCTTACAACTAGTGAAAACAAGTTTGTACGCTCGCTCCTTCACTTTCCAACTAGCACTCCCCTAATCCCTATGTTTTTAGACATTGCTTTAAAAAGAGTGGGGGACCGAGATAGAATTAGACCCTTATTATATTGGGTAAGACTTTGGGCAACCAAAGAGCTGTGCCCATATTGGAAGGCAGTAGAGAAACTGTTGACCCTAGACACACGCCTTACATTCCCTTGGTTTGAATATATCCGTTATTGGCTTGATAAGTTGGACCTCTGACACTTCTGGACAGCCCCTGGTTCGCTTGTAGCCGCGTCCAAACTACAACTGAAAGCCCGTTACTGGGAGTTCATCCAGGCAAACTTCCACAGCTCCTCTACTCACGGCAGGCTGAGACAACAATTCTTCTTCATCAAGGATACACCCAGCTACGAGGTCTTTCTCGACCTACCACTTAAGCAACTAGCAAAATCACTTTACTTAAAATTCCGCTATGACACACTTGAACTAGGAATGTTTATGGCTTTGTGGGTTGATAGTGGGAGGGTCAGTAGTGGCTACATGCACCCTATGCTCCAAGCTACAGAATGAAACAGTGCACTATGTGATGTTTTTCTGTTAAGCATTTAAAAGAAAAAAACAAGAGGGAAGTGGATACGACCCCTATGTAAATATCTTGGTGTACGAAGGTATCTGGAGGCTCTAAGAATTCTGAGGAGCAACACGTCCACTTATATAGTTTTTGAAGTAAGCATTTATCTATTTTTAGTCGCCATTATAAGGAAAAGGAATGGTCTTAAAGTTTATTTTGGTGGTCTTTTTAACTAAATTTTAAACTAGATAAAACAGTGATTTGCCATGAAAGCCCTTGCCTTGCGGGAACTCAGGAACTAAGACAAGCAGTGTACCTTTCACAGGACTGCGACATTAGAATAAGTATATCAGCCATGATATCCGACTCTTACACATCCCATGTACAAGATGTACTTTGTTCTAAGCTGTATAGATTTTTAGACTGGGGAGTTTTAACACGTTTTATGATGATTTTAATAGCGGATTTATCTTATTGATAAAATGTTTTGCTTTTTCTATTCATGTAATTGCAATAATGGCCTGTCTTATGTTTGCCTGCTTTATCGAACAATATTGCGAAATAAAAATATTGATTAATACATCAGTAGCGTTTAATGGTGCCTGGATATGGTGAAATCGCATTCATAATGTGTATATTCGTGATTAAAAGGAGACACCAAGCGCAATGAACCTCTTAAAGGAGGCTGTCTCTCACATGCCAGAAAAATATGGAGTTCTTGAAAACAGACTAATAAACCTGTGGCTGGTAAATGTGTTTTGACACAATTCTGAGTCAGTTTGTACGTTTTTTTGGTTCAGTCGGTGTTTACACTTTCAGTGCCTGATGATCAGTCAACATTGGGCATCTTGACTGTAAAGTCTCTCTGAAAGAAGCCCTTTACCTACGTGGCAAAGTGCAATAGTGAAACATCAGCACGTGGCTTCTTTATGATAAAGAAACGCTTGGTCTGCACTATGGAAGTTTCCTTTCGCGATGACTCTGCTGGAATCGCACGTCAAGGAGCTCCTTGTCCTTGCCGGTGTTGAGGCTGTGGCCCGCAGCCTTCCCTGGGATAGCCCCGGTCACTGCATTTTCCCTACGCAGTTTAACTAGCATTTTTTTTTTATTGTTTACATTATAACAGTTTTCCATACAGCACCTGCTTTTATCGTCTTGCTGATTCGTGGCACTTTACACAATAGGTTCAATTACCACCCAATTCAGTGACAATTTGTTTATAGATCTTTATGGGCAAAAAGGAGAGCATTTTGCAGTATCGCCTAGGCAAAGTCTAATAAAAGCTGTGCACTCCATTCCACAGATGCAAGCAGCAAGTGAAGAGTTATCTGCATTTACTCCCTTTATGGCGCCTTCCAGGTAAGTCTGGAGTTTATTTCTGTGCATCTAGCACAATGTGTTTAGGTGGTTAAAGTGTACTCTGAAGTTAGCAGCCAGGACAAAATAGCTGCCAAGGATGATAAGGGCTCGATCATCCTTGGCAGCTATTTTTTCCTGCCAACACTAATCTACTGTAAACACAGCGACTTCATTTGCCGCAAAATTGGGAGGGAATACCGTCCCTTGATACAAACCACTTGAATCTGTGGTCGTTCTACATATCGGATTGAGATATACCCATGAGAACCGGACTTACTGACCTCCTATGCTGCTTTACTCTAGGCAGGAGGGGTTTGAGCATTGAAACCTTTCAACAGACCAGCCCTGACGAAGTTGTAGGGATATCTCCCAGAAACAATAAAACACATGTTGGCCAAAGGAAGGTCAGCTGAAGAAAATAAATACAACAATTGAAGACAAGAAAAGAAATCTCTTTCGCTCATTACCATTTTTAACTGTTTTTCAAAGAAATTGTAATTGATTTGAATGGCGTGTGCTTCATTCAATTAATCAATACTTACCTTGAAGGTCAAGGAATTAAATTCTGCAAAGTAAGCATACAAGAACATGGAAATCAACAGGAGGAGAGAAATAGGTTATAGCGGCCATTTAGGAAACTCACTTATGGAAGCCTGAGGAGGGGAGATTTAATCACAAACCACATTCCCATGGCTTGTACCGCTTGGGAACTTCATGACTTAATAGGGTGGCACTCACTCCACAATTATCTCCCCTTCATTTAATCAGACATAAAAAAAACAAGGAGGGTGGATACTTTCTGGCTGGTGGGAGGGCTGCTTTCGAAAGAAGGGGGGGGAGACAGACAGTAGCAACCATGTATGCATCCCAACACTGGTCAGAATGCTTTCCTCTTCGCAGTTTGTCAATACCTTGGGGAAGTTTGCACAGGGCAGAACTATCTTGCTAGGCAACCTCAAAGCAGTGTAGAACCCTAAAATAAATAGAACTGCTAAGGGAACTGAGGCACTAGAACGCCTGGAGGTCATTTCATGATACCCAGCAGAATTACACCGTCAGCTCAAATGTCCATAGGACATATTCAAGCATAGACTATATCCAGAGTCTTAAGCCTTTAGAGCAGCAAGAGCCACTTTTGATCTATAAAACTAGGGGGCAATCACATCTGTGCTCTTACTTTTGAGGACGATACCATTTTGTTGTCCCAGACACCTAACGGCTTGCAGAACTTATTATATAGTTTTAACAATTACTGCAAAGGGAAAGGCCTAGAGGTGAATCCAGCAAAAACTAAATACATGACGATAAGGCCCCATAAAAGTTTTAAAAGTAAAATTTATTGGAATGGCATTGAACTGGAACGGGTACCTAATTTTGTATATCTAGGGGTTACCATAGACTCTAGACTTTCTTGGTCTATTCAGACGGAGAAGTCAAAAGCCATACTAACGCAAAATGCCATCCCTATCGTCAAGAAGCTGAAGGCGACCTCCTCTAAGACTATTACACCGGCATTGGAGGTCTATAAAGCAAGAGCACAATCCGCAGCGTTGTATGGAGCAGAGATTTGGGGTAGTGGTTGTCACGACTTGCTCCCTGCATTCCCGTGTCCACCACCAGGGGGCTGAACTGGGGGACTTTCCAGTCCTCTAATAAACTTCCAGACCCTCCCCTGCATGCAAATCCTGACTTCCAGCCATTTGGACACTTATTGGGAACTGACATCCATTCCCAATCCATGCCGGGTTTTGTGAAGCCAGCCTACTCATGCCTGAAAACTCCATTACCCAGGATTCCCTGCTCACTGCTTAGTCTCCACCCCTGCAGGCCAAGGATGGGTGGAGGAATTCAGCTCACCTGTGGCTGGCTGCTGCTAGCCTGCTCACACCTGCTGCATATGATTACAGTGAGCTCTTTTAAGCCCCAGCTCCCTTCAGCCCAGGGTTGGTCATTGTAGCTGTTTACTGGTGAGACCGATCCTTGTTTCCTGTGCTCCCTGAGCTTTTGCTATTCTTGTTTCCAGTGATTCCTTAGCTATAGATAATCCTTGTTCTTTGATTCCTGAGCTATAGCTATTTCCTTGTGCCTGAATTAGCACTGCCTGCAGTGCTACCTGGTTTCCTGTGTTCCTGAGCTATAGCTATTTTCCTTGTGCCTGCCTTAGCACTGCCTGCAGTGCTACCTAGTATCCTGAGCTGTAGCCATTTTCCTGTTTCCTGAACCAGCACTGCTTGCAGTGCTTCCTTGATTCCTGAGCCTTAACATTTCCTTGTTCCTGACCTGTAGTACTACTTTGACTCCTGAGCCTTTGCTCAATTCTTGCCCCAGCACTGCATCCTATGCTACTTTATTTTCTTGTTTCCTGACCCTGCACTATTCTAGTATACCCTTGTAGCCTCCCTTTCTGTATATCCTTTTCCAGTCCCTGCCTTTCATCTCATTTCCTTGGTTCCAGTTCTAGTTTGCTATCTTTCTATTCTGCTGTCTCGCTTCTGTTACCTTGTATGTTTGTTACCTGCTTTCTGCCAAGTGTGCCCTGTGATTTCCTTCCTTTCCTGTTGAGCACTCCTCCTTGCTAGCTCCTTGTCTATTGTGCTTGTGTTTAGTTCTACCCCTTTGCTGTTACTGCCTTGCGTGTTCCTGTTTGATCGCCAGGATCCGTGGGCACAGCTGACTACCTAGGTGGTGTTTCTTGTTCACTGTGAGTATTGTCTTTGAGTTACTGTTATAACATCACCATAGGTATAAGCTCCACAGACCCTGCCTTTGCATACATATCCTATATGTGGGTATTTCCAGTCAGTATCTGTAACAGCAATTGTGGGTGAGGAACTTACTGAGCTTCAGTCTTACCGTGTGGAGCTCCGGAGTGCTTTACCCCACACATCCCCTTTATTGTTAACGTTGTTTCATGTTTAAGTGTATTGCACATCCGTCCTGGGTTTAGTGATTCTGAATGCTGAGCCGCCTCATGAGTGCCCTTCCTTTCTGAGTCTCACCCTTCTTGTTCACCTCTACAGGCTTCCCCTTTGGATCCCTTTTCTCCTCTGACTTCCTGTGTGCTACTGGGCAGCGCTGTACTCCTCTCTGTGTTTGTTTTCTACCCTGTTCCCAGTCCTTGCCCAAGTCCCTGACTGTGTTCCCCACATAGTCCCGGACAGGCCCAGACAGTGGTAACCTTAAGACCTTAGGTATTATGGAGAATAAAATATTGATGTTTGTTGCCCTCCCCCAAAATACTCCGCTGATCCCTCTAACATATGATCTTGATATTAAACGTTTGGAGCCTCTTGCAGTTTGGAGATCCCTGATGTTCTGGATAAGAATTTGGACAACTCCAGAGCTAATTGTATATAGTCACTAGTTGAATTGCAGGCA
Organism: Calotriton arnoldi; assembly: GCA_963921515.1. Taxonomy (NCBI): domain Eukaryota; kingdom Metazoa; phylum Chordata; class Amphibia; order Caudata; family Salamandridae; genus Calotriton; species Calotriton arnoldi. The sequence continues at coordinate 4,393,246 of CAWUFW010000135.1, read as the reverse complement.
CTTGATACCAATCTTACGTTTCCCTGGCTAAAACACATTCGAGGGTGGCTCACTGATTTGGGACTGAGCCGATATTGGTTAAACCCAGGGCTATTGACCCGCGAATCTAAATCGGAGTTTAAGATGATATACTGGGATTTTATTACAGATAGGGAGATTAGGAGTGGAACACAAGGTAGGCTCACTGTTCAATTCCTCCTGCATAAGATGTCCCCTAGTTTTGAGCTGTTCCTTGATGAGGTAGAACCACAACAAGCAAAGAGTCTATATTTGAAATTTAGATATGGAATACTGCAACTAAATACCTTTGTTGCTAAATGGTCTTCTACTTCGCTTGAGGATAGGGAGGCCCATTGTATTTTATGTCAAATGGGGTTGCAGAAGATTTACCACATGTTTTGTTCTTCTGTCCTGCATATCATGGCCCTAGAATTAAGTGGATAAAACCTCTAGGTAGGTTTTTTAATGTTAGGAGAATGGAGGATATGTTGAGAATTTTAAAAACAGATAATTCCCGCCTAATAGTATTTGGTGTTAGTCGTTTTCTATTGGCCATAAATTTTATCAGAAAAAAGAAGGGGCAAAGATTATAGTCCGCACACGAGTGGGTTCGAGGAATCCTTATTTTTAGTAAAGATATGGACCTGGGCTAAAGAAGTGGTGATTGGTCACCACTTTAAATTAGTATTGTAGACCTGAAGCAGTTAGTAAATCTAACCGATCTAAGGATTGATTGGTGGGTCTATGTTCCAGTAACCAAAGTAGAATTGCAACGGAGGCATGAAAGCCCCTCTAGTAAGAAATAAGGGGCATAAAAGGGAAATCATGTACATTTGTGCAAATATCGCACTATTTTGACAATAGGAGTTTTACTGATTATTATGTTCGTAAATGAAGTGTACAATTTTAAGATTTTAAGATTTGAAAGATACATTGAATTCATATTTTATTGATTTTTTGTATGAATATTTTAGTTCAAGTGGGATTTTTAAATATTTGCGACTTTGCACAATTGAGGTAACATATGTTCCCCAAAGGAATGAATACGGGATGGGTTGGGAATAACCTCCCTATTTAGTTTCCCTAGTAATTTAAATTATACCCCTCTGAGAAGATCAACGATCCGGGGAAACATATATCAGTCTTTTCTAAATCATACTGCCTGTAAGCACAAAAAAGGTATATAGACTAGCTGAAATGCATAATGGAAGAGTATAGTTTTAATGAATTGCATATATGTATATTGTATTTTAATGTGTTTTGTACTTTAATGGTCTTGTAGGCCGAAATAAAGTATATTGATGATGATCTATAAAAAAAACCACCTTGAACTATTGTTTTATATATGGATTAGATAACAGCACAAAAAGGGCACTCTACCTAGAACACCCAGTCATGCTGTAGTCGGCACCAACCATTAATGGCAGAAGGGCTGATCAGGAAATGTTTATCTCTGTGGTCTTCAAGAACCAGTTATGTCTTTAGATTTCTTTATGAAATCTGTTAAATTCAACTGTCTCACTCAGGTTTGTAGCCTCTTGATCATGCCATGCAATACATGGGATAACACTACTATCGTTATGAGAGCGAAGCCCAAAAATCTTTGATTACCTGGCAAATTGCCTTAAAGTCCATTGGTTGATGTCCAGGAACTGGCCCTGCCTTAATGATCAAGATTAAGAATAGGTGCATGCAAACTTCATAAAGCTCTACCAGTAAACATATTACTGCAATACTGGTGAAGATACCTCGGAGAGAAAGATGAAACACACAGTAATCAATGAAGAGATTGCTGTAGGAAGTTAAATATTTTTAAAGAATAAAAGAAACAAGAGAAAGAGAAATATAAAGGAAAAAAAGGAGAGAAAGAAAAAGATGATGAATACTGGAAGAAGATGAGAAAGAACAGAAAAAGAAAAAGGAAAATAAGAATAGAAAAAAGATGGAGAAGAAACAAAAGGAAGGAACACGGTGTGAAAAAGTGAGGAGCAAAGGAGAAGAAAAAAAGAGGAAGGTGAAGAATGAATCAAGAAAAGAGAGGGAAAAAGAGAAAAGGGAGAGGATGGAAGGTGAGAAGAAAGGTAAGAAAAAAGGTCAAATAAAGGTAAAAGGAAATGAAGGAAACAATGAATGGAAACTATGACCACGGAGGAAAAAAGTAGAAACAAAGCAGAGACGTGTGAAAAGAAAGCACGACCGAAGAGCAGAGGAAAAAAAAGAAGGAACAAAAGTGAGATGGAGACAAATAGAGAAGAGGAAGACAAAAGGAAACAAAAAAAAGAGTTAGTATAAGAGCAAATGAGAGAAAAATAGAATGTGGTTAATAAAAACAAAGAAAGAAAAAGAAAAATGAGAAAAAACAGAAAATGAAGGAGGAAAAAGAAAATGAAGGAGAAAAGGAAGATAAGAGGAGAAAAAGAAATATTGAAAATGAAAGAAAAACAAAACAAAAGTGCAAGAAAGAAAAAAAAAGACAAATGTAACAACTCTTCAAAATATATTACTGTCATTGACTTTAGGGAAATAAACTTCTCAAGAAAACCATATTTATTTTCAGGTTTAAGGTTTCCATACAATGTGCTCTCATATGAGGCATTTAGATATTGTTTATTTCAGGCTTTTTATCTAGCAGCAGCCCTGCATGGTCACGTTTCTGAGCCTCACAGCTGCATATTTCAAATTAGCTTAGCAAGCAGCGGAGCCATTCCGAAATAGTCTGCGAGCTACTGGTAAACTCAAGATCGACGTGTTGGAGACTCCTGGACTACATCCTACTTAGCAATCTCTCTTTTTTGTTTTTGTTTTGAGAAACTATTTTTTATTTTGAAATCATTATGCAACCAAAGACAGTAAAAATCATCTCAATAGGCATATGCTTACAAATGACATGTTGTATACATATCAGGACATTCACTTTTCCACTTTGGTTACAATTGAATATAGCATTTCACTTTGGCAAACCCCCTCCCCTATCCGCAAGTTGTCAACATAGTGTTATTATGTTCCCCCTGATGCATCTTCGAGCAGGCAGGCATTACTAACCGGCAGACAGAGCATCCGTCTACTCTCGTTCCACCTCCCCCAGATCTTTGTCCATTTGTGCGGGCATCCTCTTCCCTCGTAGACCACCCGTTCTGCTTGCATACACCAGTCCATGTCGTTTTCCCATTTGTTAAACATAGGACCAAACTCGGCCCCCCATTTGCGTGCTATGTTGCGTTTAAAGACCAGTGTGGCCCAAAGTTTCTCTCCCATTGTTAGGTCCGTTTTACCCCAGACGTTTAATAAACACTCTTGGGGTGACGCCACCATTTCCTTGCCACATAACTTTTGCATGTGCATGACAATCTTGTTTCAGTATTCTCTTATCTTGGGGCAGTCCCACCATAAATGTAAAAAGGTACCCACTTGGCCGCAATTTTTGGGACAAAGTGCAGAGTCAAGTCTGTACATTTTAACTAGTGTGGTGCGTGTGTAATATATTCTATGGAGTAGTTTCAGTTGGATCAGCCTAAAGCGAGACCTTATCACCACCTCTCGGGGAGACGCAAGTGCCTCCAGCCAATCCTCGTCATACAACTTCCCCACGTCCTCCTCCCACCTGGATCGCAACTTCTCCAATGTTCCCGGGGAATTATTTAATATCTTCCGGTAAGTTAGTGAGATAGCCTTCTCACTTAGATAATCATCTAAGAGCCTATCTTCCAAAGGGGAAGAGGCCGGGAGATCTGTGTTCCTCGGGATAGCTTGTTGCAATGCGTGTCTAACTTGGAGGTATCGGAAGGTCTCCGTGGGAGCCAACTCGTGGTCTTTTTTAAGGTCAGCAAAGGGTCTAATCTTCCCCCCCCCCCCCCTTATAGGTCGCCCACTCTGGAGAGACCGATCAAGTCCCATTTGTTGAAGCCTGGTAGGTGCCCCAGTAGTCCCAGGCCTCTTGTGTCCCATAATGGCGTAGCTAAAGTTATCTTGCTTTCCACCCCAGCACTGTTGACGCTGTGTGCCATATATTAACTGTTATTGATGTTGGGGTGGTAAGTGGTGCTGCCTGTTTCCCGCCATAGATGGCTCTGAGGTAGCCTCTTGGCCTCATGTTATGTCTATCCATATTGTAGGCTGGTTTGTCATGGGCTACGTGTATCCATCTGTTAATCACTATGAGTTGTGTTGCCCAGTAGTAAAATTGTAGCGCTGGGAGCGCAATCCCCCCATTGTACCAACTCCTGGTCAATTTATTTAATGCGATCCGCGGATTTGCCCCGTCCCAGAGGACGTATTTCTGCTTCTACCGCTTTGAAGTACCCCAGAGGGACTAGGTATGGCGTATTTTGCAATATATATATATACAAAGCAGGGAATCGCCATCATCTTATACAGTTATAGTGAACACGGAAGGCTTGGGTCTGTGCACTATCTGGACTAGACCACTCTTAAATTTTACTAACAAACAGTGTCCAGATAGGTCGTTTTTTTAATTACTCATACGAGTCTTCAGTGCTTTGTTCTAAAGCCCGTGTGTTTTTTATTTCACTTCTTTTTATACTTTTTTCAAAGAAGATTGAACTATTATTCTCATTTCTTTTGACGGGCCACACAAGTTTTTCACAAACATATTTACACATTCAAAACAATTTGAATTTTGGCTCTGTAGACCTTCAGTTGTGGGGCTGTTGAAGCAGAACGAGCAAGGACCAGTGAGCTGAAGGACACCCATTTGAAAGTAACGAGATCCTACGGGAGTCAGAGTGTTCAAAAGAAATCAGGCACCAGACACAAAAAGAAAGAATAAGCAGTGAGAATTGGAGTAAAATGGTGTAACAAGGAAACAGCCCCTTCAGTAGCTGAAAGAAATTCACCAAGACCACCAAGTCCGAGTCCTGAGGAGAACCCTCAAGCAGTATAGGGTTTGAAACGCATTGGCTTGTGCTCATGGGACTAACAGCTGGGTGTGCCTCGAGGGAATTTATACATCTTTTTGTCCCCATATAGACAACACCCTTTGAATCAAGTTCTCCCTGAGCGTTACACATAGGCAGGACAAAAGGCAGGAGCCTTTGGGACTATATTTGAGTGTCCGCCAGATGTATTTGTAAAAATACGGACTGGTTATCTGTATCTGTATTGTTTATCTAATGTTATATGTATTGCACTGATTTTTATTATGCATTTTGTGGTGTTACAATACTATATATTAATTTGAATGTGTAAATATGTTTGTGAAAAATTTGTGTGGCCCGACAAAAGACATGAGAATAATAGTTCAATCTTGTTTGAAAAAAGTATAAAAAAGTGAAATAAAAAACACACTGGCTTTAGAACAAAGCACTGAAGTCTTGTATGAATAATTAAAAAAACGACCTATCTGGACACCGTTTGTTAGTATAAAAAAAAAATCATCTTATACAGGGCGGCCTTGCCCAACAGTGACAAAGGTAATGCCCTCCAATGTCGCACATCTTCTTGCAAACGGCTTAGTGGGGGGGGGGGTCTAAATTTCGGTTCTGGAACACTGTTGGGTCTCTGGTTACATAGATTCCCAAGTATCTAAATCCTTCTGTCACCACACGGGCTGTACAGGTTCTAGGGAGTCTCGGATTCACACCCCACAGAACATACATCAAAGATTTATCCCAGTTTATAGTGTATCCTGAGTGCTTTTGGCATAGGGCAAAAATATGAAGCACTCTGTGTAGGGAAGAGTAAGATTTGGCCAGATAGAGGAGAATATCAACTGCATAGAGGGAGATTCTATCCTCCCAATCTACTGTCCACTTAAGTCCTCTGATAAGTGGGTCGCCCAATATCCATACAGGCAGAGGCTCCAATACCAGGGCAAATATTAATGGAGACAGTGGGCAACCCTGCCTACTACCTCTGTGGAGTTTAAAAACTGATGATCGTCCCCCATTTACCGTCACTTGCGCCAGGGGCTCAGAGTATAGAAGCCTGACCCATGCCACGAATGTATCCACAAGACCCAACCTCTCTAGGGTCGCAAATAAGAAGGTCCATTCTATCATGTCGAACGCCTTCCTAGCGTCCAATGACATTACAACTGCCTCCTCCCTAATGCTCTCGGCTCTTCCCAGCACTCCATGGAGTCATCTTAGGTTGAGTGCAGTATTTCTCTTCGGCATAAATCCTGATTGGTCAGGGTGAACCAACTTATGCATCAACGGGGCCAGGCGAGTCGCCAGGATCTTGGCTAAGACCTTCACCTCTGCATTGAGCAGAGATATCGGTCTGTACGACGCCCAGTCGTCTGTTGGCTTGCCATCTTTATACATTACGACGATATTGGACAGCCTCTGATTCTCAGGCAGCTTCCCCACTTTGATACTCTTCTGAAACATTTGTAATAAATACGGTGCCATTGTGGAGCCTGTTACCTTATATAGTTCAACCGGCAGGCCATTGGGGCCCATTGCTTTCCCAGTTTTCAATGCCTGAATCACCTGTGTCACTTCGCTTTCTGTAAGCTCTAGCCCTAGACTGTCTCTATCTGTCTTTTCTAGGGAAGGTACATTGAGAGTGTGTAAGACTTCCCGCGCCGCTACCTGGGTAATTTGAGTTGACGACATGTACAGTTGTCGATAGTAAGCTGCAAATGCATCCGCCATTCCCTCAGTCTCTGATTCATTCCCCCACTTCTGAAGTGACTTCGAATACCCATCTAGAAGCCTGCTCCCTTCTGTCCAGCCACGCCAGCAATTTACTCGCTCCATCACTCACTTCATAGAGTCGGTGTAAGGTCGCACGGTAATGTGCTCTGGCTTGTTCCTCGGCTATATCCCTATACTCCTTCTGCTTAATCTGTAGCTTATGTTGCCCTTCTGGGGTATCTGACAGCAGCAGTTCTGATTCTAGTTTCCTAATCTCTTCTTCTACTACAATGAGCTGTTTTATCTTTTCTTTTTTATGAGCGGAAATTAAGGAGACTCCCTGACCTCTGATAACAGCCTTATAGGCCTCCCACAGGGTTTGGTGCGAATCTACCGACCCCTTATTTTCTTCAAAATAATTAATTAATGTTTTCAATTAGTCTTCCCTAATAGATGGAATTTTGAGGTACCGTGGTTTAATTGATATGTAGTTTCCTATGGTTGGGGGCATTTCTCCATAGGTTATCTCCCAAAACTGCGATAGTTGGTCTACCAACTCGAATACAAAGTCTATACGAGACAAACTTCAATGCACACCTGAATGGAAGGTATATTGTCGGGCAGTAGGATTGCGCACACGCCACACATCCACAAGGCCGATTGCCGACAGGAACTCAGCCAGTGCTTTCCCTGAACTGTCTTTTTGCCTGGTTGGCCAACGGTTCATTTCTCCATTCAGGCTGCATTGCAATCTCCCCCAACTAATAGCATCACCCTGTGGCAGCTTCACTGTGGGGGAATGGAGCCGTGCGGGGATGTACAGCGATAAAATGTGTGATAGTCTACCGTCCCAGTTCCCTGACAGCATCACAAAGCGACAGATAGGGTCGTGCGTCACTGCCCACATTGTAAATGGAAAGGACTTGCGTAGTAAAATACCCACCCCTCTTGAATCTCTGGTGTACCCCGCATGTGCAACTAGTTTATAGCCCATCTGTTCAGTGCACTGTAGGACGTCCCCTGTATATGAGTTTCTTGTAGCAGGACGATATCGGGTGTCCGTCGCTTAATGTATTGCAATACCACCTCTCTTTTAATTTTATCCCCTAATCCATTTACATTCCAGGAAAGGATCTCAAGATGGTTGGGGGGATGTTCCCCTGCTCACTTTATCTTGCATCTGGATTGTGTGAAAATATGTTAAAGGGTATAACTGCCTCGCGAGATCCGACAATCCCCCTCACTTACTCGAGGGCCTTTGGGCAGCGGGGACCCATTATCCACTCCCGACATAGTCAGGATAGCGTCCTGTATTCCGCCTCTTGAGTGTTTGTGATATGCAGCCTGCTGTACTGTCTTAACTATCCGTAAAGCGTATCCACTGAACTGAAACCTTCCAATAACAAAACTATTCCATACCACCCCCTCCCTGCAATGTGGACGTGAAACTGCCCCCCCTCAACTTTGCAGAATGCCTGTATTCCCGTCCCCATTTCTTGATGTCAGGGAGTGCCCGTCCCCCATTTCTTGATGTCAGGGAGTGTGACCAATCGGCCTTCCACCCACTAGAGCACCTCCCCCCCAAACATATAGTAAGTGTTACCGCTGCACATTAGTATAGTTACGATCAATAGGATCTTAAATCGACTCCTTAGCTTCACTTTTATCCACTCCGGGGTCTCGCGTCGTTCCAGTCTGGAATGCTTTCCCTCGCCCACAGGCTTACAAACAGTCCTGGGCGCCCTTTTAATCTACTTTCGGTCCATCATTGACGGTCGCTTATGCAAGTATCTCAGTCTCAGTTTGCATCTTCGCTCATCGGAGGGATCTGAACATTGAGCAGATGTCGGCCATCGGTGGATCGTTTGTCGATCATCTCCGCCTCTCCTTTTCGTTGCCATCCCGGTTGCCGCCACTCCTTCTCACTCCGCCGTCGGCGGGGGTGGTTTCTGTTGTCTCCCGGCTTCCTCCAGCCAGTTCCATACTTCTTCGGGAGAGTCGAAGAACCAAGATTTTCCCTCCGCCACCACCCGGAGCTTGACAGGAAAGAGCATTGCGTACTTCAGTCCAGAAATGAGCGCCTTACGTTCTGGACTTTGACCGTGAAATCCAGGAAAAAGGTGATCGTGGCATTTTCATAGTGTAGTGGAGGGGCGGAGTGGGCAGCTTGCACTATGACATCTCGATCCCTGAAATTAAAAATCCCCTCCAATACAGGTGGGGGGGGCTGTGCTCCCGGTGGCGGCCAGCCCCCCGGTACCGGAAAATAGTTAGAGAGGTGTCGGGGTTGTAAATGTTTTGTTACCAGTTCCTCCACAAACAAGTCAGTTGACGGGCCCTCCGCTATTTCTGGTACTCCCAGAATGCGGACATTGTTTCTGCGTGCGTGCCCTTCATAGTCCTCTAATCGCGCCACGAGGGCTGTCACCGCAGCCTGGAGCTGTTCTACTTGTGTCTCGAGTTCTTTAGTGGATGATTGGAGCGTAGTGATAGAGTCCTCATTGGCTTTTCCTTGGGATCCCAGACTCCGAAGGTCAGCGTGCATCAGCGATACCTCCGAGGCCACTGTGTCGATTTTAGTTTCAAGTGTCGAGCGGACTCCCTGACTACTTAGCAATCTCATGCTTTCTTTGAGATCTCATCCTGAAATAGGCATGATCTCCTTTCACCATGCTTCACTTTTTTTTTTTTTATAAATAAAGCCTGCCTGGAAAGAAAGGACCGGACTGAGTGGTAGATGGATATTTCACCCCTCCCTCCTGATGGACCCAGTGCTACAAGGGAGCTGCGCAACAGCAATGAGGAATATGTCAATATCAGTGACACACAAGATGCCTCTTTGAAAGACCTGTGGGAGGCAGTTATAGCAGTTCTGAATGACATATGCATTAGCAAGGTTGCTCAGCTTAAAGGACACGTTACTTACCTTCAGAAATGCTCTTTTAGTAGAGACTATCTGACCTGAATTGTGTAGAGTTGTAGTTTATATACAGTATCAAAAATAATGGAATCAGCAGGTTCAAAGCCTGGCTATGTACATAGGGTCTACTGTAAATAACATTGGAGTTGTGTGACAAAAAAGTACCCACAGTGCAAGTGAGTAAAACCATAAAACAGCCTGGCAATGTGATCGATAGCCAAGCCGATAAACAGAAGGATGGCCAAATAAGCTCATACATCCAATGACTATTCAGGGCCTGTGTCAATTAATAAACTTGTAACATATATTGAATCTGCTGTTTTCATTATATATATTGTATATAAAGTACAATTCTATACAACTCAGGTCGGCTGAAAGTGTTAAGTGCATATGTTGGTCATCAGATTGGACTCTATTCAAATAATTGAATTTATCATTTTCTTTCATACTTATTGAAACCTAGGAGGACTTTTGTTTTCTTTAAGCATGAGGGATGACTGGGCATCGCGTGAATAACACATTGACTGCAAACTGGTGTGACGGCAAATGGCTGCGCTGGTGACAATAGCTTGCACAATGGAAATGGTGGTATCCAGGCCACAACAAATTGTGAACTTGCTCGCATAACGACTGTCCTGTATAGCTTGGGAGCTCTTCCAGGATATCAGGGAAGACTTGAGCCATAGAATCCCAAAAGCATTAAATAGCGGCCCAGCAGGTAACTGGCACTGACAGACCTGAGGGCCAGATTGATGGAAGGAAATACCTTCTTCTTAATAGTTTCTAGTCTTTTGGACTCCCTATCAGGGGAGTAGTTGGGAAAGTGTTTGGATTAGCCTCGCTAGTCAATGCCTGCACCACTAAACTGTCATGAGAGGGGTGCTGAGACAAAAATGCATGGTGCCCTGGAGTAGGTCAGTGTCTTCATGCAATTTGGCAGTTTACCGGGTGGTTGGAGCACCCCAAAGGGCTACCAGTGAGGGCCTTGTTAAAGGGCTATTGCCCTTGATGAAAGAACTTCAGTTAAGACACTGGTTTTGAGCTTGAAGATGCAGAGCTGGACGTCGAAAACGTCTGCCACACTGCGCATGATTACCGGAAAAGAAACATTCTCTTTAATGGCAGGACCTGGGGGTGTGAGGACCCCAGAGTAAGAGAAGGTATTGAGGCCACTGGCATCCTGTAGGTCATCATGCCAGTTATCTACATGATAGGGTTAGCCAATCACCAGCGTCATAATCCTGGTCAGAATCTGTGCCAAACAAGGAATGTAATGTGTGGAATCTTCCTTGTGGAGTAATGTCAAACGGTACAGGTTGCGATTCGATGAAAAGAGTGCAGGCGAGGTCGTAGCTGCGCTGACTCAGTCGCACCAGGGTGTTACTCAGTCTGCTGAGCCGTGCCCCCAACCCAGATTTTAAAGGCAAATATGCAAAACGCACAAGTTACTAACTTGTGTAACGATATATCTGTAAGAGACAGTAGTTATTGACAGATTCCTTACCTTAGAATATCCCCAGGCGTCAGGCTGGATCCGGAAAGTTTTTGCGTAGCAGTACCCTTGCGCGTCGGTAGGCGGCGTCGTGCGGCTCCGCGTCCGTCGTCGGCACCGCTGGGATGACGTCGCGGGCAGTACTTAGACGCCGCCCCTGCGCGCTGACGTTCGTTCTGTACACGACTTTCCACGCCAGGAACGCAGAGCCATGCAAGAAGCTGACATAGGTGTCTGAAAAATACTAGGGCCCTGAAAGGGTTGTCCTTAACCCTAGAAATCAGTTCGCAGAACAGGGAGGATGGGTGGGGCGGTAAGGAATCTGTCGCTAACTACTGTCTCTTACAGATATATCGTTACACAAGTTAGTAACTTGTGCATCTGAAAGAGACACGTTAGTGACAGATTCCTTACCTTAGAATAGATACCCCAGCAATACCAACCCCGGTGGTGGGTCTGCGAACAAAGATCAGACAAGGAAGTCCCGGAGGACAGAACGGCCAAAGAAGCCGTCCCTCCGGACCTGACTGTCAAGGCAGTAATGCTTGGTAAACGTGTGCAGCGAGGCCCACGTAGCTGCCTGACAGATATCCTGCAGCGGAACACCGCGGCCTAAGGCCGTGGTAGCAGCCGTTGCCCTGGTGGAATGGGCACGCAGCCCAACAGGAGGCTCCTTCTTAGCCAAAGAATAGCAGGCTTTGATACACAAGGTTACCCAGCGGGAAATGGTTCTCTTGTGCACCGCCCGACCTTTTTGGCGCCCACGTAGCCAACAAAGAGCTGGTCATCCACCCGGAAGTGTTGTGTGCGGTTGATATAAAAGGAAAGCGCACGTTTTGGGTCCAGACGGTGGAGCATCTCTTCCTCTCTGGAAGGTTGCGGAGGCGGAAAGAAGGTGGGCAAAGTGATGGTCTGCCCAATGTGGAAGGCAGTAACCACCTTTGGCAAGAAGGACGGACGCGTCCGAAGAACAACCTTGTCTGGATGGACAGACAGAAAGGGAGGTTTGCATGATAGAGCCTGGAGCTCACTCACCCGCGGAGCGGAGGTGATGGCCACCAGAAAGGCTGTCTTCAGAGTCAGAAGACGAAGAGGACAGTTATGTAGAGGCTCAAAGGGAGCACACATGAGAAAGGTAAGAACCAAGTTCAAGTCCCACTGAGGCATCACAAACGGAACAGGAGGGAAGAGGTGTGTAATGCCTTTTAGGAACCTGTTAACAACAGGGGACTTGAAAAGGGAGGGCTGATCAGGAAGCCTGAGGAAGGCCGAGATAGCACAAAGATAGCCCTTGATGGTACCCAGGGCAGAACCCTGTTGGGCCAGAGAAAGAAGGAACAGAAGAACCTCAGAAAGAGGGGCAGAGAGGGGATTCACAGCCTTTGCTGTGCACCATGCCACAAACTTGTTCCACCTGCAGGCGTATACCACCTTAGTGGAGGGACGCCTGGCTGCCAGAATCACATCACAAACTTCGGGAGGCAAGTCGAAAGGAATCAACTGCCGCCGCTCAATCTCCACGCAAGCAGGTGGAGACTGGACAGGTTCGGGTGGAGGACCGTCCCCTGCTGCTGCGACAGAAGATCCTCCCGAAGAGGCAGACGGATCGGGGGATCGACGCTCATACTGAGTAGCTCGGGATACCAAACTCTTCGAGCCCAGTCCGGAGCCACAAGGATGACTTGGGCCCGGTCGCGCCGAATCTTCTTCAACACTCTGGGTAGAAGTGGTATAGGCGAAAAGGCGTACAACAGACCGCAACTCCACTCACGACGAAAAGCGTCGCCGAGCAAGTGCCGCCTTGGAAATTCCAACGCGCAGAACTGCTGACATTGCGCGTTCTCTTCGGTGGCGAACAGATCTAACCAAGGCTCTCCCCACTGCTGAAAGAGACCTTGCACCACCTCAGAGTGAAGACGCCATTCGTGATCCATCATGCACCTGCGGCTGAGTTCGTCCGCCCTGGCGTTCAGGGAACCTGCCAGGTGTTGAACCATCAGGAATATGCCCTGATGTTCCAGCCATGTCCAGAGGCGCAGAGCCTCCTGACAGAGGGTCCACGACCCCACCCCGCCTTGTTTGTTGCAGTACCACATGGCGGTGGTGTTGTCTGTGAACACCTGCACTACCTTCCCTTTGACAGGAGGAAGGAATGCCTTGAGTGCAAGTCGGATCGCCCGGAGCTCCAGAAGGTTGATATGGAGCCGGGACTCCGCCGGAGACCAGAGGCCTCTGATCGCCGCCTCTCCCATGTGACCGCCCCATCCCAGAAGGGACGCGTCCGTCACAACTGTGTGCTCTGGCTGGGGAAGGGAGAGGGATCTGCCCATGACCCATTGCCGGTTCGAGAGCCACCACTGCAACTGTTTTGCAGTCCCCTCCGAGATCTGGACGTGATCGGACAGGTTGCCCCGGTGCTGCGCCCACTGGAACTTCAGGTCCCACTGCAGAGCCCGCATATGCCATCTGGCATGATCGACCAGCAGGATGCAGGAGGCCATGAGGCCCAGCAGCCTCAGGGTCATCCGTACCGAAACCCAGGACAAAGGCTGAAAGATCGGAATCATAGCCTGAATATCCCGGACTCGCCGTTCGGGAGGATAGGCCCGAAACTGCGTCGTGTCCAGAACTGCTCCGATGAAAAGGAGCTGTGGAGAAGGAATCAGATGCGACTTCGGCACATTGATGGAGAACCCCAGCGAGTGCAGGAGTTCGGCCGTAGTCTGGAGGTGGGAGACGACTGCCTGGGACGAGCCCGCCTTCAGCAGCCAGTCGTCGAGGTAGGGGAATACTGGAACCCCTGCCCGGCGCAGATGAGCTGCGACCACCGCCATCACTTTCGTGAACACCCGAGGGGCACTGGTAAGGCCAAAGGGGAGCACGGTGAACTGAAAATGCTCGAGGCCTACCGTGAACCGCAGGTAACGCCGATGGGCCGGCAGGACGGGGATGTGGAAATAAGCGTCCTGTAAGTCCAACGCTACCAACCAGTCTCCAGGGTCGAGGGCAGTCAAGACCTGAGCTAGGGTGAGCATCTTGAACTTCTCCTTCCGGAGGAAGCGTTTGACGTTCCGGAGGTCCAAGATAGGACGCATGTCCTCCTTGTCCTTCTTCGGCACCAGAAAGTAGTGGGAGTAGCAACCACTTCCTACTTCTGGGGTCGGAACATGCTCGATGGCCCTCTTGGCCAAGAGGGCAGTGACTTCCTTCTGCAGAAGCACCAAGTGATCCCCTGACATGCGGTGGAATTGAGGTGGCATGGCTGGGGGGGTGGTCTCGAAGGGGAGGGAGTAGCCCATTCGGACAATGTCCAAGACCCACCTGTCCGAGGTGATGGCACGCCAGTGGTGAAGGTGATGGCGGACCCTGCCCCCTACTGGCGTGCTGTGCACCTGAAAGGAAGGACTAGGAGGGCTTGGAGGCCGCTGACGGGGAGGGGTTGGTGGCCTGACCCCACACGCTGGTTGCCTGACCCGCCACGGCGGGAGCCACGTCCTCGGCCACGCGAAGACGCTTGCTGCGCAGGCCGGTGGCTGGGCAGCGGACGTGACTGGGCGCCCCTTCCGTGGCCACGAAAGGAGCGAAAAGCAGAGGTTAGCGGAGGGCGCACAGCAGAAAGGCCCAGAGACTTGGCAGTAGCCCGTGAGTCCTTAAAACGCTCCAGCGCATGGTCTGCCTTGGTACCAAAAAGACCGACTCCATCAAAGGGCATGTCCATGAGTGTGTTTTGGACATCACCCGAGAAACCAGTTGTCCTCAGCCAGGCGTGGCGACGCAGTGCCACCGTCGTTGCAAGCGATCTGCCCAGCGAGTCAGCGGTATCAAGGCCACAACGGATGGTGTACTTTGCCGCATCCCTTCCTTCCGCAATGGTGCGGGAAAGCAGTGTCTGGACCTCCTCAGGACACTGGGGCAAAACGAGCGCCACCGAATCCCACAGAGAGTGGGAGTATCGGCCCAAAAGGCAAGCGGTGTTGACGGACCGCAAGCCAGCACTGGAGGAAGAAAAGGCCTTCTTCCCAAATTGATCCAGGCGTTTGGATTCCCTATCCGGAGGGGCGGTAGGGAAGGCGGTTTGTGAGGCAGAGGCTTGGACAACCAAGCTCTCAGGGGTGGGATGTTGAGAGAGAAACAAGGGGTCGCCCGGAGCAGGGCGATGGCGTCGGGCCACGTTCCTATCCACAGGAGCCCCTGTGGCGGGCTTGGACCAGGTGCCCAAAAGAACGTCTGAAAGTGAATCATTAAACGGCAGCAATGGCTCCGAGGAGGTAGCTGCCGGCTGAAGCACTTCCGTCAGGAGGTTAGTCCTGACAGCCACTGTAGGCAATTGGAGGTGTAAGGCTCCAGCTGCTCTACGCAACACCGTTGCGAAATTTGCTCCCTCCTCCGTAGCCACGGAAGGAGGAGACAGCATGCCAGTGTCAGGGGAAGTGTCCAGACCACTGGCATCCCCAAGTTCCTCTGCCCAGTCCTGATCATAGTCACACTGCTGTGTGAGAGGGTCATCCGACCCCTACCAGCTCTCCTGGTCCTCCTCAGGTTGAAAATAAGGAGGAGGAGGGACGTCCGGGACCCAAGGTCTCATCGGCGCCGGAGCCGGCGTCGGCGGTCCGACGCCGCGTCCGGATCCGGAGATAACTGGGGAACGACGCCGCCCGGAGCCCCGGGCGGCGTCAGGAACGGCACCGGGGACTCGGCGTCGGCGGAGGCGTGGTTAGGTCAACCAGCGTCGATGGGGGTTGCGGTACCACCGGAGCCGGGATCGAGGCCGGGGGCGAGGCTGGTGGGACAGGCGGTGCCGGGACCAGAGTCGTCGGCGGCGCAATCCCATTAGGGCCCGCGGGGCCCGAAGGCGCACCGGAGGGGCCTTGAGGCCCAAAGAGGCGGGCCATGGCCGACAGGAATTCCTGTATTTCGGCCGGAGTCGCCCCCAAACCCGGGAAGGACGGGTAATGCGGGGGCGGTCCCACAGGCACCTCCGGAGCCGCGGGGACGGTGCCGACAGGGGCCTCAGCCGAGTCGCGAGACCGGCGAGGCGAAGTCTTAGAGCGATGGTGCTTCTTAGACTTTTTGTGCTTCGACTTACCCGAGGAGTGCGAAGACTTGGACTCCGATGATGGGCGAGGACTCCGCGACCGGCCCCGTGACCGGGGCTTGGTGCGGCGCGGAGCCGACTGCCGGACCTCGAGGAGCTTTCGAGACCGCTCTCGCAAAGCCTTCGGGTGCAAGGCTCGGCAGTCGGAACACGACTTCGTGTCGTGGTCGCGGCCGAGACAGTAGAGACATCATTCGACCACAGGCGTCGCATGGCTTGAAGCCGGGCATCCCTACCGACACCGTGGAGCCGAGATGACTCGAAGAAAACAGTGAAAAATCACCAAAAGTTAGTCAAAAAATGACTAGGGCACTGCTCTTCCCGGATCTGCGCTTACTGGCACGTAAAAAGAAGAACTGGCGTCAGCGCGCAAGGGCGGCGTTTAAGTACTGCCCGCGACGTCATCCCGGCGGTCCCGACGCCGACGACGGACACGGAGCCGCACGACGCCGCCTACCGACGCGCAAGGGTACTGCTACGCAAAAACTTTCCGGATCCAGCCTGACGCCTGGGGATATTCTAAGGTAAGGAATCTGTCACTAACGTGTCTCTTTCAGATGTAAATGTGAAGACTGGCACTAATCGAGTGCCAAATACCAATCAACTTATTACAATATTGTAAAACATGAAATCGTACTATATTACTTTCTGCCTGCAGCCCGGGAAAAGAGGTAGAATCAGAATGGAAACCACGAAAAGGACGAAACCCCTCTTGGAAACAATAACGTGAAGTACATTTGCAAGCCGTTGGCCATTATGATTTTATAGCACAGTCTGTGTACCGTGACACACATCCACCGCTGAAGCCAGCAGACTCCAGCCCAATTGCTACACTAGCACGCAGCACTTCTTGCTTCGGGTTTACCATGCTCACCAATTAACTCACTAATTTACCTCGCTGCACGAAGACAATCGAAAAAGCTCTTTTCAAAGCAATGCCTGAGTGCGCCGCGCAGTCTGTCTCTCTTCATGCCACACGTCAAAAAGGAGAGAGAGAAAAACAGCCTCCTCCCACCCCTGCGCTGTGTGATGTCACTTGCACACTGTCAGAGGCCCTTAGCAACTACCATATTGGGTATCTCAGCCAATCAGGATGCTGCTCCTGCTGTTACGTGCTACGCAAACAAATGATGGACGGAATGCTGAATAAATCATACATTCACCCCCAGTCAAGAGATCTGGGTTAAATCCATCGTTCTTTTGTTACAGCAGTGCCGGAATTGACTGGGGCAGACAGTCTCACCACTCATACTGAGTCCGGGGGCTGCGGCTTTGAGACACCCCCGGCTCCAGTATGCGCAGGTGAAGAGACGCTGAACGGCCTCTAGTGCGCATGTCGGGCTGGCCGGAGAGCTGCACCTGTCCAATCCGACATGCGTACCTGGGCCCTAGGTGCGCTGCCGCTGGCTAACTCGGTCTCTGACGGGGTCAATCGGTCTGTCAATATTGTTAAGCTCCACCCCCTCCTCAGGCCCGAATTGGCTTCTCCAGGACTTGCCCAGGCCTCAATAATATAACCGGCCCGGCTGCAGCAAATCAATGCAAAACAATATAGTTTTAGTATTACATTTAATTGCGGGGCCAAAATATAACTGGTGCAACGCCCCAAAGCCCTAATGGAGGTACCGCCCCTGACTTAGAGGCACGGTACCATCCATCTGCTCTCTCAGAAGTTGTGTTCAGTGGCCAAGTCCCATTTGGATTGTTTGTGCTTCTTCTTCGACTTACCTGAAGATTTGAAGCACGAAGATGTTCGACCCCTATGGCTCTTAGACTGGGGACGAGACAGATCCTTGGACGAAGCAAGAAGTGGGATCTTCCTGTGTTTGGAGACATAGAGCTGCACCTCGAGGTTCTGTGTGGCCTTCGGGTTTATCACACAATCACTGCAAGCCTTAGAGTCGTGACTTGACCCCAGACACCACAGGAATACCTGTTCAGGATCTGTCTCAGAAATGTTCCTATGACAGTCCTTCCAGGGCTTAAAACCTGTTGTCTTGGAGGGTGAAATCTCCCTTGGAGAACATCTCTGTACTATACCAACTCCTTATAGACGCAACACCAGGTAAAAGCTATCCATATAAAGATAAATGGAACATCTAGGTAGGTAGAGAACTCATAAGTACACAATGGATATAGATTTGGAAAAGTCTTACCAAGGAAACACATAGTTTTTTAAGGAGGGAACCTCATTACAAACTTATACTTGATTGGTATTTCTACCCAATTAAACTACATAAAGGCTACAAACAGTTAGCCCAAGGTACTGGAGAGACTGCAGCTTAGTGGTTGATATGACCCATACCTGTTTTCGCTGCACCACGATTAGAACCTTCTTGAGTGATATTTCTTTCTGGAATGACAGCAGTGTTGGAGTATCCATTCCGAGAGACTTTCTCATTTCTAATATTTGGGGTACAGACCAAGGGAGATGAAATGCTTACATGGAACTCTTTAGACGTAGAAAAAACTAGTTGTGGCCTTTTGGAAGAAAAAAAGAACCCCCAGACACTGCCCACTGGTATTCAAGTGTTTGGAACATTATGACAATGGAAAAACTGATGTGCAATATGTCTGGTAACCACTAAAGATTTCATATCATTCTACGATACCTTACTACAATACCTGACAAACTGCATTTCCTCAGCACCATCCCTGCTTACATTCAGAAGGCACAAATGTAGCGAAATCCAATTGGTAATAACAAGCGTTCTATTATTTTATGTGTTTCACCAATAATACTGCACAAATTCTCGCAAGGTTAGGGAAACTTATCAACATTATCCAAGTTGCACTACATGCATCCTAGCTCGGCAAACACAATTAAAGGTTGGAGCAGCGAAACCCTTGGGGAAGATTATCCAAGTACTTATCTGCACTAGACGAGATGCATATCTGATGTACTTTTCCATTAACCAGACGAGCCTTATAACCTCATTGGACCGTCCAAATTGCACTTTACACTCTCTTAAAAGATGCTGACGGTGTGCTGCGTTTTCCTCAAAGAACTTTATTTTAATGACTATGTTACATTCTTTTAGGTTTTTAACAATCGATTAGCAATCTGTATTTATGGTGTTATCCCGGTTGCCCACATGTAATGATTTTAATTAATCGAACATGAATAAATAAATGAAATAAAATATTATTCTATGCTCCCACATTCCTTTCGATAAAAATGGTACCTCACTTGTGTGAGTAGGCTTAGTGCCCACGACAGGAAACTGGCTAAAATACAACATGGATAGATCACATTTTTCCACTTAAAACGGACCCTTTTTAGGTCAAGCCTAGGCAGTGCTTTCGCAAGACATGCTGGATCTCCTCTTTGGGCTTCAAGCACGCCCATCAATTAGCATTCGTGCTTTGCTGTGCAATTCAGAAATGCTGCCTTTTTATTGGTGCTTGGCCCTCCTTTGGATGCTTGGTTCCTTCCCATCGGATTTCATTCAGTGTTCCTTCTGGTTGTCCACTGCAACACGTACACGGTTCCTCCTGGTCATCCAAGTTTCCAAGCACTCCTTTTCCTTTTGCCTTGGCTTGCTAAATGTATCATTTCACATCGACATACCCAGTTTGCTTCTACACGCATGCGTGTTTGGTGAAAATGATCAGAATGTACAGCTGCTTCTGTTGCAGAATTATGTTTTATGCTACAAGACTGCCCGAACAAGGTTTTTATTTCTGGCTTAACAATACTTTGCATTAAAGAGGATCTGCATGCCAAGCTCCCACCAGTGTGCAGTTCAGCCAAACTCTGTCACCTTCGCATTTGTTGTTAAAGGAAGTACAATTCAAAAGAGAAACTCTACTGTGTATAACTTGCAGTGTCCATGGATTTCAGCTTGTGCTTCAGTGGCTGTGCTTTAAACTGTAACAAACATACCCGATGAAGCACAGCCTTCGAGGCGCTCGCTGCGACCTGACAGCAAATGGCATACATTTGGCATAGATTTAATCCAACACAGAAAAAAAAGCTTCTGCCTCCCAACTCACATTTGTTAAGAAACTGCCGATTGTATGTGACAAATCTAAATCCCAGCTGATTCAATCAACTGGTCTTGAGCGCCCTCGTTTGGTTTTTGAGGACTTTTTCAATTTTAAAATCGCAAAAAATCCACTGGTCGGAATATTAATATGTATTTGTCAAAGACTAATTACGCAGCGCTGGAAATCCTGCACCGCACCACGTGAGGTCCATTGGAGGGAGGAAGTCGTTAGATGGGCCGTGGCTGAGGGAGAGGTGCTCCGGCATGAAGAGTATAGGGGATTGAGGAAGAAGCCGATCTCCCTGGATTGGGCCCAGCTGCTGGAACAGTTTAATGTGGGGGGTGGGGGGGACGGAGGGCCCCCAGAACACACAGTCTACACTGAATGACCACACAGACAGTACCTAATTCTCAGATGTATTGTAATGTGAATATGCATGTTGGGCCCCCTTCTTCTCTCTCCCTTCCTCCTCCCCCCCCCTCTCTCCCTTGTCCTCTCCCCCTCCTTCCCCCCTTGTTCTTTTCTCCAGTAACCGAATGTTCGCCCCCACAGGCAACTTGCTTGGGAGATTGTTTGGATAGTAGCGGCAAAGTTCTAAGGGAAGTTTTTCTGGGGTGGGTTGTATTGTGGGTGGGATATGGGGAGGGCTGGATAGCGGGGAGGGCAAAGTTTATTGAGAGACATAGCAACATATATGATGTTCTGGGAAATGATGGGTAGATACTTCTGTAACTTAGTTGGGAGTAGAAATGTCATCATTGATTGCTTGATTAGTAACTTGGTATGGAAAAATATATGTCCATATATGCTAGTTAGGTAAAATGTTTTTAAAATGACATGCGGAAATATATAACCTGCCTGTACACTTGCGAACTTAATAAAATGTGTTAACATTTTTTTTATTTGTCAGGTGTTTTCTGCTCACTGTTTCAGTGCAAACCAGGGCTAACCATACCCGTCTCAAGGCTGCACCCCATGCCTTGTCCATCCTCTACTTTTAAGCACCATTCCACTACGGTTAGTATTAAGTTCAATACTGCTTTTCTATTTCTTGTTTTAGGAGCATGTGAAAAATGGGACACATTTACAGCATACTCCAGAAGCCCATCAGCAAAGGGGACTACTTTAGCTTTCTGTTTACTGTATGGATTTCTGAGCCCTTTAAAGCCAGTCAGGCCTTCAGATTTTCCCTACTCACTGGCTGAACAATAAGGGAATCTAAGGTGCAAATGCTGTACATAAGAAGACCATATATATATATTTTATTTTTTTGAAAACCAGACTCAACAACTCTGACAAGATAAACCCTTAAACTGAAAAAAGATGGCACATGCAATGTTATTCTGCAATCACCACAAGTATTGCTAGTGTTCCTTGTGGATTTTATATTCCTCATTACAAAATTCAACCCATTCTTCACCTTCGCCTGATGGCAGTGTACCATCCGCTATACTGTACTAAATTATACTGCAGAAAAACACAAACAGCATAGTATGGCACTGCAATAACAAGATACTGTATTGCACTATATTAGGTGCACAACACAAA
Source organism: Calotriton arnoldi (assembly GCA_963921515.1). Classification (NCBI taxonomy): domain Eukaryota; kingdom Metazoa; phylum Chordata; class Amphibia; order Caudata; family Salamandridae; genus Calotriton; species Calotriton arnoldi. Next base: position 4,371,602 of record CAWUFW010000135.1, on the reverse strand, counting down.
ATCAATCTATCCGTCTAGTCTGTTATCTATCTGTCTTATCTACCTATCTACCATCTGTTATCTAACATCCATCTGTCTGTTGTCTATATATTTGGTTATCTCTATCTATCAATCTGTTATCTATCTGTTTATCGATCTGTTATCCATCTATGATCTATTATCAATCTATCTATGAATCTGTTATCTATCTATGCTCCCTCTAACATTTGTATTTCCCTTACTTGTGCTTCTTGCTTTCTCTGTTCTATTTTCATTTCATCCATCTTGTAACTAGCATTTCCAGAGTGTACGGTTTCCCGAAATCACATGTGGCAAATTGGTACACATCCTCCAACCGATCGCAAACTACCCTGATTTTATTGTTGCAGCCTTTCGAGACTCTACTGCTCTCCTACGGTTCTTTATCTGATGTCTCTGGTGTGTTTATTATCCAGCACTTGGCTTCTATGTCGGTGCCTTTCCTTGCTATTTACATGGATGTGTAACCCCCCTGACACCCCTCATTATCCATATTTGGTGTCTCATGTCTCGTGTTTACCTGTGTCCATCACGGTGTAGGTGTTTTCTACATCAATATATTTTGTTAGCTTAATCTGCAGTTTCAGTGGCAGTGTATGTTAGAAGTTGGCCAGTCAATGCCTAAAGCAAGAGAAACTGCCAACACACCTTAAAAAAATAGCTGCTATTTTTGGGATAATATGCTGCATGTCTAAACACTTATAAGGGCAAAAAGGTGAGACCTAGTGGCTATGCCAATGCTTGTTTCCAATGTGGGTATCTGTGGATTTTGGGCCCTAGCTCAGCTAGAATCTATGGAAACCTAGAAAACTTGCCCATTTTTGGAAACTAGGCACCTAGGGGAATCCAGGTTGAGGTGACTGCTTGGCTCTCACACGTTTTTCTATTTACCGAGGATCCATTGCAAACCTCAAACCTTGACAAAAAAATATATATTTTCCTCACATTTCTGTATCAGAACTTTCTGGAATCTGTGGGGAGCCCTACGCTTCCTCACACCCAGCATCCCCTTAAGTCTCCCGATAAAAATGGCACCTCACTTGTGTGGGCAAGTTTAGTGACCTTGACAGGAAATGGCTCAAAATGCAACATGGATACATCACATTTTTCAACTCAAAACTGACCCTTTTTTTTCTCAAAGTGGGTAGCTGTGGTTTTTGGGCCCTAAGTTAGCTGTAACCTAGGGAAGGTATAGCAAAATTGCACAGTTTTTTTTAAACTAGACACCTGGGGGAATCCAAGGTCGGGTGCCTTGTGAGGTTCTCACCAGATTTTTTTCCCCCCGGAATCCCTTCCAAACTGAACACTTTGACTAATAAAAAAATAAAAAATCCTCAAATTTCTGTGATGGAAAGTTAAGGAATCTGCGGGGAGCCACAAACTTCCTTCCACCCAGCATTCCCCTAAGTCTCTCAAAAGTGGTACCTCAGTTGTCTGGGTAGGCCTAGTGCCCACAACAGTAAACGGCCCAAAACACAACATGCATACATCACATTAATCCACTTCATACTGACTTTTTTTTTTTTCTTTTTTTTTCGCATAGTGGGTAGCTGAGGATTTTTCGGCCCAGTTCAGTTGCACGTATGAAAAACTAGCAAACCTATACATTTTAGACAAGTAGGGGAGTTCAGGAGTGCATGACTTGCATGGATCTCACTAGGTAATTGTACCCAGAAGATCTTGCAAACATCAATCTTTGGTAAAGAACAAAAAAACATTTTTGTTCACATTTCTGCAACAGAAAGTACACAGAAGAAACTAAAGCATGGATAGATGAGCAATAGGGGTAGCTGCAGTATTTGGGCCATGCTGTGGCGCCTCCCATGCAAACCTACGAACCACAGACATTTTTGATAAGGAGACAACCATGGGATACCAGGGTGGTGTGATTTATGTGAATCCCATGACGTTTTCTTACTCACAACGCTCTGCAAACCTCAAACTTTGCCTGAAATTAAACACTTTCCTTACATTTTTGTGATGGACAGTTCTGGAATCCCCAAAAATCCTAGCACCAAGTGTTACCTCACATGTGCCAATAAAAATGCAGCAACACTTGTATGGCTGGGCCTACTGCCCGCAACAGGATAAATAAAATGACAACAAACTGGCAAAAATCTAAAAAGTAAAACCAGAGTTAAGGATTTTTAACGTTTTAGGTAAAAAATTTGCCAAGAAGCAAAAAGTGCCTATCTCTGTTGTCTGGTCGTGCTGGATTGAAACAACCTCAAAAGTTCAGCCCAACTGCGATGGGGCGCGGGTTGGATACAGGGACATGGTTCATCCTGGTGGAAGTTTACCTTCCAACTCATTCCAGTTTCACGCGAGGAGCCTCAATTGGAGCTTCGCTTTGGCCGTGCAGTTGTTGTTGACACCAAGATCTAGGCGCCAGTTGTAGCTTCACGTTGGTGGGAAACGGGGTGGTTCTTGTAGATGTAAAGAGCACCATGCTGTTGAAGTCAGGAGTCTGTAGCTAGGAGGGTCAGGTCACAGTCGGATGTATGTCCCACGTCAGACTGAGTAAAGTCTGTATGCGAGGAGACTGGCGATGGTTCTTTTTGGACGGGACGAGCCCAGAACCTCTAGATTTTCACCTATAGTCCAGTTCTTTTAGTTAGCAGGCTGGAGGAGAAAGCCAAGGATCAAAGACCTGGGAAAACAATTCTTAGGAGTCAGGGCTCACTGCAGCAGAGGCCAGCAGCAGGGCTCAGGCAGGACCAGTTGGTGCTGGTCGACTGGACAGTTGCAGGAGAAGCCTCTGGAAACTTGTTTTGTCCCTGTAGCTCAAACAGGAAGTCTGGACCCTTGGAGTCAAATCTGGAATCTTGGGTTCAAGGTAAGCATGTCTAGTCTTCCTTCTTCAGACAGCAGGGCATTCCATCTTCTGAATCTTCACAGGTCCAGGAGTGGTCTCATTCTAGACTCTGAGGGTGCCACTTTTATACCCAGAGACAGCATGTGTATGTGTGGGGAGGGGTGGGTGCATGGGGGTGGTGGTGCGTGGGGGGGGTTGGGAATGGGGTGGGTGTGTGTTTTTGTTTGGGGGCCTGGTCGATTCCCAAACTTGCTCTGGCCAGCTCTTTCCTCTTCCCTAGGTTTGGCTCCAATCTGTCTAGGGTAATCTGAAGTGTAACCAGGGCAGGGCAAAACTCCTCTTCAGCCATCTTGACAGAAAGATCCACTCCCCCTACAGCCAGAACCTTCTTGTCCACTGTCTGATGGGAAAATACATCACACCAAAGGAGAGCTATGAACAGTAACGTAACACTGGCAGAAAGGCACATTTGGTTGAGGCAGGAAAATGCCAACTTTCTAAAAGTGCAAAAGTGGTGGCGCTTAACTCAGCGACATCCCCCTGGGCACAGCCGAAAGCCTGCGAACTGCAGGATGCAAAGTGATTACCTGTTTAATACACGCCCGGGACAACATCTGAAACATACTTCCCCTGACGAAGGGCGACCTGCCCGAAATGCATCGGGAGATATGAAAAAATGGACAAGTGGACGTATTGAGAATTAATTGATTTAACTTGGATATGAAGCATCCACACTTCATGAATAAAAAATTCAACGAATGAACATTTGATCAGCTTTTTTCATTCATAAAGTTCCAGTCAAGCATTTTGCATCCTGCAGTTCGCAGGCTTTCGGCTGTGCCCAGGGGATGTCGCTGAGTTAAGCGCCACCACTTTTGCATTTTGCATACCCCAGTCAGAGGGTGATACCCCAGGAGCACGCCACAACTACGCATCTTCTAGAACATTTTAGTAGTGCGTGTTCTAACCACTTCCAACTTTCAAAAAGTGGCATTTTCAGAATAGTAACCTTAAGTTCGGCTTTAACATTAAAAATTCTTTTAAATTACAATTCAAACTAGTGGAATAAGTATTTTTCTATCTGCTCCCAAACTGAAGTTCTCACTAATTGAGTGCCATAAGGTAACCCAGTGTTAGTCTCTCCGGGAGTTCACCTAAAGCACAAGTCACTTACCTTCGGTAACGATATATCTGTAAGAAACATTAGTTAGTTATAGATTCCTTACCTTAGAATTACCCCCAGGCGTCAGACTGGATCCGGAAAGTTTTTTCGTCAGCAGTACCTCTGCGCGTCGGAAGGTGGCGTCGATCGGCTCCGCGTCCATCGTCGGCGTTGTGGTCGCCGGGATGACGTCGCGGCAGCTATTTAGACGCCGCCCTCGCACGCTGACGTCAGTTCTGTACACGACTTTCCGCGCCAGAAACGCAGAGCCATGCAAGACACTAACCATTGGTGCACAAAACTAGGGCCCTGAAAGGATGTCCTTAACCCTAGAAATCAGTTCGCAGAACGGGGAGGATGGGTGGGGCGGTAAGGAATCTATAACTAACTAATGTTACTAATGGGACAGATTCCCCTGATGCTTCGCCCACTGGAACTTCAGGTCCCACTGCAGAGCCCGCATATGCCACCTGGCATGATCGATCAGCAGGATGCAGGAGGCCATGAGGCCCAGCAGCCTCAGGGTCATTCTGACCGAAACCCGGGACAGAGGCTGAAAGATCGGAATTCATAGCCCGAATATCCCAGACTCGCTGTTCGGGAGGATAGACCCGAAACTGCGTCGTGTTCAGAACCGCTCCGATGAAGAGGAGCTTCTGAGAGGGAATCAGGTGTGACTTCGGCACATTGATGGAGAACCCCAGCATATGCAGGAGGTCGGCCGTAGTCTGGAGGTGGGAGACGACTGCCTGGGGCGAGCCCGCCTTCAACAGCCAGTCGTTGAGATAGGGAAAGACTGAAACCCCTGATCTGCGCAGATGAGCTGCGACCACCGCCATCACTTTCGTGAACACCCGAGGGGCGCTGGTAAGGCCAAAGGGGAGCACGGTGAACTGAAAGTGCTCGTGGCCTACCGTGAACCGAAGGTAACGCCGGTGGACCGGCAGGACGGGGATGTGAAAATAAGCGTCCTCCAAGTCCAACGCTACCATCCAGTCTTGCGGGTCGAGGGCAGACAAGACCTGAGCAAGCGTCAACATTTTGAACTTCTCCTTCCGGAGGAAGCAATTGACGTCCCTGAGGTCCAAGATAGGACGCAGGCCCTTGTCCTTCTTGGGAACCAGAAAGTAGTGGGAGTAACAACCACGACCTACTTCTGGGACAGGAACGCGCTCGATGGCTCCCTTGGCCAAGAGAGCCGTAACTTCCTGCTGGAGAAGGGCCAGATGATCCTCCGACATGCGGTGGTATCGTGGTGGCATGGCTGGAGGGGTAGTCTCGAAGGGGAGGGAGTAGCCCCTTCGGACTATTTGCAAAACCCACCTGTCCGAAGTAATGGTGCGCCAGTGAGGGAGGTGATGGCGAATCCTGCCACCCACTGGGGTTTGATGGACCTGAAAGGTCGGACTAGGAGGGTTTGGAGGCTGCTGCAGAGGGGGGGGGGGTTGGTGGACTGGCCCACCCGCTGCCCCCCGGAACCTCGCCGGTTGTTTCCACATCCCCGGTTGCGCGACGGTTGGTTAACTTGCTGTGGCCTGTGGCCCTGGGTGGGACGTAGCGGGGCACCCCTTCCGTAGCCACGAAAGGGGCGAAAAGCAGATTGCGCCGGACGGGAGGAGAGGCCCAAGGACTTGGCCGTAGCCCGTGAGTCCTTGAAGCGCTCTAGGGCGTTGTCTGCTTTGTCGCCAAAAAGGCACCGGCCATCAAAGGGCATGTCCATCAAGGTGTTCTGGACATCCCCTGAAAAGCCAGTGGACCTCATCCAGGCGTAGCGGCGAAGCGCTACCGACGTTGAAATGGTCCTGCCCAGAGAGTCGGCGGTGTCCAGCCCACAACGGATCGTAAACTTTGCTGCATCTCTCCCGGCGGCGACAGCCTGGGAGAGCACTGCCCGGGCCTCCTCCGGACACTGAGGCAGCACTTGCACCACCATGTCCCACACTGAGTGCGAATAACGGCCCAAGAGACATGCAGTGTTTACGGACCGCAGTCCTAAGCTGGCGGAAGAGAATATTTTCTTGCCAAGATGATCCAGCTTCTTGGATTCCCTTTCCGGTGGAGCGGTAGGGAAGGCGCTTTTGGAGGTGGAGGCTTGGACCAACAAGCTCTCTGGGGTGGGGTGTTGGGAGAGGAAAGTGGGGTCGCCCGGAGCTGGGCGGTGGCGTCGGGCAATCATCCTATCCACAGGAGCCCCTGTGTTGGGCCTGGACCAGGTGCCCAAAAGGACGTCGGTGATGGCCTCATTGAACGGCAGCAAGGGCTCCGAAGAGCTCGCAGCCGGTTGAATCACCTCTGTCAGGAGGTTAGTACTGACCGCCACCGTAGGAAGCTAGAGGTTGAGAGCCTCGGCCACCCTACGCAACACCACAGCGTATGACGCTCCCTCCTCTGTAGCCACGGTAGGAGGAGACAACATGCCAAGGTCGGGTGAAGTGTCAAGACCACTGGCATCACCCAGTTCCTCTCTCCAGTCCTGCTCAGTATCTAGCTGGTCAGTTAAAGGGTCACCTGACCCCTCCCAATCCTCCTCATCGTCCTCTGGGTGCCACTGTGGTTGGAAAGGGACCCCAGGAGTGAACAGGGGCATGAAAACCCCACCCGGCGTCGGACGACGCCGGTCGGGCTCCATGTCCACATCCGGAAGGAGGCCGGGGTCGACGCCGGCCGGGGGGCCGACCGGCGTCGAACGCGGTAGTGGTGCCGGAGGAAGCGGCGCCAGTGGAGGCGTAACAAGGTCAACCGGCGACGATCCGGATCCAGGCCTGGATCCAAGGGGGGCCTGAGGCGCCGGTGCCGGAGTCGCCGGCAGCGAAGACCTAGGCCCCCCACCCGAGTCCGCGGGGCCGAAGGCGCGCCGGCGGGGTCGGTCCGCCCAAAGATGGCATGCATCGCCTCGTAGAACGTACGAAGCTGGGCGGGGTCGCTCCGGGTCCCGGAAAGGGAGGGAAGCTCGGAGTCAACCCTTCAGGCTCCGCGCGTGGAGCCGCGGGAGTGGCACCACTTGCGTGCCTCGTCGGATCGGCCGACCGACGAGGAGAAGTCGAAGAGCGACGATGCTTCTTCGACTTCTTCTTATGCTTCGACTTACCCGACCCCGAGTGCGAAGACTTCGATGACTTCGAGCCAGAATGGTGGTGGCTCCGCGACCGGTCCCTCGACCTCCCTCTCGACCGGGACCTCGAACGGCGCCGACTGTCGGCATTCAAGCAGCTTTCGGGACCGCTCTGGCAAAGCCTTCGGCGTCAACAACTGACAGTCGGAGCACGACTTGGGGTCGTGGTCGCGCTCCAGGCAAAAGAGGCACACGCAGTGCGGATCCGTCACCGACATCAATCTGGTACAGGAACCGCAGGCCTTAAAACCGGGCATCCCTCGTGCACCTGTTCGGAGTCGGAGACTCGAAACAAGAAGTCGACAAAAGTAGAGAAAAACTTAGTCAAAAAAGGACTAAGGTACCGCTCTTCCCAGATCTTCGCAGGCTGGCACGGAAAAAGAAAGAACCGACCAGGGCGGCGTCTAAGTAGCTGCTGCGACGTCATCCCGGCGACCACGACGCCGACGATGGACGCGGAGCCGACCGACGCCACCTTCCGACGCGCAGAGGTACTGCTGACGAAAAAACTTTCCGGATCCAGTCTGACGCCTGAGGGTAATTCTAAGGTAAGGAATCTATAACTAACGTGTTTCTTTCAGATATCACAGAATAAAATCGCAAACTTCATCTGTGAAGAAAAACCTAATCATGGTTATATTCATTTCACAATACCTACTAGATATAACCAAAATGAAGCTGTCACCCAGGACCCTTTCCACCATCCCATGAGGAATAATGCTCATTAGTTTATTATTTAGTTTCTTTTTTCAATAATTCTTCACGTAAAATCCTCACATAATAATCAGTTAGATAGCATTTATTTTAAGATCAGCCAGACTTTGGCGAAGGCACGAAGTCTTTCCACCGTCTTCACCACATAGAGAATAGATAATGGAGGCTCCCAACGGGCTCACGTCACCCGGGGCACCGTTTCTAGAGCGAGCACTAGTCGCTGAAACCGGCACCACTAGGTATCCTCGAGCATCTCGTAACGGAGACACGAGACAGATGAAGATTCCTCCAAAAACGTATCGTAACCTGCTTTCTTACTTTTTTCTTGCCTCTTAGCAGGTTAATATGCCCGCCAGTCCCCCCCCCCCCGTTCGCCCGCAATAGGGATTCCAAGGTATTTAAAAGTAATGCGCGTCAGAGTCACATACCACTTTTTTGCGACTTTGAATCACACGCCATCTTCACTAATTCTTCGCCTTTCCAACTGAGCCGATATCAATAGCTGTTACGAGCCTTGCGCATTCAGATAACATTTTACTTTCATTTTTGAACCACACAGTAAGATTACAATTAGCACTTTCATTAACCCGCATGGCCTCTTTGTAATCCCAGGCACGGACCGGAGCACCGTGCCTGTTATGTCTTCAATATACTTTTTCTGAACACGATAATTATACCTTTTGAAAGCCATCACATGTGCCTTCACTAAATGCACTATGTAACGAGGGACCTTTAATGCGATTTAACAGATGGGTGCAAACAGCAACTGTTACACGCGCGGCGTACGTTCACCATTAAGCACGCGCTTTTAGAAACCGAACCTAGATTTTCTACCTTCACAGCACCTCAGAACTCTGTTGCGCTTTTTAAATGCGAGTGTGCAAAGTATTCCTTCTGTTCTGCCTTGTTGTATAATTAACCTTGAACACACAATTAGTGTTCTCTTTCTTGATAACTCCACAGCAAGCATCAATGCAAGAGATATACGAATATGAGTGTCATACAAATGTATTATGCTAACAGTGTGCTACTACGATTTCTCTTTATGCTTTCTCTCCCACAGTTAGAGGCACTAATTGACCGATAACGACTTTAGAAGAGTGGTAAGTCAAATACCTACCTCTCAAAGGCTGCCAAATTAGCAACTTTTCACTATCACAGGTCCTGAAGAAAGCCCCCCGACCCTACTGGGCACTCAGGGCTGAAACATGTCGACCTTTCACATGGACACTTGAGTGTGTGAGATCGGTAACTTCGTCTCCATACGCACCACTCTGTTTTTACCTTTCCACGTTTCCAACTGAATACAGTTTTTTGAGTTTGAGAAACGTAGGCAATTGTAACTCACCTGAACACAATTTTTATCATTGATCACTACTGTATCACCAGTTGGTCTACGTCCGGGTGAAGGTTAGCATACCATAAACCCAATGATGATGCTGTCACGTTAAACAATTAGGCGGACAATCAAGATATACCGTCCTACCACCTTCGTATCTGAATGAGGGTTTTTAAAGACGCCCAATATCCCTGACCCTGGTTACACAGTTACAAGTGATCCATTCTCTCTTGATTATTAATGTTCAATAGTAGGAACAGTTTTTTCAATCCTTCCAAGAAATCTTTGATAACTGGCATAGTTAAGAACGATCTTTGTGTTGGTCTTTTTCTGTATGTTGTTATGTTCATGCCACCAAGAGATTCGCTGTTGATGGCTGCGGAGTGGGTACTGTTATCAATGTTGGTGGAAGAGATGTCAGGTTTAACCGTACCTGTGGTGGTGTTGCCGTACTCCTCGACGGCAAGCAGGTCGAGGCTGACGCCTGTCTCAACATTGAACGGTGATCCTGGGAATGGCGGGAGTGACTGGAATGATGCTGGTGATGTTTTTTTCCACCTTCTCTCTTTAGATCTTCTTCTATGGGAGTCTTTATCAAGAGAGAGTCTGGTTTCAGAAGAGGGAGGCTCTTTTCTCCGTCCTCTTTCCCCTGCCTCTTAATCTCTTCCTGGGACAGGTTTTTAAGTTTTCATTTGAGGCGAGTGCCCTCATAGTCTTTAAAGGTTCTTTTAGACTTTTTTTGTAAAATCCACACTCTTTAACTGTGTGCGATTAAGAAAGACATACCACACACACTGTGTCCCCGATGAAGCTTTTTTCCACCCACACGAGGGACATTTAATGGTGAGTAATGGCATTTTTCTGGGGAAATGACCTCCGATTGTATAAGTGTGAGAAAAATGGAGATGGTCTTCGAAAACGTTGAGTAAAACCAAAAAATCCTAACTTTTGTGGAAGAAGTGAAGAATAAATTGGGTAAAGTAACCCAGAGAGAGTTCTGAGATCCACTTAGCATAAGCCGGAAAAAAGAACCGAGGCTGTGAGGCAAACTGTCAGTGCTGGGAAGGGAAGCTGCTGGCTCCTTAAAGCAGCAGTGTATTTTCCTTTGCACCTTCTGTACTCTTGAATGGACAGGCACATTTCCTTCATTTTTCCCCACACTGTACACACAGAATAGGTTTGTTATGATAGAATGTGACATTGCCTTCGGTCAAGTGCTAAACTGTGGCCCTATTCTTTTAAAAAGGTGATTTTCTGATTCTGAAAAATTCCGCAAAAGCAGGCCTGTCATGCTAACAATGACAGTATCACCAATTTAATGGAACTTGAGGTGTCTACCTCCATCATAAGCTTGACTTTGAATATTTGAAGAGAAAGTGTTCCGGGGTCTCCGCAAATAGACGTGAACATTCTAGGTTTATGACTATCGGTGAGGATCCTATGAAGGAGAACATGGTCAAATTTATTTTCCCTCAATTTGTGTCCCAGACTTTAAGAGTGGCATTGGCAGGAGTGTTCCAGTAGACACAGAGATGAGGCCAGACCTTGTCAGTCGCCATGAGGGATCAGTCAATAGAAACTCAAATGGGAAGCACTATTACACATCAAAACAATAGAAAGACAGAGCCCCCTCCCCTCCTCCAGATGCCAGAAAACATAGGAATTATGAACCATTCAGGGTCTGCCACCTCTCAAGACAAAGCGTAGGACCATCATTTTCAGGTAATCAAAGAACTCTTTGTGTACCCGAATATAGAAAACCTTAATGAAAAAAGGATTCCGGGGAAAAAGTTAATTTTAATTACTTGTATTTTTACCATCAATGAGAGGAAAAGTGGCGACCATCATTGAGAAGGGCATTCAGGAGGCCAGGGCAGTTAGCTCTATAATGGAGTGTGTTACCCACCTACTGTGTGCATGTATTTAAGGCATTTATTGCTACTTCCAGTAGTAATATGTTTTGTACCTCAGACTTTTGTCAGAATAACTTCAAACTCCACAAAGCTCTTGAATTCTGACTGCTGGGACAGCAGATATGGAATAAGTTCTGTTGAGTATTACGTTAACAGAGTATTGTCTGTGAACAATGACATTTTACGTACATCAGGTCCGAATTGGATTCCCTCAATGTTCTTGTAATTTCTAATAAAGCTGCAACAGTTTCATACTAGTAAAGTAATAAGAGGAGGGGACATCCCTGGTAGGTGCCTCCGGTTCTCAATGTAACTACGCTCTGCTTCAGGCATTAGTTGTCATGCTGGAAAGGGCCCCACATTTTTTCCCAGATCATAAACGGTTTTCGCAGTGTGCAATAGGACCATCTCTCTTTATTGGTGGCAATAGTACAGAATTTACCTGTAAGAGCTGTTGTGATTCTTAGAGGAGTTCCACTAAGGCTCGACCTAAAGACTTGTTTAGATTAACATAGTTCATCTTCGAGCTCTATCTTCTCAACCTCTTTAAGGTTCCGATAAAGTTACTTCTTGACAACCTTCAACTCTTCCCACGTACTCAAGACACTCACTTTCCCCAATTCATTAAACGGGAAATATTTATCAATCTGGGTCTTTATTTCCGTCCTCAGCAATGGGTATCTTAGTAAAACAGAGTGCAAGATTTATTTTCCCTGCTGCGTGGGTTTCAGGTCAAAGTCTAAAGACATGGATATCGGACCAGTCTGAGATCCATATTGAATGTACTACAATTTAAATCACCAGGAGCATCAAGGAAGCACTTACAAAAGCATAATCAAATCATGAATGAGTTTAATTGGTTTGGGAAATGAGGGTGTAATCTTTCTGATCACCCATGAACCTTGATCATGTAATGTCCTCCAAGGGTCTTGCCGGTCCACATCTAGGATAGTCAACTTTAGGCTTCTAGAAAAGGCATTTGAATGGGGTGTGGAGGTTCCAAATCTATAAATGCCCAGATCCCAAACTAAGATATAATACCCACATACCACCATATCTTCCTCAGTGTATCCAATCAGGGCACTGAACAATTATCAGAAAGTTATCCTGCAATACACTAGGAGTATATACAGTGGCCAATGTTAAGTTGCCTAACCATAACAAGCCTCCCATCCCGGCCATGTCTGCTCACTGAGGGTGCAAAATGGAGAGTTTTACAGAAGAGGAGGGCAAGGCAACACCTTTAATTTTCATGTTCACCAAGGAGCTAAAGGGTAGTTCTTTCATTGGAGGCATGCACCATGCTGCCATTTAGGTGGGTTTCTTGCAGAGTAATATGATAACACCCCTCCTTCAGAGGTTGCCAAATATTCACTCTGCATTTAATCTGTCTTAGGTCAGAGAACTGAGTAGCATTAAATTAGTTTAGATCAATATTATTTATTTACAGTGCATAGAAAAAGCAGAAGTGTAGTTAGAAGAGCTACAAATACAAACAAATTATATTTATTATAAGAGGACTTTTCTCTTACTGCACCAAAATCGAATGCAAGGCAAACATCACAAAGCATTGCAAAGGGGCACCCTGATTGAGATCCAAAAACATACATGTAGTGGTTACGAGGGTCGCTTATTGGCATACTCCCTCCAAATGTCCAGCAATGCAATTGTTTTGGAGACTCACAAAGCAAAACCTGGTGAGGGAATGGAGGATAGGTGATACGGATGATTTTAAACACTTGGCAGTCTATGTTGTCTCTTTAAAATGCTTCAAAACTCCTGAATGCTTTGGCATGAAAAACATAAAAGGTGGGAAGCAGGAGCAAATGGGGTAAGAAATACTAAAAGAAGCATTATTTTGGCTGATGAAACAACAACTTGAATTTTTTGGACACCAGTTAGAGCACACTCTGGAAGACTGAGAATTTATTTATTTATTTGCAGAGTTTTATATAGCGCTGGCTAGACCCGTAGGTATCAGAGCGCTTTACATGAGGATCAGCGAGTTGCAAGTTACACAATTACATGTATGTAATTGATTATATGTAAATATGTAATGATATGTAATGAATATGTAAATGATTAGTTACCTGTAATCCTAGACTTTCTGTGAGCTGTTATGGCTGCAAGATGTACCTTTATGGATGGAAATTGCAGGCTAGCCTTTGCAAAATGAAGGTAAGACAATATGACATCCTACTGCCCTGAAATTGGATAGTAATGATTTTTAACACATCGCATATAAAATCTCTTCCATTTGAAAGCGTAAGAGCATCTTGGTGGAAGGCTTCTTGGACTCCTGAAGAATGTCCATGCATTCCTGAGGCAGGCCTAAGTGTCCATACTGCAGGAATTTAGGAGCAATGCTGTCAAGCTCCGTGAGGAAAGGCTGGGGTTGAATATCTTTCTGCCTAGCTTGTGGAGGAGATCTGGTCTGCATGGCAGTCTCCTGTGTGGGCGTTCGGACAAGTGGAGGAGATCTGGGTACCACCACTGACGATGCCATTCTGGATCTATTAGGATCATTCTGATCCTTGCTCAGTACAGTTTGAATACTGTTGGTATGGGGGGAATAGGAAAATGCATACAGATATGTCCCTGACCAGTTGATCAAAAGGGCATTCCCCTTCATTGCTGGTTGTTAGAACTTGGGCATTTTTTGTTGCTTTCTTCTGTGAACAGGTCAATCTGCGGATGCCCCCATTCTTGAAAAATGTATTGCATGACGTCCTTGTGTAGTATCCAGTTGTGCGGGTCGACAAAGCTTCGGCTTAGATGGTCCGCTTGTGTGTTGTGGACTCATGGCAGATGAATGGCCAATATTGTCAACTTCCTTACTATGAGGCAATTCCAGATGGTCTGTGCTTCCAGGGATAGGTAGGTGGGGGCGAGGTCAAGTGCCCCCTTGATTGTTTAGTGCATCGTGGTTGTGTTGTCTGTTTGTACCAGGAGCTTGTTAGCTTGGATGGAGGGATTTGAGGTCTAGATGAACAGCCCGCAGCTCTTGCATGTTAATAGGATATAGTTGTTCCTTGGCCGACCACAGGCCCCGTGTCTGAAGGGAGCCCATGTGAGCTCCCCAGTCCTGGAGAGACGCATCTGTAATGAGTGTTTGCATGGAAGTGTCCTGGTGAAAAGGGACACCGATGAGTAGATTTTTCTATTGATTCCACTATGGTAGTGAACTCTTTACTGCTTGTGACAGATTGTGCTTGTTGTCCCAGTGGTCTGTGTATTGGTTCCATTGATCTTCCAGATTCTGTTGGAGAGGCCTCACGTGCAGTCTGGCATTGGGGACTAGGAATATGCATGAGGCCATTGACCCCAGTAGTGAAGCCATCTGTCTGGCTGTTGGGTGTGGTGTCTTCAAAATGGTTGAAAACGTCTGAGAAATTGAGAATAGTGTCTCCTCCACAGGACACACTTGCAATATTTGTGTCCAGGATCGCCCCTAGGTAGTGTAGCCTTTGAGTGCGAATCTGGATGCATTTTTCATGTTGACATGGAGACCTAAGTATTGGAAGGTGTAGGAATGTGCCCCTTTTTGCATAGTTACCCCCTCACTTTTTGCCAGATATCTTATGCACTTGAGTGTGCACTGGACCCGGCCAATCAGGTTCCAGTGCCTGTGTTCTTTCCCAAAACTGTACCTTTGTTCCCACAATTGACACACCTCAGGCCCACATGTGAGTCCTTTGTAAAAGCTACCAGCGATACCAAGGGCCTTGCGACCAAACCTAGATCCACCAAGTACTGATGCAGTTTTTCAGAAACAGTTACTTAACACATGCTCTTCCATAATTAAATTATAAAGCCCATCATAGTCTTGCACATGGCTCCCTTTCAACCTGCCACCTAGAGTGTTGACTGAGAAGTCAACAAAATCTACCCAGGACTGACTCATGGTTTTGGGAGTCTCTTTGAACTTAATCCTGTACTCCCCATTGAGGGGTCCAAAGCCCTCAATTAAGGTATCCTTCATGAGGTCATAGTTATAGGAAAGTACCCCTTTTTGCATGATTACCCCCTACTTTTTTCCTTAATCATGACGCACTTTGACTGAATATGCACAGGGTCCCTGCTAATCAGGTTCCCAGTGCCTATGTTCTTTCCCAAAACGGTACCTTTGTTTCCACCACTGGCAAACCTCTGGCACACATATAAGCCCCTTGTAAAAGGTACCAGTGTTACCAAGAAACTTGTAACCAGAGAGGGTCTTTAAGGGCTGCAGCATGTACTGTACCACTCCCAAAGACCCCTCACCTAACACATACACTGCCATTGCGGACTGTGTATTTTGGTGCACACGAAACGTAAGTGTCGTCATGCACTCAGTAGAAGGCACTCAGAGGGCACCTTAGAGATGCCATATATAACCACGATTACCCCGGGAGGGACCTAGGGAAGGGAACCAGAGGCACGGGGTGCTAGGAGCAGGCAGCCTCCAACATATAATGTTTAACACAAATGGGGCCGCTCCCAGCCGAATGACCAAGGTGCTAAAGTGTTAAGTTGTGAGTGTAGGCATCTCACTAAAAGTGAAAGACTGGTCTCACACACCACCTGGTGTCATGCTTCATCATTGACTAGTCCTCGCCCTCTAAAACCTTGGTTTGATAGAGGGCGGACATACATCTGACGACAGGGATGCACTTCTAAACTAAGTGGGGGCCCTTGTAAGAAAAAAGTGAGTTTAAAAAGCCATTATAGATGTCACATCAATTTTAATGTAACTGGCATCTATATGGTAATTTAAAATCAGTGATCGGTGTGTTGGGGATGCTATTGTCCCCCCACCGTGGTGAATGTGGTCGACATGTTTCTGCCAGTTGGCCCAGTAGGGTCCATGGCATTCATCGGGACCTAAGAAAACAAAGTGCGGGCTCCACTCTTACCAGACGTTGGTGAGAGTGTTCCACTGCGTGGGGTGACCTGTGTCACACTCCACTTGTAAACGGCTTGTGTATTTCAAGCCCTAGATAAGGGACCAAGTTGCCCCATAGGAGGGTGAGGGAGGAAGACCCCTGTAGTCAAACTTTCCTCAAGGTGCGTCTCCCGTGTCTGCACCTAGGTGTGTCCTCAATGCCTCCTCGCCGGTGAGGAGGCATTGAGGACACACCTAGGTGCAGACACAGGATGAATGCCAATGTCAGGTGTATGCCCGCCCTCTATCAAACCAAGGTTTTAGAGGGCGAGGACTGGTCAATGATGAAGCATGACACCAGGTGGTGTGTGAGACCAGTCTTTCACTTTTAGTGAGATGCCTACACTCACAACTTAACACTTTAGCACCTTGGTCATTCGGCTGGGAGCGGCCCCATTTGTGTTAAACGTTAGAGATGCCCCCTGAAAAATGAACAACCCCCTCGAGACTAGCTGACTGGTCTGCACCAACCTGCCACACACAGACCTGTTTCTGACCCACTGAGGTAGGAGCCGTTGTGTTCTTGTGGGTCAGGAACAAAGCCTGCTTGGAGTGGAGGTGCTTCTCACCTACCGCAAAGCAGGAACAGCATTCAGGGAGGTGAGCCTCCAAGGATTCCTGCCCTTTGTTATGCTAGCCAGGGCCTCTCAAGCAAGTGGAGATGCCCCTCCCCCCTGACCAAGCCCTACTTTTGGCGGCAAGGTCGGCAGTAAAATTACTAGTCAGGAAAGGTGTGTCCCTTCTGCCAGGACCACCCTAAGGTGCCCTGGACCGAGGTGAACCCCTCCTTAGGAAATCCTCCATCTTGAATGGAAGGATTCTACCCAGTCAGGTTAGGGGATGCCCACTCCCCAAAGGGAGGGGACGTACAAGGGGTGTAGTCGCCCCAAAAGGTAAGTAGCTCATTGGCTACCAGCTGCCAGCACCTGTAAAGTCTCTAAATTCAGTATTAAGGGGCACCCCTGAGCCTTGATCCTCAGATTCCTGCAACCTAAGAAGAAAAGGACGAAGAAGATGCCGTGCAGCCGAGCTTGAAGACGACAACAGATTTGACCCCAGCCCTACCGGCATGTCTCCTGCTCAAAGACCCTGCGAATAAGACAACACCTGTCCGGTGGCCAGCACCTTCCAGAACCCTAGGAAGACTACCCACTCTTCAACAAAGACCAGATCACCAAAGGACAGCGGCCCTGTCCAGAAGAATCGAACTACAAGGACTCTGAATCCAGCTGGAACCGCAATCCCTGCCAACTCTGCACCCGATGCCCACGGCCCAAGTTCGATCTGCTCACCTGTCCAGTGAAGTCTCCCCAGCGAGCCTGACCTCGAATCCAACGCTGGCTGAATTCTCCTGGACTCCCCAAAGACGTCTGCAGCCTCAACTCGAAGGGTCCCCCTGACCACGACCGGCTCCGGGAAAAGAAATCCGGCACAAAAGGGCACCCCACATCCTCCGCTCCCCCCACTATGGGGAACCCAGCCAATAGTGCCCAGCTCTCTTTCGACATCTCAATTTAACTGACCTGCCACTGTTCACCTTCATCCAGCCTCCTGGTCCAAGCCTGCAGACTCTTTGTGCAACCGAGATTCCCTACTAAAAAGCACTGGGCACCCAACGATGATTTGCATCCTGCATCAGGTCGCCCCTGTGCTGCTGATGGTGTAAGGTTGGTGCTGCCTTGTGGCCCCCCCTGTGCTTGCTTTAACCCCAGGGGCCTGTGTCCTGAAACCGCGGGTACTTACCTGCAAACCGCACCTCTTGTGGGTGCCCCCAGTCTCCATTGACTAACATTGGGCCCAGTGACCTCTGCACATGGCCGCCCCAGTGCCCCTGGTGGGGCAGTACCTACCTTGATCTGACCCTTGCCCATTTTTAGTCCAAACCCCTGAAGACTGGATGTGTAAGTCGAGTACTTACCTGTAAATGCATATAACTGTTTTCCTTCCAAAGAATTGCATTACATTTCTGCCTATTGCATATAAATATCTATCTTTTACAGTTGCTAAGTTCTACTGTTACAGATGGACAATACCAAAGTATTTCTAGTACTGTAAAGCATTTTTACTGCCTTGCAAAACAATTCCTACTGCATCCTGAAAAGTACTATTGCTATTCTTGAAACTGTTACCTGCAAATGAGTTCCTCTTGGTTCTAAAATAAAATAAATTAATAACTTTTTATACAAAACAATGGGTCGTGGATTCAGGCTTTGAGTGTGTGTAATCATTTCTTGCCTGAGTGTGTACAACAAATGCTTAGCACAGCTCTCTGATAAGCCTAACTGTTCGACCATACTACCACAAATAGAGCTTTTAGTATTATGTACTTAAGCATCTGAAGATCCACTGGACTCTGATCACCCTATACGTTACTTTGGTATAGTATATACCGAGCCAGCTTCCTACAGAGGGTCTCAAGACCAGCATTGTAATGCTTTCTTGCTTGATCTGGAGAGGAGGTTTTTACCAGCCAGTTGCCTAGGTATGTGTAGAAGAATAGGCTTTTCCTTCGAAGGGCTGCTGCTATGACTTGGAAAAAGTGCGAGGGGGCTGATTTCAGGCCGAACGGCAGCACCTTGTATTGGTAATGCTTGGATGCCACTTTGAACCTGAGGAACTTCCGATGTTTCCTGGCGATTGGGACATGAAAGTAGGCACCCTGAAGGTCAATAGAACACATCAAGTCCAACATGGAGCTAGTGATAAAGCTGGTGAGGACAAACATTCTGAATTTCTTCTTTCTTATGTATTTGTTTAGGATGCTGAAGTCCAGAATAGGTCTGTAGTCTTTGTAGGAACCTTTTTTCCTCACCAGGAAATATCGAGAGCACAATCCCACTCCCCTCTGAGAAAGGGGAACTGCCTCTATGGCATCTTTGTGAAGTAGATCGAGGACGTTTTCTAGTAGCTTTTTTTGATGGACAGAAGTTTTTGATGGTGGGATCTGCAGAGGTGGTGATTTGACGCATAGTGCGTACCCATTCTCTACAGTATTTAGCACCCATTTGTCGCTGATGTTTCACCACTCGTTAAGATGTTTGCAGATACTCTCCCCCCCCCAACCCCCCCCCACCCAAAGAGGGTAACCGCGACCAGGGAAGCGACAACTCATTGCTTGCCTGGAGTCTTGGAGGAAGCAGTTTGTTGTCTATTAGCTCCTCGTCCAAGTGTAGATCCGATTGACTGGTACTGTGATCTGGGCTGTTGGTGCGGAACCCAGTGAAGGGTTTGAACCCTCTGATGGGAGGTACGCTTGTCATAAGGCCTGTAACTTCTACAATATTCGTTTTTCTTTTCCAGGCCAAAAGCCTTGAATGTGTCCAATTGAGACTTCATTTTTGCCATTTCATCATGTGTGTGTGATCTGAATAGTGAATTGCCCGTGAAAGTAAGGTTCGGGATGCGCTGCTGCGCTTCTGGTTTAAGGCCAGTCAGGCAAAGCCATGATGAGCGTGTCGCACATATCCCATGGGAATAGCTGTGGGCTGCTAGGTCAGAGCCATCTGCCGCTGCACTAATTATTGGGTTAGCAACCAGACCTCCTCCTTGCAGGATTTCATCGAAGTCCTGTCTATATTCTCTGGGGAGCTTTTCTGGGAGTCCCAGAGGGATCTGTCATAGTGTCCCAGTAATGCAGCTGCGCTCAACACCATCATGAATGAGGCAGAGGTGCCACAAATGTTTGTGCCCAAGGAATCTATGGGTTAACTATCCTTGTCAGGTGGGATGGATGACAACGTTGCAATTGAGTGTGTTACAGACATATAGGCAGTGTCAAACTATACAGTTACACTACAGGATTATAGCTCTACACAGAACAGTAGTAGACCAGTGCAAAACAGGGTTAAGTTACATCACTTAGGGTTATTGCACATCCAGTGTTATATTCACTAAGTTCGCCTAAAACATATACATATATTACAGTGCTTTGAGATTATTCCTTAGACCTTGTAATCCATATCGGGCATTTCATTTATCACAGTCAAGCATACATCGAGTTCTTTTGGCACAAGAGTATGACAGATTTAATTGTACAGCACCTGTGGGAGTTGCGTGCAGATGGAGGTGTGTAACAGGTTGATGGGTGGGGCTGTATTAGTGGTAATGTATCTGTGGCTGGCGCGTAAGTGTCTGATGTTACCATGTCTTTCTCCGTGAGCCAGGTCACAAATGGCTCCCAAATATCTTTCGGGCGGGATGCCATGGGCATAAAGTCCCAGAACGCAGCTAGTTGCTCCTGACAGTAGGCAACGTCCTGTACCCAGGTATCTATTTTGGGAGTGTGTTTTCTTGGCGGCGGATATAACGGAGTCTGGTGGAGGTTGGTTCTTAAAATTAAAGGATCTTGGTCTGGAGCTTTATATTTGTTTAAAATCCTTGGTGGAGCCGGTCCAAGGGAGGCTGGTGTAAGAAAAATGTCCATACCTGGCTGAAGCAGACCTGGGATTAAGGGAAGTAATGGTCTTGACAAGGACCTATTATGCAAGGTCTCTAGAATTACTGATGATGTTGCACCGGGCGCTGGAATATAAATGTTCAACTTGGTCGCTCCTCTGACCAACACCTAATTAAGTGTGTCATCTAAGTGAGATACTCTGATTGGTGGAGTATTGATGAGTGTTGGTGAATAATTCCTCTTCGATGATATAGTGGGTGTAAACCATGTCGGGGATCTACGTTCCCGGTGGCATGAGTGAGACCTTTGAGATCTAGGGGCAGGCATTGGGAATCGTGTTCTGGCCCTGCACCGTGATCTTCTCCTTGTTCTTGAGCGTGTTTTGAATCGAGGAGTGGTTTTGCTAGGTATCCTGGATCTTGCTGGGGGCCTAGGAGAGCTGGCCTCTGCTAGTCGAGCTAAAGGAGTCTTGGCACATGGATTTGGTTTAGGTGATGGTGTCCTTAGGGGAAACTGTGATGGTGAGTACGTTGCCGAATACTGAATTTGGGCTTTGTGGAACAGGCCAATTGCGTACACTCTCCAGCCACCGTGGAGAAAGGTTAATAGGAGCCTCTGATTGGTGGAGGGATCTTTGCCCCAGTGCAGAGGAGAGGAGGCACCTGAAGAGGCAGCTGAGACATCTGCTGCATAGGCTTATACGCTGGAGAATGCTAAGTCGAGGTTGAACGGTGAGGTGAAGTTGATGGTGATAAAAAAGGCCTCAACATCGAACAACCTCTCCTTGCTGTTGGGTGAGACCATCTAGGTGTCTGCCTTGACATCAATTGGCACCTTTTCGCCATAGACGGAGATGCTCTGTGCCTCGACGCCAGGTGGGTCGCTCGCGGAGACGAGTGTCTCAATGTTGAGCGGCGTCGGGTTGCCGGACAGAGATGCGTGTCAACGGCACCGTATTGCCGTTGACACAGGTGTGTCTCAACGTCAGATGGTATCCTGTAGCCGACGACAGAGAAGCATGCTTCAACGTCAAACGGTGCCTGGTTGCCGTCGACAGAGGCTGCGTCGGTTAAGTGTACTTCGACGAGAACCAGTCGATGCAGTCTTCATCACAAGATGCTTCGACAGTAAACAGGAATGATCGACAGTTACAGAGTATGTACTTGCCTCGATGTCATGTGTGTCGTCGATGGAGAGCTTGTCTTTAACTGAAGATTATTGAACTCTTGACAACATGGGTTTCGACTGCTTCTTCACTGTCGATAGAGAGGCTCGATTCTGACAAGATCTCCATGTAAATCGCCGTCGGACATATTGCAGGCGAAGAGTGCCTCGATGTTGAAGGCACTCTTTACGTCGGTCCTGATGCGGACAAGGAACAAATTGGTATTTTTCTACCTCTAGAAGTTGATCTTGTTCTCCTTTTTTACGCCTGCTTGATGATCTGTCTCTGGAAGGAGCCTCGCGCAGAGAGGAATCTTTGGAAGCAGCTGGAGGATGTCCTCCTGATTGTTGGAAGGTGGAATCTGACTGCATGGTTGCCCCCACTGTTTTCCTGGTGTTTTGCTGGTTTTCGACTTAGTTTGGCTGGGATCCTGCTATTCAGGACCCCAGCCTATCTGCTTTCCCCTTAAATTGATTGCATGTACTTTATGTACACTCCAGATTGGATTCTGGGGTACCCTTATAAGTCCCTAGTATATGGTATACTATGTACCCAGGGCATAGGTACCCCAGAGGCCTTCCAGGGGCTGCAGCATGTATTATGCCACCCCTGAGAGGCCATTCAAACTGACACCACAGGTCTGCTACAGCAGCCTGTGTAAGGTGGTGTATGCACCCCTTACTGAGATATAGGTTCCCTATATCTCGCCATATCACTGCACATGTAAACCTATCAGTCACCCCTATGGCAGGCCTTAACAATCCTGAAGGCAGGGTGCTGGGTTTCATGTGAGAGGGTGCTCATGCATGAGCAGAGCCCCTCTGCAGCTTTCGGAATCTTCATTCCGGGGTTGTTTGTGATGCAGCCAGACCATATACTCTTAAGTGCATTATAACCTCGCGGTAAATGCTAACTGGAGAATGGCTGCATGGAAACATGTTGTGTTTGGAGTCAAACACCTTGGAATCATACCTCCACCCCAGTAACTGGGGCGGGAGGTATGATCCCACCCTACTAGAGGGAGAAACATGGCACCACCGGTACACCCGGTACCAGCTTAACAGAACCCTGGCATCATAAAATGGATGCTGCAGCCACAGACACGAGTCTGCCCTCCTGCTGCTGGACGAAACTCCGGCAGGGGAGGCCTGGACAATAGGTTTCCTGTCACAGGGAGGTGTGACCACCTCCCAGACAGGCTTTAGTATATTGGGGCTGGGTGGGTGCACTCCAAGAGTGCTTTGAAGTCTGCACTGGGGGCACATTTGGTGTCCCTGTGCATAGTCCAGCTCAAACCGGTTGCAGGGGCTACCAGCCCCTGCTCTGGCGCGAAACTGGACAAAGGAAATGGGTGTAGCTACCCCTCTTTCCTGACCCTCCCATAGGTGGGTCCCCAGAGTTTGTCCCACCCCTTCCTTGGGTATAAAGTAGGAACCTCTGACTACAGGACTTTAGATTACACCTGGACTAAACTCTGCTACAGAAACCAAGTACTTCGACGATCTACACTACGCTGGATGACTGAAGAATCTCCCTTGGAGTAAAGGAGTTACTCCCCTGCAAGGCAGGCACCTTTAACGCATCTGACCGGTCTGCATCTCCGAAGCTCCTGAGGACTCCGAAGAACATTGCAGCACAGGAGGTGGGTTCCCGAGGTCTTAGAGGTTGATCTGTGCCCACAGCAAGTCTGAGGCCCGTAACCCTCGTGGTGACCGTGCAACCCGAACCCCTGGACACCGCGTCTAATTGCAGAAGCATCAGCTTTCCGGCGACCCATGAGGCTGAGTTTTGGGTTACTTGTAGCCCTGACCCCGAGCAGTAATTACACCATAGATTGCTGGCCTACACTCAACGAGTGTTCCGTGGGCCGCCATTTTGTGATTCCTCTCGAGGTCCCTTCGCGATCCCTGGTCCGTTGACCTGTGGGTCCCTAAGAAGGCAACTCTAACTTTCAACGGGCTTCCCTGGTTGCTCCAGACGTGCCCCGACTCTCCATCGCTTGGGGAGTCCCCCGGACCTTGCTGGTCCGCACCAAAGCATCTTTACTCTTCCTGCGTGGGTTGCTGTTGCCAAGGCTTGTTGTGTTCAATCCGAGCACCGACACCCCAGCACTCGACATCCTTCGTTGGACAGCTCGAATCCAGCTCCTGGTCGTCCTCAACGTCTCCTGGACCCCGTGGCTGCAGAGTCAAGCTTCACCTCTTCGCACCTAAAGCACCCGACAACTGTGGGCATTCGTCTATCGTGCCCCTGGTCACTGGCTAGTGACCCAGACTCTGTCCCCTCTTCTTTCAGGTTCTTCACATCTTCGATCCAGGCTTGGATCATCCCGAACACTTTTCTTCTTCACGGCAGCAGCACTTTGCAGCAGATCGCCATTGAAATCAACGACGATTCCCGACACCGTTTGACACCTATGCACCCGGCTTCCCTGGGTGAGGTAACTCGAGTACTCTGGTGCTCTCGGGGGTGTTGGCCCTAGAACCCCTTAAGTCTAAAGGGGTTTGCTCAAAGTCCTCTCCTAAGTGTCCTTTTGCTTTAAAATTCCAACCGCGACTTTCCTCATAGAATCCTACGGCGCTCGCGGCTGTGTTCTCACACTGCACACGTCCCCCGTGGATCTCCTGTGTCACTACCGTGGGTGGTTCCTTGGGGTCCTAGCGATTCTACGTGCTCTAGGCACTATGTCTAGTCAAGTCGTGGTTCTTATACCACTTTCTTAATATATGGTTTGGTCCCCCCCTGGGGCCCATTGTATATTGTGCTATTTACTGTCGTTTTAATACTGTGATATGGTGTATCTTGGACTCTAATCTCATAAAGAGATTAGTAGTGAGTGTTTAGAAATAAATACATATATTTTATATATACCTGGTGTGGTTCTCCTTTCATTTGGTCATTCAAGAGGTTATAATCTGGTAAACCAAGCTGCTTTACACTCCTTCAAGACTTAGCCTGAAGGCTGCTCTCCATAGCTACCACTAGGATAGCTTTCAATAAAGGTTGTCTTTAAACCTATCATCAATAAGGGTTGTTTGGACTGGTGCAAGGTGCCCACTATAACTAGTGGACAGCATATACCAGGCCAACTTCTCACACTGATGTTTTCTTCTTTTCTTGAGGACCATGAATTCGGATTCTCTTTCTATCTTTAAGAGTTCTTCTGGAGAGTTTCTTACAGTGGTCACAAGACTATGGCTGATGAGTATCAGGAAGGCATAGTATACAGACAATGTGTGTGAGTCTGCCTTCTTTTTGCCACAGGCAGGGCAACTGGCAAAAAGAGGGCATTTTAAACAGGTAAAAAAAACAAAGATTCCCCTCAGAAAAGTATTGTTCCCCACTCTAGGTATACAAAGACGTCAAGTGAAGCAGAAAATATTAATTTTGAAAAGCAATTTCTGACAAAAAAGTAAAAAAACAGAGCTCATTGCTCCAGGATCCTGACTGAAGGAGCCGGAAAAAAGAACTGACCTGTCACCTTTGGGGCATGATGGGATACAGGAGGTCCTGGAGGTCTTAAAGGCACGGTGCCAGAATGTACTTGTTATGCTTTTAATGCAGCCTATTGGCTAACAATGCCTTTGCATTTGCTGGCTGTTTTTTTCTCTTCAATAAAGGCTGTGTTTTTTAACTGAATTGCTCTCTCTTTCTGATTTACAGAAATGCTCGAGTCTTGAAAAAGGATTATTATTAAAGAAAAAAATTCAATGTTAAAAAGGGAATTTTTAGCCCTTAACATAGGCTGCATATATGTATGTATGTATGTATGTATGTGTGTATAAGAATGGTCCGACTGTAATTTAGAGTCTTCTAGAAAGTTGGTGTTAATCCTAATAAAATATGCAGACACAGATCGAGCCTCCCTGCTGGAACAAATAGACAAACTCAATGAAGAAATTGATAGCAATGGGCAAACTGATGAAATTACTAAGTTTCGCAAGGAGATGTCAATACGTTTAAAAAGAGAGGAAGAAAAAAATCAAAGAAAGAAAAGCGTACAAATTTTTGAGGGATAAAACCGACTACAAAATGGGCCAGATTTTTACCTTTTCCAAAAAGTATGATTCCCTGAGACGAGCCAAAATCAACACAACAGATGGGCAAATACCTAATACATCACGCAATAGTCACCAAGCAGTGCAGGCATCTAACTCGGACCTTAGTTCAGCGCCAGATAGAGAATCTGATTCAGAATTGAGAGATAAAGGTGACAGCACCCTCCAACAGAAACTTTCCCCGGCCGATGAGTTGAATTTTTTATGCATAGACCGGAGGCAAACACTCCGCCAAGAAACCAACAAGTCAGAGCACATTCAACAGAAATTACAAACGTAGGCAGAGGCGGAAGGCAAACAGGAAACACCACAAATACAAAGAGACAGGCAACAGGAAGATGGAAACAGAGATAAAAGCAAATATAGAATCCAATAAAACCATTATCAATCTGGCGAAAATAAATTTGACTAAGGCAGAGGAACAAATACTCAGCTTGGGACTATCATATTGCCCAGAGAGCAATTTTAATTATGCTAAAACAAGGATGGATATATACAGATGCATAAGAAAATTGAAACTTAGGAAATATCACATGATGCTCAACAAGGAATCAACAGAGGACATACGAACACCAAATGAAAACGATGGGCAACAAGGCCCAATAGATTTATCCACAGATGATATGCCCCTATTGATGGATTTGCAAGAATTATGGAGAGAAGGGCATACATCAAGTACGCAAGACAACACACTTGAACAATCTACAGTTGGGATCCCTAAAGCAACACCATCTAGGGAGCCGAAGGTACCAACTTCATTCAGAGCCAAATCCACGTTTAATCCGATTAGTCCACGAGACTCAATTGACATCTTCAACAAGCAAGTTATGGCACAGATCAACCAATTGAACCGTAAAGTAATGAGCACCACAAGGAAACATAACAGAGGCAACTTACAATATCATACATTGATGAAGAGACTTGAGAATGATACTACTATCGTCATCAGAAACTCCGACAAGGGGGGCAACATAGTGATCTGGGCTAAAGAAGATTATACCAAAGAGGCCTTATTGCAATTAAATGACCAAGCATGTTACACCACAAGCAAGGGGTCAGATCTCAAAGCCATATATAAAGCCTATTATACCAAATTATCATCTTGGAGAGCTAAAGGCCTAATACCTATGGAGGAATACAAATTCTTAAAATATGAATATCCAACAACTCCATCGATCTATTTTATCCCCAAAATTTATAAAGACGCTTGCAAGCCACCAGGGAGACCCATCATATCACCGCGTGACAGACTTTTAGAACATACATCACAATATGTAGACTATTTTTTACAAGGACATGTCCAATCCTTACATTCTTATGTGAGAGACACCATTGACTTTTTAAACAAATTGAAAGATTTTAGTTGGCAAAGTGATTATTTGTTAATAGTGCTTGACGTTACATTATTGTATACCAGTATCAGGCATAGTGACGGTATAACAGCACTGAAACATTATCTATCTA
Organism: Calotriton arnoldi; assembly: GCA_963921515.1. Taxonomy (NCBI): domain Eukaryota; kingdom Metazoa; phylum Chordata; class Amphibia; order Caudata; family Salamandridae; genus Calotriton; species Calotriton arnoldi. The sequence goes on along the minus strand of CAWUFW010000135.1, from coordinate 4,344,522 downwards.
AAAGAGCTGATCAATTTAAACAGCACAATCAAATGTTGATTGAAATGGTAGACTATTGCTTAAACAATAATGTTTTCATGTTTAATATGCTCTTTCAACAGATCAGAGGAGTTGCCATGGGTGCCAGCTTCTCCCCCAGCTACGCATGTTTACACATGGGTTGGTGGGAGGAGCTGGTACTCGCAACCGAACATAGCAGTTGGATGCAAAATAACATCAAATTGTGGCTTCATTATATAGATGATACGTTCATTATTTGGAGGGGTACACACTATGAAGCGCAGGAATTTATTAACTCAATCAATGACAACACATTAAATCTACACTTCACTGCCACGATTAGTGAAACAACAGTAAATTTCTTAGACACCCAAGTGGCCATTCACAACAACAAAATTGAGACCAAACTACATAGAAAAGAAACAGCGGGTAATTCGACTTTACAAGCCAGCAGCGCCCATCCAAGACACTTGATAAATAGCATCCCCTACGGGGAAATGCTAAGATTAAGGAGAGTGAATAGTAATGATGAAACTCTCAAAAGGGCCCAAGATGAAAGCAAAGCCAGGTTCCTGGAAAGGGGATATTCACTAAAAACAATAGAAGGGGCCATAGTTAAATCCATGATTCAAGATAGAGTAGAATTAATTCAAGATAACCAAAAGAAAGCAGTAGGTTACCAAGACCAACAGGTACCTCAAAAGAAATCCAAAACTGATGATTTTAGGATAATCATGGAATTTAGCAGACAGGACAAAGAATTACGTAGTATAATTACATGTAATTGGCCACTTGTGTTAAGTGATCCAGTCATACGAACGACATTACCACACAAAGTTTCGATCACACATAGCAGGGCACCCTCTATGAGGGACAAACTTGTTAAAACAAGCCCTGAAGTGATTGAAAACTGCAGCTGGCTTCAGACCCACAAAGGTTTCTTTAAGTGCAAAACGTGCAAAGCATGTCAACAGGGGATAAACAAAACCACATATACAACCCCCTTTAGCCCAAAAGAATATGAAATCAGTAAACTCCTGACATGCAAAACTGAGTACGTGATTTATGTGTTGATATGCCCTTGTGGCCTACAATACATCGGAAGTACTAAACTTCAGGCACACAAATGGGTACTTCAACATATAAGAGCCATCACTAATCAGGACAACACGTACCCAGTGGCTAGACATTTCAAGGAGTACCATAGGTCAAAGAGTCAGGAATTAAAATATTTCCTAATAGACTCTGTTCCCCCCAGCAGAAGAGGTGGCAATAGGGAGGCTAAACTGCGCAGACTAGAAACTAGGTACATCCTTGAAATGGACTCCAAGCACCCAGGGGGGCTTAATACGACAGAAGATTTGCTCACCTGTCTTTAGAAATCAACATGAATCAACATACACTGGTGACTATAGGTTGAAAGGTTTTATGTTTCATATGGATATTTATATATTTATGTATTTAATGTTTAATATTTAATATGTATACATATGTGAACTTTTTAACATGCAACATTTACAATTTGAATTTGGACCTCAGTACCTTTACTATAACAAAAATGAATAGTAAGATTGGCCATGTAAATACATAAGTATATAAAATGCAAAAAGATGAAATGGGGATCTTGTGGTATTTAAACCATGAAGTTTGGCAGACAGGATGGTTATACGACAATTACCATCGAGATAAAGGCGCAATATTATGATAAGAATAATACAAATAGATACAATGAAAAAAAAATCAATTATACACACAATTTTAGTATTTTAAGCACTTTAGTATTTACACTATTTCAGCACCATAATGTTTGTACATGGACTAAGAAGGACCTAACTAAAAGCTACGGTAAACACTATTGTACATTGTCACTTTACACATGTCCATTTGCACACATATATTGAAAATGTATTTTACAGATTAATGATGTGCTTTAAGGGATGACAGCATTCAACAGGACAATGTCTGTCCTCCAGGCATAATACTCTATATTTATATATATATATATATATATATATATTTTTTTTTTTTTTCAAGGTTTTTCATAATACAATTTTAAATCAACAGTTTTTATGCAAGCAATTTCTATTTAAATATTTATATATTTATATATCTATTTATCATTGCATATGTTGATTGTGATTAACCTTATTTTGGGCCATGCGTAACAAAAATTATAGTTTTCCATGTTATTATATACTTCTGCCATGGAATTTTGTGTTTACGATGAATGCGAACTACTCAAAGGGTATTTCTTCCAAGTCCATACCCACTTTGAACTTTGCACTATGCACCGAGCACTTTGTCACACTAAAAAAAGAAAAAACAATACCGCAACACTGTCATGTGATCAAGGCTCTTGAGGAGCCGAAACGCGTAATGGCGGCATCAAAATAAAATAGAAATTCAGCACTTACCCTGTGGTCCGTGTCCGTATGTTGGAGTAGAATCGGATTGACAACGGAGAGTGTAATGTAATATATATATATATTCACTGAAAAAACCATAGGTTTCAGGCACGTTATAGTTAGAAATTAGCATTTAAAAAACCTTTGAAATTCACTGAAAAAACCATAGGTTTCAGGAACGTTATAGTTAGAAATTAGCATTTAAAAAACCTCCCCCCCAAAAAAAATAAACAATAAAAAAAAAAAAGGCCGGCCCGGGGCATGGGGTCCCTGGGGCCACTTCTAGCCCCGGGGACCCCATCCCCCGGGGCAGGCCCTATCCGTTGGGGACCGTGGGGGGAGCCCCAATGCCCCCACGGTCCCACCGGCTCCCTGCGTCCTGCAGGGGCCGGCATTGCTTTTCCACATGGGGAGCTGCTGACATGCAGCTCCCCGTGTGGAAAAGCAATCTGCTTTGCATTTTGGAAGCGAGAACAGGTTTCCCTGCTCTCGCTTCAAAAATACAAAAGCAAGTTTGCTATGGCAGGGCAGGAGCCGCGAGGCTCCCGCCCTGCCATAGCAAACAGCAGTGTCCCAGGGGTGGGCACCCCGGGACACTGCAGGAGGGGGTGGCGGTCCCCAGGGCCATCACGGGCTCCAGGAGGGGGCCGCGCAGCCCCCCTCCCTTTAGTTTCAAAGCCCCGGGGAGGTGGTGGTCCCCGGGGCTCCGTAACGGACCCCCAAATTTACATATTTAGGGCCCCGGGGAGGTGGCAGTCCCCGGGGTGTGTGGGGGGGCTCGAGCCCCCCACACGGGTTTTTTTTTTTTTTTAAAGCCCCGGGCGGTGGCGGTCCCCGGGGCTGTGGGGGGCCGTGTGCCCCCCACAAATATTCAAGAAAAGCCCCGGGGGTGGCGGTCCCCGGGGCTTGGGGGGGCAGTGTGCCCCCGCAAATATTTAAGAAAAGCCCCGGGGGGGTGGCGGTCCCCGGGGCTGCGGGGGCCCCCCTGGGCCCCCGCAATTACAATATAGCATGCCCCCGGGACTTGGCCCACCCGGGGGCTAAATATTAACTAAGTGCGGGAGCCCGCGCTTCGTTTTTTTTATTTTCACGGCAGGATTTGCGGATCCTACACGAATTTTGCCGATTTTTATTTAAAAAAATGCTTTTTTGGGCCCTGGGGGTCCTTGTGGGACCCCCTGAGCAGGCCTAGGGGGTCAGGGTGTTTCTACCCTGCCCCCTTTTCTTCTTTCTCACCTTTGTTTCCCTGTTTTCTTGTGACTCGATTCTACCGAGTCACAAGATGGCTGCCAACACTTCCTGGTTTGGAGTGTTGACAGCCAATTAGAATGAAGCTCGTGGTCGGGAGGGTCCGCGGATCCACCGCGCCTCTAGATATCAAAACTTTTATTTTTTGATTTTCTCAGCAACTACTGAACGAATTTACACCATTTAAAAGAAAGGGCTCTTTCTGAACCAAGGGCTACCTTTTTGCCAAATTTGGTGAAATTCCGTTCAGCAGTTCGAGCTGTAGCCGTGTCTAAAGTTTCCTATGGAAAATAACATGGAGAAAACACGTTTTGGGACCCCCCATTTTTTCTCGGCCCCCGCTTGGCGAATCACCCCGAAACTTTCAAGACAGGAGCTGACCGGAGCGCCCCACTAGTTTTGAAAATTTCGCGAAGATTCGTCATCTGGTGCCAAAGTTATTGGGAAAAGAAAAAATGCTTTTCCTATGGAAACTAGGTCCTAACTATAACTATCTACTGGCGACCGCAAGTAGATATATATATATATATATATATATATATATATATATATATATATATATATATATATATATATATATATATATATATTAAAGTACTACATACATATTTTTATGCTACACATATATATATATATTATATTTAATCTGTGTTCCGGGGTCCCCGTACGTAGGCGGGAATATTTTAATGCTTATGACTTTGATGAGGATCCCCTGGAAGAGAATTTCAGAATCCCAAGCTGGGTAAACTTAAATAGGAAAATAGGTGATTCAGCAAAATATTGCATGCAAAAGCCAGTTTGTGGTGTATGTAATTGAATGTGCTTGCAATCTGAAATATGTAGGAAGCACAATATGCGAACTAAAGAAAAGGATCCTTGAATATGTAAGAGCAACGGCAAATCGAGATCAAGTAAGCGCGATTGCAAAACATATGGAATTACACCAGAGTAATTGGAAACTATTGAAATTCTATGCAATCGAAATGATTGAACAAGGAGAAAGAGGTGGGGACAGAACTCGCAAACTGAGACAAAATTAATCTCGACATATATTAAATTTACCTACTTCAACACCATACAGGTTAAATCAGGACGAAGAAATGTATATACATTTGTGAATTATGACTTGACGGCGTGAACGACTTTTCTGAAGTACTTTACACACATCACATTTTATGTTTTTTGCACATTCTCACTAAGTGCCCAGTAGAGGGCCTGACTAGCTTCACTCAATGCCATCAGCTAGATGGGGGTGATCATTAATTGACAGAAAAAATAAATAAATTACCTTGATGTGAACATGTACCCACTGGAGGGTATGACTGCAACTGTTAAATCTTTGAATTTAATTAACTTAATGCAATGAATGTAATTTTTAGAGTTCAAGTGCTAGAAAGATGGAAAGTGATGATTTTTTTACATATTAGTATGATAATGTTAACTCCTTCGGTGCTCATGACGGCTCCCGGCTGTCATGAGTCACAGTAGACGTGTGCTCATGACGGCCGGGAGCCGTCCGAACGTTGCTGCTCCTCCCACGCGGTGTTAATTCCCCGCCTGTGCGGGAGAATTAATTAGTGGGCGGAGTTCGGACGGCTCCCGGCCGTCATAAGCACACGCCCACCGTGATTTATGACGGCCGGGAGCCGTCCTGAGTACCTGAGCGCCACGCCCAACCCCGCCCCCCCTCCCACCGCGGCGAAATTCGCGCCGCGGCGAAGGGGTTAATATGTCTAATCACCGTCAAATTTCTTAGAAAACCCCCCCGCCTTTTTGGTATATTGTTTGCTTAGTGTAGTGGCTTTTTGTAAATTCCAACCAAGGATCTGTTTAATGCACTTATTTTCATTTATAAACACTACCTTTCCCACAATGCACTTGTAAAGTTAATAGATTGGATGCAGCACATGACGATATTTAAATGTGCCTGACTAGGCAATAGCATACCCGTGATCAATGTCTCTGCGAGACCGAAACGCGGAGGGGCCATCACGACCTACTTTTTCACCAGAAAATTAAATAAAGAAATTCCACATACCCGTGAGTGCGACCCCTGTTTACAGTGGTAAACTTGTTGGATATATATAGATATATATATATATATGCAAAGAACTCCGTCCAACAGCATCCAGATTGTCAGGAAAAACGGACACGGACCCAAAATAGCTTCGTGCAAAAAAGGTTATTTATTCTATTCCATATCGGCACCACGCACCGCCATGACGCGTTTCGACCCAAGAAGGGCCTTGATCACATTGAATTCCGAAGGTGAGCTTGTGATGCCTTTGTGTAATGAATCCATGATTAAGGGCGGTTTGGCCCCGAAACGCGTCGGATCTGGTAATAATTACGGAGAGGGGGTGAGGAGCTACACAGGGGCCAAGAAGCCGGATGGCAGGGTTTCGTGGTGTGCCCTTTCAGAAGCTCAAGTGCGTTTTGTTGATTGATGTACCCACACGGCGGGCCTTGGCCGTGGGAAGGAGCACCACTGCTGCATGCGGGAAGAGACTGCATGCGAGGAGACTGTGGCGAGATTACCTTCTCTTGCCTTGCAGCGCGATACTCGGTGTGAAAACTGCAGCTTCTCAACCCTGCTTTCCTTTCCTACTAAAGGTTATTTTATAAATTCTTGAACTATACACAGAGGCAGAAACCTACTCAAGGACATTAATGTTACTTACCTTCACGGACTACGATAACTAGCAGTCTGCTCGACGATAGCCACACCCACTTAGGGTGGAGTAATTCAATAAAAATGAATTGAATTCCGAAGGTGAGCTTGTGATGCCTTTGTGTAATGAATCCATTATTAAGGGGCGGTTTGGCCCCGAAACGCGTCGGATCTGGTAATAATTACGGAGAGGGAGTGAGGAGCTACACAGGGGTCAAGAAGCCGGATGGCAGGGTTTCGTGGTGTGCCCTTTCAGAAGCTCAAGTGCGTTTTGTTGATTGATATATATATATATCTTAGTCAACGGAGATCAAGCTCTAGCAATAAGTTTCTATGGAAAGAAGCAAAACCGTTGTTGTTAAAACATTTTGTTTCTGGCATGAAATACACCTTAGAGGGCCCACCGGGCACTTACAAGGAAGCCACCTCCTGGAGAGAATCCACGGCCGGTCATCGCCAAGCTGCTGAATTATGCTGACAGAGATGCAGTGCTGCAGTTTGCCCGGTTGCATAAGGATAAACTTGTCTTCGATTCCAGGCCCATCATGATCTTTCCGGACTTCACTAGTCTGGTGCAACAACAAAGACAGTCCTTCACAGCAGCAAAACGGAGGCTGCGAGAACTCAACATCTCTTACATGCTGCTTTATCCTGCCAGGCTCCGAGTGATCTACAATTCCAAAACATTCTTTTTTGATTCGCCTGAAGCAGTTTTTGCCTGGTCTGATGAACGGGTCCACCTGAAACCACACTCCCCGCCGCCACTGGAGTCTGACTCCTCGAGAGGCTCGCAGCGGAACAGATCACGCAGGACGAAATCAAAACGGCGGCACCGCTCCGGACCGACGCTCATCTACTCCTGAGCGGGCATCTTGACTGACCCATGGCCTGTGATACCCCCATAAACACATAACTGTATATCCCTGGGTTTGACATACCCTGATTATTCTGCACCAAGTAGAGGTGAACGCTATGCACGGTGGCTGACCTGCACGGTCACTAGTTCCCCATGGTTAATGTTTTCTGGGGTGGTTGGGATCCATTGGAGGGGGGGTCCTGGGATCTGTGGTTGGGGTCCTGGGGTGCTCCTCACCACGACAGATGCTCCTAGTTCTTGGCAGTATCGGGAGGAGGGTCATGGAAATACAGAGTTGTTTTATTTGTGCGCAGTCACACATCCCATTCCTTATTTGGCAGTCCATTACTCTTAGACCCAACTAGATATATGGCCACTCAGGCCGTGGTCTCCCATATTGGTGAACTGACGGTGGTGACGTGGAATGTCCGGGGGCTGCTCAACAAGGTCAAGCGGGGGGCTGTCCTTAGGCAAGCCTAATGATATGGGGCTGACATCCTTCTCTTGCAAGTGACGCATCTTCTGGGCAATAAGGCTCCCTGTTTGGTTAGGTTCGGGTACCAACAGGTATATCACGCGGGTTTCACTAGGGGCTCCCGTGGAACTGCCGTTCTTATCCATGGTCGTGTTCCCTTCATCCTTACTAAACACTGGGTGGATCCTGGGGGCAGATATGTCATCTTGGCGGGAACGCTCTATGGTGAACCGCTTAATCTGGGCAGTGTATATGCGCCCCCGCCTCTTGGGACCACGTTTGTAGAAGGTATAACCTGTCTGTGGGGCGAGCTTCCGGAGGGTCTGTCCCTCCTGGGTGGCGACTGGAATGACACCATGACATCACTAGATAGGAGACGGGGATCAGGGGTAGACCTTCCCGTCAGTACCTCTAAATTATCGTTGCTTGCAGGGGCGCTGGGTTGGGCGGATGTATGGCGGGAATACCATCCTGCTGAGATAGGACACACATACATATCAGCGGTACATGGTTCCATGTCTCGCCTAGATTATCTGTTCACACCACGGAGCTATAGCCACAGGTTTGCCCAGGTCTCACATCTTCCCAGAGGGTTGTCGGATCACTCTCCTGTCACGGTGACCCTCCTCTTAAATTTCCAGAGGCCCCCTTTCAGATGGCAGATGTCCCCGTGGCACCTGCGTGATCCTGATTACCAAGAGTGTCTGAGCACTGCGATTCAAGATTATCTTACCTTAAATGCCGACTCCGAACCCTCTAAAGTTACCCTATGGGAGGCCCTGAAACCTACCATTAGAGGGATGGACATTAGTTTTAGGACTAACGACAAACGCAAGCTCTCCGCTCAGCGGACGGAGTTAGAGACCCAGTGCATCTCCTTGGAGACGCAATACACGCAAGAGCCCACTCCGACCCTGCGGAGAAACCTGTCCCTTGCACAGCAACAGCTACAACATCACCTTACAGAGGAGGCGAAAGAGATCTGGTTGGCGTCTCAGTATTGGATATACCAGTGGGGGGACAAATCCAGTAAAATGTTGCATAGCCTCTGTCAAGCTCGGCAGGCCCCAGCCACGGTTCCAACTATCAGGAGAGGGGATGGTGCCCTACGTACATCCCCCCCAGAAGTAGTGGAGGAATTTGCACATCATTTCTCCACGTTATACGCACGGAAGGAACAGATCTCGGGAGATCTCATCGCAGAGTTCCTATGGGATATTCCCCCTCAGCGATTATCGGATCAGATTAGGGACCACTTAGACCTCCCCATTACAATGGACGAATTAACTGCCGCACTAAATGCGATGCGCCCAGGTCGAGCTCCGGGTCCTAATGGGTTCCCTATGGAGTTCCTTCGCTCCCATATGGCCACGCTGGGCCCGTATTTATTGGAAACAATTCACGAAGCCCTTGAGATGCGAATACTGCCCCGGGACTGGCGCCAAGCTGAAATCGTCCTTTTTTTAAAGCCCGGCTGCCCACCAGAGGACCCGTCCTCATACTGTCCTATCGCCCTAATTAACTTCGAATCCAAGCTACTTGGGAAAGTTCTTGCGGATCGCTTGCGGTCCTGCATTAAGGATTTGGTCCATTTTGACCAATCCGGCTTTATGCCGCATCGGCCACTCGACATAACATTCGTCGGGTTCACAACACCATGGCTCTTGCCCCGGAGCTGGGTCGCCCTGCGGCCTTACTCTTGGCAGACATAGATAAGGCCTTCGACTCCCTCAGTTGGGAGTACTTATTCCAACTCTTAGAGGCGATCAATTTCGGCCCCCGCTTTCTAGCGTACGTGCGCCTACTCTATACGGAGCCTATGGCCTCAGTGCGCATCGCTGGTCACCGTTCTCCTTTCTTCTCCATTGGTCGAGGCACACGGCAGGGTTGCCCCCTATCCCCCCTCCTTTCTGCCTTGGCGGTGGAACCTCTGGCGGCGTGGGTGTTCGTAGTGATCCTGGGCTCCGAGGTTTTGACTGGCCGCGATCACAACCAGACCGTATTGCGTTATACGCAGACAATGTCTTGTTTTTTATGACCAATCCGTGGGTCTCCGGCCCACGTATTCTCCAGATCCTCCGGGTCTTTGGCCAGACTACTGGGCTTCATACTAACCCTGCTAAATCAGTACTGCTCCCAGTATGCGGTAGCAGGGCAGAGGCACGTGGGCATCCCAGCTGAAACACGCCACGGAGGGTTTCCAATATCTTGGTGTGTTTGTGTCTCCCTGTCCAAAGATCTCCTGGGCACGTAACATAAATCCGCTCCTCGCCAACCTTCGTGACGAGACTATTTGGTCTTCCATACCCCTTTCGCTCTATGGCCGGTCTGCCATTTTTAAAATGGTCTCCCTCCTCAGAGTGCTCTACCGCCTTCAAAATTTCCCTTATCATATACCGCGAGCGTGGTTCGCGCAAATTAACGCCATACGTAATACATTTTTATGGGGGGGTGGGGCGATTAGAGTGGCACTTTAGACCTGTGCGCAATCCACCTATTGCGGAGGCATCGCTGCTGCTGACGTCTACTCCTACTACGTGGCGGCTCACCTCTTAGTCATTAACGACTGGTGGTATAATTCCCCTACAGACCCGGCATTCGCACTAGAGCACAGTGTCATGGAAAGGACTCCCCTCCTACAGTCATTGTATAGTGCGCAGAAACTTGACTTACCACACGCCAGCCAAACGACAATCAGACTATGGCAGTATACCGTCCGGCGAATGGGATGGCACATGCGGCTGACGCAGGCGACGCCCCTATGGCACGGTAACTATCTATGTCAGGTGGCCGCACTGGGGGGGTTCCGTCAGTGGGACCAGTTGGTATCTCCACATTGGGGGACATTATGCGGGGCACAGTTCTTAAATCCTTTCAGTGCTTACAGGAGGAGTTCCATCTTCATAAAACCCAGTTCTATAAGTACCTCCAATTACGCAATGCCTTGACTCCCTCGCTCGCAAATCTAACCGACCTCCCTGAATTTCATCCGCTAGAAGGCCGCCTCCTCATGGGCGATCTAGGCGCACACAAAATCAGACAGATATACCAGACACGGACTACACACTCCAACACGACTTTACATAAACCGAGGAGGGCGTGGAAGGATGACATCCCTGATCTGACGGACGACGACTGGGCGGAGGCGATAGCTAGTCCTCGGGGTGCTGCAGTTGCCTCCAGATACCGCCTTATTCAGTTTAAGTATGATCATCACGTGTATTACACATGTCTTCGTCTCTGGAGGATGGGAGTTGTGGCATCCCCTCAGTGCTTACGCTGCGGCAGGGAAGAGGGGACTTTTCTCCATACGGTATGGAGTTGCACGGCATTACAACCTTTCTGGCGTAGGGTATCGACATGCCTTAAAGAGGTGCTGTCCTGGGACATTCCACACGATCCCAGACTGTTTCTGCTTCATAGCACAGAGGATATAGGTGGGAACCGAAATAAGCAACACCTACTTTTTCTTGCCCTCACAATCGCCAAACGGGATATTGCACAGTTATGGAAGGGAACTTCTCCACCAACAATAGGAAAGTGGCGAAGAGAGCTGGATAACTGCATGGGCGCGGAGATGGCGGTCTTTCAAGCGAGGGGCTGCCCCCAAAAACATAGAAGAATATGGTCCCGATGGGCTACATACCGGGGCATCGATCTCCCTCCTCTGCCTTCACAATCCCCGTCAAAATGGCTCCATGGGAGGTTTGGCGGGCCACTATGTATGATGAATTGTGTTATCTCTTTGGGTATCTGTGTGTATTGAAATTTGCTTGCTAATGCGGGTGGGATGGGAAAGTCTGCGCAAAGTTTTCAGTTCTTTCATTGTTGTTATATACACGAATTGTACCCACTGCTATTTCCGCGTCTGGTAACCGTTTAATATTCTGTCCTCATGTGGACTATGTTGGGCTTTCACCCCAGTGGTACTATAAAAACCTAATAAAATATGTTTAAAAAAATATATATATACACCTTAGATGTCCCACTTGGTTATGAACTGTTATTCTTAATTGCATTAAATCATCACGCTGCATTGCTACATCATGGCACAGTTTCATTACAAATATATCCATTTCTTATTGCTATATTTCTTATATCTATTCTTAAGCAGGGACGCTGGGGCGTGCAGAATGCATACCGAATTGGCAATATGCGTAAGCCCACAAATCATTCAATTTGCCACAAGGCTGGCTGGGGCAAGCTTGCCATGTTACCCACTCAAATTTAATGAACTATTTGTCAACAAACTTTACACTGTCAGGTGGATCATTAACAAAGAGCATCAATGGCATGATCATAGGTCAGTATTAAAAAAAGACACCACGCGAGAAACAATAAAACAAGCTTGTTATCTTTAACACACAGATAACACTAAACTGTGCATATATTTACCTGGGGCTGCTAACACAGGTGAGGTACAAAGGAAACCACAAATGAAGCACAGCCACAGAAAAAAACAATGACAGGTGTGAGAAAAACAAATCAGAAAACACAATGGTAATAAAAGCATAGACGTATGCAAGGATACACATTGTTTAATTAAATGTTGGCCAAAATAAAGTATAGCATGCAAAACCATACATCATCATTCCATTATAATTGTTATATTTTAATTTACAAACATTATGATCGGTCACCAGATTCATGATGGACTGCGATGAATCCTCATTAGTCCAACCCTATCACTCTATGTGGTACATTCATCCAGCACGTGAAATGCAAACACGTTAGCCAAATATTTAAAATGTAACGGTCTTTCGCCCATCACAATATGCACACATCGCACTAAAATACTTTGCGACAGTGTACTGTTGATTCTAATTTGGTGTCTTGTGGAAAGCACAGTAGCTTTCATTCATAAACGTATAGAAAGGGGAGACATCGCTGGGCTAAAGAAAAATATAGTGAGAGTAATGAGGACTGCTGAAAAACAGAAGATAACAATTTCCCATGATTCAGTAAAGCTATTTTGGACGTTTTAATGCTCAAGGTTCTAATCTCTAGAAATATCAGCCAGAAAGTCAGGGACAGTGTGTTTAAATAAGTACTTCCAGATTTGAAGCCTTAGACATATTCCTTAAGCCAAAATGGAGTTTCTCCACTCGTCCTCCACTTGTAATCCTATCAGCTCCACTGGCTGACCTGCTTTATTCTCAGAATGAAAACACGTATATAGGGAGGATTTCTAATATCGACTGGCCCAACTATCAAATTTCATTTTTTTCAGTGAAATTAATTTACTCCTGTTAAGGCCAGAAACTGCTTAGGTTTCCGAAAGTGGAATGACTTTCAAACTTTCACAATGGAATTTAAAAATGTCTCCTTCAACAAGTTTTCAGGTGATCTAACATTACCTCTATACCATTGTGTATCCAACATAGGCCTAGATACAATCTTGATTTTGAGGATAATCACCAACTATGCAAGTGACTCCCATCAGGATTATATTCAAGTAACTTATTTAGTGGTAACAACCAGAAAACCTGCTAAGTACCTGGTCCATTGTAGAACTATGTTTGATATGCCTTCTGGACAACCATGTCACATCAAGTACTTTATTAAAAAAAAAAAGGTGAAAAACCAATGAGGAGTATGTTTTCTCTCTCAAGGTAAAAGCAATCGTACTACCACATCGCGATACCTTATTAAAAAAATCTATTAGATGAACACTTGATAAGGTAAACGCAAAATGAAAAAATATTTGCAAGATCACAATAGTTACAAAAGGTTTGTGTGGAAGCAGTCACGTTCAAAGGAGAAAATAAGGATTTCACAAGGGAATTTGGCTTACATTTCGTTGGTTGTTGATTCACAAACAGTTTAATCACATTAAATTGGAGATTCAGCACATTTTCTCGGGCTTCGAGGATAGGCACTAAAAGCGCAGCCTACACCAACATTCATATCCGTGGCCGCTAAGTCATCAAGGCAATGGTCACAGAGTAATTATACAAGTGCCATTAGATTTCCTTCTGTTGAGGGGTGTTTTCTACACCCATCCTTGATCCCGGGGAAAAGAGCAAGCATATGTTGGAGAATTAATTTTTTTAGTCTTGCATCCCATCAAGTCAGAATTTACTTTTGCCAGTAAGATGAGCAGGATGATTTTGGGTACACCTTCTATGTAATAGAGTCCAAAAGCTGAGCCTCTTTAACGGGAGTGCAGAGGTAGATGATGCCAGATTCCTATTGCTGTTGAGGGCTGTAGGCATCACAAAAACTGAGCTTGTGGCTGAACAAAGTGCAAATGTTTTGTACAGGGAATGTCTTGTGCTTAGTTTCAATGTTGTTGCTGAGAAAAGTTAAAGAAGATTTCTATCAAGAAGTACCAGGCCAGCACCCCTCTATCCTGTGTGGACAGGCCTCAGAGGGGAAGTATGTGAGGGTCAGACAGCATTATCCTCTTTCATTACATGACTGTCTCCCTGTGACTGTCAAGTCAGTGTCCCAGAGTTTCGAAGCCCCTTAATTTGCGAGATGAACATGGTACTTACCTTCCGGAGTTTGGGTAGTCTAACTGCAAATTCCTCAGATTCCATAGTATATCCAGAAATTTTTCAGTAATTGCCTCCATTCACTGGTAGGTGTTACCATCAGACTCCGCTGCACCTTCGCACTAATTCAGGAGTGATGACAATGATCTGTCTATAAGCGACACACCCCTGCACACTAATTTCCATTATCTTTTTAAACCCTTCTGTACTGTCAGACTCAGATTGATCACGACAGATTGGTAGTGTGACAGTGTGTCAAACCTAAATTAGGACATATTTAGTACCACAACAGTCCACTCAACAGAACAGTGAGGCAGGAGGGCGGTGAGGAGACTGTGGCTAGATAGAGTATCCACCAGAAAGAGCATTACTGAAGGCAAGTGGAAAGTAACGTGCTCTAACCGCAGAAGCCTCACTTTAAATAGGTACCAATTCAGTACCTCCCAAAAGTTGGAGAGAATGAGCAGTGGACTTGGCCCTGGAAGTTCTGCTGGACAGAGAGCATAAAATGGACCTCCCTACAGAGTGTTGATACAGTAATGCCTGGTGATGGTGTGGATGGACACCCATTTGGAAGCCTGGTATATATTGAACACTGAACGCCTCTCATCAATGCTGTAGTGCCAGCCTTGGCTCCATTTTTTCCAGGGCAGAAAACATTTTTATGCACAGGATGATCCATCTGGACACAATTTGTTTCTGAATTGCATTTTCTTTCTTAGCACATACTAATCCAACAAAAATCTTGATGTTCACACCGTAGTCCTAATCTGATCTATTTGAGGACTAAGGCCACTTTTTGGATCCAACCAATAAAGCCTCTCCTCCTCCTTTACAGGAATGTGGGAGAGAGAAAAAAATGGGAACAGCAATACCAGGTTTGGCAAAAAAAAAAAAAAAAAGATTCCGGAGACCGTGGCACCAATTTGTCAAGGACGAAGGTGGTATACGGCAGCTGTGCTAACAGTGTCTGTAGCTGATTAACATATTGTGCAGAGTTTATTGCAATGATGAAAACAGTTTTAGTGGTCAACAACTCTATACAACAGATGTGCATAGGCCCAATTGCATGCAAATCAAGAATGCTAGGACCAAGTTAAGGTGCCACTTTGGCATGTGAAGGGCACAGGAGGAAATATGCAAGCCCTTTCTAAAACCGTATTACAACTGGTGACTTAAACAACGAGGGTTAGTTAGGTGAAAGTATAAAGGACGATAGGCCCAACAATTAACTTCTAGCGATGCCCACTGCTAAGTCATGCAGGTCAGTGACAAAATACACATTAAATAGCATGGCGTGAAGCTTTCGACCTACCGGTCCTCACATCAAGCAATGCATCTCGTCCAATGACCAAAATAAACTGATGTGGTAGAGGGGTGTCAAGCCACCAGGATAACGTCTACCACTTTTGAGGGCAAGCGAACCCCACTCGGTTGATGCTTCCCAATCTCCACGCATGGAAGTGTGGGTTGTGGAGATTCAGGTGCAGAATCCTGCTCTGTTGCTTTGACAAGAGGTCCTCACAAAGAGGCAGACGGGATGGAAGGCAAATGCTCCGACGTGGCACATCAAAGTCACACTTCTCCTGGCCCGATCTGAAGCTATCAGGGTTAGTTGAGCTCAGTCCCTCTTATCCTTCCCTCAGAATGTGGGGCAGGGGTTGCAGTGGTGGAAAGGCATATAAGGAGAGAGCAATTCCACCGTAGGAAATAGTATCCTAGGGAGTCCTGAGGGAGAAACACCCGCACAAAGTAGTAGTGACACTGCACGTTCTTGGCGGTTGCTAAAGGTCTACCCAAGGCACACCCCCACTGGGTGACAATGCCTTGGAACACCTCTGGCTGCAGACAACATTTACAAGATTTACAGAGCTCACCCAGAGTTCTTCCACCTTGGCATTAAGCGAGCATGCTAAATGATTTCCTGTCAGTAAGATCCCCTAGAGACTGAGCCACCATCAGTCTCTCAGGATTTTCTAGCGCAGTGCCCATGAGCCCACACTGCCCAGCTTTTTACAGTACCACAGGGTGGGTGTGTTGTATGCCAGTACCTGGACCCACTTTCCCGGATAGATAGGAGAAAGACTTTCAGGGTATCCAAATGGCACACAGTTCTAGAAGATTGATGGTGCCTCTGCTCCACCAGAAACCAAATGCCCCCAATTTCCACCGCATGCAGGTGACCGCTCCCATCCCAGAGACGATGCATCTGTCACTACTGTGAGCTCTAGGTGGGGGTAGGAAGAATGGCATGCTACATGTCAGGTTGTTTTCTGTCAGACACCTATTAAAGATCTAGGGCTGGCTCATCTGAGAGGCAACCCCTGTGCTTAGCTCATTGCAAGCATAAGTTCAACTGCAGAGCCCAGAGATGACAATGATCATGGTGAACCACCAAGATGAACAGTGCTAAGAAGCCAGGAATTGTCCATGCTGGACCCTAGGACTGAGCCTGAAACACTGGTACCAAAAACTGAATGGACTCACTGCAGGGGCACAGAAGATCCTTGGAAACTAGTGTCCAGGATGACTCCTATGAAGGGTGATCTTGCAGTTGGAATTCTGGCTCACCGACTGAGAACCCAGAAAGGACTGCAGGGAGATGGCTACCTGCAGGTGGAGCATGAATGTCTGCAGCAAGTTTGCTTTCAAATACCAGCCCATCAAGGTTTGGGAACAGGTGTGAGCCCCGATCTATAAAGATGGGCCACAACTACCACCATCACCTTTGTAAACACCTGTGGGGCCGATGGGCTGAATGCCAAATTGAAAGTCATCCTATCCCACCACAAAAACTAAGGAAGCAGCTTTGGGTGTGCAGGACTGGCACATGGAAGTACGTGTTCTGCAAGTCAAAGGACACAAGCCAGTCCATCAGACCAAAGACAACATATTGAATTTGTCCTTCCAAAGGGAGTTGTTCAAGAAGAGTAGGTTTAATATTGACCTGAAACCTCAGTCTTTTTGGGCTGTCCCACGCAAGCTGTTGTGTACAGACTGGATATCAATAATTATTTCACAGTGTCCTGAACATCATGGATTATTTTTTGGGTAACCATTATGGAATTCCCCAACAACAGTGGGCAACATCTCACTGGCCATTTCATATAGTGTGTGTAAATTGCACCCTACCAAGACATTGCACGTTTTCAGCAGTGGTGAACAGATCTAACCAAGGCTCTCCAATGCAGAAAAATACCTTGCATCATCTTCAGACAGACGTTTTTGGTGATCCGCTAAGCATCTTCGGCTGAGTTTGTCCACCCTGGTGTTCAGAGAGTCCGCCAGGTGTTGAACCACCAGGGATATGCCCTGACGTTCCAGCCAAGTTCAGAGATGCAGGGCCTCTTAAAAAAGGGTCTACAACCCCACCCTGCCCGGTTTGTTGCAGTACCACATGGCAGTGGTGTTGTCTGTGAACACCTGCACTAGCCTTCCCTTGAGGGAGGGTAGAAAGGCTATCATGGCCTGAATATATGGACTTGCCATTCGGGAGGATAGGCCCGAAACCGCACCGTGTCCAGAACATTTCCAATGAAAGGGAGCATCTGAAAGGAATTCCGGTATGACTGGCACATTGACAGTGAACCCCAGCAAATGCAGGAGGTCCGCCATAGTCCAGAGGTGAGAGACCACAGTCAGTCTTCGAGACAGGGGAAGACTCGAATCCCTGGTCTCCGCAGATGAGTTGCAACCACTGCCATCACTTTGGTAAACACCAAAAGGGAGCACAGCAAACGGAAAGTGCTTGTGGCCTAATGTGAACCGCAGGTAACGCCTATGGGTAGGCAGGACGGGAATGTGGAAGTATGCGTCTTGCAGGTCTAACGCTACCATTCAGTCTCCTGGGTCCAGTGAAGACAAGATTTGAGCAAGCATTAGCATTTTGAACTTCTCCTTCTTGAAGAGGAATTGAGATGGTGCAGGTCTAGGATAGAAGGAAGGCCCTCATCCTTCTTGGCAGGGGAGGCTCCTCCGTAATGGCGGAGGAGCATCGCCCCACTGGTCAGAGTCCGTCACAGAAAAATAAAATATTAGAACAAAAATATTTTAATTTTCTGAGGGGCTCTGGCTGACCATGCAGGCAGGAAGGAGTGGGCATGTAAGTTTGGCAGGCCGTCTAAGGCCGGCCAAACAGACATGAGCATTTCTCTTTCTCCAACCCGGCTGTGTTCACGGCTGGGCTGAAGAAAAGCTTCAGGCTCCCAGGCAGTGTCTGAGTGGCAGAGCAGGTCGCCCAGGCCAATCCTAGTGCTGCTCTCATAGTACGAGAGCAGCGTTTGGATTGTCTTATGCCTTCCCACAGACTACCGGTAGTGAATCACTGAGGCGGCCGTCGGTTTGGGGAAGCGAGAGGTACTTTTTTTATCTTTCATTTTTACCCTCAATCCCCCTCCCGCCTTTGTTGTGTAGCGGCCGCCGCTGCTACTTCTTCTTGGGCACCAGAAAGTAGCAAGAATAGCAATCATGACCTACTTCTGGCATCAGCAACCTCTCTATTGTTCCCTTGGCCAAGACAGCCGTCACTTCATGGCAGAGCAAAAAAAGATGCTCCTATATCAGCCTGTTGCAAGCAGGTAGCATGGGTATAGGGGTTATCTCGAAAGGTAGGGAGCAGCCCCTCCGGACAATATGCAGAACATATTGGTCTGATGTTATAAACCGCCAGTGGGGCAGGTGATGGCCAATCTAGGTGCCCATGAAGGTAAAGGGCCAGACTATACAGGTTTGGAGGCTGCAGCAGCCAGGGGTGGAATGACCTGGAATCTGGCTGCCCAACCCACAAGGTCTGTGAGTAACGCAACCTCGGCCACATAGAGGCTGGGAAGCTTGCACACCGTGGTGGCTGTGCAGATATAGATACAGCTTGAAGGCCCTTTCATGTCCACGAAAGAAGCAAAAAGGTGGATTGGGGGGTTGCGAGATGCCATGGAAAGGACCAAGGACCTGGCCGAAGCTCTGCTGTCCTCAAAGCACTCCAGCTCTGAATCAGCCTCGTCTCCGAACAGACTGCAGCCATCAAAGGGGCATGTCCATAAGCAATGCTTGGATATCCTCATAAAATCCAGTTGTCCTCAGCTAGGCGTGGTGCCGTAAGGCCACCTTCAACGAAACTGCTCTGCTCAGCGAATCAGTGGTGTCCACATCGAATGGTTAACTTGGCTGCATCTCTCTCGTCAGCAACACCCTGAGATAGAACTGCCCGGGCCTACTCCAGGATCATCGGCAGCACCTGTGGAACCGTATCCCACACAGGATTGGAGTGGCAGCCCAAAACGCATGCAGTGGTTGTTCACGGAATACAGTGGCAGACTGGTGGAAGAAAACATCTTCCCTAAGGTGTCCAGCCTTGGATTCTCTATCCAGGGGTGCGGTAGGGAATGCACCATGTGAGCTGGAGGCTCGGATCGCTAAGCTCTCCATGGTAGGGTGTTGTGTGAGGAAGTTTGGGTTCCCTGGAGTGCGACAGTGGCGGGAGGCAATCATCCTGTTCACAGGAGCCCCCTCGGCTGGGCTTGCACCAAGTCCCAAGCAGGACATCAGCAAGGGCTTCATTAAACGAGAGAAGTGGATCTCAGGGGGGACACTCCTGGCTGAAGTTGGCCATGTTTGAGTCAAAGGGCTGGTATTCTTCAGGGTCCAGCGTCTCCTCCCAATCCTCCCCGAGTCCTAGCCCATAGAAATAAGGCTCAGGCTCTGGCCTGGAGGGCATGGTGTCATTCGGCAACGCCCATCCGGCTCCTTGTCAGAGACGGGGATCAGAATGGGGATAGCGCCAGCGGCACCAGGAGCGTAGGCATGGGGAATGGGGCTGGGGAAAGGCGAGGTGCTATCACCGGCATTGGTCCGGATCCATCTGTGGATCCAAGGGACCAGACAGGAGCCGGAGCTGCCAGTGTGGAACCTGTAGGGGCCCCATCAAACTACTAGGGGCCCCATCCAAACTCACAGTGCCCGAAGGTGGGGACAGGTCACTCAAACATGAGGCACATGGCCTTAAAAAACACTTGGAGTTGAGCGGGGGCACCCTGTCTCTTGGAAACTTGGGGAGGCGCAGAGCGACCCAGGCGCTGGCTCAACCGCAGAGCCAGGCCTCAAACGTCAACACTCCCTCGCTGGCTGACGTGCGAGGTGAAGGCAAGGACCTCTTTGACTTCTTGCTCTTCTTTTTGAAGTGGGACGTACCCGAGTGACTTGACAACTTTGAGTGCAACGAAGATTTTGGGCTCCGTGACCGATCCCGGGACCTTCCTCTTGACAGGGATTGAGAATGTCATGACGCTGCACGTTGAGCCACCAGGAGCTTGAGGGGCCGCTCCCTCAAGGCCTTTGGGTTCATGGCGCGGCAGTCGTTGTAGGTCTTAACGTTGTGGTTGCTCTCGAGGCACGGAAGTTGATCCCCAGTAGAAGGATCAGCGGAAGCCTTCCAAAAATGCTTCCAAATACGGAGTGTATTAAAGACGGAATAACTCTGAAAACCGTCTGAGAGGTGCTTAATAGTCCCGTACCTATGGTCCTAAATTGGTGTACTATCCCACTCGTATCAGACATGATGTACCATTTCTCGGAAATGCAGCGGGACTTTAGTTCGGATTAGAGCCTGTATCTCGGCTGAAGAACTTGCAACCTGGAGATCAAAAGTCTCTCGAGCTGAGGTTAAGGTCACTTTCTTCTGTAAAAGTTTGGCTTTCAGTCTGCTCAGAGAATCGAACCATATAAAGGAAACATTCAATGAAGGCCAGAGCGACGCCTCCCTGACTGTGTGGGTCGGTGGAAACAATAATTGCATACGACAAGTAACCCTGGAGCATACTGTGACCAGATATGTGATGCCCGGTAGCATCCCACAACAACCTTGAACATTAAGTAACTCCCATTTGAGAGCAGTTTGAACACTGGATCAATAACGGCAGCTGGGGATCCTTTCAAGTGGCAAGATAAGTTTGCAACCGAAGCGTTGCAAGTTCCATGAAGCATAATATCCTGGCAAATTAGAGACCCCCTTTACGATTTCTCACAGTCTGAACTGCTGAGAAATACTTCAGTGTCCCAATTCCTGCATCTAAATCTGTACGGTAATTCCCAAGATTCATGGATGTTATCTTTTCCCATCGCTTCATACTTGCCTACCTGGTGGTATTCAAGGCAATATTGAAAATGGAATGTTGTTACAGGCAATGTTATATGGCCAAGAATTAACCATTCTGTGGACGGTGACTCAGCCACGGTAAAAGGTGATTGGTCTAATTTTTCAAGGTGCAGCATTGTATATTTAGCATCTCTTTGAGCCATTGTTGTCTGCCTCGTTGTTAAATTATAAGCAGAAAACAGAGACGTACTGTTAATATATCGCCAGGGCACGTGACCAGAGCGCAATGATTGTAGGGTCCAGCTTAGCAATAGAATGGATTGAAACGTATAGTTTCTTACCTGTCGGTGTAGTTTTGCAGCTTGAAGACTTTCTGGATTCACTATGCTGTGCATTATTCCGCCATCTTGTGGTTGGGTCCGGAATCGTAGTATTTTCTCTCTTTTTTTTCGTGGCCCAGGTGGGCGGCGACGTCCCACCATTTGGTGTCCTTCGTGACGTTGACGCGCTTCCTGCGGAAGCTCCCACCTTTGGTCGCCATCTTCGGATTCTTTCTTCTTTTTAAAAACTTTTTTTGTTGTTGTCCGCTTTGCTTGATCCCTTTAGCTATGTATGCAATTTAGCCTCCTTTGTCCTCATGTCTCATCTTTCTGGCGGAGGAGGGTGGGATCGCTAGTGAATCCAGAAAGTCTTCAAGCTGCAAAACTACACCGACAGGTAAGAAACTATACGTTTTGCAGCGTGAATCTTTCTGGATTCACTATGCTGTGCATAGACTTAGTAGCGGTTTTTCCCTTATTGCGGTGGCTGGGTGGAAGATGAGCATTGGTTACTGAAAATGTGTTGTAAGACCTTCTGTCCTACTTGCGCTTCCTTGTTCATTTGAATATCCACACAGTAGTGCTTAGTGAACGTATGCACTGAAGACCATGTTGCAGCTTGGCAAATGTCTTGGATAGGTGTGTTCGCTAGAAACGCAATTGTTGCTCCCTTCTTCCTTGTTGAGTGAGCTTGAGCTGCTCCTTTTAACTGTTGTCCTGCCTGCTTGTGGCAGAGTTGAATTGTCTGCGCAATCCATCGTGCAATCGTATTCTTGGTGACTGGTCGTCCCAGAAAACTGCTGGCAAAGGAGACAAAGAACTGTTTTGTTTTCCTGCACTCCTTTGTCCTCTCTATATAGTGCATTACAGCCCTTCTGGTGTCTAGTGTGTGCAGCGCCCTTTCTGTTTGTGTGGAAGGTTTTTGGAAAAAACTTGGTATTTGGATTGTTTGGTTAATGTGGAACCGAGACACCACCTTTGGCATGAAGTGTGGGTCCGTCCACATTACAATCCTGTCCTTGTGAATTTGCAAGTAGGGCTCTTGGAGTGTCAGCGCTTGCAACTCACTTACTCTTCGTAGTGACTTGATAGCCACTAAGAAGGCTGTCTTTAGTGTGAGCATGTGCAGTGTAGTCTTGTGAATAGGTTCAAAGGGTGCCTTCATCAATTGAGTTAGCACTACGTTGAGGTTCCATGCTGGTGCTGGCATCCTCTTTGGGGGTGCGATTCTTTTCGCCCCTTCCAGAAATCTTTTCACCACTTGAGAGGTGAAGAAACTTTTCCCCGTCTCTCCTCTTGTGTAGGCCACTACCGCAGCCAAGTGCACCCTCAGGGATGTGTAGCTTAATCCGCTTTGTAGCAGGTGTGTTAAGTATTTTAGTACCATTGATTCCCTTGTGATCTTTCGTTGTACATTCTCCTTGATGCACCATTCGGAGAACCTCTTCCACTTTGCTACGTAGCACTTCCTTGTGGAAGGTCTCCTTGCCTCCCTGAGTACTGCCATGGTACTTGGTGGTAATTTGAGGTGTGCAAATTCTAAGTCTTCAGGAGCCATGCTGCTAGGCTGAGGCTCTCCGGTTCTGGGTGTAGCACCTTTCTAGCATTGCTAACAGGTCCTTTCTTCTTGGGAACCTGTGTGCTGGTTCTTGTGCCATTTCCACTATCTGTGAGAACCAGGACTGTCTGGTCCACTGAGGTGCTATCAGTATTAGTGTCATGTTGCCGATTCTGCATTTGCTGAGTACCCTGTGTATCAGTGGTATCGGGGGGGAAAAGCGTATGCAAATGTCTTTGACCAATTTATCCATAGCGCATTCCCTTGTGACCAATGGTCTGGTTGTCTGGATGCGTAGTGTTGGCATTTTGCATTCTGGTGTGTTGCAAATAGGTCTATTTGCGGTGTACCCCATTTCTGGAATAGCTTCTCTATTTCCTGGTGATTGAGCTCCCACTCGTGGGATGCCGACGTCTGCCTGCTGAGTCGGTCTGCTTCCACATTGTCCTTCCCCGGGAGATGTATTGCCAGTAAGTCTATTTTTAGTGGAATGGCCCATCTCCATATTTCCTGTGCTAGCCCTGATAGTGCCACTGATTGTGTTCCTCCTTGTTTGTTGATGTAGAACATGGTGGTTGTGTTGTCTGTTTGGACCAACACCCTGTTTCCGTACAGCTCTTTCTGAAAGGCTTTTAAGGCTAGGAATACAGTCTTTAGCTCCAGGTAGTTGATGTGTCTGACCGCATCTTGCTGCGACCATAGACCCCTCACCTTGAGCTTGTTCATGTGTGCGCCCCACCCCAGCTGGGAGGCGTCCGTTGTGATGGTCACTGTTGGAGTTGGTTGTGTGAATGGCTTCCCCTGTGATATGTTTTCCTTGTTCCACCAAACCATTTCCTGATGCACTGCGTGTGTGACAACCACAAGATCTTCCCAACTCCCTGTTGCCTGTGACCATTGCTGCTGAATCCATTCCTGGAATGGTCTCATGTGTAGTCGGATATTTGGGACTAGGTGGATGCATGACGCCATCATTCCCATTAACTTGCTCACCGTCCTCACTGTCAGAACTTGCCCCTTGCGGTAAGGACGTGTTTCCTTCAGTATCGCCAATGTTCTCTTCCTGCTGGGGAACACTTTGGCCTGTATGGTGTTGATCTCGGCCCCTAAGAATATCTTGATCTGCTCCGGTTCGGTTGACGATTTTTCCCAATGAATTGAGAAACCCAGTTGGCTCAGTGTTTGTACGACCTGCTGGATGTGTTCTTTGCAGTGGTTGTACAAGCTTGCCTTTACAAGCCAGTCGTCGAGGTAGGGATATACGTGTATTGCTTGCCTTCGTAGGTGCGCTGCTACTGCTGCTAGGCACTTTGTAAACACCCTTGGTGCGGATTTGAGTCCGAATGCTAGTACTGTGAACTGGTAGTGAGTCTGGTTGATCACAAACCTTAGTAGACGTTTGTGCCTGTGGTTGATGGGGATGTGCAAGTACGCGTCCTTCAGATCTATAGTTGCCATGTAATCCCCTTGTTGTATTTGTGGTATTACCTCCTGTAGGGAAGTCATCTTGAATCTTTGAGTTCTTATGAATTTGTTTAAGAATCTCAGATCTAGGATAGGTCTTAGTGTTTCGTCCACCTTTGGCACGAGGAAATAAGTTGAGTAAACCCCTTTGTTCCTTTGGTTGTGCGGTACTGCCTCTATTGCCTCTTTGCTGAGCAGTTCCTTCGCCTCCAGCTGCAAGAGCGAAAGTTCTTTTGCTGAGTGAGCCTTGTTTCTTGGTTTTCTTGTTGGAGGTTGTTTTTCCAGCTCTATGCAATATCCGTATTGTATGATGTTTAGTATCCACTTGTCTGTAGTGACCTTCCTCCACTGCTTGAGGAAGTTCTTTATCCTGCCTCCTACCAGTGTTGTGTGTTCGAGGGACTGTTTCTTGTGGAACGTCAGGTTTTTGCTTCTCTGTTTGTCGTTGCCCCCACCCAGAGGTGTTGCTGGGTGGTTGTTGGCTTGATGGTGAAGTCACTTGGAGGTGGGCTGTTGGCCTCCTCTACGAGTTTGTCCTCGTCCGTTTCCACGCCCTCGAAAGGACTGGCCCCGGGGCTGGTACTGCCAGTTTTGCTGCTGCTGTCCTTGCTGCTGCTGGCCTTGGTTGTTCCTTTGATAGCCTTGCTGGAACGTTTGGTGCGATGTGGCAGGCACGTTGCCTCCTCTACCGCCCGGCCTTCTCGTGGATGTCCCTCTTCTCAGCCCTCTGAACTGCAGCGCTCCCATGGACCTTGCTGTCTCGTCGTCCTTTTTGAGCTGCGTCAACTTTGTCAACTGGTGTGCCAAACAGTTGTTCGCCGTTAAAGGGTGTATTCAGGATGTTACTTTGCACCTCTGGCTTGAATCCAGAAATTCTGAGCCATGCGTGTCTCCTCTCGGTCACCCCTATCATCATTAGTCTGCTGGATGTCTCTACAGCATCCAAGGCTGATTTCAAGCATGTGTTTGCCATGCTTTTGCCTTCTTCTACCAGGTGGGCTGCCCTTTGTTGGTACTGATCTGGTAGATGCTTGAGGAGCTGCCCCACTTCATCCCAGTGATGGTATGCGTGCCTGTTGATCAGGGCGTTGGAGTTTGCGATGCGCCACTGGATTGCCGCATTTCTCTCCACCTTTCTCCCTGTAAGATCCATCCTCCTACTCTCCTTGTCTGGAGGTGGTCCGGCATTAGTGGGCACATTGTCCCTCTTCCTAGCCGTTGCTGTAATTATGGAGTCGGCTGGCACTGATCCTTGTATGTATGCAGGGTCCTGTGAAGAATGTTTATACTTCTTCTCCGTTCTTGTAGTCACAGCCCTGCATACTGCTGGTTCCCTAAAGGCCTCTCTTCCTTGATCCAGCACACTAGGGAGCATGGGTAGGAATTGGCTCCTGGTTGTTGAGGCAGTAGAGTTTCCAGGAGGAAACATGCCTTGGGCTTCTCCTCTTCCATTTTTACTCCATAGGTTTGTGCAGCCTTCTGGACGACCACGTTGTAGACCCCAATGTCGTCTGGCGGCGAGGGCCTCGAAGGGTAAGTGTTATGAGGCACTACACTCGTAACAGTAAGTGTCTACCCCTTCTTCCGGCGATTCTGCGTCGAGGTCTTACCATTCCAGGTCTTGTGCCTCCGAGGACGTCGAGTCCCGGTAGGATTGCAGGTCTTCGTCGCCTTCTCCCTCGAAGTAATAGTCTTCGTCCCCCTGTTCCTCAACCGGTTCGGGTGTTTTCAGCGGTTCGGCGTCGTCTATTTCGACCTCGAGCGCGGGTCTCGACGGGATGGAGTATTGGCTCATCTTGTGGCCGAATTCCTTCTTCCGCTGCAGGATGCTCGCCATTTCGGCCTCGAGCCTCCTCTTCTTCCTCTCCATCTCTTGTGCCTGTTCGGCGTCGAGGGCTGGAGCGGCTCTCTTCGGGGCCGTCGATGACGATGTCTGCCCTTCCCCTTTCTCGGCGCCGAGGTGTGCTTCTCGGGGGCAACCTTCGACGCCCTTTTTTTTATGAGGGCTCTTGCCGATTGGGAGTCCTTTTCGAAGGATCCGCTCGGCTGACTGTCCTTGGTCGCTGTTGCCTTTGTCGAATGTTTCGGCGGAAATGCTCCCTTCGAGGACTTAGCTTCACTTCTACGAGTGTCGCTCGGGGCTTTAGCTTCACCCTTTCGAGTGTCGCTCGAGTGTTTCGGGGTCGACGACTCCCTTACCTCTTTCGACGTTTTCTTATGGACCTCGACGACTGCGCAGTCCTCCGGTCCTTCGGCGATGTTGTCCTCCTCTCCACTGGAGAGGCCCAGGTCTCGGAGCGATGGAGGTGGTCCCTGCCCCTGCATGTTGTGGTTCGCCCTTCTCTGCCTCTCCCTCACTCTGAGGGTCTTGGGTGTAAAACGCCGAGCACGCGTTGCAGTCTTCGCTGCTGTGGTCGAGCGGCAAGCAGAGGTTGCAGACTGGATGCTGGTCCTTCTGGGCGTACTTGTGGTGGCAGTTGGTGCAAAACTTGAACGGTGTTTTGTCCATACCCACGCTCAGGGAGCCCCCTGCGAGCGCATTCTTTGTAGGACGTCGAGATCCAGGTCGTAAACCTTCTCCCTCGTCGTCCCGGTTACTTGACCTGTTGTCCGGTGTAGTTGAAAACTGATTTTCGTTTTTCTTCGATTTTTCTTGATTCCTCTTCCAAACTTCTGGAACTCTTCGGCAACGATCCAGACCCAACGGCGGAAAAAAGAATCTGAAGATGGCGACCAAAGGTGGGAGCGTCCGCAGGAAGTGCGTCGACGTCACGAAGGACACCAAATGGTGGGACGTCGCCGCCCACCTGGGCCACGAAAAAATAAAAAGCGAAAATACTACGATTCCGGACCTAACCACAAGATGGCGGAATAATGCACAGCATAGTGAATCCAGAAAGATTCACGCTGCAAAACTGTGATTGCCCATGTTGTAGGATGGACAGATCTAGTTCCATTATATCTATAGCAGAAGACACAATGTTGGCCAGTGAATAAATGCTGGATGTTAGTGTGGTCATGCCATTATCGACCACTGCCAAAGCCTTTTCTAGGTTATCCCTATCAATTTCACACAATCTCTCTGCAGCTTCTTGTTGAGAGATCCTCCATACTTTATTGTAAACAGCGTATAAGAAACGTTTACGACGTGGCTTCCGGGGACCTAACAAAAAATGCCTTAAATCCATGTCATCTGAGAGTAAGGACAAGTGTTGTTTCACCCTGGACATTGTTGAGGTTTTTAGCCAATCCAGGCATAACTTCCTAACACTGTAGGATGCCACCAACCCTGGATATTCTCGTCGTACATAGCGTTGGTCAGGCCTATGAATACTAAACCCTTTGGTGGTACCCTTGAATCTTGATTGACACCCGTTTGTGTCAGTAGCCAAACTAACCATCCCTTCCAATTGGGGTCGGATGAATTGTATGAACCTTCATATATAATGTCATTCACTGTATTCTCACTACGTGATGTATAAATCTGCCAACCCTCAAAGTGTGTAGGTGAGGGAATCCGAGGTGTGTTCAACTCCTTAATCTTGGCTAGTCCAAGACAGGAAGTTTGTTGCACAGTATCGTTCTGGAAAATAATCTGCTGTGGTATGAGGCATGCTCTAAACAACACCTCAGTTCCCTGAACTTGCCAATCTTTAGTTCCCCAGACAGATTTTGTGTCTGTCATGTACCTCCAAAAGTCGAAACCTTGTAATGACAGCTGGGAAATAAAGGAAGCAGGGTATATCTCTTTCGTATTGGTGAGCATACTTTTCTTTGTAGGTGTAGGTGCAACCTTATAGTAATATGAGGTCGGGTCTGAAGTGTTAAACCCTGAAAAGTAAGCCAGTTTTTGTGCAAATTTCTGTGAACTACCTTTCGGTGAGCTTGGGCAATGTTCCCATTGATGGTAAGAAAAAACATTACGTGAAATACTTGCTTTGTGCAATAAATGATGACCATAGAGTTGGTAACAATACATGGATTCAAAATCTGATGTTTCATCATACAATTAATTTGTTTGAAAAAGCAGCACATTGTTCTAAATCAGACAGCAAGCTATTCACAGTTTCAAAGTCCCAATCATCAGAGAATGTACTGGAGGTGATGATATCATTCAAAGAAATGTTAAATACATGTGGGATTTTCTAAAGTTCAGTGGGACCAAATGCATCATAGGAAACCCTATCCCAAACTATTCCTTCAGGAACCAGAACTGTTGTAATGTTCACAAAGGACAGGTCTCTCTTTTCACAATGAGATGATGTAGGAGGTTTCAGGACCAAGTTGACATGTTGTACTGCTGAGTGTTCTGGGAGATAATGTCCAATTCAGAAGCAGGAAAAAGACAGTCCCTACCCCTAATCAGAGTACTAGGAACAGTAGACGAATTGCAATCCAGAGCTGTAGCCAGGGAGAAACAGTCTTTTTCAGCCGAAGGTAGATGTTATATACTTTTTCTTTGCGGGAAACAGAAGCTGGCAGTGACTTAGGTTCACTCGGATCCATTGAGAAGGTATCAAAATCGATGAAGTAGCCAGACGCTGTTCGATCCATCTTTGGTAGCTCAGTAGGTTTTGTGGAGCTGGTAGTTGATTCATCGTGAGACATGTTCACATATATGTCGGTATTAGGCCGAATTGAAATCTGTGTTTCATTTGTGTTTTGTTGTTGTTCAATTTCAATAGGCTCGAGTTCCATTCCATTGTTGGTAACTCCGTTACTTCGTAAAGTAGAATCTTCAAACGTTATTAGTCTTTCTGTCTGAACTTCCTGTATGGTAGCGAGAGATCCTCGATGGCTACCCAGGAGCCCACGCGGCCCGCTATTCAGTATCGGCCACATAGTGTGGTTTGATCAGATCAATGGAGACAAATCTCTTTTCTGTCTTTCCGGCAAGAGGCGGTAGAAGTACTGTTCTTGTTCCTTCGACAGCCGGTACAGGCTTTCTGTAAGACGGACCAAATTTTTTTGGGCCACAATCTTTTCTCTGACCAGATCCCCAATCTTTGGGACCCAGGCAGGCCTTGCCGAAAGTGCTTTAACTTCCCCAGAGGTGGCGCGTTTTACTTTGACTTTGCTTTGAAGTGCCTGGAATTCATTGAGTTCCTGTAAAACAGCCAAACGATCATTGATGTCAAATGCTTTTTCACCGCCACTGTGCTGTCACAATCGAGGTCCGGTACCAACATTCTCGTCCCAAACAGGACCTCGTATGGAGTACGGTCACCTAGCGAGTTTCTTGGCATATTATTTAGTGCCCTCTGGACCCCATATAGGTGATTGACCCAACTGCTACCCGAGCCTAATACCCTCGCTGTTAAGGATTGCTTTAAGTCCCGGTTTTTCTTTTCCACAATCGAATTACCCTTGGGATAAGGAGAGGAGTACAGCAATGCCACACCCAAACTTCCCATGGCTTCCTTGTAAGTCCGTGAGCTGAACGTAAGGTGCGAATTGCGTACGTACCTATGAAGTCTCGCAAATCCTTTAAAACAGTTTGGGCGTCAGCAGAGCGCTGGGGCCAAACCCACAGGAATCTACAGCATGAATCCACTGCCACCAAGAGGTACTTGTAAGCCCCATCAGATTGTAAGGGGCCACAGTGGTCCAAATAGACACATGCGAGAGGCCTGTCTGATATCAGTAGTGGTGTTTGTAGTGGACGTGCTACGGTGGAACCCTTCATCTGCTGACAGATGTCATACTTAAGGACAAATGCTTTTGTCTGTTTTGTTAGACCTGGCCACCAATAACGTTGTTTCAACAATGAAACTGTTGCAGTGATACCTGCATGTGCTGAGCACAGACCCTCGTGTGCAGCTAGTATTAAATCTAAACTGCGATCCATGTTTGGTATTACTCTATACCCCACTCCTGGAATTTGAGCTTACGGAATATTTTGTGCATTTAACTTGTAGGAGTACTTGAGTGGAAAAGCTTTTGGCAAGGTTGTGCTGGTTTTTTGTAAAGCAATGACAGCTACCATTATCTGTCCATCTACTCTCGTGCGAGAACGAGTGACTGCAGCTACGACAGCAGTTCGCACCGATGCCTTGGTGGCTTCATCAGTCAATGAATTCCTTTCAACATGCACTCCAACACGTTGATGACTCAGCTTATGGATCAGGTGAGCCCGTGGCAAGCCTTTTTACAGCTCTGCCACTTGTTCCCATAGCAGTTTATGCTTTATTGTGCAACCTTTTGAATCTTTGAATCCATTCTGACCCCAGAAGTTAAGATATTCATTGTATGACTGGACACAATAAAATGAATCGCACACAAAAAGTGTGGGGAATTCTCGATCCGTATTTTTTAGTGCCAATTACTAGGGTTTTTAGTTCTGCCAGCTGAGCCGTGCAATCTCCTAGAGACCGCGTCTGTGTATTGCTAGGACAGAACTTGCCATCCCGCATACGACCCTTTACAATCGCACACGCTGCGCTCTATTGTTGTTTACTTCCTAAGGCTGGCTGAGCTGAACCGTCGGTGTAAGGAACAAGTTACTTACCTTCGGTAACGCTTTTTCTGGTGTATACAGTATCTGCCTGTGGATTCCTCACCTTTTGAATTACCCTTGGGCCAGCATTCCACAGAAACTTTTTTCTTAGCTCTCCCATGTTGACGGGGACCTCACAATAGCACAACTCCATTCGCGACTCCATATGACATCATCCGAGCCATAAGAAGGAATATATGATGTTACTTAGCATACCGTTACTCCGCAGGTATTTACTTGAAGTTTTTACTTCGCAAATACCATTACTACGCATGATTTTAGTGCGCATGCTTTTACTTCGCAAATATATACAAATACATTAAAAATGCTTTTACTTCGCAGTTAATTACTACTAAGGCGTTATTGGTACTTTAAAACAAAAAATTAATCGTAATAGTAACCTATCCCCTGGCACGCACCCTCAACCCAAAAAATACCCCCTACACCCCAAAACCCTAACCCAACCTGACCCCTAAAATTACCCCAGCACCCCAAAACCTAAACGCACCCTGAACCCCAAAAATACCCCAGCACCCCAAAACCTTAAATGCACCCAGAACCCTAAAAATACCCCCTACACCCCAAAACCCTAACCCACCCTGACCCCTAAAAATACCCCTGTACCCCAAAATCTAAATGCACCCTGAACCCTCAAAATACCCCATGCACCCCAAAACCCTAACCCACCCTTACCCCTAAAAATACCCCAGTAGCCCAAAACCTAAATGCACCCTGAACCCTAAAATTACCCTACACCCCAAAACCCTAACCAACCCTGACCCCTAAAATTACCCCAGCACCCCAAAACCTAAACGCACCCTGAACCCCAAAAATACCCCAGCACCCCAAAACCTTAAACACACCCTGAACCCTAAAATTACCCCCTACACCCCAAAACCCTAACCAACCCCTAAAATTACCCCAGCACCCCAAAACCTAAACGCACCCTAAACCCCAAAAATACCCCAGCACCCCAAAACCTTAAATGCACCCTTAACCCTAAAAATACACCCTACACCCCAAAACCCTAACCCACCCTGACCCCTAAAAATACCCCTGTACCCCAAAACCTAAACGCACCCTAAACCCCAAAAATACCCCAGCACCCCAAAACCTTAAATGCACCCTTAACCCTAAAAATACCCCCTACACCCCAAAACCCTAACCCACCCTGACCCCTAAAAATACCCCTGTACCCCAAAACTTTAATTTGCACAGTAACTCCATTATGCGTAGTAAGTGCATGCTAAGTAATGGAACATGCGTAGTAAATGCATGCTAAGTAATGACATCTGCGAACTAAAATATGCGTAGTAATGGTAATACGAAGTAATGACCGCATAGTAAAGGTAGAATACCATAAGAAGACCTCGTTGACGTCAGTTCCACCCATGTTTTCGAATGGGTGACCCGACAACATTTCGCAAATACACACAGTATACAATACAAGCACCAATAAACACAGTATATCTTTCAAAGAAGAGAAGAGACTGAAAATACTAGACATATCATAGCAACAAGCTACATATCACTTCAAAAGACAAAAAAATACCAATCATGTTAAACTCAAAATTCTTTTCGATATAGGAAGGCAGACAACGCGGAGGTGGGTGGGTCAGAGAGGAATCTACAGGCAGATACTGAATCCACCAGAAAAAGCGTTACCGAAGGTAAGCAACTTGTTCTTCTGATGCATACATCTGCCTGTGCATTCCTCACCTTTTGAATTGAATCCCCAAGCAGTCCCGCTCCTGGAGGAGGGTGTCCGCCTACCTATACCAAAAAATATTGCAGCACAGAACGAGTAAAATGGCCGTCCCTCCTCACCTCTGAATCCAAGCAATAATGCTTTGCGAAAGTGTGGAGGGAGGCCCAAGTTGCCGCTTTACAGATGTCTACTACAGGGACACCTCTATCCAAAGCTGAAGAAGACTTAGCTCTAGTAGAATGAGCTTGAATACCTTCAGGAGGCTCCTTCTTGGTCAAGGCGTAGCAGATTTTGATGCACAAGATGATCCACCTGGACAGCGTTCGCTTATGGACAGCCTTGCCCTTCATTTTTCCCTTGTAACCAGCGAAGAGCTGGTCATCCAGTCTCAAGTCCTTGGTAAAAACTGACCAGCCTCCTGGGGTCCAGGCGATGAAGTCTCTCCTCCTGCTTGGAAGGGTGAGGATAGAAAGTAGGCAAGGTGATACTGTCCCAAGTGGGAGGGAGTAACCACCTTAGGCAGGAAAGCAACTCTGGTCCTGAGAACCATCTTAGCCGCAAAGATGGTGGTAAAAGGAGGCTCAGAACTAAGAGCCTGAAGCTCACTTACCCTCCTAGCAGAAGTATTAGCAATCAGAAAAACTGTTTTAACAGTAAGAAACCGCAACGGGCAACTATGAAGGGGCTGGAAGGGAGACCCCATAAAAAAAGTAAGAACTAAATTTAAGTCCCACTAAGGCATAATAAAAGGAGTGGGAGCAAATTTGTTAGTGAGACCCTTAATGAACCTCGTAACAATGAAGGCTGGTCTGGCAAACAAAGGAAGGCTGATAAAGCCGACAAATCCCTCAACAGTCGCCACAGCACAACTGTGCTAAAGAACGGCTGCTGGGCTAAAGAAAGAGAAAAATGAAGGACATCAGACAAATGGGCCCTCAAGGATTAATTGAACTCTCCCCACACCACCCAACAAATCTGGACCACCTACTGGAATAGACAGATTTGGTGGAGTATCTCCTGGACAATAAAATAACATCCACCGCATCCAGTTGGAGAGAGGGAAATAACTCCCCGTTCAAACTCCAGGCATTAAGGTGCAGGCTCTGGAGGTGGGGGTATAGAACCTGCCCCTGAGATTGTGAGAGGAGATCTGCCCTGAGAGGGAGACTGAGCAGAGGGTGCGATGAGAGATGAAGGTCTGTGTACCACACCTTTCTTGGCTAATCCGGGGCAATCAATATGACTTGGGCCCGGTCTTGGTGAATCTTCCTCAGAACCTGAAGAATCAAGGGTATGGGAGGAAAAGAGTGAAGAAGCTGTGAGCCCCAATCTAACTGAAAAGCCTCCACCAGCGCTCCCCACATCGGATACTGGAGACTGCAGAACGACGGGCAGCGCTCGTTCTCGTGAGTGGCAAACAGGTCCAACCTTGGAAATCCCCACATCTTGAAAATGTGATGAACTACCTCCGGATGAAGACGCCACTCGTGATCGGCCAAGCATTGCCGACAGACAGTCCGCAAGCACATTCAGCACCCCGGCCAGATGATTTGCAATCACACAAAGCTGATGGCCCTGAGCCCAGGACCAGAGTTGCAAAGCCTCTCTGCAGAGAGGATACGACCCTACTCCTCCCTGCTTGTTGATGTACCACATAGCTGTAGTGTTGTCCGTCAGGACCAGAACTGACTGACCTCAAAGAGAGGGAAGAAAGGCCTTGAGAGTGAAAGGTATCGCCCGCAATTCCAGAAGATTGATGTGAAGCAATCGTTCCTCTGGAGACCAAAGATCCTTGATCTCCAGATCCCCCAGATGTGCACCCCACCCCAGAGTGGATGCATCCGATATCACTGTGGCCACCGGAGGAGGTTGAAACGGCTCCCCTTGAGACAGGTTGCCTGCAACACTCCACCATAACAGGTCCGCTGCAGTGTCCCTGGAGATTCTGCTCACCTCCCCGAGATATCCCTTGTGTTGAAACTACTGCCTGCGGAGGCACCACTGGAGTGCCGTCATGTGCCAGCATGCATGGGTGACCAACAGTATGCAGGAAGCGAACAGACCGAGCAGGCGTAAAACCTTCAAGACCGGAACATCCGATCAATCCTAAAACAGTGGGATCATATCCTGAATGTCGGAAATCTTCTGAGGAGGCGGGAAAGTCCGACTCAGAGTAATGTCCAGAACTGCCCCTATGAACAGGTTACGCTGTGAGGACACCAGGTGAGATTTGGGCACATTTATCAAAAACCCAAGTTGAATAACAGTCGTGTTGTTACTTGCAGATGATGCAGGACCATTTCTGGCGACTTGGCTTTGAGCAGCCAGTCATCCAGATAGGGGAATACAGGAATCCCCGATCTTCAGAGATGAGCTGCCACCACCACCACCTTCGTGAAGACCTGAGGTGCGGAAGTAAGACCCAAAGGAAGGACCGCAAACTGATAATGATGAGATCCCACCGTAAAATGGAGATACTTCCGATGAGACTTCAGGATAGGAATGTGAAATACGCATCCTGCAAATCGATCAACACCATCCAGTCTTCCTGCTGCAGCGCCAGAAGAACCTGAGCTAGGGTCAACATCTTGAACTTTTCCTGTTTGAGGTAAAAATTCAAAATCCTGAGGTCTAGGATCGGCCGCAAATGACCGTCCTTCTTGGGAATCAGAAAATACCGGGAGTAGCACCCCTGACCTCTTTCCTGCTCTGGAACAATCTCTATCGCACCTTTTTGTAACAGGGACTTGTTGCAAAAGCATCAGATGATCCTCCGAACACTATCCCTGGTGAGGAGGGTAAGGAGGGGGAAACTCCCGGACAGGAAGGGCGTACTCGTTTTCTATAAGATTTTAAATACAAAGATCTGACTTAACAGATTTCCAATTTTGTAGAAAATGGGACACCCGACCTCACACAGGACCCACATGCTCCAAGATGGGGGATCTAGAGCTGCTTCCCTATGAAACCAGAGGTGGGGACAGGGGAGAAGGAGGAAGAGACCTGTTTGCTAGCAGCCTCTCGTAGCCGACCTCTTTCTTTCCCTCTGTACGACCGATGCAGAGGGTTCTGCTGCTGCTGTCGTCACGAAAAGGAGCCGCCTTCCGAAAGCCCCAGAACGTCTGGAAACCAAAGCCCCTAGGCTGTGCCTGCAAGCCTAAGGACCTAGGAGTAGCCCTGCTATCCTTGAACCGCTGTAAAGCAGAATCAGCCTTGGTTCCAAAGAGCCTTGATCCGTCAAATGAAAGGTCCAACAACGTGGCCTGGACGTCCGGAGAGAATCCTGATCCTCTCAACCAGGCAGGCCTCCTAGTCACCACCGAAGAGCCCATCACCCTGGCAACTGAGTTAGCCGTATCAAGGCCAGACTGGATGACCTGACAGGCTGCCGCCTGCGCATCTGTCAATAATTCAGCGAAGTGACCCTGGACATCCTCTGGCAACTTAGGTAACACTTCCTTGGCTGAATCCATCAATGCATGGATAGAACGCCCCATCAAACATGTGGCATTGGTTGACTTCAAGGCCATGCTGGCCAACGAGAACACCTCTTTGCGGATTGCTCCAACTTTTTGGAGTCCCTATTCCCTGGAGTAGAAGGAAAAGAACCAGCAGACTGTTTTGAAGAACAAGACGCTTGTACCACAAGGCTCTCAGGTGAGGGGTGCGATGATAAAAATGCTCGGTCTTCCGGAGCCACCTTATAGCGCCTTGCCACTGACCTTGGAACAGCAGGGGCAGACATTGGCTTCTGCCATACATCCAAAATAGGATCCGTCAGAGCCTTGTTGAAAGGGAGAAAAGGCTCCACTGCAGAAGGAGATTGCAGCACCTCTGTTAAAAGATTAGATTTGACCTCTGCCGTTGGTAACTAAGTCCAGGAGGTCAGCAGCCTTTCTAATGACCGAATGATAAGAGGCCACATCTTGAGAGGGAAGAGCTTTTGGAGAGGGGAGCTCCACTCTGGCGAAGTCTCAAGCCCACTGGCCTCTTGCAGTCCTGCAAAGTCATCCAAGGGGTCTAAAATATCCCCCTCCTCAGCCTGCTCCTCCTGAAATTCCTCTTCTTCCAGGAGTCTCTGGGCCTCGCTCCTCGATGAAATTTTCGGAGTCGGCGGAGCCAAACGCGGCGCCGGAGACCTCGGAGCCGGCGTTGACAGAGGACCTTCAGAAGCGGGCAGAGGCGCCGACCAAAGTCGAGAAGACGCCCGACCGGAGCCCTACGCCGCCGGAGAATAGTCTAACCTTCCCTCCTGAGAAAGCATCGGCGTCGAGAACCTCAGTGTCAGGAGAGGCCAAGACGGAGTCATCGGCATGAACGGAGCCTGGGCATACTGTTGGGGAACGCCCAAATTAAATGACAGCTGGCGCGCCGGATGGGTTAGCCGCCCTGGCAAACATGCCATACATCGCATTAAGGAAATGCAACGGATCCGCACCTGGAGTCGGAAAAGGTGGATACGGGTCCGGAACCGCCTGACCTGAGAAAGATCGGGGTCGTGGAACAGGCTCTGCTTGAGGCGCCGGAGACGCCAGATCCGGGATTGGAGTGTCCACAGGTACAGGAGACTCCCTTCTTGGTGTCGGAGAGTCCCTCGGCACTGGAGAACTTCTCGGTGTCGAAGTGCACACAGGAGACATCTGCAGCGAAGGAGAGACATCATCCTTCCTATCATGACTTCGGACCGTGGACACTGTCTTCGACAACTTCTCCTTCGAGGAGCGATGTTTGGACCCGTGTCGTCTTTTTCTTGTGCTTCTTAGACGACCTCAAGGTGTGCAGAGTCGGCGACTTCGACCTCGACTTGGTCCTTTTCCAACCCCTCGTCTCCTTGTTCGCTTGGGCCATGAACAATTTAGCTTGCCTTTCCTTTAAGCCTTCGGATTCATCCGACGGCAAGAAGAACACTCTTCGACGCTGTGGTCCGAAAACAAACACCAAAAGTAGTCTTCATGGGGGTCTGTAACCGACATATGGCCCCCACATTCCCTACAGGGTTTAAAGCCAGGCTTCTTCTGAGTAGCCATGATCGACAAAACAGTTTCTGGACAACTGCAACAAAGTAGTCTACAAGGAAATGGAGGGACCTAGAAAAAACCGTTACGGTCGACGGCATGGAAAAAAGGGAACTGACGTCAACACGCCGACGAGGTCTTCTAATGGCTCTGATGACGTCACACGGAGTCATGCTATTGTGACGTCCTCGTAGATGTGGGAGAGCTAAGGAAAACGTTTCCGTGGAATGCTGGTGCAAGAGTAATTCAAAAGGTAAGGAATCCGCAGGCAGATGTATCCATCAGAATTATATATTCATACTGATCTAGAGGCATTATTTCATTCGGGAGAGGATATTCTTGTTCGTACTGCAGAAATGCTTGTGTTTTTAATGTAAGATCAAATTTATAGTCTACATCTATTGCAGTAAGAGAATTAGCCCATTGTATCCAGCACAGGTGCAGTGCTTTAGCGTTAGGAATGCTTGCTTTAGTAACAGCTTCTAAGGTTGGTACTGAAGTTTCGACAATTATTCGTTTCCACTGAGCCAGTGCTCTTTCTCTCACTACAGCAGTCTGTACTGCTGTCAATATTTTTCAGTTGATGCAAAACGCATTTCAGCGTTTGTGTACAAATGTGATTTGTATGCAATTTGTACAGTTTCTCCTTCATTGAAGGTGAGGTAAGTGTACCCTGATTGACCCACGATTATACGGATCACCAGATTCGTAGTGTTCACACCCGTGTGTAAGTGTTTGGAAGCTATCATGTCAGCTTGTAAGGAACAAAGAATTTCTGCATGTTCCTGTGTCCAATGTTGAACTGAGAAATCAGGTCTAATTAAGTCGTAGAAAGGTTTTAATCTTTCTGCGTAATCCAAAATGTATGTTCTGCCAAAATTTAGGAATCCTAAAATGGGTTGCAAATTTTTCAGAGTCTTTGGAGGTTGGAGCAGCACACACTTTTCTAAAAGTTTGTTGCAAGGCTTTTCCCTTCACTTGAGAGCTCATATCCCAAAAATAGGACACTGAGATGGGCAATATTTTATTTTTTAAAGTTAAATTTGTAGCCCTCAGCGGCGAACCCTAAAATGATGTTATTCAACCCTGGCCAAATTATCCAATAATTCATCGTCCGTCAGATAAATATCATCTACATAGGACAATGCCTCCTCCACAAAAGTTTGAAGCAACTCTGATACTCTTGCTGAGAACAACCAGGGGCTATTCTTATACCCTTGGGGCAGTCGAAAGAATTGACGCTGGGAGCCGAGGGGCTGAGAATGCTG
The DNA here is from genome assembly GCA_963921515.1 of Calotriton arnoldi. Classification (NCBI taxonomy): domain Eukaryota; kingdom Metazoa; phylum Chordata; class Amphibia; order Caudata; family Salamandridae; genus Calotriton; species Calotriton arnoldi. The sequence continues at coordinate 4,305,451 of CAWUFW010000135.1, read as the reverse complement.
TCAAATATCTGCTTACAAGCACTATATTTTGGCAGAAGAATTCATTTGAGATATCAAGTGTTTTGTATTTTTTCCGCAAAATATTATTCATCAATGCATTTTGTACTGCAAATGTTTTTGTGCATGTGTTCAAATACCTGTAGTATAAAATTAGACGGTATGAATTGTCGGGTTTTGCTACTGGAAAAAAAGGATTGTTTATTGGAGAGGTGAAATTCTCTATTACACCTTGGTATTCAAGTTGATCTAAGGTCTCCCTGACTTATTTTTTCGCGTCAGGTTTTATTGGGTATTGTCTTTGTGGAGTTGGAGTATATCTTACTGGGATTTCATGGTGAGGTGACTCAGCATCCCACCCTACATGATTGCGGTATAATGCAGGAGCTAATGCTACCGCCCACTCCAGCGCGTATGAGTGTTTTAGTGATTCTGGAAAGAGGTCAGAGAAGGCTGGTAAAATTACCATTTCTCCTTTTGTTTGGGCAGTCCATAAACTCAGGCGGCCAATCTTTTTCTGCTAAAAGAATGCCGTATCCAAAAGACAGGTTCTCCCAAAAGAGAGACTCAACTTTCCTGGGTTTGTCCCCCTCCATTTGGAGTGTTGTTTCTTATAACTGATGTGGAACTGATGTGGAACACTTACCCTAGTATCAGGTGTCTCCACCGTGATATATTAATTCAACACCGCTGTCACCAGAAATTCCATCAGGTTCTGGCGAGCTATTGTTACTTCTGCTGCGCTGTATAGCAACGTCAGAGCCCATTCCCCATTCAGAAGTTGAGTCCCTCAGCAGCCTCGGCATTTCGTACTTTATGGCCAGCTGCTTTCTTCTTTTTAAATTGAGATTTTGGTTTATCGTCTTTTTTGATATTATAGTCCGAAGTACAATGTGTATCTCTGGACATTGTTCGCTCTTCTGATCTGATCTGTGTTCTGAACGTCCTTTCCTCTCTGAGTTTTTTGATGAACCCTGAAAGGAACGAGAGGAACATGTATCAGTATCCCGATACCTGTCAGGTTTTTTAATTTTATCTAATTCCTAAGGTTATACCTCCTTTCGGAGGGCTCCCGTCGAGGAGAACCACCCCTTGATTGTGATCTATTCTGTCTATTTTTTTTGTTTACTATCCCAATTCTTTTTTGAGGAATCAGGTGCTTGCTTGGTGTTATCCTTTTCAGGACTGCACATTACTTGTGGTTTTATAGCTCTGGCTCCCAAATTATCTCTACCTAATTCGGCGTATGTGCCTTCGATAATTTTTGGTAATTATTGCTCCTATTGTGCAGAAGTGCATTCCCTCAGGCGTTGGCATATAGCCACCGCTGTTGCCTCCCCTTTTATGTCTGCTAACGTAATTGTAGATACCTGGGAAAAATTGCCTAATTATTTCATCCCCAAATTCAGAGCAGGTTCTGCTCCATACTCATTCTGCATTTGTCTTAACACTTCTGGTATCACTGCTATTGAAGGGATACAATGAGTTCTGGTTTAGATGGCAGCGAAAACTGTACCCTAAGTGGTACAATCTTCTATCAGAGGAGCTATCCCCATCGGCAAGCATATCATCAGTATTCTGTGCTTTTCTTGTGGGCCTGTGTGTGGAAACGCTGCCTCTAACTGTGCTATTTTCTATGCTATCCAGAAGGGCATTTGCTCACGTTTAGTGGGCATTCTTCCCATAACTGCTTCAGTGTTTGTGGGGTAATTTTAGTTGCAGTCCATTGTAGTTGACCTGCCGGGGTAATTTTAGTTGGTTGAAGTGTGAGTGTTCTCAAAACGAACTGTGTCAGATTTCTGTAAAGTTTTATTATTTCTTTATGAAGTGCGCGTAAGTCTGCGCTCGGTGTGTAAGCCGCTAGGACCGGCCAAGTCACTCAGTTTCTGCTGAGCGGACCGAGTCTTACTTTATCTGTGGTGTGTGGGAGGGCGCCTTTAAACCAGTTTATATGCTCCTGGTAACTGAGCGGAACTTCAATCTCCTTGTATGGACAATATTCTTCCGGTGTTTCATCCGGGGTGTAAGAATGAAATGTATTTGTGCGTGCAGCTGCAGGTGGGAATTTAACCCATGAATAGAATACCTCCGTCGTGAATGACTCGTGTACTTCAATCACAAATGTTACAGTCCCACCTAATGCTGAGACTCCAAACTCTACTAGTTTTAAAGTAAGTGCATTTCTTACATTTTCTGAAATCTTTATTGCACCTTCCTGCTCTGCATCCCCCCGCTGCATTTGCATGTAATGCTGGCGCAGCGTGCTCTTCGACAGACATCGTTGAAAGATTTTCAAGGAAAAGGAGATAAGGTTTTATGCACAATGTAGGGAACTATAATCCTCTCAAGATGAAAAAAACCTAAAGCCAATACATAGAAGATATCTACTCAGCTGTGGCAGATTTTTTCCCTTCCCACATCAGACTTCTCTGGGTAAATGTGAGAAGGGGTCTCTGAGAAAGCACGACTGAACTACTCAGATTTGACCATTAAATAAGAACCAAACTAACGTTGGTGGCGCCATGTTGTGTAGTTCCTACAAATCTATATAGGATCTGCTCGTTTAGACAACATAAACTAATTGATTGATGTCCTGACTGATTCCAGACACCCCCAAAGGACATGTTAGTCTGTTAGTTCAGCCAGCTCACAGTGCCACTATGAGCCCCTCTTACCAAGGACCGAATAGCTTCTGGCAACTATTGAACACGTCAACCCTGATCCCTCAGGGATCGTGGAAAGAGTACAGTACGTTTCGCTCAGTCACTCGTGCTTACTTTGTCTCAGAAATATACACAGGATAAACAGTGGGGACGTTTTCCAATAAGCATTTATTGAACCAGCGTCATTCTAGTATAAAATAAGTGTGCTGCAACAACCATAAGACAGAAACAGATATATACGGTTATAAGCACCAATAGAGTAAAGAAAAGGTAGAATTCTACCATAGTGCTAAAACAATGAATATAGGCAGGCATATGAATACATGACAGTAATAATGCATACTTCTACGATGCGAACCCTAACTAGATGTACCTAGGTGTATCTAGCATGTATGTAGGTGTAAGCCAAGAATCCCCTTAGGATAAAGCCAACCCTATTACCTGATGTGAGGGAATGAAGGACCCCGTCATTGGTCTCAAGATGGATACCCCGTGAGGGATGTCAGACCACTGCGTGCTGGAATGTCTGCGTGCAGGAACCTCAGCGTCTCGTGTCAGCATGGAAGTCTTTCTCCTCTGGTTTGCCCAGCGAAGATGTAGTGCTTATACACCAGAAAGGTACCATCAGGGGTTCTACCGAAAAGTGTACTATGGGCATGTCGGGCAAGGATGACGATAGAGGTGACCTTTATACAGAGTTATTATGCAGAAGATGGTAATCCTGCTGTGATACTGAGAATCCGCATGCATAATACATTAGGCTAGTTTTCGGAGAAAATCGCACAACAGTCACGTAGCACCTAACTAGGTAAAAGGTCAGCGTTAGACCCGTTATATAGAACAATGGTAGGACAGATGTAGGTAAAAGGTCATATAACTATCTAGGCCTATATTGGGGTACATTGGGGTTCATAACACCCGGGATAATTCGAAGGTAAGGAATCTGCGGCTCAAAGTCTCTACCAGATGCTATAAAGATGTAACTGTGAATGGCAGGTAGACCTGAATAGGCAAGGAAGGCTCGTTTGAGGTCAGCAGAAGGCTAGAGACTGGTAATATACTATTGCCACCCCACCGTCAAATGCTGCTAGACAGGTCTTTTAAGCTGCATATAGCACTTAAGGGCACACTTGACAAGGCAGAGACTAGGATGACAGGACAACTCTTGTTGCTCCACTGTCTGGTTGCTGAAGACACTGCTTTTGTCCTACTTGACTTCAGTTTCTAGGTTTGTCCATTTCCTGCAACTGCCCAGCGGCAAGAAGACCTGGACTGGACTTTGCTGCTGGCCTCTGCCTGGCACCCTGTGAGTCTCTATGTGCCCCTGCTGAGGTCCAGGGGGGCTTTAGAAGTGTACTTCTGTGGTGGATTGGAACTTAACAGACTAAGTTATAGGGTAAAACCTTTGACCAGGACGGACCTAGTTGGGTGTATCTGACACGTGCTCCATCACTGCCAGCCTCAAACTGCTCTAGATTCTTGTTTACCGTTGACTGACATTTTCGCTTTATGATTTTTGGCACTATTTCTACTTAAAACTTTAAAAAATTGTATCTTTGGTTCCCCTTAGGGATTTTTGTCACTTTGGTGTTATTTTGTTTATTTAGTTTTACTCGACTTTTTTAATTTGAGCTGAGATTTTTTATTTTTTAGCACTGCATAAGTACTTTATACATTTCCCTGTGCCATAACTACCATGTGGTTAAGCTCAGGTTAATTTAGTGACTTTAACAATTCACCCTGATAAGGACTGCTATTTTTCCTTTAAGTGGGCTGTGACCCAACCTATATAATACTCCAATTTATTACAGCAATCACGAAAAGTACACGTTTGCAAACCTTGTATGGACTATTAGAACACTTAACAGTAACTGTTGTGTACTTTCGCGTTTCTTGTTCTTTTTTTTTGTAAACTCTTTCTTAAGCAGTTGGTTGTCATCAACACATCATAGACAGTATTATATCAAAGCAGTATTGACCACTCACAGGGTGCCTAACATCAACAATTGCCCGATGCCCCTCCCTTCCCCCTGGTCTCTCTACTAGTCTACTATCCACTAGGGGGATAGAGGACGGCTGCCTCTCTGCTAGGCTGAGCTCCCCCTCCCCTCCCTGGTTACCCCACCCCACCGGAACCACTGTATTTCATCCATGGCCCCCAGATCTTTTCATATTTACGGGGGCTACCCGGGCCCGATTGGTGTCAGTTGGCGGAGCGAGAAACCTATCTAAATAGTCTTTCCACTCTTTTACCGTTGGGGAACTATTTGCCCCCAATAGTCTGGCCAAGTTACGTTTCGACACCACTGCTGCCATGAACAACTTTTTGCTGGGGTATTTTTCCCAGTTCTTGTCCCCCATAACACCCAGGAGGAGCCATCTTGCATCTAGTTGGACTTCAAGTCCTGTTACTTCCTGCATTACCTTTATAATCTTACTCCAAAAGTACTGAATTGAGGGGCATTCCCAGATCATGTGGTAGAAGGTGCCACAATCCTTCCCGCACTCAGCTGAATCAGAGTGGCCCATCCTATGTATCCTGGACCGGGAGAGGTATGATCTATGTAGCACACGAAGCTGCACTAGGCGAATCGGGCCCGAATGGCTCTCTCTCTAGGACTTTGGACCGCCTCCCCCCACTCCTTATCGCCGAGTGGACCTATGTTCTTCATCCATGCTTTCCTCCAGTGGGTGAGGGGGTCTGGTGAGTTATTCGTGATTTTTTTTATAAATGAGAGAGACTGCTTCCGTTGGCATAGGGTCAAGAAGCAATCGGTCTTCCATAGGGGAGTAGTCCGGTAGCTGCTCGCCTTCGGGTAAATGGCAATGCAGAGCGTGCTTAAGTTGCAAATATCGGAATGTCTCCCCCTGGGTTAGGTCATATTCCTTTTGTAATACTTCGAAGGTTAATAGCGAGCCCCCTCTCCCTACGTCACCTAGTTTATCTATGCCAATTACGTGCCACCTTACATGACTACGTAGCTTCTTAACTTCTCTCAAATTATCGCTCTCCCACCACAAGGTTTCTGCTGTGAGCTTGTTATGCCACCCCAGATGTCGATTAGTAGCCTCCCACGCCTGCTGTTATGCCACCCCAGATGTCGATTAGTAGCCTCCCACGCCTGCAGCACCGCTAGCGTGTGGAATGGCAGCATTCCTTTCTTTGCCTTGCTGTAGAGGAGTGACGGGTATCCTCCCATACCCATGGCCCAGTGATCCGCCGGGTTGTCCCTCCCTCCAAACACCCAGTCATTCACTACGACTAAGAGGGATGCCCAGTAGTACGCCTGAAGGTCCGGTACTGCATACCCTCCGTCAAAGACTCCCTGCTGTAGTTTTACCAGGGATATACGTGCTGCTCCTCCATCCCTTAGCAGCGCCCTCAGTATAGTGTTAATTTGATTAAAGTAGTCATCTGGGATCTTGTACAGGGTGTTTTTGAAACATGTACAAAAGGCGTGGAAGGGTCATCATTTTGAAAAGGGTAGTTCTTCCCATGAGGGAAATGGGAAGCGAGCGCCAGTGGGCTGCATCTGTTTGAAGGCGTTCCATCTGGGGGAGCAAATTGTGAAGCAAGAAGTCCCTTTCTGCTCTGCATATATAAACCCCCAAGTGGCGGAATCCCTCCCCGACTACCCTGACCGGGCAACGGATGGGCATGTCTAGATCACCCTCTGTGAGCGGCTAAATTACTGATTTATCCAAGTTTATCTGGGATCCAGAATAGGTCCTGAAGAGAGAAAAAATATAGAGAACTCTTGGTATCGAAGAGCGGGGTCTGGTCACGTAAAGCAGGATATCGTCTGCGTATAAAGACATTTTTTCCGCCCATTCTCCATCCCCCGTGATTCCTCTAATCAAGGGATCTCCCCGTATCCAGGCTGCCAAGGGGTTTCTTGTTCTTTTAAGAGTGTTCCAATGTTTAACAAGGGTTTATGTTAGGGGCCCCAAATTCATCATTTTATAGTACTTTTTTACCATTTTTGTGCATTGTGTACTTTTACTACGGATTTTCGGCTTTTATATATAAATTATTTTACAGTGACAGTCACCACTGTGAAGTTCTATGTAAGTCACAGTTTTCATAGGAAGATAGTTTTTGGTTATGCAAATAACTTTGTTGCCATTTGACAAATTCTCAAATCTTCAAAAAAAATAATAATAATAATTAAAAACAGTCTTATCCACCTCAGTTGCTTCCTGGATAGTTTCAAGGTGATTCGTCACGCACGTTTTTAGAAAAAGGGGGTCAGAAAAAACATTTTCCCATAGGAAAAACTGACATTTTCCCTAACTATAACGTCCTTTTAACCTTTGGTGTTTAGTGAAAAACATTGTATATATATATATACTACCTACTGGCGGTCGCCAGTAGGTAGTTATAGTTAAGACCTCGTTTCTATTCAAAAAGCGTTTAACTTTGGCGTAGTTTGATGAATCTTCGTAAAATTTTCAAAACTAGTGGCCCGCTCCGGTCAGCTCCCGTCTTTAAAGTTTCAGGGTGATTCGTCAAGCGGGGGCAGAGAAAAAAGGGGGGTCCCAAAACGCGTTTTCCCCATGTTAATTTCAAAAGGAAACTTTAGACAAAGCTACAACCCGAACTGCTGAACGGAATTACACCAAATTTGGCAAAAAATTAGCCCTTGGTTCAGAAAGAGCCCTTTTTGTTAAATGGTGTAAATCCGTTCAGTAGTTGCTGAGAAATTAAAGAAAAGATAACTTTCGATATCTGGGCGGAGCCTAACCACACAAGCACGAGCTTGCCTCCGATTGGCTGCCAACACTTCAAACCAGGAAGTGTTGGCAGCCATCTTGTGCCTCGGACACAGGGAGAAATAAAAAGGTAAAATAAAGATAAAAAAACAAGAAAAGGGGGCAGGGTAAAAACACCCCGACCCCCCAGGCCCAAAAAAAGCATTAAAAAAAAAATTAGGGCGGGGTCGCGCCGGGTGCGCGAATCCGTCGGAAAATTTAAAAAAACTGGCCCTGATGGGGTTGGGATCCCCAGGGCCCCAAAAAAGTAAAAAAAGGGGGGGGGGCCACACAGCCCCCCTTGTACAAAAATAAAAAAAAAGCCGGCATCTCTCTGGAGGCCACGCCCCCTTTCTCCACCACTCTGCAAACGCGCCCCCAGCGCGTTGTTAGTTGGGGAATTAATTCTCCTTGAATACTGAGGGTCCCTGGGGGCCAACTAGCCCACTAGGTACCTCCAATATGCGCCACAGAGCTGCGTTGCAGAGAGGTGGTCCGAAGCCACGCCCCTTTTACACCTCTCTGCAACGCAGCTCTGTGGCGCTTACTGGAGGTACCTGGTGGGCTAGTTGGCCCCCAGGGACCCTCGGGATTCAAGGGGACTTAATCCCCCAACTTACAACACGCCAGGGGGCGCGTTTGCACAGTGGTGGAGGGAGGGGGCGGGGCCTCATGAAAAGTGTGCAAACACGCCCCCTGGGGCGTTGTAAATTGGGGGACTAAGTCCCCTTCAATCCTGAGGGTCCCTGGGGGCCAACTAGCCCACCAGGTACCTCCAGTATGCGCCACAGAGCTGTGTTGCAGAGAGGTGGTCTGAGGCCACGCCCCTTTTTACACCACTCTGCAACGCAGCTCTGTGGCGCATATTGGAGGTACCTGGTGGGCTAGTTGGCCCCCAGGGACCCTCAGCATGCAAGGGGAATTAATTCCCAAACTAACAACGCGCCAGGGGGCGCGTTTGCAGAGTGGCGGAGAAAGGGAGCGTGGCCTTTGTCTACATTTCAGCAATCGCACTGCATGGGGCTTACTGGAGGTAAGAGGTAGGCTAGTTGGCCACTAAAGGACCCCCCGCAGCGAAGGGGACTTCAATCCCCATCCAAGAGTGCGCCAGGGAGCGCGTTTGTAGAGTGGTGTGTAAAGGGGGCGTGGCCTGCTCTTCGAACTTAGCAATGCTGCTGTGTGGGACTTACTGGAGGTAATAGGAGGGGTAGTTGGCCCCCAAGGATGTCCTTGGAGGCCAACTACCCCTCTTGTTACCTCCAGTAAGTCCCGCACAGTGGGATTGCTAAGACGTCTTCGGAGGCCATGCCCCCCTTTCTCCACCATTCTGCAAACGCGCCTCCTGGCAGACTACGGGATGGGGGATGAAGTCCAATTTACTCCTGAGGGACTTTGGGGGCCAAGAAGTCCTACTGGTACCTCCTGTAAGCCCTACGCACCGGAATTCCTGAGCGCTGGTCGGAGGCCCAGCACCCTTTCTCCACCACTCTGCAAACGCGACTACTAGTTAATGAAGTGTTTGCAATGCAATAGGTTTCGCATTTGCGAGAATTAGAGCTATTGGCGTAAATGCAAAAGTTTTTTACTAATGTTTTTTTGGAGTGGAGTAGATGTACGTTGTGTGTAGTGGAATTATGTGGTATGTTGTGCAGTGAAATTATGTGGATAGAAAGTATGTGGTATTTAGTGTATAGGAATTATGTAGAGTGGGATTATGTGTTATGGAGAGTAATTATGTGGTATGGTAGTCTGTGTTGTGGAGTGGTAACCTCAGGTTTAGTCTTCCTCGTTTCCATAGAAGCTCAACTATGAACTCAGTGTGACAAAAAAAGATGGAATCACTGAGGAGCACTTGTGGACCTAGTCAGAGGTATGAGCAGGGCTACTGGAATTATGTGACTGTTTGGCTGCACCGACTTTCGCACAATTATACATTTTCTGCATTAGCCACATAATTCATCATCTGCACCCTAATCTGCAGATTTGAACAAAAAAAGCCTTGTTTCTAGCTGAAACGGGTCAAACGTTACCAAAATTGCAGCGACAAGTGTTACAGCGTGGTGGAAGGCCCTTTGTAAACCTAGAATGGTCACGTGTTACTTATTGCTAAATGTGGTGCAAGCCACTCTTGCTTCCCTCTGCGCCTCTCTTGCCTCTTTCTGCATTTCTGTTGCTTCTTTCTGCACGTTTCTTTCTTTATCTGCACTTCTCTTGACCTCATTCTGCAAATCTCATGTACTTTCTGAACCTCTCTTCCCTCTTTCTGCACCTCATTTGCTTCTTTCTGCACCCCTGTTGTCTCTTTCTGCACTCATCTTCCCTCTTTCTGTACCTTTCCTGCCTGTTTTTGCATCTCACTTGCTTCTTTCTGCACTTTTCTTGCTTCTTTCTACACCTCTGTTGCTTCTTTCAGCAATTCTCTTGCCTCTTTGTGCACTTCTCTTGCCTGTTTCTGCACCTCTCTTGCCTCTTTTTGCACCTCTGTTGGCTCTTTCTGCACCTCACTTGCTCCTTTCTACACTTCTCTTGCCTCTTTCTGCACCACTGTTGCTTCATTCTGCACTTTCCATGCTTCTTTCTGCACCTGTCTTGCTTCTTTCTGCACCCCTGTTGTCTCTTTATTTACCTCTTTTGCCTTTCTGCACTTTTCTTGCCATTTTCTGCACCTCTCTTCCCTCTTTCTGCACCTCATTTGCTTCTTTCTGCACCGCTGTTGTCTCTTTCTGCACTCGTCTTCCCTCTTTCTGTACCTTTCCTGCCTGTTTTTGCACCTTACTTGCCTCTTTCTGCACTTCTCTTCCTTCTTTCTGCACACCTCCTGCCTCTTTCTGTACCTCTCTTGCCTCTTTGTGCACCTCTCCTACCCCTTTTGCCTCTTTTTACACCTCTGTTGGTTCTTTCTGCACTGCTCTTGCTTCTTTCGGCACCTGTGTTGCTTCTTTCTGCACTTCTCTTGCCTCCTTCTGCACCTTTTAGTTAGAGGTAGTTTTAATCCCCCTGCCTTATTATGTACTAGGGCCATACAGAGGAGGTCATGCCAATCACAGGGGTACCCCAACCCATAGTGTACCCTAGTGTATGTAGGTGTTTTCACTGTATTCTAAGTGTCTTTCAGCATAGCACTGGCTCCGGACCTTGTTAGTCAACGTCAGTTACCACCAGTACCGGTCAGCAAAAAGTTGGGGGCACAGGAAGACTTTGCAACAAGGCCTCTTTCTGCTCCTGTTGGTTCTTTGTGCACATCTCTTGCTTCTTTCTGTACCTTTCTTCGTCTTTCTGGGCTTCTGTTGCCTCTTTCTGCATTTCTCTTGCTTCTTTCTGCGCCTTTCTTCCTCTTTCTGCACATGTCCTACCTTTGTAGGCATAGTTAGAAATCATCATTTAAAAAACCTTTGAAATTAACTGAAACAAAACACAGGTTTCAGGGACGTTATAGTTAGAAATTAGCATTTAAAAAACCTTTGAAATTCGCTGAAAAAACCACAGGTTTCAGGGATGTTATAGTTAGAAATTAGCATTTAAAAAACCTTTGAAATTCACTGAAAAAACCACAGGTTTCAGGGACGTTATAGTTAGTTGGACATTTCACTCGTACAAAACCAGAGAAATTCGGCCGCTATAGTTAGTTCAGCTAACTATAACTCGCGCCCCGCAATGCACTGCTGATGATGTCATATATTACATCATTCATGACATGGTCAGTGACATCACTGATTACATCTATGACATCACTGATGACATCATCCAGTGACTGTTTCTGTAAAGTTTAAATATTTTTTATATATATATATATATATATATATATAGGTCAAGGTGTATTGAAGAAGGAGTGGGTGTAAAGTGTCTGAATGGATGATTTAGTAGGTGCGTGACTGACTGTATAAGTGAGTGATTAAATGCGTCTTACTGAATGCATGGGTTAGTGACTGATACAGACATTCACACAGTTTAGTTTGTCAGTTGGTGTGTAAGCAGTTGCATGGGTTGGTGAGTAGCTACATGAGTGTCTATATGGGTTATTGATTGGTTGCCTGAGTGTTTGTATGGGTGCCTGAGTCTCTGTGTGGGTGGGTAGGGGGAGTGTGACTTTGTGCATAGATGTGTGAGTGGGTGATTCACTGGGTGTATGGGTTCAAGAGTGTGTCTGTGAAGGGCTGTATGGGTGAGTGAGTGTGTGTATGGCTGTGTTGGTGAGTGAATGGATGTCTCAGTGATATATGTGCGAGTAACTACATATGTGAAAGGCAGTATATGTGAGTGTTGGAGTATATAAATGACTATATGTGAGAGTGAGTGATTGTGAGAGTGGCTGTATGAATGAGTGTGTGCTTGTGTCAGTGATTGTATAAGAGAGTAAATATGTGTTAGTATCTGTATGAATAGGTGAGGTGGTGTGTGTATAACTGTATAGGTGAGTAAATGGGAGTGTGATTGATTCTTTACATGACTGACTAGGTGTGTGAGTAACTATGGGTGAGTGGCGGTGTGTGAGTGTCTGTATAGGTGTATGAGTGCATATGATAGTGCTGTATTGATGAGTGACTGCATGTATGAGTGACTGTATGGGTGGATGTGTGTGTAGACCTAGGAATCAGTGAGTGAGTATGTAGTAACTGGTGTTGGTGTGTCTATGGTTTCAAAAATGGCAGTCTGTATTTTAGAGTGGGTGTATCAAAGGTTATATTAGAGTGTGAGGAGGGGCATCAGATTATCCCGTGGATGATGTCATCAGTGATGTCACTGACCATGTCATGAATGATGTAATATGTGACGTCATCAGCAGTGCATTGCGGGGGCGCGAGTTATAGTTAGCTGAACTAACTATAACGGCCGAATTTCTCTGGTTTTGTACGAGTGAAATGTCCAACTACCTATAACGTCCCTGAAATCTGTGGTTTTTTCAGTGAATATATATATATATATATATATATATATATATATATATATATATATATATTACCTACTGGCGGTCGCCAGAAGGTAGTTATAGTTAGGATCTCGTTTCTATTCAAATAGTGTTTTTTCTATTGCCAATATCTTTGGCGCCGTTTGACGAGTCTTCGCGAAATTTTCAAAACTAGTGGGGCGCTCCGGTCAGCTCCTGTCTTGAAAGTTTCGGGGTGATTCATCAAGCGGGGGCCGAGAAAAAAGGGGGTCCCAAAACGCGTTTTCCCCATGTTAATTTCCATAGGAAACTTTAGACAAAGCTACAGCCCGATCTGCTTAACGGAATTACACCAAATTTGGCAAAAAGGTAGGTCTTGGTTCAGAAAGAGCCCTTTTTTTAAATGGTGTAAATCCGTCCAGTAGTTCCTGAGAAATTAGAAAATGAAAAATATCGATATCTGAGCACCGAGTCGCGACTCCTCCCGGGCACGAGCTTCACTCTGATTGGCTGCCAAAGCTCTAAACCAGAATGTGTTGGCAGCCATCTTGTGACTCGGTAACCGAGTCACAAGAAAAGAGTTAAAAAAAAGGTAAAAAACAAGAAAAGGGGCAGGGTAGAAAGACCCTGACCCCCTAGGCCTGCCAGGGCCCAAAAAACAATAAAAAAAAAAAAAATCTGCATATTTCGCGCTCGGTGCGCGAATCCTGCTGAAATTTTTTTTAAAACGAAGCGCTGGGCTCTCGCACTTCGTTACTAGAAAAGCCCCCGGGTGGGCCAGGTCCAGGGGCAATATGAAATTAGGGTGTGGGGGCCCGCGGGGGCCCCCACAGCCCCAGGGACCGCCCCCTCCCCGGGGCTTATTAATTTGAATACGGGGGCATGTGGCCCCCCCGCAGCCACGGGGACCGCCACCTCCCCAGGGCTTCCTTAATGAAATGAAATGAAATTTGTACTTGTAAAGCGCACTGTTACCCTAGGGTGTCCTGGCGCTGTACGCATACCGCTGTGGAACCCTTCCTGTCTTTTCCCTGTGAAATGTCCACTCCTGGGCACCCCCAAGGTGAAGCCAGGCATCCCAGCGCTGGTGGGGCCGTTGTGGAGATTAAGCAAGCTATTGCCCAGAGTTGCAGAGTGGGACCCATGATTAGAATAGGCACCGAGGCGAGAATTATCAGGTCCGAGGAAATTGAGCCCAAGACCCGCCAAGGCGGGAATTGAACCCTGGTCCCGGGCCAGATCTCTGCATCAGGGTCTGCCGCTCTAACCATTGAGCCACACTTCTCCACACTTAATAAATGCATGGGGGGGTCCCAACCCCCCCCACGCTGCCCCAGGGACCGCCACCTCCCCGGGGCTATAAATAATAATTAATGTGGGGGGGCTCAAACCCCCCCACACTGCCCCGGGGACCACCACCTCCCCGGGGCACTTAATATTCAAATTCGGGGGTCCGTTACGGCCCCGCGGACCACCACCTCCCTGGGGCTTTGAAAATGGAGGGAGGGGGCCGCGTGGCCCCCCTCCTGGAGCCCTTGATGGCCCTGGGAACCGCCACCCCCCAGGGCTGGCTCCTGCAATGTCCCGGGGTGCCCACCCCCGGGACATTGCTGTTTGCTATGGCAGGGCGGGAGCCATGCGGCTCCCGCCCTGCCATAGCAAACTCTGCTGTGCTTCATTGAAGCGAGAGCAGGAAATCCTGCTCTCGCTTCAATGAAGCAAAGCAGGATTGCTTTTGAGCAAGGGGAGCTGCATGTCAGCAGCTCCCCTTGCTCAAAAGCAATGCCGGCTCCCGCAGGAGGCGGGGAGCCGGCGGGACCGTGGGGGCATTGGGGCTCCCCCCACGGTCCCCTACGGTAAGGCCAGGCCCTGGGGGATGGGGTCCCCGGGGCCAGAAGTGGCCTGGGAGGGGGGCCATGCGGCCACCTCCCCAATAAAAAAAAAACCACATTTTAATGGAAAGGCTGGCCCCAGGGGATGGGGTCACCGGGGCCACAATTGGCCTGAGGTGGGGGGCCACGCGGCCCCCCTCCAAAAATAAATAAATAAAAAGGCTGCCAGGCCCCGGTAGATGGGGTCCCCGGGGCCAATAATGGCCTCAGGAGGGGGGCCACGCAGCCCCCCTCCTTTAAAAAAAAGTATTAAACATGTGGTGATGCCCTGGGTGATGGGGTCCCCGGGGCCGAAATTGGCCTTGGGAGGGGGGCCACGTGGCCCCCTTCCCGTTTTAAAAACATTTTTTTTATAAAAACGGGTGAGGCCCTGGGGGATGGGGTCCCCAGCGCCCCAAATATTGTAAAATAAGGGGGGCCACACAGCCCCCCTTCTAAAAAATAAAAATTAAAAAAAAAGCCGGCATCTCGCCGGAGGCCTTGCCCCCTCCCTGCTGCACATGCGCCCCCTGGCGCGTTCTAAGTTGGGGTATTAAGTCCCCTTCATTCCTGAGGGTCCCTGGGGGCCAACTAACCCACCAGGTACCTCCAGTATGCTCCACAGAGCTGCGTTGCAGAGAGATGGTCCGAGGCCACGCCCTTTTTTACACCACTCTGCAAACACGCCTCTTGGCGCACTGGTGGTGGGGCGATGAGGTCCTCTTGTGTCCTGAGGACCTCAGGACACAAGTGGACCTCATCGCCCTACCAGCAGTGCGCCAGGAGCTGCGTTTGCAGAGTGGTGATGAAAGGGGGCGTGGCCTCGGACCACCTCTCTGCAACGCAGCTATGTGGCGCATACTGGAGGTACCTGGAGGGCTAGTTGGCCCCCAGGGACCCTCAGGAATTAATGGGACTTAATACCCCAACTTAGAACGCGCCAGGAGGTGCGTTTGCAGAGTGGTGGGGAAAGGGGGTGTGGCCTTTGTCCACCTCTCAGCAATCCCACTGTGTGGGGCTTACTGGAGGTAAGACGTAGGCTAGTTGGCCCCTAAAGGACCCCCAGCAGCGAAGGGGACTTCAATCCCCATCCAAGAGCGCGCCAGGGAGCGTGTTTGCAGAGTGGTGGGCAAAGGGGGCGTGGCCTGCTATGAGAACTTAGCAATCCTGCTGTGTGGGACTTACTGGAGGTAATAGGAGGGGTAGTTGGCCCCCAAGGTTGTTGTTGGGGGCCAACTACCCCTCGTTACCTGCAGTAAGTCCCACACAGTGGGATTGCTAAGACGTCTAAGGAGGACATGCCCCCCTTTCTCCAACACTCTGCAAACGCGCCTCCTGGCAGACTACGGGATGGGAGATGAAGTCCAATTTACTCCGGAGGGACTTTGGGGGCCAAGAAGCCCTCCTGGTACCTCCTCTAAGTTCTATGCAGCGGAATTCCTGAGCACTGGTCGGAGGCCCAGCACCCTTTCTCCACCACACTGAAAATGTGACTACTACTTAAAGAAGCATCTTTCTGCACTTCTGACTTAGAGGTAGTTTTAATCCCCCTGCCCTATTATGTACTAGGGCTTTACAGAGGAGGTCATGCCAATAACAGGGGTACCCCAACGCATAGTGTTCCCTAGTGTATGTAGGTGTTTTCACTGTATTCTAAGTGTCTTTTAGCATAGCACTGGCTCTTGGCCTGGTTAGTCAGAGTCAGTTACCACCAGTACCCGTCAGCAAAAAGTTGGGGGCATAGGTTTACTTTGCAACAAGGCCTCTTTCTGCTCCTCTGTCGGTTCTTTGTGCACATCTCTTGCTTCTTTCTGCACCTTTCTTCGTCTTTCTGGACTACTGTTGCCTCTTTCTGCATTTCTTTTGCTTCTTTCTTCCTCTTTCTGCACATGTCCTACCTCTGTAGGCATAGTTAGAAATTAGCATTTAAAAAACCTTTGAAATTCACTGAAAAAAAACACAGGTTTCAGGGACGTGATAGTTAGAAATTAGCATTTAAAAACCTTTGAAATTCACTGAAAAAACCATAGGTTTCAGGGACGTTATAGTTAGAAATTAGCATTTAAATAACCTTTGAAATTCACTGAACAAACCACAGGTTTCAGGGACGTTATAGTTAGAAATTAGCATTTAAAAAACCTTTGAAATTCACTGAAAAAAAACACAGGTTTCAGGGACGTTATAGTTAGTTGGACATTTCACTCGTACAAAACCAGTGAAATTCGGGCGTTATAGTCAGTTCAGCTAACTATAACTCGCGCCCCCGCATTGCACTGCTGATGACGTCACATATTACATCACTCACGACATGGTCAGTGACATCACTGATGACATCTCAAATGACATCACTGATGACATCACTGATGACATCATCCATGTGATAATTTGAAGCATCTTCTCACACCCTAATATAACCTTTGATACACCCACTCTAAATTACAGACTGCCATTCTCAAAACCATAGACACTCCAACACCAATAACTATATACCCACTCACTGATTCTTAGGTCTACACACACATCCACTCACTCACCCATACAGTCACTCATACTTTCGGCCACTCATCAGTACAGGACTACAATATGCACTCACACCTATATAGACACTCACACACTGCCACTCATCCATAAAGTTACTCACACACCTAGTCAGTCATGCAAAGAATTAATTACACTCCCATTTACTCACCTATATAGTTCTACACACACCACCTCACTTACTCATAGAGATACTAACACATACTTACACTCTTATACAATCACTGATACAAGCACACACTCATCCATACAGCCACTCTCACAATCACTCTCTCACAGTCATTTATATACTCCAACACTCACATATACTGCCTTTCACATATGTAGTTACTCACACATGTACCACTGAGACATCCATTCACTCACCAACACACCCATACACACACTCACCCACCCATACAGTCCATCACAGATGCACTCTTGAATCCATACACCCAGTGAATCACCCACTCACACATCTATGCACAGAGTCACACACACCCCACCCACACAAACACTCAGGCACCCATACAGATACTCAGACAACCAATCAATAACCCATATAGACTCTCATGTAGCTATTCACCAACCCATGCAGCCGCTTACACACCAACAGACAGACGGATACAGACATTCACACAGTTTAGTCACTAACCCATGCATTCAGTAAGATTTGTTTAATCACTCACTTATAGAGTCAGTCACGCACCTAGTAAATCATCCATTCAGACACTCATACACCCACTCATTCTTCAATACACCTTGGCCTATATTTATTAAACATATTTAAACTTTACAGAAACACACAGACACTGGATGATGTCATCAGTGATGTCATCAGTGATTTCATTTGAGATGTCATCAGTGATGTCACTGACCATGTCATGAGTGATGTAATATGTGACGTCATCAGCAGTGCATTGCGGGGGCGCGAGTTATAGTTAGCTGAACAACTATAACGGCCGAATATCACTGGTTTTGTACGAGTGAAATGTCCAACTAACTATAACGTCCCTGAAACCTGTGGCTTTTTTGTGAAAATATATATATATATATATATATATATATTTACTGAAAAAACCATAGGTTTCAGGTACGTTATAGTTATAAATTAGCATTTAAAAAACCTTAGAAATTCACTGAAAAACCATAGGTTTCAGGGATTTTAGTTAGTTGGACATTTCACTCGTACAAAACCATAAAAATTCCGCCGTTATAGTTAGTTCAGCTAACTATAACTCGCGCCCCCGCAATGCACTGCTGATGACGTCACATATTACATCGTTCATGACATGGCCAGTGACATCACTGATGACATCACTGATGACATCATCCAGTGACTGTTTCTTTAAAGTTTAAATATGTATTATATATATGCCAAGGTGTATTGAAGAATGAGTGGGTGCATAAGTGTCTGGATGGAGGATTTAGTAGGTGCGTGACTGACTGTTTAAGTGAGTGATTACATGCGTCTTACTGAATGCATGGGTTAGTGACTAAACTGTGTGAATGTCTGTATCAGTCTGTCTGTTGTTGTATAAGCTGCTGCATGGGTTGGTCAGTAGCTACATGACTGTCTATATGGGTTATCGATTGGTTGCCGGAGTATTTGTATGGGTGCCTGAGTGGGTGGGTGGGTGGGAGGTGTGTGACTCTGTGCATAGATGTTTGAGTGGTTGATTCACTGGGTGTATGGGTTCAAGAGTGCATGTGGAAACAGCTGTATGGGTGGGTGAGTGTGTGTATGGGTGTGTTGGTGAGTGAATGGATGGATGTCTCAGTGGTACATGTCCAAGTAACTACATATGTAAAAGGCAGTGTATGTGAGAGTTGGAGTATATAAATGACTATACATGAGAGTCAGTGATTGTGAGAGTGGCTATATGGATGAGTGTGTACTTGTATCAGTGATTGTATAAGAGAGTAAGTATGCGTTTGTTTCTGTTTGAATAAGTGATGTGGTGTGTGTATAACTGTATAGGTCAGTAAATGGAAGTGTGATTGATTCTTTGCATGACTGACTAGGTGTGTGAGTAACTGGATGAGTGGTGGTGTGTGAGTGTCTGTATAGGTGTATGAGTGCATATGATAGTGTTGTATTGATGAGTGACTGCATGTATGAGTGATTGTATGGGTGAATGAGTGGATGTGTGTGTAGACCTAGGAATCAGTAAGTGCATATGTAGTAACTGGTATTGGTGTGTCGATGGTTTCGAAAATGGTAGTCTGTATTTTACAGTGGGTGTATCAAAGGTTATATTAGAGTGTGAGGAGGTGCATCAGATTTTCACGTGGATGATGTCATCAGTGATGTCATCAGTGATGTCACTGACCATGTCATGAATGATGTAATATGTGACGTCATCAGCAGTGCATTGCAGGGGCGCGAGTTATAGTTAGCTGAACTACCTATAACGGCGGAATTTCTATGGTTTTGTACGAGTGAAATGTCCAACTACCTATAAAGTCCCTGAAACCTATTGTTTTTTCAGTGAAGTTCTAAGGTTTTTTAAATGCTAATTTCCAACTATAATGTCCCTGAAACCTATGGTTTTTTCCAGTGAATTTCAAAGGTTTTTTAAATGCTAATTTCTAAGTATAACATAGCAGTTGCGTTTGCAGAGTGGTGGAGAAAGGTGAGCGTGGCCTTCAAATATCTTTTAGCAATCCCACTGTGTGGGATTTAGGGGAAGTAACAGGAGGGATAGTTAGCCCCCCAACGTCAACCTTGGGGGCCAACTACCCCTTTTATTACCTCCAGTAAGTCCCACACAGCAGGATTGCTAACTTGTTATATCAGTCCCCACCCCTCCCTGCAGCACTCTGCAAACGCGCCCCCTGGCGTGTTCTAAGTTGGGGGATTAAGTCCCCTTGAATCCCGAGGGTCCCTGGGGGCCAACTAGGCCACCAGGTACCTACATTAAGCGCCACTGAGCTGTGTTGCAGAGAGGTGTAAAAAGGGGCGTGGCCTCAGACCACCTCTCTGCAACGCAGCTCTGTGGCGCTTACTGGAGGTACCTGGTGGGCTAGTTGGCCCCAGAGACCCTCAGGATTGAAGGGACTTAATCCCCAATTACAATGTGCCAAGGGCGCGTTTGCACACTTGCTATGTCAGGCCCTGCCCCCTCCCTGCACCACTGTGCAAACGCACCCCCCGACACGTTGTAAATTGGGGGATTAATTCCCCTTGAGTCCTGAGGGTCCCTGGGGGCCAACTAGCCCACCAGGTACCTTCAGTAAGCGCCACAGAGCTGCGTTGCAGAGAGGTGTAAAAGGGGAGTGGCCTCGGAACACCTCTCTGCAACGCAGCTCTGTGGCGCTTACTGAAGGTACCTGGTGGGCTAGTTGGCCCCAGGGACCCTCAGTATTCAAGGGAATTAATTCCCAACTTACAACGCGCCAGGGCGCGTTTGCCGAGTGCTGCAGGGAGGGGGCGGGGCCTACAGCGCTATGCCGTTTTTTTTTCTTCCAAGTGGGGCTGTGTGGCCCCCCTTCTTTAACATTATTTGGGGCCCTGGGGACCCCATCCCCCAGGGCCTGCTCTTTTTTTTACATAAAAAAAAAATAACGGGAAGGTGGCTGCGCGGCCCCCCTCCCGAGGCCAATTTCGGCGCCGGGGACCCCATCCCCCGGGGCATGGCCACATTATTTTTGTTTGTTTTTTATTTTTTAAGGAGGGGGACTGCGTGGCCCCCCTCCTTAGGCCTCTATTGGCCCCGGGGACCCCATCCCCCGGGGCTGTGCCTTTTTATTTTTTATTTTAATATTGAAGGTTGGCCGCGTCGCCCCCCTCCTGGCCCCGGGGACCCCATCCCCCGGGGCCGGCCCTTTGTGTTGGGGACCGTGGGGGAAGCCCCAATGCCGCTACGGTCCCACCGGCTGCCCGCCTCCTGCGGGAGCCGGCATTGCTTTTGAGCAAGGGGAGCTGCTGACATGCAATCCTGCTTTGCTTCATTGTAGCGAGAGCAGGTTTTCCTCTCTCTCAGTCAGTCTCTCTCTCTCAGTCAGTCTCAGTCAGTCAGTCAGTCAGTCTCTCTCAGTCAGTCAGTCTCTCAGTCAGTCTCTCTCTACCGCGGTCAGTCACTATCTCTCGGTCAGTCACTATCTCTCGGTCAGTCACTATCTCTCGGTCAGTCACTATCTCTCGGTCAGTCAGTCTCTGTCAGTCAGTCTGTCAGTCATTCAGTCTCTGTCAGTCATTCAGTCTCTGTCAGTCATTCAGTCTCTGTCAGTCATTCAGTCTCTGTCAGTCATTCAGTCTCTCTCTGTCAGTGTCAGTCATTCAGTCTCTCTCTCTGTCAGTGTCAGTCTCTCTGTCAGTCTCTCTGTCAGTCTCTCTGTCAGTGTCAGTCTCTCTGTCAGTCTCTCTGTCAGTGTCAGTCTCTCTGTCAGTGTCAGTCTCTCTGTGTCAGTCTCTCTCAGTCAGTCTCTGTCAGTCAGTCTCTGTCAGTCAGTCAGTCTCTGTCAGTCAGTCAGTCTCTGTCAGTCAGTCAGTCTCTGTCAGTCTCTCTCTGTCTCTCAGTCAGTCAGTCTCTCAGTCAGTCAGTCTCTCAGTCAGTCAGTCTCTCAGTCAGTCAGTCTCTCAGTCAGTCAGTCTCTCAGTCAGTCAGTCTCTCAGTCAGTCAGTCTCTCAGTCAGTCTCTCAGTCAGTCAGTCTCTCTCTGTCAGTCTCTCAGTCAGTCAGTCTCTCAGTCAGTCAGTCTCTCAGTCAGTCAGTCTCTCAGTCAGTCAGTCTCTCAGTCAGTCAGTCAGTCTCTCAGTCAGTCAGTCTCTCAGTCAGTCAGTCTCTCTCTCAGTCAGTCAGTCTCTCTCTCTGTCAGTCAGTCTTTCTCTCAGTCAGTCAGTCTGTCTCTCAGTCAGTCAGTCAGTCTCTCAGTCAGTCAGTCTCTC
Source organism: Calotriton arnoldi (assembly GCA_963921515.1). Taxonomy (NCBI): domain Eukaryota; kingdom Metazoa; phylum Chordata; class Amphibia; order Caudata; family Salamandridae; genus Calotriton; species Calotriton arnoldi. The sequence goes on along the minus strand of CAWUFW010000135.1, from coordinate 4,283,876 downwards.
AGTCAGTCAGTCAGTCAGTCTCTCAGTCAGTCAGTCAGTCTCTCAGTCAGTCAGTCAGTCAGTCAGTCAGTCAGTCTCTCAGTCAGTCTCTCAGTCAGTCTCTCAGTCAGTCTCTCAGTCAGTCTCTCAGTCAGTCTCTCAGTCAGTCTCTCAGTCAGTCTCTCAGTCAGTCTCTCAGTCAGTCTCTCAGTCAGTCTCTCAGTCAGTCTCTCTCAGTCAGTCTCTCTCAGTCAGTCTCTCTCAGTCAGTCTCTCTCAGTCAGTCTCTCTCAGTCAGTCTCTCTCAGTCAGTCTCTCTCAGTCAGTCTCTCTCAGTCAGTCAGTCTCAGTCAGTCAGTCTCTCAGTCAGTCTCTCAGTCAGTCTCTCAGTCAGTCTCTCAGTCAGTCTCTCAGTCAGTCTCTCAGTCAGTCTCTCAGTCAGTCTCTCAGTCAGTCAGTCTCTCAGTCAGTCAGTCTCTCAGTCAGTCAGTCTCTCAGTCAGTCAGTCTCTCAGTCAGTCAGTCTCTCAGTCAGTCAGTCTCTCTCCGCAAGTCTCTCTCTCCGTCAGTCTCTCTCTCCGTCAGTCTCTCTCTCCGTCAGTCTCTCTCCGTCAGTCTCTCTCAGTCAGTCTCTCTCAGTCAGTCTCTCTCAGTCAGTCTCTCTCAGTCAGTCTCAGTCAGTCAGTCTCTCTCAGTCTCTCTCAGTCAGTCTCTCAGTCAGTCTCTCAGTCAGTCTCTCAGTCAGTCTCTCAGTCAGTCTCTCAGTCAGTCAGTCTCTCAGTCAGTCAGTCTCTCAGTCAGTCAGTCAGTCAGTCAGTCAGTCAGTCTCTCAGTCAGTCAGTCTCTCAGTCAGTCAGTCTCTCAGTCAGTCAGTCTCTCAGTCAGTCAGTCTCTCAGTCAGTCAGTCTCTCAGTCAGTCAGTCAGTCAGTCAGTCTCTCAGTCAGTCAGTCAGTCAGTCAGTCTCTCAGTCAGTCAGTCAGTCAGTCAGTCAGTCTCTCAGTCAGTCAGTCTCTCAGTCAGTCAGTCAGTCAGTCAGTCTCTCAGTCAGTCAGTCAGTCAGTCTCTCCGTCAGTCAGTCTCTCCGTCAGTCTCTCTCCGTCAGTCTCTCTCCGTCAGTCTCTCTCCGTCAGTATCTCTCCGTCAGTCTCTCTCCGTCAGTCTCTCTCCGTCAGTCTCTCTCTCCGTCAGTCTCTCTCTCCGTCAGTCTCTCTCTCCGTCAGTCTCTCTCTCCGTCAGTCTCTCTCTCCGTCAGTCTCTCTCTCCGTCAGTCTCTCTCTCCGTCAGTCTCTCTCTCCGTCAGTCTCTCTCTCAGTCAGTCTATCTCGGTCAGTCTCAGTCAGTCTCTCTGTTAGTCAGTCTCTCTGTTAGTCAGTCTCTCTCTGTCGTTCAGTCTCTCTCTGTCAGTCAGTCAGTCAGTCTCTCAGTCAGTCAGTCAGTCAGTCTCTCAGTCAGTCAGTCAGTCAGTCTCTCAGTCAGTCAGTCAGTCAGTCTCTCTCCGTCAGTCAGTCTCTCTCCGTCAGTCTCTCTCTCCGTCAGTCTCTCTCTCCGTCAGTCTCTCTCTCCGTCAGTCTCTCTCTCCGTCAGTCTCTCTCTCCGTCAGTCTCTCTCTCCGTCAGTCTCTCTCTCCGTCAGTCTCTCTCTCCGTCAGTCTCTCTCTCCGTCAGTCTCTCTCTCCGTCAGTCTCTCTCTCTCCGTCAGTCTCTCTCCGTCAGTCTCTCTCCGTCAGTCTCTCTCCGTCAGTCTCTCTCCGTCAGTCTCTCTCCGTCAGTCTCTCTCCGTCAGTCTCTCTCCGTCAGTCTCTCTCCGTCAGTCTCTCTCCGTCAGTCTCTCTCCGTCAGTCTCTCTCGGTCAGTCTCTCTCGGTCAGTCTCTCTCGGTCAGTCTCTCTCGGTCAGTCTCTCTCGGTCAGTCTCTCTCTGTTAGTCAGTCTCTCTCTGTTAGTCAGTCTCTCTCTGTCGTTCAGTCTCTCTCTGTCAGTCTGTCTCTCAGTCAGTCAGTCAGTCTGTCTCTCAGTCAGTCAGTCAGTCAGTCTCTCAGTCAGTCAGTCAGTCAGTCTCTCAGTCAGTCAGTCAGTCTCTCTCCGCCAGTCTCTCTCCGTCAGTCTCTCTCTCCGTCAGTCTCTCTCTCCGTCAGTCTCTCTCTCCGTCAGTCTCTCTCTCCGTCAGTCTCTCTCTCCGTCAGTCTCTCTCTCCGTCAGTCTCTCTCTCCGTCAGTCTCTCTCTCCGTCAGTGTCTCTCTCCGTCAGTGTCTCTCTCCGTCAGTCTCTCTCGGTCAGTCTCTCTCGGTCAGTCTCTCTCGGTCAGTCTCTCTCGGTCAGTCTCTCTGTTAGTCAGTCTCTCTCTGTTAGTCAGTCTCTCTCTGTTAGTCAGTCTCTCTCTGTCGTTCAGTCTCTCTGTCGTTCAGTCTCTCTGTCAGTCAGTCTGTCTCTGTCAGTCAGTCTGTCTCTGTCAGTCAGTCTCTCTCTGTCAGTCAGTCTCTCTCTGTCAGTCAGTCTCTCTCTGTCAGTCAGTCTCTCTCTGTCAGTCAGTCTCTCTGCCAGTCAGTCTCTCTGCCAGTCAGTCTCTCTGCCAGTCAGTCTCTCTGCCAGTCAGTCTCTCTCAGTCAGTCAGTCTCTCTCAGTCAGTCAGTCTCTCTCAGTCAGTCAGTCTCTCTCAGTCAGTCTCTCTCTCTCTCTACAACATACCTTAGAAACATTGCCAATATCTCTGGCTAAACACTTATAAGGTCCCAACGGCGAGACCTATTGGCGATGCCAATGCTTGTTTTTTTATTCTTTCTTCCGCATTCGCGCACCCAGCGCGAATTCGGACGTTTCTTAAAACGTTTTTGGGCTGGGGGTCCTTGTGGGATCCCCTGAGCAGGCCTAGGGGGTCAGGGTGTTCCTACCCTGCCCCCTTTACTTGTTTTTCAACTTTGTTTAACTGTTTTCTTATGACTCTGGTTCAACCTAGTCCCAAGATGGCTGCCAGCATTTCCTGGATGAAGTGCTGACAGCCAATCAGATTTCACGATTACGTGTGGTTAGGCTCCGCCCAGATATCGATATTTCTTTTTCCTTTAATATTTCAAAAACTACTGAACGGATTTACACCATTTAACAAAAAGGACTCTTTCTGAACCAAGACCTACCTTTTGCCAAATTTGGTGTAATTCCGTTCAGCAGTTCAGGCTGTAGCTTTGTCTAAAGTTTCCTATGGAAAATAACATGGGAAAACGCGTTTTGGGACCCCCTTTTTTCTCGGCCCCGCTTGGCGAATCACCCCGAAACTTTCAAGACAGGAGCTGACCGAAGCTGATCACTAGTTTTGAAAATTTCGCGAAGATTCGTCAACCGACGCCAAAGTTATTGGGGAAACAAAAAACGCTTTTCCTATGGAAACTAGGTCCTAACTATAACTACCTACTGGCGACCGCCAGTAGGTAATATATATATACACACACACACACACAGAGCAGAGAGAGGGGTATTAAAGAGCTGCATCCTTGTATCTTTAAAAAAAATACACCTCTCTGGCATGTTTTTACCCCTCTGTGATAAATGTCATGCACTCGACTTTGACTGCAGGACAGCATGGAGAATCAAGGAGACCAAACTAACTGGCAGGCCAAGTAATCAGTCTCCTGGTTAGTGGAGAACTTTGTGCTGTTCACTATCAAAGGGGAGAGCAACAGAGTTGCTGGGAGGAAAACACTCGTATCACATTTCTTTGACAGCTAGGAATATTGTTATTTACCGAAAAAGGTCCACAGTGCATGTGCTCGTAGAACAAGTTGCTTACCTTCGGTAAAAATATATCTGTAAGAAACATTAGTAGTGATAGATTCCTTACCTTAGAATATCCCCAGGCGTCAGACTGGATCCGGAAAGTTTTCGTCAGCAGTACCCCTGCACGTCGGAAGGTGGCGTCGTGCGGCTCCGCGTCCGTCGTTGGCGTCGTGGTCGCCGAGATGACGTCGCGGGCGCTACTTAGACGCCGCCCACGCGCGCTGACGTCAGTTCTGTACACAACTTTCCGCGCCAGGAACACAGAGCCATGCAAGATACTGACCACTGGTGCATTGAAACTAGGGCCCTGAAAGGGATGACCTTAACCCTAGAAATCAGTTTGCATAACGGGGAGGATGGGTGGGGTGGTAAGGAATCTATCACTACTGTTTCTTACAGATATATCGTTACCGAAGTTAAGTAACTTGTTCATCTGAAAGAAACACATAGTGATAGATTCCTTACCTTAGAATAGATACCCCAGCAATACCAACCCCAGTGGTGGGTCTGCGAACTAAGATCACACCAGAAAGTCGCGGAGAACAGAACGGCCGAAGAAGCAGTCTATCCGGACTTGGCTGTCCAGCAATAGTGCTTGGTAGACGTGTGCAGCGAGGCCCACGTGGCTGCCTGACAGATGTCTTGCAGGGGAACACCACGTCCCAATGCAGTAGTGGCTGCCGTAGCTCTGGTGGAATGAGCACGCAGCCGCACCGGAGGTTCTTTTTTAGCCAAAGAGTAACAGGCTTTGATACATAAGACAACCCAGCGGGAGATAGTTCTCTTGTGTACCGCCCGACCTTTCTTGGTGCCAACGTAGCCAACAAAGAGCTGGTCATCCACCCGGAACTGCTGTGTGCGGTTGAGATAAAAGGAAAGCGCACGTTTTGGGTCCAGACGGTGGAGCCTTTCTTCCTCTCTGGAAGGATGCGGAGGCGGAAAGAAGGTGGGCAAGGTAATAGTCTGCCCAATGTGAAAGGCCGTAACCACTTTCGGCAAAAAGGAAGGACGGGGCCTGAGCACAACCTTCTCCGGATGGACTGATAGGAAAGGAGGCTTACAAGAAAGAGCCTGGAGCTCACTCACTCGCCTAGCGGAGGTGATGGCCACCAGGAAAGCAGTCTTCAAGGTCAAGAGACGAAGAGGACAGTTATGAAGTGGCTCAAAGGGAGCACACATCAAATATGTAAGAACCAAATTCAAGTCCCACTGAGACATCACGAAAGGAATAGGAGGAAAAAGGTGTGTAATGCCTTTAAGAAATCTATTTACAACAGGGGACTTGAAAAGAGAGGACTGATCAGGGAGCCTGAGAAAGGCCGAAATAGCAGAAAGGTAGCCCTTGATAGTGCCCAGAGCAGAGCCCTGCTGGGCCAAAGAAAGAAGGAACAGTAGTACTTCAGAAAGAGGGGCAGAAAGGGGATCCACATCCTTTGCTGTGCACCATGCCACAAACTTGTTCCACCTGCAGGCGTATACCACTTTAGTAGAGGGACGCCTGGCTGCCAGAATGACATCACAAACTTCAGGAGGCAAGTCGAAAGGAATCAACTGCCGCCGCTCAATCGCCACGCAAAGAGGTGGAGGCTGGACAGGTTCGGGTGGAGGATCGTCCCCTGCTGCTGCAACAGAACATCCTCCCGAAGAGGCAGTCTGATCGGAGGATCCATGCTCATACTGAGTAGCTCGGGATACCATACTCTTCGAGCCCAGTCCGGGGCCACAAGGATGACTTGTGCCCGGTCGCGCCTGATCTTCAGCACTCTGGGCAGAAGTGGTCTAGGCGGAAAGGCGTACAACAGACCGCAACTCCACTCACGACGAAAAGCGTCGCCGAGCGAGTGCCGCCTTGGAAATTCCAACGCGCAGAACTGATGACATTGTGCGTTCTCTTCGGTTGCGAATAGATCTAACCAAGGCTCTCCCCACTGCTGAAAGAGACCTTGCACCACCTCCGAGGGAAGACGCCATTCGTGATCGAGCATGCACCTGCGGCTGAGTTCGTCCGCCCTGGCGTTCAGAGAACCTGCCAGGTGGTGAACCACCAGGGACATGCCCTGATGTTCCAGCCATGTCCAGAGACGCAGAGCCTCCTGACAGAGGGTCCACGACCCCACCCCGCCTTGTTTGTTGCAGTACCACATGGCGGTGGTGTTGTCTGTGAACACCTGCACTACTCTCCCCTTGACAGAGGGAAGGAATGCCTTCAGTGCAAGCCGGATCGCCAGAAGCTCCAGAAGGTTGATATGGAGCCAGGACTCCGCCGGAGACCAGAGGCCTCTGATCTCCGCCTCTCCCATGTGGCCGCCCCAACCAAGGAGGGAAGCATCCGTCACCACTGTAAACTCCGGTTGGGGAAGGGAGAGGGATCTGCCATCGACCCAATGCCGGTTCGTGAGCCACCACTGCAATCTGGACGTGATCGGACAGGTTCCCCTGATGCTGCGCCCACTGGAACTTCAGGTCCCACTGCAGTGCCCGCATATGCCATCTGGCATGATTGATCAGCAGGATGCAGGAGGCCATGAGGCCCAGCTGCCTCAGAGTCACTCTGACTAAAACCCGGGACAAGGGCTGAAAGATGGGAATCTGAGCCCGAATATCCCGGACTCGCTGTTCGGGAGGATAGACCCGAAACTGCGCTGTGTCCAGAACCGCTCCAATAAAGAGGAGCTTCTGAGAGGGAATCAGGTGCGACTTCGGAACGTTGATGGAGAACCCCAGCAAGTGCAGGAGGTCGGCCGTAGTCTGGAGGCGGGAGACGACTGCATGGGGCGAGCCCGCCTTCAACAACCAGTCGTCCAGATAGGGGAAGACTGAAACCCCTGATCTGCGCAGATGAGCTGCGACCACCGCCATCACCTTGGTGAACACCCGAGGGGCGCTGGTAAGGCCAAAAGGGAGCACGGTGAACTGAAAGTGCTCGTGGCCTACCGTGAACCGTAGGTAACGCCGTTGGGCTTGCAGGACGGGTATGTGGAAATAGGCATCCTGCAAGACTAGCGCTACCATCCAGAATTGTGGATCGAGAGCAGACAAGACCTGAGCCAGAGTGAGCATCTTTAACTTCTCTTTGCGGAGGAAGCGATTGACGTTCAGGAGGTCTAAGATAGGACGCAGGCCTTTGTCCTTCATGGGCACCAGAAAGTAGTGGGAATAGCAACCACGACCTACTTCTGGCATCGGAACGCGCTCGATGGCCCCCTTGGCCAAGAGGGCCGCAACTTCCTGCTGAAGCGCCAAGTGATCCCCCGACATGCGGTGGTACTGAGGTGGCATGGCTGGAGGGGTAGTATTGAAGGGGAGGGAGTAGCCCCTCCGGACTATCTCTAAAACCCACCTGTCCGAAGTGATGGTGCGCCAGTGGGGGAGGTGATGGCGAAGCCTTCCGCCCACTGGCGTTTGATGGGCCTGAAAGTTCGGACTAGGAAGGTTTGGAGGCAGTGGTGGCCGGGGTGGTGGTGGACTGACCCGCCCGCTGGCCCCTTGATCCGCCACGGCGGAACCCGCGTCCGCGCTGGGATTGTTGCTGCGCAGGCCTGTGGCTCTGTTGCGAACGCTGCGGGGCGCCCCTTCCTGTGCCACTAAAAGAGCAAAAAGCGGAGGGCGGACTGCCGAGAGTCCCAAGGACTTGGCCGTAGCTCCTGAGTCCTTAAACCTCTCCAACACGCTGTCCGCTTTGTCGCCGATGAGGCGACGGCCATCAAAGGGCATGTCCATAAGGGTGTTTTGGACATCCCCCGAAAATCCAGTGGTCCTCAACCAGGCGTGACGGCGAACCGCCACCGTCGTTGCAATCGACCTGCCCAGTGAGTCGGCGGTGTCTAGGCCACAACGAATCATGAACTTTGCTGCGTCTCTCCCCTCTGCAACAGCCTGGGAGAGAGCTGGCCGGGCCTCCTCCGGACACTGGGGCAGCACGTTCGCCACCGTATCCCACAGAGAGTGGGAATAACGGCCCAAGAGGCATGCGGTGTTCACGGACCGCAGCGCAGAGCTGGTGGAAGAAAAAAATCTTTTTACCAAACTGATCCAGCTTCTTGGATTCCCTATCCGGTGGGGCGGAAGGGAAGGAGGTTGGGGAAGCAGAGGCTTGGACAACCAAGCTCTCGGGGGTGGGATGTTGGGAGAGGAAATTGCGTTCACCCGGAGCCGGGCGATGGCGTCGGGCCACGTTCCTATCCACAGGAGCCCCTGTGGTGGGCCTGGACCAAGTGCCCAAAAGAACGTCAGAAAGGGCTTCATTGAAGGGAAGCAGCGGCTCCGCAGAAGTAGCTGCTGGCTGAAGCACCTCTGTCAGGAGGTTAGTCCTGACGGCCACAGTAGGGAGCTCGAGGTGTAGGGCCTCGGCCGCCCTACGCATCACAACAGCATAACTAGCGCCCTCCTCCGTAGCCACGGTAGGAGGAGACAGCATGCCAAAGTCTGGTGAGGTATCCAGACCACTGGCGTCCCCCAATTCCTCAGCCCAGTCCTGTTCAGACTCGCAAGCAGCTGCGAGAGGGTCCTCAGACCCCTCCCAGTCCTCCCCTTGCTCCTCAGGCTGTTCAACAGGTCTAAAATAAGGAGCAGGGACATGGGGATAAAAATCCCCGAGCAACATCGAGAACGGCATCGATCGACGCCGGGCCGACGCCGCGTCCACTTCGGGGCTGAAACTAAGGTCGACGTCATCCCGAGGAGCGGGCGGCGTCAGAACTGGTGCCGGTGGAGTCGATGTCGGTGGAGGTGTGACAAGGTCAACCGGCGTCGACCGGGATCCAGGCCTGGATCCAAGGGTGTCCTGCGGTGCCGAGGCCGGAGCCGACAGCGACAACGGGGCCGGAGCCGCCGGCGTGGAAAGGCGAGGACACCCAGCCGGGACAGCGGGCCCGAAGGCGCACCAGCGGGACCCAACGGCCCAAAGAGGCGAGCCATGGCCGACAGGAATTCCTGTATTTGGGCCGGAGTCGCCGACGACCCCGGGAAGGGCGGGTAGTCGGGCGGCGACTGCGTAGGCTCTGCCGGAGCCGCGGGGGAGGCACCACGCGCACCCTCAGCCGCGCCACCGGCGAGGGGAAGTCGGAGAACAATGGCGTTTCTTCAACTTCTTGTGCTTCGTCTTACCTGACCCCGAGTGCGAAGACTTGGATCCCGAAGATCGGTGGTGATGACTCTGCGCACGGTCCCTCGACCTCCCACGGGACCGGGACCTCGAACGGCGCGGAGCCGACTGCCAGGGTTCCAGCAACTTTCGGGACCGCTCCCGCAAAGTCTTCGGCGCCATGGCCCGGCAGTCAGGGCACGACTTGGGGTCGTGGTCGCGCCCCAGGCAGAAAAGACACACACAGTGCGGGTCAGTCACCGACATCATGTGGTGACAATCCCCGCAGGACTTAAAACCGGGCATCCTCACTGCACCAGGAGTCGAAAACTCGATGAAAAAATGGAGACAAAAGCCTCAAAAAGTCAGTCAAAAATTGACTGGGGGTTCCTGCTCTTCCCGGATCTGCGCTTGCTGGCGCGGAAAAAGAAAGAACTGACGTCAGCGCGCGTGGGCGACATCTAAGTAGCGCCCGCGACGTCATCTCGGCGACCACGACGCCAACGACGGACGCGGAGCCGCACGACGCCACCTACCGACGCGCAGGGGTACTGCTGACGAAAACTTTCCGGATCCAGTCTGACGTCTGGGGATATTCTAAGGTAAGGAATCTATCACTATGTGTTTCTTTCAGATAATATTGTTTAAAGGTACATTTAAAAAAACAAAGGAGTGGCCAAAGAAGCTCAGCAAGTTTGGCAACTTTTTCACTCCTCCTAAGCTTTGCCTCATTCAAATTCAAGTAAGCAGAATGAAATGGCAAGTCATCACACCTCTATGCCCAAAATATGTTACCCTAAAGAAGTGCCTTAACTGAACATCAAAATGTGAGTTATTTCAAAATGGAGGTTATCATTCTCCTTTCTTTGCCTCACCAAGATTAGATAAAGAGTAAATTACAACTGAATAGTAATGTGTACCAATTAAAGTTGGATAATTTTGTATATGCTTCTACATCTTCAATTGATGATGAAGAAAACACAAGTCTATGAATACTGCACTGGAATGGATGAATACTTCTTTGGTCCGTGAAAGTAGGAGGCAATGTGCTTTAAGCATCGTTGGACAGAGCCCTTACAAGAAGTCAAGTGTCTGCAACAGTGTAAATCAATGTCACTATTGACTCGCGGAAATGTAGCACTTGGCAGGCATTGCTTGGGGAAGTAATTTTCTTTTTCTCATGCAAACACATTCCAACTATCAGTTACTTACTTGGCCACTGACTGGATAACTTTAGAAGAAGTATCCTTAATGTTACTAAGAAATCGCTCTGTTCCACCTTTCAGAATGTCAAAAAAACCTCCGTAAGACTGATCTGTTTCTGACGATGTCAAACCTACAATGGAAACAATAATGAAGTGAACAAAATGAAAACGAGTCAAATGCATCTGTCTAAATGAATTATTTTCAACATAATACTGATTAATAACAATGACTGGACATATGTAAGAATGTAAGCTACATTGATAGTCTCAGATTGTTTACACTCCTGTACAAAACTATTATTCGGAATCTCCCAACTCAAAACAGATCTTGGAAAACAAAATGTGAAGTGAAGGCATGCATACCTCATAAAAAGTCTAAAAAGATGGCGGCACTGGGTTAATCACAGCTGGTCTCTTCAAGGGTCTCCGAAATAAGGCAGTAGGATTGTATCAGAGGCCAGGGTAGGCGCCAAGATAGCGTAGGTGAAATCAAATTTAATTGAAATGACAAGTACGTGCAGATTAAAGGAAAAAGGAGAAACTCAGAACAACAAGAGGATAACAACTATGGCTGCCTGGGCTCCCTCAGCAGTGCTGCTTGCAGAGGGAAGTCAGCTGTCTAGGGTTTTCAGGTGGGCTCAGAGTCGGAATGGCTGCTCGCGGGAACTGACGGGCAAAAAGGACACCTTCCTGGGGGACATGGCTCCGGCAAATTGGCAGGACATAGCTCTTTGGCCCTAATCTAGAAGGCTACAGAGGGGCCAGAGCGAGAATTGCAGGATCCTCAGCTAGAGAATGAGATGACTGCGCATTAGAGATGAAGGTGAAGCTTCCTGGAAAGAAAAACTATGGTACCTTTTTATTTATTAAAAAAATATCTTCCAGCCTGCCCAAAAATCCATCTACGACTTTGCCATGGCTGGCTTCTCATGGGAGGGAGTCCTTCAAAAACAAAAGAGCCCCGATAACTCAGACTCTGTTGATCTCCCACTGGATGAACATTCTTTGGGCACTCCTGGGGTTGGTGCACAAGCCATTTCAGCCTCCCCCCCCCCCTCCCAGAATTAGATGGGGGAACTATTGTGACTGGGGAAGGAGGTTTGATAGGAGCAGATATGAATTAAGATGCTTCATCTGTTCAAACGCTGGGGGCTAACCTTGGGGGACTTACTTTCTCTGGGGTGCCAGATAATATGGCTCAGAACTCTCAGCCTTTGAACCAAAGCAATGGGGGGAATGGATGATAGGCATCTGATGCAGGAGATGATTCAGGGTGCCTATGATACACAAGAGGCTCTGGATGCATTTTTCTCTTGAGCATGGCAGTCTATCTGAAATGGAAGATGTGGAAAAGGTGGGGGTTAATGAGGTAAATTATACATCGCCTAGTATCAACTGGGTTCTCTAGAGGAGGACAGGGCAATTCGAAGGGAGGAAGGATTGGGGAACCCATCTCGCTTTCAACTAAATAGGTTGAGGAGTTGGTGACATACCTTTGATGAAGGGGTCTTGGACACCACTATTGGTCTGGAGAGGATGAGATGTGATGGGATTCTGAGGGATATAACTCTTACCCCGACCAACGAGCATTAATGCAAACCCCCAGGAACTGTGCTCAGACTTCCCAAAGTACAGCCGAGCTGTAAAACTCTCCTAGCCACTGTCTTAGATATCAGGCTCAATCAGCAAGCTAATCCAGGCCAGACTGAGCCAACGTTATTGCTCATTTATGAGCCTGTCGGCTTCATAGAGAAGAAAACAGGATTGACAACTTATATTTAAAAACAACCCATCTGCAGGTTTTATTGCATAAACGGTCTAAAAATATGACCATCTTACAATCTAGGATGCCCGAGATGGGGATTCAACAGTGACCTGACTGAGGTTGTGCAGAGTAATCCAGCCCAAATGGAAAGCCAGGGGGCAAGGCTAGAGAATCCATCTACAAAAATGGAACACACAGAAAAATCACCTTTGTTGGAACAATCTAAGAGTTCTTGGGATCCCCGAAATGAGGACGATGATGTAAGGGCTTATATTGTCTGCCTGTTCAAGGAAGACTTTCCCCAGCTCCATGATTGGCATATGGATAGTGCTATAAAGAGGGTGCACCTTTTTCCATTTCGTAAATTTAATAAGGGTCGAGCTGCACAATGACTATGCGCTATTTTGATTTATGTTGGCCATTTAATTTTGCAACAGTTTATTAATCTGGCTGCGCGTCCAAAGTTCTCGATTAGATTCTGTGGGGTCGAGTTCTTTGTTAGATCGGACTTTTGTCACAAGGCTGTAGAGCGGAGGTGGCGGTTACGAGAACAAATACTGACACTCCAAAAAATGGGGGCTATTTCCTTTCATCTTGAACCTGCTCAACTAAAAATTAGTTATAATCCCAAAAATTATTTTTACAGCAACTTATCTCAAGGCCGGGACTTAATCAATGGTCACAGGACAATAATCCTCAGGGTGGGGACTTGGTACCTTAATGTCAAATTCAGGTCGAGCTGGTTTCTTATGCTGTGTCTGAACTGTTGTTTTTGATAGAAGTATGTAAGATAATGGGTGAATCTGGCAACTGGGGAGTCTACGTTTCTGCATTCACGAGTGGCTCAATTATATGGGATCTCATATTGATTTCTGTCTTTTGATAATGTTCTATCAACATATCTACTTTTTGTTCTTTATAGATCTTGTATTCTTTTTTTTTTCTGTTGCCTTTGCACTTTTCTTTGTTGGCTAAGGTGACTTTGGGCGCTTAGCAATCCTTGCTCTATGTATTTAAGCATTGGCTGAGGGCCTGAGAATAGGACTGCCTTGGTTTATGGGTTGTAAACTTCATCATTTGTTTTGTTCGTACCATTCTAAGCGTGGACATTAGTTGGAAGGGTAGGATGGGCTGGGGTTCTGTTTTTGGGGGATCGATGTTGTTGTGGGTCAGGAGGGGGCCAAGGGTATATCATTTCAGGTATCGTGATTTTTTTAGCCAAATGTTGGGCAGTGAGCGAGGGATTTGGCTTCTCAGCAAAAAATGGAAAAAAAGGAAGCAAAAGGGCCGGAGATATCTGGGTGATGGCAAAGAGCTTTAGAACTCAAGTCTGCTATAATGTTGAGTGAACGGTAAAGGTGGCAACCAGTATTTGCATATTATGAGTTTGAATGTTAACTGGTTGGGAGCGGTCAAGAAGACTGGGCTAGTTAAGGAGAAACTTATTTTGCTTTGACTGCACATTTTATGCCTACAGGAGACATCTGTCATTGGGGAGACTCATACTTCATAAGCTTGTGTATGATGTTTGAGTTGCTGCTGCTGGGGTCGACCCTCCACAGATTGGGGGGGGCTCTTCTCGTGTATGACAGTTAATGGGATCTAATGAATGCTAGGGTGGATAACACCAGTCGTGGGCTAATTGCCTGTATTGGGAAGGTTTGGAGTACAACTTGCTATATGTATTGTTTACGCCTCTAATCTTTATGGCGCTTCGGTCTTTAATTCATTAATGGGGGTACTTCATCAGTGTTTAGACCCCATTATATTTGTGGAGGTTTCAATGTTATCCTGCAGCCAGGAACTGATGCTTTCCCATTCTATTCTTAGGGGGAAAATCGAATGCATAAAACAATGGGAGTTAGCAAACAGATCATGTATGTATGTATCCTGTATTTGTAAAGTGCAAACTAATCACCCCTAGGGATCTTAAGGTGCTGGGGGCTGTTGGGGAGATTAAGTGAGCTATTGCCCAGAATCACAGTGTGCTGAAATGGGCTGCCGCCAGGGATCAAACCGTGAGCCCCATGCTCCGGAGTAAGCCGCTCTGGGCGCTGCACCACACCTCTCCACGATCATGAAGACGTACAGCTTAGTTTATGTATGACAATACTGCCACCCACTGTATTACGGGTTCACCTCTTATTCCACAGCTCATAGATATGCTTCTTGGATCAATATGTTTTCAGGCAGTCATACCCTGGCCCCTAGCTTGTCTAATCAACTCAACCCGCAACTGGTCTCTGACCATAATGCATCGTCTTTATTCATCATGGGGAAGTTTTTTCAGTCTTGCTGGACTCTACCTCGGTAGACTTTCGACAGAAAGCGCCTTCTATACAAGCTCTATATACAGACTATGGAAGTCAAGCTTGTTGATTTTATAAAGACTAATATGGGCTCAACTTCGATCTTGGTGGTGTGGGATGCTTTGAAATCTTGTATTCGGGGGCAGATGTTGACTTTTACAAATGGTAATTTGAAGGAGAAATGCATTGAGGTCCAGATGTGGCAGGATCTGGCACAGCTGGACAATGATGATGCAAATTGTATTGTCCTGTGGAAGAATCCTCAATAGTATTGGCTCAAATAATTGCTTTGCAAACATCGCTAAAAAAAAAAATAAAAAAAAAAAATGGGATAGGGCCAATAAAATGAGTCATGCCTATCAATGGACTTGTTTTAAAAAAACAAAGATCTGACAGACATTAGCATTCAGATCAAAGACAAAAGAAATAGTAAAAACTGAAAATACTATGGGGGCCTGGCTACCGGACCCTAGGGAGATAAGACAGGTGTTTCATGCGTTCTATACCAGTCTTTACTCAGAGGTGGCGATACTTCTCAGGAACAGAGCAATACCTATTTGCAGGCTTATCCTCTGCAGGTATTTATGCCTAGTCAGTGGGATATTTGGGAGGCTCCCATGATGATTGAGAGATATATATATATATATATTCACTGAAAAAACCATAGGTTTTAGGGACAGTTATAGTTAGTTGGACATTTCACTCGTACAAAATCAGTGAAATTCCCCCGTTATAGTTAGTTCAGCTAACTATAACTCGCGCCCCCGCAATGCACTGCTGATGACGTCACATATTACATCACTCATGACATGGTCAGTGACATCTCAAATGAAATCACTGATGACATCATCCAGTGACTGTGTTTCTGTAAAGTTTAAATATGTTTAATATATATAGGGAAAGGCGTATTGAAGAATGAGTGGGTGTATAAGTGTCTGAATGGATGATTTAGTAGGTGCGTGACTGACTGTATAAGTGAGTGATTAAACGTATCTTACTGAATGCATCAGTTAGTGACTAAACTGTGTGAATGTCTGTATCCGTCTGTCTGTTGGTGTGTAAGCGGCTGCATGGGTTTGTGAATAGCTACATGAGTGTCTACATGGGTTATTGATTGGTTGTCTGAGTATCTGTATGGGTGCCTGAGTGTTTGTGTGGGTGGGGTGTGTGTGACACTGCGCATAGATGTGTGAGTGGGTGATTTACTGGGTGCATGGTTTCAAGAGTGCATCTGTGAAGGGCTGTATGGGTGGGTGAGTGTGTGTATAGGTGTGTTGGTGAGTGAATGTATATCTCAGTGGTACATGTGTGAGTAACTATATATGTGAAAGGCACTATATATGTGTGTTGGAGTATTTAAATGGCTGTAAGTGAGAGTGTGTGATTGTGAGAGTGGCTGTATGGATGAGTGTGTGCTTGTATCAGTGATTGTATAAGAGCGTAAGAATGTGCTAGTATTTGTATGAGTGAGCTGGTGTGTGTATAACTGTATAGGTGAGTAAATGGGAGTGTGATTAATTATTTGCATGACTGACTAGGTGTGTGAGTACCTCTATGGATGAGTGGCGGTGTGAGTGTCTATATAGGTGTATGAGTGCATATGATAGTCCTGTACTGAGTGACCGTAAGTATGAGTGACTGTACGGGTGAGTGAGTGGATGTGTGTGTAGACCTAAGAATCAGTGAGTGGGTATGTAGTTATTGGTGTTGGAGTGTCTATGGTTTTGAGAATGGCAGTCTATAATTTAGAGTGGGTGTATCAAAGGTTATATTAGGGTGTGAGAAGATGCATGAAATTATCACATGGATGATGTCATCAGTGATGTCATTTGAGATGTCATTTGAGATGTCATCAGTGATGTCATCAGTGATGTCACTGACCACGTCATGAGTGATGTAATATGTGACGTCATCAGCAGTGCATTGCGGGGGCGCGAGTTATAGTTAGCTGAACTAACATAACGGGGAATTTCACTGGTTTTGTACAAGTGAAATGTCCAACTAACTATAACTGTCCCTAAAACCTATGGTTTTTTCAGTGAATTTCTAAGGTTTTTAAATGCTAATTTCTAACTATAACGTGCCTGAAACCTATGGTTTTTCAGTGAATTTCAAAGATTTTTAAATGCTAATTTCTAACTATAACGTGCCTGAAACCTATGGTTTTTTCAGTGAATTTCAAAGGTTTTTTAAATGCTAAATTCTAACTATAACGTGCCTGAAACCTATGGTTTTTTCAGTGAATTTCAAAGGTTTTTAAATGCTAATTTCTAACTATGCCTACAAAGGTAGGACATGTGAAGAAAGAAGAAAAAACGCACAGAAAGAAGCAAAAGAAATGCAGAAAGAAGCAACAGAAGTCCACAAAGACGAAGAAAAGAGCAGGAAGAAGCAAGACGTGCAGAAAGAACCAACAGAGGAGCAGAAAGAGGCCTTGTTGCAAAATCATCCTGTGCCCACAACATTTTCAGACGGGTACTGGTGGTAACTGACTGACTAACTAGGCCTAGAGCCAGTGCTATGCGAAAAGACACTTAGAGTACAGTGAAAACACCTACATACACTAGGGAACACTATGCGTTGGGGTACCCCTGTGATTAGCATGACCTCCTCTGTAAGGCCCTAGTACATAATAGGGCAGGGGGATTAAAACTACCTCTTAAAACGCGCCACGGGGCGCATTTGCACAGTGGTGAAGGGAGGGGGGGGCCTGAGGTGACGTGTGCAAACACGCCCTGTGGCCGTTTTAAGCTGGGAGATTAAGTCCCCTTGAATCCTGACGGTCCCTGGGGTCCAACTAGCCAACCAGGTACCTCCAGTAAGCGCCACAGAGCTGCGTTGCAGAGAGGTGTAAAAAGGGGCATGGCCTGGACCACCTCTCTCCAACGCAGCACAGTGGCGCTTACTGGAAGCACCTGGTGGGCTAGTTGGCCCCCAGGGGCCCTCAGGATTGAAAGGGAATGAATTCCCCAACTTTAAATGCGCCACAGGGCGTGTTTGCACACGTCACTTCAGGCCCCGCTCCCTTCCTTCACCACTGTGCAAACGCGCCCTGTGGCGCGTTTTAAGTTGAGGGATTAAGTCCCCTTGAATCCTGAGGGCCCCTGGGGTCCAACTAGCCCACCAGGTACCTCCAGTAAGTGCCACAGAGCTGCATTGCAGAGGTGTAAAAAGGGGCGTGGCCTGGACCACCTCTTTGCAATGTAGCCCTGTGGCGCTTACTGGCAGTACCTGGTGGGCTAGTTGGCCCCCAGGGACCCTCAGGATTGAAGGGGAATTAATTCCCCAACTTAAAACGCGCCACAGGGCGCTTGCAGAGTGTTGCTGGGAGGGGCGGGGCCTCGGCGATGCCAATGTTTTTTTTTTTTTTTTTTTAAAGGGGGGCTGTGTGGCCTCCCTTCCGTTCCTATTTTGTGGGCCCTGGGGACCCCATCGCCCAGGGCCTGGCCCCCTTTAAAAAAAAAAAAAAAAAATGTAAATGGGAGGGGGGCCGCGTGTGCCCCCCTCGCGTGGCCAATTCCGGCCCCGGGGACCCCATCCCCCGGGGCACGGCCAAACATCTTGTTTTTTTATAGGAAGGGGGCGGCTGCATTGCCCCCCCCCCTCCTAAGGCCTCTATTGGCCCCGGGGACCCCATCCCCCGGGGCCCGCCTGGCCATCCTTTTTTTTTTTTTTGCGAGGAGGGCCGCGTGGCCCCCCTCCTCAGGCCAAATATGGCCCTGGGGACCCCATCCCCCGGGGCCTGGCCTCTCCTTTAAAAAAAAAAAAAAAAAAACAATACACAGGGGAGGGGGGCCGCGTGGCCCCCCTCCCGGGCCACTACTAACCCCGGGGACCCAATCCTCGGGGCCTGGCCTCTCATTGGGGACCGTGGGGGGGGTCCCCAATCCCCCCACGGTCCCGCCGGCTCCCCGCGTCCTGCGGGAGCCGGCATTGCTTTTCCACACGGGGAGCTGCTAACATGCAGCTCCCCGTGTGGAAAGCAACTATGCTTTGCTTCATTGAAGCGAGAGCAGGTTTCCTGCTCTCGCTTCAATGAAGCAGCAGTTTGCAATGACAGGGCGGGAGCCGCGAGGCTCCACGCCCTGTCATTGCAAACAGCAGTGTCCCTGGGGTGGGCACCCCGGGACACTGCAGGAGCCGGCCCTGGGGGGTGGCGGTCCCCAGGGCCATCACAGGCTCCAGGAGGGGGGCTGCGCGGCCCCCCTCCCAACATTGGCAAAGCCCCAGGGTGGTGGTGGTCCCCGGGGCTCGGGGGTCCGTCAAGGACCCCCAAATTTGAATAATTAGTGCCCCGGGGAGGTGGCGGTCCCCGGGGCGTGTGGGGGGGCTCGAGCCCCCCCACACAGGTATTTTAAAACAAAGGAGAGCCCCAGGGGTGGCGGTCCCTAGGGCAGTGGGGGGGCCGTGTGCCCCCGCAAAATTATTAATCAAAGCCCCGGGGGGTGGCGGTCCCCGGGGCTTGGAGGCCCCCCCACACATAACAAAACAAAGCCCCGGGGGGTGGCGGTCCCCGGGGCTGCGGGGGGGCCGTGAGCCCCCCGCAAATATTTATGGAAAGCCCCGGGGGGAGGCGGTCCCCGGGGCTGTTACATTTTCGCATGCCCCCGGGACTTGGCCCACCCGAGGGCTAAATATTAACGAAGCGCGGGAGTCCGCGCTTCGTTTTTTTTTCTTCACGGCGGAATTCGCGGATCCTACGCAAATTTCGCAGTTTAAAAAAAAAAAAAAAAAAACTTTTTGGGGCCCTGAGCAGGCCTAGGGGTCAGGGTGTTTCTACCCCTGCCCCCTTTTCTTTTTTTTCGCGTTTTTATTCTGATTTCTTGTGACTCGGTTCTACTGAGTCACAAGATGGCTGCCAACACTTCCTGGTTTGGAGTGTTGACAGCCAATTAGAATAAAGCTCGTGGTCGGGAGGGTCCGTGGATCCTCCGTGCCTCTAAATATCGAAACTTATTTTTGATTTTCTCAGCAACTACTGAACGGATTTACACCATTTTTAAGAAGGTCGCTTTCTGAACCAAGCAGTACCTTTTTGCCAAATTTGGGGTAAATCCGTTCAGTAGTTTCCGCTGTAGCCTTGCATAAAGTTTCCTATGGGAAATTGATTTTTGACTTATTTTTTAATTTCTCTGGAATTCCTGAACGGATTTACACCATTTAAAAAAAGGGCGCTTTCTGAACCAAGCACTACCTTTTTGCCAAATTTGGTGTAATTCCGTTCAGCAGTTCGGGCTGTAGCCGTGGCTAAAGTTTCCTATGGGAATTAACATGGAGAAAACACGTTTTGGGACCCCCTTTTTCTCGGCCCCGCTTGCCGAATCACCCCGAAACTTTCAGGACAGGAGCTGACCGGAGCGCCCACTAGTTTTGAAAATTTCGTGATGATTCGTCAACCGGCGCTAAAGTTATTGGGAAAACAAAAAATGCTTTTCCTATGGAAACTAGGTCCTAACTATAACTATCTACTGGCGACCGCCAGTAGATTATATATATATATATATCTATCAGCAGAACTCCTGAAGAACGCCCTGCATATACCAATACTTTCAATCCAAGGAGAAACAGAAGGACGGCACACAAAGAATCCTTTGAGAAGCAGTTTATTAAAGTTCAACTGCTTTCATAGCTTTTTTTTCTGCAGATCAAAGCAAAATGCATGTAAAATCCCAAAACAGACCTACGCGTTTCGGCCTTAGCCTTCTACTGGGTCATAAAGTTTTTAGTGCATAGAGTGTCGTTTTTAAAGGGACAGCTACTCCCTTTCCCATCACCTATTAAAACAACTTGGTGTTAATCTTAAAGGGGAAGACACATATATGATATTCTCATTTATATTTGTAATATGTCCTCACTGTCAAAATCTTAGTCAGTTATATCACTGTAAAGTACACAGGTATGTCTCATGGTCCGACATATTTTGAACACCAAACAAACCTACTTTCCCCCAAAAAATATTAATTATAAAATCTCAATTGACAATTTTACAATTTTGAAGTTTACCAAAAGGACACACAGGTGGAGGATAATAATTTCCCAAAAAGGGCTTTTCACAGCATTGAGGGTCACCGAAAAGTCATCATTAGGTGCACTGCAGGAAGGATTAAGGGAGATAAAGTGCCACATGGTATAGGATATAACATAAATCAATAGAAAGTTCATATATTACCTCTATGTTATAAATGTGCAAATTTAAGTATGACAAATATATAGTAAAGTGCACAGTGCCTTGTTCTATGTTTTTACATTCACGTTTGGATTTGCACGTTCCAAAGTTCATGGCCCATCTACTCCTAAATATATACATATATTAAACAGTATATAAAATGTATTCAAACATGTATACTACAAAAATTCAGAGATAGGGCAGATATGGATTATAAAGTGCAAGAATTGTTAAAAAATATTTTTAACAAATTTTTTAAAGATAGTTAGCCCAGATAGAAAGATTCTAAAATCTGTCCAAATTGCATATATGGATCTGTGTATATCTGTAAAGTACACCAAGTAGTAAACGCTACATGGCACGCCTATAGCAGCCTCCTAAAATGTCCACATACCTCTATTCTGCTCAATCCTAAAAGCGCACAATACTATTCATATTAAAACAAACGTGGGGCTGAAGTTCTCCATGCCTCTACTCTGGGCCCCTCACCACCGAGTAGATTTAACATCACAAAATACTGAGATGTTCAGCTACAGTATTACACTCAGTGTTTTAAAGTGCATAGTGCTGTTTATGTAAAGTACCAGAGGAGTCGACAGGGGGCTACTTGACACTCCACTGTTGGTTCTCAATCATAAAGTGCAACAGATGACTATGTAACATCCATGATAAAGTGACCTGTGCTTGTTCCAGTAGAGTTTTCACTTTCTGATCACACTCCTATATTACCCAGGTGGAGCCACATTGGCCTGATCTTGTTATATACAATACACATGTTCCTCTCATGGGGAATCCCTATACCCCAGATATACATACTATGTGCTAGCACCTAATCTATATGTTATATCTGAATCAGGTCAAGATATGCCACAACGCTCCAGAGAAAATAGGAAAGGAAACAGAGAGAAAAATAACATTAGAAAGAAAATTGGAAAGAAAATTGTAAATACAAAAAAGAGAAGAGAGAGCAGAGAAAGACAAAAAGCATTGTGATAAGATCAAGACAGTATTGCAGAGTTTCAAAGAAAGGTATAGAGTTCGGCATCTGTATTTAGGCCCCATGGGATCTCAGTTCCCAGATTGCCGATCCACTTGGATTCGGCTCTTCTCAGGGCTGCTTCTCTATTACCTCCCCTGATGTTCAGCGGGATATGTTCAATGCCGGAGTAGAGGGAATTGTTCTCCAACTGGCCTTCATGATCTTTCCAGATATGTTTTGCCATTACATATCTAAAATCTTTATTAGTAATGGCCCTCGTGTGTTGTAAAATACGCAACTTGAGTTTGTTCACAGTGCTACCCACATATTGTTTTCCACAGCCACATTGTAGGAGATAAACTACATGGGTGGTCTCACATGTTATCCTTCCTTTAATGGGTTTAGTCATGCCTTGTATGTTTGTTATGTTACTCCTGTTGTGGCCATAGCGGCATGCTTTACATTTAGAGCACTTGAAGAAACCACTGCATGACAGCCAGTTGCACTTTTGTTGATTTTTGTTGGTAAAGTAACTTTGGGTAAGTCGATCTCCCAGGGATGGTACTTTTTTTATATGTGATGTTCACATGATCCGTTATCAGATGTTTGAGTTTCTGGTCCTGTTTGAGTACATTCCAATGATTACCGATAGCTTGTTTCACGGTTTTGTTGGATCTATTGAAATCTGTGATGAGCCTGACAACTTCTTGATCCTGTCCAGGCGAACTTTGCATTTTCTTGGGCATCATTAGATTTTCTCTCTTCGGTTTCTTGGCTCTTGTTCGTGCATCCTCCAGGACAGTTATTGGACAGTTATTGGATATCATCGTTTCTTAAATCTGTTAAACATCCCATTGATCTGTATCTCGTATTCAATGTCCTCAGAACAGTTTCTACAGGCTCTTAAAAATTCTCCGTAGGGAATGCTCCATTTAAGAGCTTTGGAATGTGCACTGTTTGCCGACAGGATGCTGTTGCATGCAGTGATTTTACGGTATAGGGTGGTGCACATATATACACACACATATATATATATACAATTTCTTTAAAAAAAAAAAAAGGATCCAGTAAAATGCAGCTCCTATTGGCGGATCTCACTCATTAACTCTGGCTCAAATATTTACTCGCGTATACTCTCGCTTGTCGACCCTATGCAGCACGGGTTTATAACTGCTAGAAATATCACTTCTCACATAAATACAGCTGTAACTACTTTGGATGTCGCCTTAGTTCAGAACAGATCCTTAGGGGTGATCTTGCTCAATGCCGAGAAGGCGTTTCTTGCCAATTTCTGTGGGCTATGCTGCGGAACATGAGCTTCGGCCCAGTTTTTATGAGCAGAGTAAGAGTTGTATATAGCTCTTTAACAGCTCGGATTGTCTGTTGGGGAGGTCTGACTGAGATCATATAAATTCTTAGAGGCACCAGCAGGGTTCTCGTCTTTCCCCTCTGTATTTAGACCTTTACATTCAAGTCCTGAAACACGCCGCACTGCTTAAGCCTCTTTGCCTTCATAACCTTGACCCAAAAGTCTTGGCATTTGCTGACAACATAGCCATACTGATATCTTCCCCTTCAAGCACACTGGCAGCGATTGATTAATCGACAGTGTTATGGGGCATTATCAAGCTTAAAATTGACAAGACTTTATTAGTTACCAATGACCCTGGCATGAGAACCGATACTTGTTGAGTCAAATCTGCTATGTATCTTGGTGTGCATATAGCATTGAATATGGGGGACATCATAGATCTTAAGTACAACTCGCTATATACCAAATAACTACAAATATTTCAATAGTGGGACAGGCTCCATTTTAGCCTAATCAGGTGAGGTAATGTTACATAAATGGTAATTCTTTCCCACTATTTTATATCTGTTTAGGTCCATACCTTTGTACCTTACTAAAAACTGCTTTAAAAAAAAATGGAAATAGCTGCCAAAAGTTCATTTGGGGATATAGGAAGCCATGCATAGCTATAGAAAATCTGCAGGTACCGCATCTGCTGGGCGGAGTTTTCCTACCCTCTTTGTAGCAGTATTTCTTGGCTGCCTCTGCTTTTCAACTATTTGCTGTCATGGGTGATCGTAGTGGCCTCTGGGTGCATTTTTTTTTAACCAATTTTCTTGGCCTCGGCAACTCTGTGTATTATTTTTTTTAACGTTTTTACTAATGTTACAACTTACAATAAGAAAGCAGCACAATGAGTGCAGTATCAATGCCAAATATCTGAATACATTACACTACCAACAGAAGTCAAAAAGACAGAACATTACATCCCATGACTGAACTATTGACCACTAGACAGTAGGGCAGGATCCAATCCTCCCGCTCTTACAGTGATATTGCCCACCATCCGCCCATGGCGCCTCTGTGCACGTCTCTAGCTGTATTCTCCCTATACTTCGTCCAATCGTTCCAGATTGTAAAATGTTTCTTGGGGCAGCCCTGTGACAAGTTGATCGGACGTTCCATTCCTATACTGATCCTACAATGATCCATGCCCTTGGCCCAGGTGTCTACAAAAGGGGCCTCCGTCGCCTTCCAGGCCCTGGCAATATCCCTCTAACAATGTGTCCCAGCCAAAGAAGTGCCCTCTGATAGCTAGTGCCCCCAGATCATCCGTGATATGCAGAAGTGTGAGTTTAGGGTCTCAGGTGATATTCCAACCCAACACCCTTTCAAGTCGGCCTACTACGCCATCCCAAAAGTGAGCTAGTCCCGGGCAATGCCAGAACATACGAGGTAAATCCCGCCTCGG
The DNA here is from genome assembly GCA_963921515.1 of Calotriton arnoldi. Classification (NCBI taxonomy): domain Eukaryota; kingdom Metazoa; phylum Chordata; class Amphibia; order Caudata; family Salamandridae; genus Calotriton; species Calotriton arnoldi. Next base: position 4,259,864 of record CAWUFW010000135.1, on the reverse strand, counting down.
GTCAACGCACCGCAGACAATTCCCCAAGGGGGATCAGGCCCATGCGGTGGAGCCTGGTCCTAGTAAGATGCACTCTATAAAGTAACTTAAGTTGGATTAATCGAAACTGGGCAGCTATCATCGCCTCTCTGGGGGCCTCCACTGCCTCCCTCCAGTCGACGTCATTCAGGCAACCCAATTCACCCTCCCACGCCTGCCGCACATCCACCACTGGATCCAGCATATTACACAGTAATATTGTTTATATTTCCGATAATTTATGTTGCTTGACCTTTGTAAGAAGGATTTTGGCCTCCATCGCTGAAAACTCTGGGATATCCTCCACCTGCCGTATAGGAGGGAGGAGTACATGCTGGAACTGCAAATACCTAGAGAACTGCATGCGGTGCATGTCATATTCCTTCTATAGGTCATGAAAGGACTTGAGCGTCCCATTATGCAGCACATCCCTCAACGTTGAAATGCCTATAACGTCTCAGGCCACAAATCCCCTCTGGTGCCGCCACCTGCGGAAGGCTGGTGCCCTGCCACTACGGGGTCTCCAAACTGAGACGATTAGCCCACCCCACAGTCTTCATTGCAGCGTTCCATATCTCCAGCACAACGTGAGTGGCAGGAGGGAAAGCCGCAGAGGGCCCCCACCCGATAGAACAGGTGGGGAAGGTCACGGCCGCTCAACAGACATCTCTCCACCGCATAAGCAGGGTCCCCAAAGCCCCTGAATTGCCACTCATTCACAACAAGCAGATGCGCCACCCAGTAGTACAGTAGTATGTCAGAGTGGCCAATTCCTCATCCACCACCAGTTGACATCATTTCGCCAAGGCAATACGTGGTACACCGCCCCCGTATAGCAGCAGACTGAGTTGTGCATTTGCCTTGCTAAAGAACGTTTTATCGATTGGAAATGGATGGTTTGCAGTTGGTAAAGTAGATGCAGGAGGGCCACCTTTTTAAAAGTTGCCGAGCACCCCAAGTGGAAAAGGGATAAAGTGGACCAGAACCGAACATCCTGTCCAAGGGCAACCAACTGAGGCATCAGGTTCCATTCAAAGGAGTGGGTCGCATCGCCAGTGACAAAAACCCCTAGGTCTCCAGAGGGAGGATAGGTTTACCCGCTGTAGGAGAGTAGGATCTGCCTCTTATGTTGCCCCCACTTTTTTTCTGATGCTTACACTGGTTTCTGGCTATAGTCTGGCTGGGACCCTGCCAATCAGGGCCCCAGCCTCTCTGTTCTCTCTAAACGACTTGGAGTGCACTCTAGGTGCACTAGTGATTGGATACTGTGGTACCTTATGAGTCCCTAGTATATGGTACATTAGGTGCCAAGGGCATAGGTACTTCACAGGCCTACCAGGGGCTGAAGCATGTATTATGCCACCCCTGGGAAGCAGACTAAATCTGACACCACAGGTCTGCTACTGCAGCCTGGGTAAGGTGGTGCATGCCCCCCTTACTGTGATATAGGCTACCTATATCACTACATAGATACACACATATAAACCTATAAGTCACTCCTATGGCAGGCCTTATCAATCCTGAAGGCAGAGTGCTTGGTTCCTATGTGAGAGGGTGCCCCTGCATGAGCAGAGCCCCTCTGCAGCATTCGGAGACCCTTCTCTGAGGCTGTTTGTAGTGCAGCCTGACCATATACTCTTAAGCGCATTATAACCTCGCGTTAAATGCTAACTTTGGGATGGCTGCACGGAAACATGTTGTGTTTGGTGTCAAACATCTTGGAATACTACCCCCCGCCAGTTCTGGCGGCGGGGGTAGCATTCCACCCTTCTAGAGGGACAGACATGTACCTACGGTGGAAACGCGGTAGAATCCTGAAGAGCCCTGGCATCACAAAATGGATGCCACCAGTCACAGACACTGGGCTGCCCTCCTGCTGATGACCGAAACTCGCAGTGGAGGAGGCCCAACAATAGGTATCCTGTCACAGGAGGGTGTGACCACCTTCCAGACAGGGTTTAGTGTATTGGGGCTGGGTGGGTGCACTCCTAGAGTGCTTTGAAGTCCTGCACTGGGGAGCAGAAGGCTCCTCTGTGCATATGCCAGTTCAAACCAGCTCAGGGGCTACCTGCCCCTGCTCTGGCGCGAACTGGACAAAGGGAAGTGGTTGTAGCCACCCACTCCCCTGACCCTCCCATAGGTGGGGTCATAGAGCTAGTCCCTCCCTTCTTTTTAGTATAAGAGAGGGAACCTGTGCATGGCACACTAGATCTCCCTGGACGACGTTCTTAAGAAGAATCCTGGACCTTCGACGTTCCACTACCTCTGGAAGACTGAAGAATCTCCCTTGGAGTCAAGGAGTGACTCCCCTGCTTGGCAGGCACCAAAGACTACAACGACGGTCGCAAACTACGCCGCTCCCGCCGGAGCCCGAGGTCCCTGCAGCCCAAGATGAGGATTTCCTGACTTCTCCCAGGCCATTGTGAGTCCCCAGCGAAGCTGAGGCCAGTGGACCCCACGAGTGACGAGGAACCGCAGTCCCTGGGTACCGTGCACTATTGTCGAGTGCAACCCCTTCACGACGTTCTACGAACCTGTGCTTTGGACCACGTGTGGTCCCAGCCTCTAGCAGGAATCCCTCCGAAGATCAGAGGCCTACCCCGTCCCGAGTGACCGTGGGCCCCTGTTGAAGGAATCCTCCCGAGGCATCTTCGCGATCCCTTGCCAGCCGGCTTGTGGGTCCCCAGAAGACTTTTCTAAAGAACCAAAGGGCTCCCCTGGTTGCTCCAGGCCTGCCCTGACTTACCCTCGCTGGGTGAGTTCCCCAGACCTTGCTGGTCTGCACCATTGACTTTTTACGCTTTCCACGAGACTTGCTGCTACCAAGGCTTGTTGGCTCCAATCGGGTTGCCGACACCGCAGTCAGCTGCAGACTTCGTGGAACACGCCGAATCCAGCTCCTGGTCGTCGTCTACGCCTCCTGGACCTCGTGGCCGAAGAGTCAAGACACCCGTGAACGACCTGAATCTGTCGACGACGGTGGGCATTCATCTTCCTTGCCCCGGGTCACTGCCCAGTGACTATGAACACTGTCCCCTCTGCTTTCAGGTCTTCCTTCTTCCGAGTCCAGGCTTGGATTCCACCGGACACTTCTCCTGTTGTCGCAAGCAGCAAGTCTTCAGTGGCTCCCATTGAAAACGACGCCGCGACCTGACACCAAAGGACACCTATGCACCCGGCTTCCCTGGGTGAGGTAACTCCAGCACTACGGTGCTCCTGTGGGTGTTGGCCCTAGAACTACTTACCCTGTAAGTGACTTGCTTGTAGCTACTCCCGAAGTGCCCTGAAACTCTTAATTTCCAACCGCGACTTGCCCCATTGAAGTCAACGGCGACCCGCGCCTGTGTTCACTCACTGCACGCGTCCCCCATGGGTCCTTTACTTACCTGCCTTGGGTGGTTTCGTGAGGCCCCAGCACTTCTGAAGGCCCTAGGCCTTGTCTCCCTGCAAGTCGTTGTTCCTAAGTCTTTTTTAGTATATGGTCTGGTACGCCCCTAGGGCCCCAGGCATATTTGTACTTAATTTATTGTGAAACGTTGATTTATGCATATGTTCCTGTCTTCTAATCTCACAAGAGATTAGTAGAGTTTAGTAATAAATACATATATATTTGATATATATACCTGTGTGGTGTCTTTTCATTTGGTGATTCAAGAGATTGTGTGGTAAAACAAGCTGCTTTACATTCCTCCGAGACTTAGCCTGAAGGCTGCTCTCCACAGCGACCACTAGGATAGCTTTCTTTAAAGGTTGTCTTAAACCTATCTACCATAAGAGTCGAATTGTACTGGTGCAAGGTGCCCACTTTAACTAGTGGACAGCATATACCAGGCCAACTTCTCACACCCGCCACCCATAATATTTCTACTGGACAAGGACCGGAGTAGGAACCAAAGATGTCTAGGATCTGAAGTGCCCTAGGGCCCGAGTCCTCCGGATCATCCAAGAATAAAAGAACGTTATCGGCACACAGCGAAATTGTATTGCCCACTCCCTCGGATCACTGAAAACCTCTAAAAAGTGTGTCTACCCTGACCCATGCAGCCAGGGTTTTGATTATGAGCACAAAAAGTAAAGGGGACAAGGGACAGCCTTGGTGGGTGCCCCTCACCACTGAAAACCACCCCTCCAAACCGCACCCTAGCCACCAGATTAGAATATAGAAGGCGAACATAGCTCACAAACTTTGGCCCATAGCCCACTCGGGTTAGAAGGGCAAACAAAAACTGCCCAGTCCACTGAGTCGAATGCCTTCTGCAAGTCGATGGAGAGAAAGGCTTTATGACCACTGAAGGCCCCACTCATGGCAATGGCATTGTGAACCCTTTGCAATTTATGGCAGGTGGCCCGCTGGGGCATTAACTCAGACTGTTTGGGGTGGACAAGGCGTGTAATCACCCCCACAAGATGAGTGGCCAGAATCTTAGCCCATATTTTAACTTCTAAGTTCAAAAGCGATATTGGTCGGTAATCCCTGCAATGCGTGCTCTTTGTACCTGGATTCAGCATCACCACGATCTCTGCCGTCCGCAGGTCAGGGGGCAATTCATCCCCTTCCACAGCCTCTCGAAAAGTCTCTAGCAGCAACAGACCAGTCTGCGGCCACACCAGGGACCAGAACTCAGCCGGGAAACCAGTGGGACCCGGCGCTTTTCCAGCCTGCAGCAGAGCTAAGGCCGTGCACAGCTCGTTGCACGCAACATCTGCCTCCAGTGACTCTGGCTCTTCAGGGGTGAGGCGCGGCATCGGTAGATCCAATACAAATTGAGATAAATCACATGGGGGCTCAAGGGTTCCGCTCCATACAACTGTAGGTAATACGCTGCAAACTCACTCGCAATGGACTCACTCCAAGTCACCCGGGAACCATCATCCGTCTGCAGGAAAGCTACTAGGGCTCCCAACTCCCAGAGGTGCAGAGCCAGTGCAACGTCTTGCTGGCTTTATCGCCCCATTAGTAGACCCTGAAGCGGGTGGCCATCCACGCCACTCTGGTGGAGCAAAGTCTGGGTACGCAATGATTCCCGCAGGAGGGACTCCTGCTGCAACATCGTGAACCAGCTTTCTAAGTCGAGTATGCGCTTCTCTAGGTACCTAATCTTCCGCCAATCCCGGTCTCTCTGGCGCTTAGAGTAGCTAATGATTCGGCTTCTAACCGTGGCCTTCTGAGTGTCCCACAATGTAATTCGGAAAGATACAGAACCCTTATTATTGGCAATGAATTGCTGGCATGTGTTTTGGCACAGCTCCTTGAAATCGCCCTTTTGTATACACCAGCAGTCCAAGCGCCATTGCGTCCCCACTCCCCCGAGGCCCCAAGCCAGATCCACTACCACCAGCGAGTGATGGGAGAGCCCCCTAGCCAACAAGCAAACAGCTACGACCCTGTGGCCCTCCCAGCTCTCCATAAAAAAGTAGTCTAGATGGGAGAATGAGCGATGTGCCCCCGAGTAGAAGGTGAAGCCTCACTCCTCGGGATGCTGTGCTCTCCACACGTCTATCAGGTTCCAATTACGCGGATGGGGAGTGGGTCCACAACCCGTCCCCGCAGACATCGAAGAACGATCATGGCTCACGTCGCACATGCCACGGAAGCCCCTCCTTTCAACAATGGGCCATCCGGCAACTCCCGTAGAAGGTACTCCAATCTAATCCAGAAGTCTGAAGAGATGCAGGTGGGACATAGACGCTGATCAAGGAAAAGGGGCGGCCATGAAAGACACCAGTTACTGCAACATACCGACCCAAGCCATCATGCCATACCTTCGAACACCAAAAGGGTATGCCCCAAAACCAGTATGGTCATACCCATAAGAGCCCAGGTGAGTGTGGACCAGAAAAGATCACTTGCTGCCCAATAGGTGGGTCTACTGAAGCTTCACAATATCCACGTTGGATCTCAATGCCACCCGCAGCACCGCTCCCCATTTGATCTTATCCAACATCCAAATAATGTTCCACGACAGGATGGATAATGTACCCTGCCACCCCACCTCCATGGCTTTTGATTAATTTTTATAATAACAATTTTGGCCCTAATATGCTCCTGGCGGCAGATGACGTAAATAGGGAACTGGAAGATATATTACCGAGGTTAAGGGAACCTGCACAAGTTATATGGGTGGGAGATTTTAATGTTTACCCCTGTAATTATAACTTGGAGAAAGTATGTGGCGTGGTGGACCTTATGGGCAACCCGATTTTCCATTTCTCCCACTGTCCCTATGGTAATGGACTTAATCAAATACTGTCAGCCAGGCATCTGGCGATTGTGAACACACAATCTTCCCCTATGGACACCCTTCCTAAAACCTTCCGACGGTCCAACCAGGAAACCACCATCGATTTTATTTTGGTATCAAATCCTTATAATGAAACCTGCTCCATTGCTGATACCCAATTTACTCCCTTTAGCGATCATGCCATTTTAACTTGCGAGTTTCGATCTGTTCTGGGAGAGGGGCCCATCGAACAGGTTGCTGATCTACCACTCTTAGCCAGAAGGAATGGTTACCAGCTGAAGTGGGCTCAAATTGAGAGTTCTAAACTCCTCCCTGAATTGGTGAACTAATCTCTTGGCAGTATTGAAATCTGTCTGGATTCGAATATCTCCCCCGGGAAATCCTGTTTGGGTTTACTAAAATCTTAGAAAATATAAGTAGTGCGTTAACACGCTACAAATCTAAAAAATCAAAGGGCTGGTTCGACACTGCGTGCTCAAAACTAAGAAAGGCCCTGGCAATAGCCCTTAAGACTCAACCCAGAGACACCATATTAATTGCATCGCTCCGTAGGGAGTTCAAAAAGGCAAGAAAGTTCAGGGAAAGGTCTCTAAGGGAGAAGATGTGGGTTAGATTAAAGGAGACCTCACAATCTGGCAATACCAAAGAGTTTTGGGATATAATTAATGCCCCTCACTTTAAGACGCAAATAGATCCCTCAGAGTCTCATGTAAGCGAAGAGGATTGGGTGGCACATTATTCAAACATTTTCTCCGTCACTGAGTCTTTGCCCTCTCTCCGCAATTCACCTGACCCCAAAACTCAGGACAAGCATTTGCAATGCAATAGGTCTCGCATTTGCGAGAGTTTGAGCTATTGGCATTGTAAATGACAATGGCTTTTATTTATGTGTTTTGAAAACCTGCAAGCAGTGCGTAAACACGCACTTTGTACTTAAAGTCCTTGTTTGAAAAGCAAGGCTGGCAGTAAAAGAGGCACAGTTACTGCCAGCCTTGCTTCTCAAGCAAGGACTATAAGTACAAAGTAAGTGTTTACGCACCGCTTGCAGGTTTTCAAAAACACAAATAAAAGCCATCGTCATTTACAATGCCAATAGCTCAAACACTCGCAAATGCGAGATCTCAAGCATTGCAAATGCTTGTTTCTTTTCCACTGCACATAATAGTAGGCAGGTCGTGGCCCTCTTAGAGCAGAAGCTACTATTCACTGTCACAAAGATCTCGAGGCCCAAGAGGCACATGTGTGATATTTGTGGGCTGTGGACCAAAAACTAATGTTTGAAGAGGAAGCTTTATATCTCAAAGTCACAGAAATCACTACAGACCACTGAGACTGCCCTGGAATAAGACTGTGCCCTTGGGTGCGAGATGTGCATTTTGTGTGGCTGGTTAGGTTTGTGATGCTTTCAATAGAATCGGCTGAAGTCCATCATTAATGAATGAATGACTCCTGTCAATGTCTTTATGCTGTGTAGGCCGACATTGTGTTTCCTTAAGCTGCTGTCTTCTAACGAGACTGTGCTGTATCACAAGGAGCTCCACGCCTGTCAGTCAGCTGTCTTTAGTTAAAAATGAGGCTCTAATTCTTCATTTCTAAGTTTCCTTCTAAGGGGAATCAGGTCTAAATGTGTGATTCTTAGGAGATGACTCACACTGGCAGCATAAGTTAAAACTTACCAGGCTCATTTTTTTGCAGAAGATTTGTGCCCAATAGCATCCCTCCTGGACGAAAGCTAATAAAAGAAGCAGGTTTGGATCCTACATTAAAAAGCATGAGTCATGCCTGGATATAGTGCGAGGGCAATGTCCCCACTGCAGACTGTATGTCCCGGCGGCGCACAATGCAAACACATCGAGGGAGGACACAGGGATGGTATTTGCTATTAATAAAAGTATATGTGAAGTGCCAAGAAATGAGAACAGTCAGTCTATGGGGCACCAAAATAAAAATACCCTTTTGGACTGCAGGGGCTGAACACAAACATGTATAAATGTATGCATTCACGCCAAATGTACCCGATAAAAGATTTAACTGCTATTAAAACAAAGGCTGAAGGTTAGAAAGGTCCCACGGGAGCAGCGAAGGCGCTTGTTATTAGTTCAAAAATGGGTGTTTACAAATATCACGCTTTCGGAACTTTGAAAGAAACACGCCTAGGGTTTAAATATATACTAAGGCCTGTATGCTTCACGTGTTTTCCTAATAACAGAAACTATAACATCTTATTTAAAATTTATGTTTTCAAAACAGCAGTTTATATAGCTTAAGGAACAATTTGTATAACACGGTAAAAACAAAGGCTGCATTTTCTAAATATCCCGTGGGGGCAGCAATAGCTTTTACTGCTAAAAACAAACGCTGCATACTAGATATGTTCCACGCAAGCAACGATAACAAATACAAGACAGTAGAACACGATACTAGAAATACGTTCTTTAAGTCTAAATAATGTTTAAAGTTAGCAGATGCTGCGTACATTTTCCTTTCAGACAAATTTTAATTATTTTCTTCCTTCTTTATAAGGTCAGTGTATGTTTGTTTTTGGCTTAACAAAGGCTGTAATAACTTAATTGCAGGTGACGGAGCATCATGCAGAATGGTGCGGAAAGGCGGTTGTCAGTTGATACGCACCAGTGCTCATCGAAAGCTTGGCAAATCACTAAATCTCTCCCTGCCAAAAAATGAATGGGTCCGTCTGTAATGAAACCAGTGCTTATGGAAAGCGCTCTGATAACTTCGGGTCGGGTTCGTGCTATACACAACTGCAAAAACTAGAACCAAGCAAGGCATGTACTATATTATTACAAATGCGTTCAGACGTGCGTACTCCTCTGTATTGCGACGTTTTGTGATCAAAGACGCCAAGGACAGCAATAAAGAAGCAACTGTGTCTCCGAGAAAGCCAGCTCAGCCTGAGTAAACAAATGGGGAACTGCCCTCACAGATGGTAACAATGGAGCCGAGGCCAGTGGCTCAAAGGCTGCCCACACGCACCGCCCGGGTTATAAACTTAACTAAGTCACAAAGAGCAGGGCAGTGAATTAAGGCGGACATGGAGAGGCAGGTCAAACTCCTGAGAGGTGCGTGTGATTTACGCACTTCCACGGGTAGGCGAACTGCCAGGGAGGAGATGGTGCTAAGCCACATACCACATTTAGGGATTAGCAGCGAGGGTTGCTGCGTGACTGCCCTTTTCACTTTCGCGGCTCTGCCCGCTTCTGAAATCGGATGTTACTTCGAGGACGCACGTCTTGTCTGTAGGGCATGAGTGTTCGCTAAAAAAGAAAAAAAGCGAGTAACAGGCAGTGAGGTGATCTGGAGCCGACGGGGGAGGGAGGGAAAGTGAAAGTGTGCCATACGTGCGTTACTGCTGAAACGCTGACGCATGCACGTACGTGTGCACATCTCCTGTCCCACGCGTGCCGGAGAAGCGAGGCGGGAGCCCACCCCGCAATGGCAAGCAGTAGAGGAAGTCCGGCGGGAGCCCACCCCGCCTTCGTGAGTGCCGCATGATGCGGCCGGAGCAGGATTCAAGAGCCGGTAAGTGGTGCATGCAAGCGCGCCGCGCCTGGACAGGAGATGTGCACGCGTATGGTGCGAGCAGGAGTTGTGATAACGCCGCGAGCCGTACACGTGCACATCTCCTGTCTGTTAAGCTTCGGCACAGACAGCTGATGTGCACGCGTACGGTTTGCGGCGTTATTACAACTCCTGCTCGCACCATACGCATGCACATCTCCTGTCCAGGACTTGCCATACACGTGCACATGTCCTGTCCCCCTTCGCAGGCAAGTCGGCAACAATAGATCTCGCTTACGCGGGCAGCGCATGGCGCTGCATCGCTAGGCGAGACCTAAAAAATGAGTGTTCTCCCTTTCAGAGGTAAAGTGTGGCTTAGAGGGATGCAGCGTGGGAAAAGCGCCGGGCCCAGATGGGGTTCCTATAGACTTCTTTAAGGAGGATCTGGAGCTCTGGGTCCCGGTGCTGACAAATGTTTTTAATAAGATTGCACAATCAGGCCCTTTACCTTCATGGAGGACGAGTGTTATAGTCCCCATTCACAAAAATGGAGACGAGGGGAATCCGAAAAACTGTAGACCAATATCTTTGATAGACACAACAGCCAAATTAATGGGTTGCCTCCTACTATCTAGATTGGAACTATGGGCCCGAGATGGGAATCTTTTAATGCAGACCCAATACGGATTCCAACAAGGGAAGGGCACTGTTGATCAGTGCCTGAACCTCTCCCTTATTTTAGACAAATATGCCAGAGCCAAGGGTGGGAAGAGCTATCTTGCCTTTATGGACTTATCCGCAGCCTTTGACTGCTTGTCCCACCCAAAGCTCTGGAATATCATGGCGGAGATGGGAGTAGAACAGCCCCTAATTGATTTCATCCGGCAGCTGTATACTCACGCCTCTGCAACTGTTCGGTTTGGGAGGAATGGGGAACGATCCCGCCCCTTTAACATCTTAAGAGGGGTAAGGCAAGGCTGCGTCCTCGCACCGTTTCTTTTTTCAATTTATACAAACGGTGTGGAGGAAGCGCTGATGGGTGAAAATGTGGACGTCCCCATCTTTGACTCCCAAAGCATTCCTATGTTGGCTTACGCTGATGATGCCGTACTGCTCTCCAGAACGGGTTTGGGCCTTCAACGCCTTATCACAGCGTACGAGGCCTTCATGAACACCCTAGACTTGAAAGTCAACCAGGCCAAGTCCTTTATATTAATCACTGGGGCAGGGAAAAAACAAAAACCCCTTACTTCTGTATGGACTCTTCAAAAATTGAGGTGGTGAACACGTTCCCCTACCTGGGAGTTATGTTTGATAACAATCTTTCTTGGAAACATTTGGTGGTTTGCAGGGGTTTGGTCATGGATAGGAGTTTGGCGGCACTAAAATCATTTTACGGGAGGCTAGGCTCCCGACTTCTTGACCCTATAAAAAAGATCTATCACGCTAAGACAATATCAGCTGTGACCTATGGGGCAGGGGTATGGGGGATGGTCCCCGTAGACACTCTCCAGGCAATCGAAAACAAATTTTTTAAATCATTGACCTCCCTCCCGCAATCTTACTCAAATTATGTTACCCATTTGGAATTGGGTCTCCCATATATTACGGACTCAATTCGTATGGCCCCACTTCTGCTGTGGCTCTCAATTTGGCGTAGGGATTCAGTCCCCTTGAACAAAAGGATTATCAGTGATTTGCTAAATTTGGAAAACCACAGCAAGAGTAGATGGTTAAATTATGTCGAGCGGGAATTTAATGCTTTAGGTTTGACACATCTCTTCAATGATCCCGACTCGTGTAAGAAATTTTCCAGGCATAGATTGGTCGAGACTTTTAAGATGAGGGCCCAATATGATCGTAGAGAGAGGAACTATCGAGCACAGATGGCTCGGATGTATCAACTGACCCCGCCACTGGCAGATAACTAGTTCTCTTATTTAGCTGAGGTCTCGTTCTCAGCCCATCAGTTCATTTTGATGAGATTTCCTCTGAACCGGATTCCTCTGATGCTGGGGTATCTGGCCAGAAGTTTTAAACATTCGGATCTGTCTTGGTGCCCTTGTGACTCTAAGTCACCTCAAAATGACCTACATTTGGTACTCTTTTGTAGTTTATATGCCCGGGAAAGAAAAATTCATCATTCCTATCTTAAAGAGGAACCACTTTCGCTCATGTCGGGTAGCACTTTATTATCTGAAATCATTACCGGACCAAATGGCTTGTCTCGCCGTGGCATCCTTCCTGTGGGCGTGCATGAGGAAGAGGAACTATGTGGCTCAAGAATGAAGTTTGGGGTCCCTTTTATTCTTTATGGTTTCCAAATCTTTTTACTAACTTTTAACCTAATGCACTTTGTATGAATTTGAGCGCGTAGTAATGGGGGCCTGTATCCATGAATTTAATAAGGGCTGTCTTTGCACGATCTGAAGTTTCTTTTTATGTGATTTTACTTAGTGGTTTTTATGCATTTGTATGTACTTTGATGATCTTCTGTAGAAAGATCGAATAAAGTTTTATGATGATGATGATGACAGGTCCCTCAAAAAATTAGTCAGCCCAGCGTGCAATTGTATAGTGTCTATGAATGCGTGTCATGCCTACAACTGCGCTCACCTTCTGCACCTGAAAAGGAAATACATTCAAGAACAACACTTCATCACACCGCCCCCCCAAAACACCCCCATACTTCAGAAACTGAAAGTACCCGTCGTGGTGCGACTAGGGACCTGAGCCAACCGGGTTATCGTGTGATGCATATCGTCCAAGCCGCCCAAATACCCCCACCCCCCTTCCCCCAAAGAACGTCACGATGGATCAAGAGCCACCTGCGCAGGCAGATCAGCGCCGGGCCTCATCAAGTGGTCCTTCCCCGCTGCAGGTGAGGTGTCTCCAGCTAGTGCGCGTTCTGGACCCAACAACTGGGCCCTATGTCCCTTCTTGTTTGAATGTTTCCGTAAGGCTGTACGACATTCTCGTGTTGGGCCTCCGCCATGTCTCCGGCCCCCTCTCCAGGGAGGAATCCACTGTTGGGCGCTGCGGTGGTCACTCTTCCACCCACTCCCATGCTGCCTAAGGAGAGTCAAGGAAAAGGCTTTTCTCTTGATAAAGGATCTTCAGGCAGGCTGGGAACAACAGCATATACTTGGCTTGCAATTTTTGCTTGGCTTTCTAAAAGGACCGGCGTTACTGTTGTGCCTTCAGGGTGTAGTCCAGGAACATTATCACCGGAGAGGATTGAAAAGTCAATTGACTGGCCTTGCGAGCCGCCCTAAGGACCGCATTTCCATCGGCGTATTTGAGTATGCGCACAATAAAAGGTCTGAGATGTGTGCCAACCGGTGGTTTGGCGATCAGTGCTCTATAAGACCTTTCAATAATGAAGCAGCCCGAAATCTAGTCCTTGGGCACCCACCTGTTCAACCCATCCCACATGTATTTCGTTGGGACTTAGCCCTCTACCCCCTCCAGCATGCCGACCACGCGGAGACTGTTCCTGTGGGATCTCCCCATCACATCCTTAGCTCGTGTCATCAGCTGACGCACAAGGCGTTGCAGGGTGGCCATGCGGTCTCTATGTGTTTTGAGAGTATCCTCAGTCTCCGACCCCTTCCTTCCACCTCGGTCACCCTGTGCGTGGAATTGCGCAAGTCCTGTTGGATCAATGCCAGGTCCGTCTTTAGTTTCCCCATCTTGCCCGCCATAGTGACCTTGAGGTCCTGAATGGCGCTGAAGATAGCCGAGGTCTGCGGGTCCCGCTCCAACTGCAGGGGCCTGCTGTTTAGTGTATTTGTCTATCTTCTGCCGGGAGGCCATAGGGGTCACCTTGTCTTTAGTTATACCACCGGAACCAAGAGGAGTTGTCTCCGGGACCTCAAAGCCGTGAGGGCAAGTGTCACACTGACCAGCCAATAGCAGCTGGGGTCGCTTTTTTAAGTCAAGCTGTCAGAGCACCCAACAACGTCCCGGGGCCCCTGCGTAGCAAAGCTATCCTTCGGTGCCAATTGTGACTATCCGGTGGGAAGGAGAAAAACTGTGGACAGACAATCTGTCCCCTCTACGCTGCAGGCTCTGAGCCGATCTGAGTGGGGTCCAATCCTGTGTCCCCTCCGGTGCCACCAGAGAAGGCCCACTCTCCAGAAGCTGCTACTGCACAGTGTCCAAGAAGGGGGAACCCAGGGGGGCTACTCCAGCATCAGCCAAGTCCAAACGTTCGCCCCCAGGAGAGCTCAATGCCCCACTACCTCCAAGACTGTCACCGCTGCCACTCACAGCACCAGAACATGATTTGAGGGCCAGTAGGGCAAGCCCTGTTTCACCAAGGCTTGCGTCGCAGTTCCAGGCTCGTTTGCTCAAGAGCGAACCAGCCTCCGCAATGACAGTCCCTGCTGGGGCCCACCTCGTCCGACTCTCAACCCTTGGGGAAGATAGGTGGCAGAGCCACAGATTACTTCTCAGATAGGTTTGTCTCACATCTGTGGCTACAGATCAGCTAGGGGAGGGAGTTTGTTCAGGCGCCCCCGCCAGTCACAGGGTGCCCCCCAACTGATGCCACCACCTACGGACTGGGGGGCCCCCTGGCAGAAACAGGGATCCACCAAGTCCTGTCTCTCGCAGGGCTCGGCCTCCTCCGATCTCCCCTCTGCTAGTCAGCAGCTTAGAGCAGCAGCGCCCAGCCTAACAGCAGCGCCAAAGATCTAGGGCCAGCCTTCGCAGCGACTAGCAAGCCCCGCCACGTTTCATCGCCAGCCCCTCGGGCTCAGTTCTCTCTCCGGGTGCTCTGCAGAATCGGGTGGCGAGCCGGCAGCTCCGCGCTGCCAGCGGTGTCCCCACACCGCCTCCGGATAGTCCTGGCATGCCCGCCACTCCCTCTGCTCAGTGCACGGGCCATCAACAGTCTCTGCTCTCCCTGCTGCAATGGCGGATGCAGGCAGAGCAACTGGTTCGGCACCTCTGGGTGGTTTAAGTGCACCGGACCGGCATGTCCTTGATGGCGCAGCTAATTAGCATCGCATTTCAGCTCAACCCGGGTCGGATAGCCCCAGAGAGCCGCGGTGAACGACTGATAAACTGCTCTTACAGCAGGGCTCCTCACAGAGCAACCGCCATGCTTGCCGGCTGAGCCACACCCCCCCGACATCACATAGTGTAAACAAATTGAGTTGAAACCTTCTGTGCTACCATCTGGTATGGACAAATATTAGGACATGTTGCAGAATTTCTAGTTTTAATAGATACACTCTAATTGGTTTTAACCCTAATCTTCCTGAATCTTTATACTCAATGTTTTTATCGTGCTCACAGTTCTGTAATTTTACAACCTTAGGTCAAATGCTGGATGAAGGGTGTAGGAGGATGACTTAGTATATGGTGCACACTTAAAGGAATGATGCACCTTGAACTAATTTAGGCAACCCTTACGGTGATTTTAATGGTCTTTGATAACCATAAAAAGCTCTCAAAGTGGTAGCTGTCGAGAGCCGCCTTCAGGCTTATCTTGAAGGAGTGTAAAGCAGCTTGCTTTACCACATTTAATCAACTGTGTAGATTAGATGAAAAAGAACCACACAGTGTTTATAAAAATAAGTATTTATTACACAACACAATCACGAACACATTGATGTATCTCCTACCCGGAGATATCAACAATACACAAGAAAATACTCAAAAGAAATCAGTTAAGTAGCACAAATATACACTGGTCTCCAGGGGGAGACCAACCCATATACTAAGAAAGTGAAATGCGAACAGCAAGAAAGAACAGGACTTGGACCAGAAGACTCAGAAGAGCTGGGAGAACAAGGAACCAACCATGGTAAGTACCCAAGAACTCAACGGAGGCTCTGTGCAGAGTGGAAACACAGCTGTGTGCCCAACAGAAGTCTAAGGAGAAATCGCGGTTGCAGCCCTAAAGAAAAAGGACCCTTCCCAGAGGACCCCGTAGTAAAACCTTTGGAGTACGGAAGGTTGGAGAGCCACCCCACCCGTGGATGCCCCAAGGACCAGGTTACCTGCACCATGGAAGCCAGGTGCAAAAGGATGAAGTGACGTCGGAACCTCCCGTAGATGACCATGGAAGACTTTGGAGAAAAGGCCTATAGAGAAGTTCATGAAGATGTAGGGTGGAATCAAAGGGTGTATTCTTGGAAAGGAGAACCTGCCAGCAGAAGGGACAGAGTCTATGCCACTCGGCGGTGACCCGGAGGCACGGAAGCACAATGCCTACCTTTGGCAGAGAGCTCAGGAGAGTTGACGAGGACTTTGTTGCTGCAGCTGTGGGGACCAGGTGATGCGGAGTAAGACCTGGAACCGTTCAAGAGCTGTAACATGTCGGATATCGGTGTCTAGGTGCTCTGTGTCCAGTGGGAGCACCGACAAGCCATGGTAGCTGCAACTGGCATGGAAGGCGACAAGATGCAATTATTGGGACCGCCAAGGTCCAAGGGACTCACCATGTGCAGGAGAGTCAGAGCAGGCCCCGAGCAAGTAGGGGAGCCCACCAAAGCAGGAGAAGACCCTCGAGGGGACTCACAGGTCAAAGACACTTGATTCGCAAGAGGCCCTCAGGCAGCTCACCAAAGATGGAGGCCCACGGTGCAAGTGATGCAGTGAGGACACTGATCTTAGAGGGATGAGGTGCTGGAGCTTCTTGTAGCCCGAAGACCTCTGGAGTGCAGAGCCAACAAGCCTTGGTAACGGCAATTTGACATGGTGCACAGGGGTTTGGTCCCAGTAGCTCAGACTAGGGATACTGGCTCTAAATTGCAGGGAAGACAGGTGAGGCCTCTGGAGAGCTGAAGAACCACCCCCTGTGTTGCTGGGCCTCTGGAAATCAGTAGGACAACAAGAGCAGCAGACCAGTCAGCTTTGTTGTGATGCCTGCAGGGGAGTGACTTCACTCCAAGGGAGATTTCTTCAGATGTCCTTGATGCCCAACCATGCACAGACACAGACGAGGCAGAAGACTTGAAGAATAGCGAGACCAGGAGCAGCACGAGTCTTCCTTGATGCAGTCTCAGTTACAGTCAAAGTCCAAGTATCCAGATGGTCGAAGAGTTTCTTGGTTTCAGAGGTGAGTCTTGTTCCACGACGAATTTGAGGACGCACCCACAGGGGAGCCCTTAAATACACCAGGAAAACTGTTGGAACGACTCAGGGGGCCCTCCCAGAGGAGGGCATGGATAGAGGGGCAGATACTATCCTGTCCTTAGTCGAGTTTCGCTCCAGATCGGGAAACAAGGGTTCCGGAACTGGCTCAAACAGGAGTGTGCAAGTAGGGCACCAAATGTGCCCTTCAATGCAGTCTGTTGGCACTGCAAAGCGCACTCACCCCAGCTCAATACACGAAGTCCTGTCTGGGAGGTGGTCACACCTCCTTGTGACAGGAAACTTATTGTTCTACCTTCTCCTGCTCGAGCACAGCTCAGGAGCAGGAGGGCAGAATCGTGTCTGGTCGGCAGCAGCACTAGCTTGCTGGCAGACCCTAAAAGCCTGGAACTGGGAGTACAAAGGGCCCTCCAGTATATGGGATCATGCCTCCAATACCGGATTCAGGTTGGGGTATGATTACAACATGATTGATACCAAACATGACCAGGTTCAGCGAAGCCATTATATAGTTAAGACATCTCACAATGACTGATGTCCACTATATGTCTTAAAATGGCTGACCACACTTACAAAACCTGGAGAATCGACTCTGGGGTTTGTAGCGGTGTCCTGATGATGCAAGGGCACCCTCACACTTATAACCAAGCACCCTGCCCTCAGGACTGAAGGACCTTCCATAGGGATGACATATGTTTTAATTGGAGGGACCTCAGATATAAGTAAACATCTGTTGTGAGAGATGCAAGCACCAACTCACACAGGCTGCAATGGCAGGCCTGTAGTCAGAGTTGAAGTGGACTCCCATGGGTGACACAATACATGCTGCAGGCCATGGGAGACCCCTGGTGTACCTATGACCTGGGTACCCTAGTACCATATACTAAGGACTTATAAGGGTAAGGGTACACCAGTAGCCAAATGTGGAAGTACAAAAGTACTTAAAGCCATTTTGGGAGAGAGAGCACAGATGCTGGGGTCCTGATTAGCAGGATTCCAGCAAACTACACTCAAAACACACTGACACCAGGCAATGTGGAGAGGTGTGGTGCAGCGGCCAGGGCAGCTGACTTCGGAGCACAGGGCTCACGGTGCGATCCCCGGCTCCGGCGGCAGCACAGCTCAGCACCATGTGACTCTGGGCAATAGCTCACTTAATTTCCACGACAGCCCCCAGCGCCTTGAGACCCGTAAGGGTGAGTAGTTTGCGCTTTACAAATACGGATTTACATTTTAACATTTACAAAAAGAGAGGGTAACCAGGAAAGAAGATCCTACTTTCCTACAAAGGGATTTGCCTCCTTTGAAGACCGGCAGAAAAAAATGCAATACTGAAGCATGTTTTATTTGCAGTTTGCAATTAAGATACTTGCAAATGCAAAGCTTTCTTCTGACCATTGCATCAGGAGAAATAGATCCATCACGTAGTGAGTTTTGGGATATTTTTATTGAAATTACTGAGGCTAGGGTTTATATCCATGGTGTATAGAGCCCTGAATCATGGTGAGGAGCCCAGATTTGATTCTCTGGCCCTTAAATGGAGTCAGTAATTAGGTCAATTGGTTACACATTATGATAATATAATACCAGATGAGAAGAGAGGGTCTGAGGGAAGTTTACAGACCTGCGCGGATAAATCCCCTAACCATATATAACAACAACAAAGAATCCGCGGGTCCTGAGGAGGGATATATACACAGACGAATAAACAGTACACCCCCACAGGAGAACACAAAAAGAGGGGAGTCTCAATTAAGAGGACGGAATCCCATCACCCACCGAGGTGGCATGCTTCATCATTTGGGATCTCCTCTTGGCTGCACGCTAGTGCAACCAAGGAGCTGCAACTCCTTGCTAGTGTAAAGGAGGAGCTCGCGGATGAAAGAAGGTTTATTAGATATCTCGTGGTGTCAAAGGTTAAAAAGCAGTAAGAGCGCAATCTGAATAAATGTGCGAGCGCGCTGGTGAAAAGGTCTACATGTTTCAGCCAACCTTGATCTTACATTGATCGTGGCTTTCTTCAGGACCTAGTTGTTACTACTGCGCTCTAAATATGTGAAAAATAACACAAACAACCTTATAGGAAATAAACCTTCTTTCTCCTGGTAGTCAATTTTAACACACTTATTAGACACACTGCATCACGTATTCTCACCACATTGCTTCATCGATCTTAGGTGATCTAGTTTCGGATATCAAAAACATCTGCAAGCTCCTCCTTTACACTAGCAAGGAGTTGCAGCTCCTTGGTTGCACTAGCGTGCAGCCAAGAGGAGATCCCAAATGATGAAGCATGCCACCTCGGTGGGTGATGGGATTCCGTCCTCTTAATTGAGACTCCCCTCTTTTTGTGTTCTCCTGTGGGGGTGTACTGTTTATTCGTCTGTGTATATATCCCTCCTCAGGACCCGCGGATTCTTTGTTGTTGTTACACATTATGATATTCAGAGAAGCAACATGTTAACATACATGCTTCCCAATGTCTCGTGTATTAAATTACATCAGTTCGAAATTCTTCATGAGCTATGTCATAATCCACTCTGCTTACAAAAGAGGATCTTAGAAATGATTTGCGCTGCTTTTGCTGTGAGAGGGCTGATACTACTCATATCTTCGCAACATGTCCATCTATTAAGATGTATTGCAACTTTGTTTTTGGAAGATCAATGGGCTTGTCAGGTCTAATGCAGTGTGTGATCCTAAACGAATTATGCTGGGGCATTCTTTTTGTATTACTTGAAAATTTGCTGCCATTTATTTTTGGGAGATTGCTTTGGTGAGACCGGGGCTAGCCTGGCATTGGCTACAGAAGGACTCAGCCAATCCTATACTTTGGTGGTCTGAGTTTGTCGCCCTATGCGGATAGAGATGTTGCTCCTTCAAACCGACAGATGCAGGAATACTAAGCTCTTGCTGCGCATTTGGGATCCTATTAAAGCCTTGCTGTACAGGCATCTGTCTGGCTAAGACCCAGGTACGGATGGTCACTGGAATTCTCTGCTGGCATAAAATGGGCATTTTCTTCTCAGGTGGTATGCTCTATACACTTCATTTCTGCCACTAATTCAAACTACACCGGACTGCCACCTTAGGGTACAACGGATTATAATGCGATTATTTTGAGTCGATGACACTGTATATCTTCTGGCGCACAATGCTTAATTTTTATTGCTTTGGCAGTCTCTGCATTTATATTTTGCAAGCAATTTAAATAAAAATAAAAAGAAGTCTTTACAGCCGTTCAAAAGTTCCCATGTTTAGTTTCAAGGTATACTAGCACCATACCATACAAGTTTGTTAGGCCCTTACCTGCAGAAGTCCAAAGTGTGGATTGAGCCTGTCTGTCTCCTAGGAGATTTCTGAATAGAGCAGCTCCCCAGTCCCAGCCCCACCCCCAGGCCAGAAGACCTAGGACTGCTGATTGGTTTCCCCAGCTCCAAGCAAATCTGAGCCTTCCTCTCACACCTGCCTAGGCCCCTTAAGGCTTTGCTGGGTGCACCCCAAATCATTCTCCTCCATCTTGTGAGTTGCAGCCTACCCGTGCCCCAGATTGCAGTGAGCAGAGTCCAGGAAGTGGTAAGGAGGCAGACTAGTGCGGTCTCTTTCATAAAAAAGTTTAAAAAACGATTTTCCCTACCTGTGATCGCATCATCTTTTCTTTTTAAATTTATTTAACTGTCTCTGCCTGTGGTTGTTACAGTTTAAAATTGTAGTTTTAACCTGCCCGTGATTGCATAATTTATCCCATGTTTTTGTGTTTAAACATGTGGTTTTTTCTGCCCGTGACTGCTTCCATTTAACCTGTTGAATTGTGGGATTTGCAGTCCAAACTCTGTAGTTTTTCCCTCTCATTCCCTGTGACTATCAGTTTTTCCCTCCAAATTTCTCCTTTGCTCTGTGCTAAGACCTGTATGTTAAGCAGTGCACCCCCAGCCAACATTTTGTGTTAACAAGTCAGTGAAACCAGCCTCCTCCCCCCACCCCCCCAACAGGGATATTCTGCATCAGAGGGTGCTCTGAGACAGCAGCAATCTGCTGTGAGCTGTTTAAACTGTTTAATAGGGACTGTGCACTTCGTTTTTTGGCCAGGAGAGGGAGTAACGTTTTATACAAACAGTATTGTTAGAGGACAAGTTTGTTAGGCCCTTACCTGCAGAAGTCCAAAGTGTGGATTGAGCCTGTCTGTCTCCTATGAGATTTCAGAATAGAGGAGCAGCTTCCAACTCCCTGGCCAGCAAACCTTGTCTGAGGTAGCTGGGACCTTATATAGTCTGCTATTGTTTGGTACATGTGTACACTGATTGGTGGTTGTTTCTGGTGTTTCTATTGGATTAGGGTTAGTGTCCTCATTGGTTGGGTATTTGAGGGTTCTGATTGGTTTCTGGGTCTGTGATTCAATCAATGTGGGGTTGGGGCTAGGGTTAGGATTTCTATTGGAAGTAGGGACTAGGGCTTCCTGTGTTATTGGTTGTTGGGACTAGGGTGGGGCTAGGGTTAGGCCTTTAATTGGAAGTAGCGATTAGGGCTTCTGGTGTGATTGGTTGCTGGACTAGGTGTGGGACTAAGAGTAGGGTTAGGCTTTCTATTGGAAGTAGGGACTAGGGCTTCCTGTGCCATTGGTTGCTTGGACTTGGGTTGGGACTACTGGTAGGGCTAGGGCCTCTATTGGACGTAGAGATCAGGGTTTTTGAAACTGATTGGGTGCTCGGACTAGGGCTAAGATTGGCTGTAAGGTTCTGGTCTCCTACTGGTTCTAGATTTTAGGGGTAGTGTTGTGATTGGATAGTGTTAGGGCTAGGGTTCCCATTGGCTGAAGGGGTACCTGATTACTAGGGCTATAAAAGGCCAGGCTTAGGGCATCTCAGCCTGGGTGTCGAGGCTAAGGGCGGAGAGAACAAGGGCAGTTGCCTGTTTGAGCCTCTTCGAGACTGGTTGGGACCAGGGCCAGAAATTCTGCCCATGTTCCCATTCAGTAATACCCACCCCACACCATCCGCAAACATAGTAACACACTCACACCAAATGTACACCACACAACCCTATGCACAAATCAATGTACCAGCATACACTACAAAACCAAACAAACCACATCTATACAACCTTCTATCCCAACTACCACACATACCCACCATCACCTACAAACAGTACACAACTCTATCCTATGCCACTAACCAATCCACTCTTCACTAACACAACGCCATTCAACACCATACATAACTACATCCCATCCAGACACACGCTTCGTGCTCTAATTACTCCTAACAGACCACCTTTTATCACTAACAAACATATAATCAGCCTTCCATCATTTGTCCAACCAACACCCTCCTCTTCCCTCTACCATAATAACACTAACACACAACACACACTGCACACCACCACACTTTTTAACTCTTGCAACAAACCAGTCTAAGACAAACACTCTTACCTCAACTTCATTCCCTCCTACACACAACATACACTCTACTCATAAACACATCACCACCCCCTCTACCTTACAACCTCCTCTCACAAACAATACTATACAACCAAATCAATTACATGAAACAAATACACCAGCACCCCTTTTCACTACTCCTCAAAAACAAAACATATCACACACACCAGCACAACAAGATCTTCAAAGCGCAACACCTCATAATACTTACCATCACGAAATACAAACATACACCGATCTTTCAAACCACACAAAGGAACCAACTCCAATGCCAAGCTTTCTCTCTTCCACCACACCTAACACAGATACAGCAACACAGCAACTCTCTTCTAACCGCCTCTCATCCATTGGACAATTTAGAACCTTACTACATGACCCACATGCTGCATCACCACCCTTGACTCGTACACCTTCTGCCCTAAACACACGCAAACAATATAAGCAACGTGCCACATCTCACAACTTCGTTCCCCATGTCTACTGCACGACAATGTTACACCACGAAAACAACAGCACACCAACTCACTCTCAAACACCATCTCCACCACATACACACACAGACCCATCAAAATGCCTTCTTAGCATGCTGGATGAGGAACATGATACAGAACAGCTACACGATTGCTATCCTAATACAGCTAATGCCAGCACTAAAAACACACCTGCTACAAACCCACACAATACTGATCACTCTTCTACAAAACAAAGTCTCACTATCACCAACGGCCATTCTCTAAACTGTCTACTAATAAATGCTCGATCCCTCTCTAAAAACAAACATCACATCTACGACCTTCTCACAGAAACAAAACCAGACATACTATTCATAACTGAATCATGGCTGGGAGATGATACGGCTCCAGTCCTGCATGAAGCCGTTCCTCTTAGGCTATCAAACAATCACCCAAAATCGTATAGGCAAAAAAGGAGGTGGTCTAGCTGTTGTGTTCAGGC
The DNA here is from genome assembly GCA_963921515.1 of Calotriton arnoldi. Lineage (NCBI taxonomy): Eukaryota > Metazoa > Chordata > Amphibia > Caudata > Salamandridae > Calotriton > Calotriton arnoldi. The sequence goes on along the minus strand of CAWUFW010000135.1, from coordinate 4,236,587 downwards.
AAACATTACATATCACTAAAGTTGACGACATCTCCATAAAGAATTGTGAGGCTCTTCTAACAAGATGCAATCCTACACAGTCTTCCTCCTTTAACTTCCTGCTCCTTTACAGACCTCCACCTAGCAAGGCGACATTCTCAGACGCTCTTCTAGACACAGTTTCAAACCTGATAACAATACACTCCAACCTATGCGTTCTGGGTGACCTCATCATTTTGTTTGACAAACCAAAGAAGACCCATCCAAAAACAATCACTGGCCTAGACGCACTGAACCTGCATCAGATTGTCCACAAACCCACACACATCGCTGGACATATCCTAGATGTCATTTTTGCTAATACTGAACTAGTTACCTTTCAAACTATAACTCCAGTCACATGGTCAGACCACCACTTGCTTGCTTTCCAACATAAAATAACACTAAGCGACTCACCTAAAACTACCTTACATCCATCCACCTATCGGCCGTGGAACAAACTCAATTTGGAACACTTAGAAACACAACTAACATCCAGTACAAATCTGGAAACAATAAATTCTGTTCAAAATCTATACGAGTGACTACAGGAAGCTTTTGACATCCTGATACCACTCAAAACCACACAACAGAACAAAAGAAAAAAAGCGCCTTGGAGAAACATAGAAATAAAAGACATAAAACAACAAATTAGACAGCTGCAAAGTACCTGGCTCAAAACAAACGCCAAACAAGACAAACTTCACCTACAGAAAATTAACAGATTATGCAAGTCAGCTATCAAAAAAGGTAAGAAAAGGTACTATTCCGACAGAATTCAAAATGCTAAATGTGCAAATAAAGAATTCTATAAAATACTCAATGAATTTCGCATACCAAATTGCCTAGAAGGAACTCATCCTGTTACTCAAGATTTCACAGACAAACTGGCAAATCATTACACGGACAAAGCAGACACATTGGACACGTACTTAAAACGGAAACAAAGCACCAGCACTAACCCTTGTAGAAAACAACAATCCAAGAATACTCTAACCCAGCCTCTCCGTTCCTTCCAACACATCTCACCTGATGAATTTATGGACCTGGTCAAAGCAAGCAGGCCTGCCGGCAGCCCTTCTGACCCCTGTCCACCACAAACTTTCAAGACAATTCTTTTAACAACCTCTGCTGCCACTCCAGTAAGAAGAATCAGCAACGATTCCTTAACTACCGGAATATTTCCAGAAGAACTCAAAAAGTCACACATACGCCTGAAGAAAACGAACTTGGACCCGCTGAACCCTGACAACTACAGAACCATTACAAATGGACCTTTCCTGGGCAAACTGATAGAAAGAGCAGCGTTCGCCCAGATGTCACAATTCATTGAAGAGAATGACATACTTACAGACTTCCAAACAGGATTCCGTCCGGGAAGAGGCACTGAATCTGCCCTCCTTGCCGTCTGGGATGACCTGAAGAATAAAGTAGACCGCAATGGGGTTGCTGCGCTACTCCTCTTGGACCGCTCGGCTGCCTTTGACACGGTTGACCATGACACTCTGAAACAAAAACTCTATGAAGCCGGCATAGAGGGAACTGCTCTAGACTGGATCGCGTCCTACCTTCGAAACAGAACTAATGTCATCCATACCCCACCTTTCTCGTCCAAACCATACTCCACAAAAGCAGGGGTCCCTCAAGGCTCCATCATCTCGTCCATGCTTTTCAACATCTACATGAAGTCATTACCCGAACTGATCAATCAATTTCACCTCACATGCTATAACTATGCAGATGACACGCGAATACTCCTTCAACTGGAATGCCCCAAAGACATTGGAAAATCCCCAATTTTCAGTTGTCTCAGAGCCGTGGATCAGTGGATGACTTGGAGCCATCTCGAATTGAATGCTTCCAAAACGGAAATACTCATGTGTGGCGATTGGAAACATTATGACCCGCTTGCCGCCTGGCCTGATGAACTGGGATCACCGCCTAAAGTATCGAAGAAAGTAAGAAGCCTCGGAATGACCATGGACTCCAAGCTGTTGATGAATGCCCAAGTGGACAAACTAGCAAGATCAAGCTTTGTCACTATAAAAACGCTGCGACGAATTTTCCCTCATTTGGGATTTCCACACAAAGTCCAAGCTACCATCTCCCTTGTTCTGTCCAAACTCGATTACGCCAATAGCCTCTACCACGGATCACCTTTAACGACCATGAAAAGACAACAACGGATTCAGAACTCGGCTACCAGACTACTCTTGCATATCAAACCGCGAGACCACATCTCACCTGCCTTGAAAGCCCTGCATTGGTTACCAGTTGCCAAAAGATCCACGTTCAAGCTACTTTGTATCACCCACAAAGCAATACATGGAATGGGACCGCTCTTCATCAGGAATAAAATCACCAAACACATTCAACAAAGGAACCTCCGCTCTAAAGGGGCATCTCGCCTCAAAATCCCAAGATACAAGAAAAAACCATGGGTGGCACATCCTTCTCTGTTCAAGCAGCCAAACTATGGAACTCTTTACACCCCAACATAAGATCCACCGACAACCACTTATCTTCAGAAAACTACTCAAGAATTGACTCTTCCCCACATAAGCACCAGTACCAAACAGAAATTCACAGCATATCCCTCTGTATATAAGCATTTATTTCCACTATAGATATGTACCTATCTTTGTGTATTGCTCTGTATAAACATGTAGAATAATTATGTTGTTAAAATATATATATATATATATATATATATATATATATATATATATATATATATATATATATATATATATATATATATATATATATCATCTTTGGTCTACATGTACTTGCTTCCATTGTGCATCTATGTACCTCCATGTACTTGGATCTGTGTGTCTGTTACTTTTCTCCTGAAAAAGCATATCCAATGTACTACCCTATTTCTCATCCTGTGCCTCTATCAATATCTTTAATCTACATATTCTTACCTCCTTTATGCATCTATATACTTTCAATGTACTTATGGATCTATATATTTATCACTTTCTTCTAATTTGGCATTTCCAATGCACTACCCTATTTCTCAGCCTATACTTCTCTCAATATATCTTCTAGCCCAACTTTCTTACTCATCTCAAACTTCTTTCTACTATTCTTTCCAGTTCACTACCCTATCTCTCACCCTATACATCTATCAATATATCCTCTACATCCACTCTCTCATTTATCCCAAACCCCATACCCACTACTATGATCCCCAAAATAACCCTTTCTAGACTCTCTCCTACTCTACCCCCCTTGCATCATCTGACACCTCTTTTACTATACCGACCCCCCAAAACAAACCTTTCTAAACTCTTCCCTCCGACTCTTCCCCTCCAAAAACCCTTTTTCTTCATCCAAAAGCCTCCTCCTACGGCTATGACCTAAAAAACAGAAAAAAATAAATCCTTCACTCTTCTATCCCTCCACTATCCTTTTCAATCAAAATAACAGACTAACATGTTCACTTCTCAAATTCCATATTCCACTATACCAATTCACCACTAATCCTTTATGGGTTCCAGAGTAGCGTGCTACTCGCCAATAAAGCGTTTCAACACCCCATCAGGGTTACAAGCGCTCTATAAATGCAAACCTTTTTCCCTTGTCTACCCCTTCCCAACCCTTCTCAATCCAAATAAACTGACTAACATATCCACCACTCAAATTAATTTCATGTTTCACCATACTAATTCAACACTAATCCTTATGGGTTCCAGAGTAGCGTGCTACTCGCCAAAAAAGCGCTTCAAAACCCCCATTAGGGGTAGCAAGCGCTATATAAATACAAACCTCTTTCCCTCTTCTATCCCGCCACCTACCCTTCTCTATCCAAATAATTGAATAACATATCCACCACTCAAATTACTTCATATTTCACTATACTAATTTTCAACACTAATCCTTATGGGTTCCGGAGTAGCGTGCTACTCGCCAGAAAAGCGCTTCAAAACCCCCATCAGGGGTAGCAAGCGCTATATAAATACAAACCTCTTTCCCTCTTCTATCCCGCCACCTACCCTTCTCTATCCAAATAATTGAATAACATATCCACCACTCAAATTACTTCATATTTCACTATACTAATTTTCAACACTAATCCTTTATGGGTTCCGGAGTAGCGTGCAAGTCGCCAGAAAAGCGCTTCAACACTCATCAGGGGTAACAGGTGCTATATGAATGCAAACCTTTCTTCCCCTTCTATCCCTCCGCTATCCTTCTCACTCCAAATAACTAATATCCACCACTCAAATTACTTTCATATTTCACCATACTAACTCCACTAATCCTTTATGGGTTTCCGGAGTAGCGTGCTTCAACACCCCATCAGGGGTAACAAGCGCTATATAAATACAAACCTTTTTTCCTCTTCTATCCTTCCGAATCCAAATAACTGACTAACCTATCCACCACTTAAAATTTACTTGCATGTTTCACTATACTAATTCAACACTAATCCTCTATGGGTCCCGGAGTAGCCTGCTACTCGCCGAAAAAGCGCTTTGACGCCTCGTCAGGGGTAGTAAGCGCTATACAAATGCAATTACAATACAATACAATACATAGTCAAACGTCATAACGGAAAGATCGAACACCGAAAGCTTTAATGAAATTCTACTCTCTTTTACATAATTTTTGACGTTCTGTTACAATGGAGAATGTCTCTTCCAGCAGCACTTAACGGATTTGAATGGACAGATGGAAGACAACTCCTGTGCAGAGAATAAGAAACACTGCCCTGACAAACCTGCCATTTTGCTTTCCATTACAAACGGAACAATTTGCAAATAAGATAAGAACAAACTGGTACCTGTACTGAAGATTTACAACTAAGCAGAGACCATGAAAGTAGGTAATGATAGCTAAAGCTTTGCAAACACTGAATGACTGGAAAGGTAACAAATCATAATAGTACAGTAAGCAATTTACCTAGTGATGGGCGGGTTCAAAATCAGCAGAAAAGTGCGATTGGGAAAGGACTTGTTCAGCCTATTTCTCTATGCGCTAATGGTCATCTAATACAAAAAATAATTTGTACCTAAAAACCTGATTCCATCAGTTATTTGGTAAATGACATGACATTGTCCGTACAGCATACAAGAGGATAAATGCCTTTGGATAACCACAACAGCAACATCATAATGGCATCTTCTCTTATACTGGATGTAGGCGGATGGCTCAGTATTTAGTGTCCACCTATGGTGAGGCATTGTGCGCTGTCCAGGCAACCCATAGTGATAGTGTTTAAGCCCCTGATAACCAAAGCTCTCAAGGGGTAGCTGTGGAGAGCAGCTCAGGCTTATTCAGGAGGGTGTAAAGCGGGTACATTTACCACATAGTCAGTCGGCAAGCTTTCACACAAGAAATGACAGCATAAGAGTTTATAAAAATATTGTAGCATTTATTAACCAACACTAGGAACTAACTTGGTATATCTCCTACCTGGAGATGTCAAATGCACATCAGAAATGCTTCAATAACTGGTAAGTAGCATAGAAAAACACATGGGGCCTTGTTGGGGGGCAAACCATATACTGAGAAAGTGGCATAAGAGATTAGTACTGAAATGAGACTAAAACTGAAAGATTGGAGTAGCTAGGGGGAAGACACTTGGTTCAAACGTCCATATGATAACACCGGGTAAGTAAGTTGCTGTTGGTATTTTCTTGTTTCAGGACCCTTCCGAAAGGACCCCGAAGACACCAACTGGTTTAGAGAAGGTTGGAGAGCCACCCCACCCATGGATACCTAGGGAACCACGACATCTACATCGTGGAAACCAGGTGCATGGGGTGAAGTGGTGTTGGAACCGCCTGTTAAAGCCAATGGAGGATCTTGGAAGTCCGGTGGCTGCAGCGACTCATGGAGCACGACGGTGGAATCCAAATGTGGATTCTGGACGAGAAGTACCTGAAAGCAGAGGGGCAGAGTCCAAACCACCCGGAGGTGTCCTGGAGCACAATGCCACCCCTTGTCAGAGGTTCTTGCTGTGGCACGACGGTCTTGATGAAGCAGCTGTGAAGCCCAGGCCACAATGTAGGAGCACAGGAGCCGTCCATGAGCTGTCCCACGACAGATGAAGAATGCAGGGAAGTCAGTGGCCGGCGAGACCACCAACAAGCCTTGGCAACTGCAAAACCGCAACAGTCTGGGCAATGGAAAATAAGCTTGGTTGCAGATCAGCAAGGTCTGTCAGACTAATCCGGCAAGGGCAAGTCAGGCCGGCCCTCAGCACGCAGGAGAGTCAGCAGGAATCGTTGGAGCCCCCTCGAGAAGTCTCTGGCAGCAGGCACACAGAGTCACAGGGAAGCCTCAGCGGCCCACAGAAGATGGAGGGCCAGGGGGCAGAAGATGAAGGAGGAAGTTGTACTTGAAGCTGTGCAATGCTGGGGCTTCTTGGAGCTTGAAGATCTTCTGTGAAGAGAGTCGACAAGCCTTCGCAACGGCAGACCGATGCGGTTCACAGGGAGGCAGTTCAGGTCCGCTGGAGAGGGATTACAGTCGCCCAAGTTGCAGGGAAGATTGGTCAGGCCTCTGTGGAGGAAAAAACCATCTCACCTGTGTTGCAGAGCTGGGAGATGTCCGTGGGACAACAGGATCAGCAAACCGGTCGTTGACGTAGAGGTGCCGGAAGATGCAGGGAAGTGACTCCTTCACTCCAAGGGAGATTCTTTTTGCTTGAATGCATGCAGAGTCCTTACTGACTCGGAGGATGCACGGCCACTGAGTAGCAGAAACTTGGAAGAGGATGGAGACAAAGTTGCAGCAGGAATCTTCCCACCACGAGCAGTCTTGTCTCTGGTCTTGGCTCGATCCAGCAGCAGACTTCCAGTGTCCAACAGCAGAGTGTCTTCAGACAGGTCTTGACAAATCTTGACAAAGTCAGGACGAATCTACGGACCTACCCTCAGGGGAACCCTTAAGTAACCCTAAAAGGAGGAACGACGTCTTCTGCGGTGACCCACCTATCAGGGGTGGTCAGCGACACTCCTCAGCAGGCCTAGCCAGTCAGATTCTCCCAGGGGCCAAGGTTCAAAATGGCAGAATCAAGTGGCCACCTGAAGGACCTCTGGGTACCTCCCTAGGGAGGTGCTGAACAGGGGGGTGAACACTTCCCTGTCCTTTGTGTAGTTTCGCGCCAGAGCGGGAACCAACGGCTCCTGAACTGGGCAAAAGTGGTTTATGCAAGGAGGGCACCAGATGTGCCCTCCAATGCAGTATAGTTGTGCTCGGAAGTGCTCCCACCATACCTAATTCTAAAGGAGAGGTGGTCACACCTCTCTTCGCAGGAAATCCTTTGTTCAGCTTCCCCTGGCCAAGTCAGGCTCTTCAGCAGGGGGGCAGAACAGTGTCTGAGGCCCGCAGCAGTGCTGGCTGGCAGGCAGACCCTGTAGGCTACACAGGTAGCAGGTAGGTAGGTATTGGGGGGTCCTCTATGGGGCCCCCCAGTACATGGTATCATGAAACGAACACTGGGATCGGTGTAGTTGCATGATTCCAACATGTTTGATACCAAACATGAGCAGGTTCGCGGTAGCCATTATGTAGCTGGACATCTCCACTTGTTAGTGTCCACTGCATACCTTAAAATGGCTGCCCCGCAACTACAAAGCCCAGATAATGGAGTCCTGGGTTTGTAGGGGTACTTCTGCTCGTGCAGGGGTACCCACACACTTAGAACCGTGCACCCTGCACTTGGACTGAAGGGCATACATTAGGGGTGACTTATAGGTTTAAAGAGCAGTTACAGGGATATAAGTGCAATTTAAAGTGAAAGGTGTATGCAGCATTTCACGCAGGCTGCGATAGCTTTGCAGATATAGTTTGCATGGACGACCATGGATGGCACAATGCATGCTGCAGCCCGTGGGAGACCCCTTGTGTACTAATGTTCTGGGTACCTCAGAACCACATACTATAGACTTACAGTGGTACCCCAGTATTCCAATTGTAGGGTGTACAAAGTACTTACCATCAAATTTAGAGGAGAGAGCACTGCCACTGGGGTCCTGGTTAGCAGGACCCCAGTGGACTACAGTCAAAACACATTGACACCAGGCAAAAAGTGAGGATATTTATGCCAGAAAGATCCTACTTTCCTACACTGGGACTTGGTAATGTCATTTGTGGCAGCCATTACAATGTCCAAATTGTCAGACAGAAATGCATAAGGAAGCGAATAATGGCAGCATTGGAACAAGGACCTGGACCTCATGCTAAGATATTTTAAGGAGGCTTGAAGAAACCATTCCCGTCCATGGCCATCAAGTCTTACTTGTCTCAGTGGAAGTTGGGGATGCAGGATACCAGGGAACAAGACTTGGTGAGGTAAGGTTCGAACTACCAGAAGACCAAGCACAGTGGTCTGGACTTAATGTTTTGTAACACTTAGCAGGACTGGAGTAAGATTAAAGACATACAAAAAACTTTACGACTATCAACATAGCTGCAACCCCTAGGGATCATGGACTTCTGTCCCTCCACAAGATGATCTTGTCACAATTTCACAAAATGTAATACAGAAGCACCTATGTGCAACAGGGCACTGATGCACAGGTGTAGGAAAGTGGGTTTCTGTTGCAGTACCCCCTCACTTTTTGCCTGACATTTGATGCAACTTTGACTGTAGAGTACTGGGTCCCTGCTAACCAGGTTCCCAGTACCTGTGTTCTTTCCCTAAAACTGTACCACAATTGGCACCACTTTAGCTCACATACAAGTAGTCCCTAGTAAAAAGGTACGTTTAGTATCAAGGGCTTTAGTGGTTAAAGAGGGTCCCTAAGGGCTGAAGCAGGAATTGTGCCACTCTACGGGGCCCCTCACCAAGAACATGCACACTGCCACTGCAGCCTGCATGTCTTGGTGCAGACAAAACTGAAGAGTCAAGATGGCACACATCCCTGTGTGCCATGCCCACAAACATTGCATGGGATATAGGTAATACACCCCTCTAGCAGGCCTTAGCCCTAAGTCAGGGTGCACTATATCTCCTGTGAGGGCATATTTGCATGAGCAGATATGCCCCTGCAATATCCTTGTCGATTTGTCAATTTCTGGATATTGGAAGTGACCAGGGAAGCCATAGTAAGTACATGGGCTGGACACTCGTCATTAAGAGTTCCCCAGTTACATAATGGCTTCACTGAAGTATAGGATGTATGGTAGCAAACATCTCGTCATAATACACCTACACTGATTGCAGTGTCAGATTTCTTAAAAATTGCACACAGAAAACCCCTTAGAGGGGTCCCCTGAAACCTACCACCCCTTAGTGTGGTCACCCAATGGCCTAAGCCAGCACGCTACCACCAGACAGTGTTCTGACCTCATGGGGTGAGTGCCTGCCAGCTCTGAGGTCGAAAACAATGCTTTTCCTGGGTGGAGGTGTTCACACCTCCCCTTGGTCAGGAATAGCCATCTGTGTTGGGGAGCTTCAAAGGCCTTGCCGCCTTTGTAATGTGACCCCAGCCTCTCCTGTCGGAGGGAGCAGGCCCCCTTTCTGTCATCATTCCTTTTTTGGTGGGAGGATCAGGCAGGAAAACTTAGAAAGAATAGAAGGTGTGCCCCCATTTGTCAACTCCACCGCTCAGGTGCTGGAGGCGAGGTAAAGTACACTTTTCAGTGCCAACTATCTTGAAGATGGTGGGGCTTATACAATCAGGGCTAGGACTATGTACCCCTCCCTCAGGAGGTGGGAATAATAGGGGGTGTAGACATGGCAGGTAAGGGGCCCATTGGCCACTACCTGTCACTTCCTTCAAAACCTTGGAAGGATTGCCTGCCTTCGACAAAGATCAAGATCTCCCGAGTGTGAGAAGTTGGCCTGGCATATGCTGTCCACTAATTATAGTGGGCACCTTGCACCAGTCCAAACAACCCCTTATTGGAGATAGGTTAAAGACAACCTTTATTGAAAGCTATCCTAGTGGTAGCTATGGAGAGCAGCTTTCAGGCTAAGTCTTGAAGGAATGTAAAGCAGCTTGTTTTACCAGTCTATAATCTCTTGAGTGACCAAATGAAAGAGCACCACACCAGGTATATATTCAAAATATATGTATTTATTACTAAACACACCCCTCTAGTCTCTTTATGAGGCTAGAGTTCGAAGTATATAAGTTATTTAAACACAGTAATAGCACAAATACACGTTTGGGCCCTAGGGCGTACCAAACCATATACCAATAAAGTGGTATAAGAACCACGACTGAGCTAGACACTAGGCCTAGAGCCTCTAGAAGTGCTTGGACCACAAGGAACCACCTAAGGTAGTGACACAGGGGACCCACGGGGACGCGTGCAGTGTAGTAACACAGCCGCGAAACGCCGTTAACTTCTATGGAGAAAGTTGCGGTTGGGAATTTAAAGAAAAGGGACACTTAAAGAAGGACTTGGAGCAAACCCTTTGAGAACTAGGTCGTTCTAGAGTCTCTACCCACGGGAGCACCGGAGTACTCTTGTTACCTCACCCAGGGAAGCCGGGTGCATAGGTGCCTTTCGGGGTCGGGTTTCGTCGTCGATTTGAATGGCGATCTGCTGCAAAGTGCTGCTGGCGACCAAGTGAAAAGTGTCCGGGTGGATCCAAAGGTGGATCGGAGATCTGAAGAACCTGAAAGCAGAGGGGACAGAGTCTGGGTCACTAGCCAGTGACCAGGAAGGCGATGAGCAGATGTCCACCGATGTCGAGTGCTTCAGGTAGGTTGACGGTCGTCTTGACTCTTCAGCCACGAGGTCCAGGAGGCGTTGTCGGCGACCAGGAGCAGGATTCGGGCTGGTACACGATGTCTGTCGAGTGCTGAGGTGTCGGCGACCGGATTGGACCCAACAAGCCTTGGCAACGGCAAGTCTCGATGAAGATGAAGATTGACGATTGTGCAGACCAGCAAGGTCTGAGGAACTCACCCAGCAAGGGTAAGTGAGGGCAAGCCTGGAGCAACCAGGGAGCACAAGTAGAAAAAGATTGGCCTTCGTGAAGGGCTACTAGCCAACGGGCTAGCGACCGCGAAGGAGCCTCGAGACGGTGCACGTTGAGCTGGCTCACAGGACACTCGTGGAGTGGAGGCCAGTGATCTTCGGTGCAGTTGGTGCTGGAGGCTAGGGCTACTCGGAGCCCAAAGCACGACTTCGTGGGAGACCCAGAAGAGGATGCACTTGCAAATGCGTGCGGTGTCCAGGGGTCACGGTTCCACGTTACCCACGACAGCTACGGGCCTCAGCTTTGCTGGGGACTCAGGGCAGCCTCGGGGAAGTCTGGAAATCCACCTCTGGTGATGCAAAGACTTCGGCGTCCGACGGGAGCTTAGGCGATGCAGACCAGACAATTGCTTCTTTGGTGCCTGCCAAGCAGGGGAGTCACTCCTTGACCCCAAGGGAGATTCTTCAGTCCTCTAATCTTGTAGTAGAGCGTCGAAGGTCCAGGATTCTGTGTCAGAGTTTTGTCCAGGGATAATCTAAAGTCCTAAGGACTGGGTTCCTATACTTATACTAAGTTTAGGGGTTGGACTACTCTGTGGCCCCACCTATGGGTGGGTCAGGGCAGAGGGGTGGCTACACCCCTTTCCCTTTGTCCAGTTCGCGCCAAAGGAGGGGCTGCAAGCCCCTGATCCGGTTTGAACTGGGGTATGCACAGGGACACCAAATGTGCCCCCAGTGCAGGACTTCAAAGCACCCGAGAGTGCTCCCGCCCAGCCCCAATACACACTATCCTGTCTGGGGAGGTGGTCACACCTCCCTGGGACAGGAAACCTATTGTCCAGGCCTCCCCTGCCGGAGTTTCGGTCAGCAGCAGGAGGCCAGACTTGTGTCTGTGGCAGCAGCATCCATTTTGTGATGCCAGGGCTTTAGAAAGAAGTTACCGGGTGTGAGAAGTTGGCCTGGCATATGCTGTCCACTAATTATAGTGGGCACCTTGCATCAGTCCAAACAACCCCTTATTGGAGATAGGTTAAAGACAACCTTATTGAAAGCTATCCTAGTGATAGCTATGGAGAGCAGCCTTCAGGCTAAGTCTTGAAGGAATGTAAAGCAGCTTGTTTTACCAGTCTATAATCTCTTGAGTGACCAAATGAAAGAGCACCACACCAGGTATATATTCAAAATATATGTATTTATTGCTAAACACACCCCTCTAGTCTCTTTATGAGGCTAGAGTTCGAAATACATAAGTTAGAAGTTATTTAAACACAGTAATAGCACAAATACACGTTTGGGCCCTAGGGGCGTACCAAACCATATACCAATAAAGTGGTATGCGAACCACGACTGAACTAGACACTAGGCCTAGAGCCTCTAGAAGTGCTTGGACCACAAGGAACCACCCAAGGTAGTGACACAGGGGACCCACGGGAGACGCGTGCAGTGTAAATACACAACCGCGATACACCGTTGACTTCTATGGAGAAAGTCGTGATCGGGAAATTAGAGAAAAGGGACACTTAAAAGAGGACTTGGACCAAACCCTTTGAGATCTAGGACTTTGAAGAGTCTCTACCCACGGGAGCACCGGAGTACTCGTGTTACCTCACCCAGGAAGCCGGGTGCATAGGTGCCTTTCGGGGTCGGGTTTCGTCGTCGATTTGAATGGCGATCTGCTGCAAAGTGCTACTGGCGACCAAGTGAAAAGTGTCCGGGTGGATCCAAGAGTGGATCGGAGTTCTGAAGAACCTGAAAGCAGAGGGGACAGAGTCTGGGTCACTAGCCAGTGACCAGGAAGGCGATGGACAGATGCCCACCGATGTCGAGTGCTTCAGTTGCGTTGACGGTCGTCTTGACTCTTCAGCCACGAGGTCCAGGAGGCGTTGTCGGCGACCAGGAGCAGGATTCGGGCTGGTACACGATGTCTGTCGAGTGCTGAGGTGTCGGCGACCGGATTGGACCCAACAAGCCTTGGCAACGGCAAGTCTCGATGCAGAGGAAGATCGTCGATGGTGCAGACCAGCAAGGTCTGTGGAACTCACCCAGCGAGGGTAAGTGAGGGCAGGCCTGGAGCAACCAGGATGCCAAGTTAGGAAAAGATTGGCCTTCGTTAAGGGCTACTAGCCAACGGGCTAGCGACCGCGAAGGAGCCTCGTGACGCCGCACGTGGATCTGGCTTACAGGACACTCGTGGAGTGGGGGCCAGTGATCTTCGGTGCAGTTGGTGCTGGAGGCTAGGGCTACTCGGAGCCCAAAGCACGACTTCTTGGGAGACCCAGAAGAGGATGCACTTGCAAATGTGCTCGGTGTCCAGGGGTCACGGTCTCAAGTCACCCACGATAGCCACGGGCCTCAGCTTTGCTGGGGACTCAGGGTAGCCTCGGGGAAGTCTGAGAATCCACCTCTGGTGATGCGATGACTTCGGCGTCCGACGGGAGCTTCAGAAATGCGAACCGGACAGATGCTTCTTTGGTGCCTGCCAAGCAGGGAGTCACTCCTTGACCCCAAGGGAGATTCTTCTGTCCTCTAATCGTGAGTAGAGCGTCGAAGGTCCAGGATTCAGTTTCAGAGTTTCGTCCAGGGATAATCTAAAGTCCTAAGGACTGGGTTCCTATCTTTATACTAAAGATAGGGGTTGGACTACTCTGTGGCCCCACCTATGGGTGGGTCAGGGCAGAGGGGTGGCTACACCCTTTCCCTTTGTCCAGTTCGCGCCAAAGCAGGGGCTGCAAGCCCCTGATCCGGTTTGAACTGGGGTATGCACTAGGGACACCAAATGTGCCCCCAGTGCAGGACTTCAAAGCACACAGATGGTGCTCCCGCCCAGCCCCAATACACATTATCCTGTCTGGGGAGGTGGTCACACCTCCCTGGGACAGGAAACCTATTGTCCAGGCCTCCCCTGCCGGAGTTTCGTCCAGCAGCAGGAGGCCAGACTCGTGTCTGTGGCAGCAGCATCCATTTTGTGATGCCAGGGCTTTGGAAAGAAGTTACCGGGTTAGTCAGAGTTAACATGTCTTTCCCTCTAGAAGGGTGGAATGCTACCCCCGCCGCCAGAATTGGTGGGGGGGGTAGTATTCCAAGATGTTTGACACCAAACACGACATGTTTAGGTGCAGCCATTCCAAAGTTAGCATTTTACCGCGAGGTTATAATGCACTTAAGAGTATATGGTCAGGCTGCACTACAAACAGCATCAGAGATGGTCTCCGAACACTGCAGAGGGGCCCTGCTCATGCAGGGGCACCCTCTCACATAGGAACCATGCACTCTGCATTTAGGATTCATAAGGCCTGCCTTAGGAGTGACTTATAGGTTTATATGTGTGTATGTATTTAGTGATATAGGTAACCTATATCACAGTAAGGAGTGCATGCACCACCTTACCCAGGCTGCAGTAGCAGACCTGTGGTGTCAGTTTGGATGGCCTTCCAGGGGTGGCATAATACATGCTGCAGCCCTTGGTAGGCCTCTGAGGTACCTATGCCCTTGGTACATAGTATACCATATACTAGGGACTTATAAGGGCACTCCAGATTCCAATCAGTGATGTGCCTAAGGCACATGGAAACCATTTTAGAGAGGAAGCAGCTAGGCTGGGGTTCTGATTAGCAGGGCCCCAGCCGTACCCATGTGAAGCAGATCCTACTCTCCTACACAACCCCCCCCCCAAACGTAGGGACATTAAACTAACCTTGCCCAGTTAAGTCTTCATGTCCTAAGTGGAAGTACCTAGAGAGTCCATCTGCATTGGCATGGTTACTCCCAGGTCTATGTTCCACTGTAAAGTCCATCCCCTGTAGGGAAATGGACCACCTAAGCAGTTTGGGGTTTTCACCCTTCATTTGTTTTAGCCATAAGAGGGGCTTATGGTCTGTCTGAACCAGGAAGTGTGTACCAAACAAGTATGGCCTCAACTTCTTCAGAGCCCAGACCACAGCAAAGGCCTCCCTCTCTATGGCTGACCAACGTTTCTCTCTAGGGGTCAGCCTTCTGCTAATAAAAGCTACTGGCTGATCCTGACCTTCTTCATTCAATTGTGACAGTACAGCCCCTACCCCCAATTCAGATGCATCAGTTTGAACAATGAACTTCTTGGAGTAATCAGGACTCTGTAGAATGGGAGCAGTGCACATGGCCTGCTTCAGGTCATCAAATGCCTTTTGACAGCTAACTGTCCACTGAACCTTTTTGGGCATTTTCTTAGAAGTTAAGTCATTCAGGGGTGTCACTATTGATCCATACCCCTTGACAAATCTCCTATAGTACCCAGTCAGGCCTAAGAAGGCTCTCACCTGAGTCTGGGTAGTGGGAGCAGTCCAGTCCATGATAGTCTGGATCTTGCTCTGCAAAGGTTGAACCTGGCCTCCACCCACAAGGTGGCCCAGGTACACAACCTGACTCTGCCCTATCTGGCACTTAGTGGCCTTGATAGTCAGGCCTGCCTTTTGCAGGGCCTGTAAAACATTCCTGAGGTGGACCAGGTGATCCTCCCAGGTGGAGCTAAAGACAGCAATATCATCTAGATATGCTGCACTATAGGCTTCCAGACCTGTGAGAACTGTATTCACCAACCTCTGGAAAGTGGCAGGTGCATTCTTCAGACCAAAGGGCATTACCACAAATTGATAATGCCCACTAGGGGTTGAGAATGCTGTTTTGGGCTTTGCAGCATCAGCTAGTCTGATCTGCCAGTAGCCAGCTGTTAGGTCAAATGTGCTGAGATATTTGGCAGAGGCCAAAGTATCTATGAGCTCATCTGCCCTGGGTATTGGATGGGCATCAGTCCTAGTGACTGCATTGAGACCCCTGTAGTCCACACAAAACCTCATCTCTCTTTTCCCACCACTGGTGTGAGGTTTTGGTACAAGGACCACTGGACTAGCCCAAGGGCTATCTGAGGGTTCAATAACTCCCAAATCCAACATTTTCTGGACTTCAGTCCTGATACAGTCCCTGACATGGTCAGGTTGCCTATAAATCTTGTTTTTAATAGGCAGACTGTCCCCAGTGTCCACTTCATGAGTGCACCAGGTGGTCTGACTGGGTGTCAGTGAAAACATATGTCTAAACTGATTGAGAACTTGCCTGCAATCAGTTTGTTGCTGGGTAGTGAGGCTGCCTGCCAAGGCTGCACCATCAACTGACCCATCGTCAGGGTTCTGTGAGAGCAGGTCAGGGAGTGGGTCACTCTCTTCCTCCTGCCCTTCATCAGTAGCCATGAGCAAGCCCATGTCTGCCCTGTCCACATATGGTTTTAACCTGTTGACATGGAGAACCCTGTGGGGACTCCTGGGTGTTCCTAGGTCTACTAAGTAAGTGACCTCACCCTTCTGCTCAACAATAGTGTGGGGTCCACTCCATTTGTCTTGGAGAGCTGCTGGGGCCACTGGCTCCAACACCCACACCTTCTGTCCTGGCTGGTAAACAGTCAGAACAGCCTTTTGGTCATGCCAGGCCTTTTGAAGTTCCTGGCTAGCCTCAAGGTTTTTGGTTGCCTTTTTCATGTACTCAGCCATCCTGGAGCGGAGACCAAGTACATAGTCCACTATATCTTGCTTTGGGGGCTTGAGAGGTAACTCCCATCCTTCCTTCACCAAGCACAGTGGACCCCTCACAGGGTGGCCAAACAGAAGTTCAAAAGGGCTGTAACCAACCCCCTTCTGAGGCACCTCCCTATATGCGAATAAAAGGCAGGGCAAGAGTATGTCCCATCTACGCCTAAGCTTTTCTGGGAGCCCTTTAATCATGCCCTTCAAGGTTTTGTTGAATCTCTCAACTAAACCATTGCATTGTGGGTGATAGGGTGTGGTGAACTTATAAGTCACTCCACACTCCTTCCACATTGCTTTTAAGTACCCAGACATGAAGTTAGCACCCCTGTCTGAGACTACCTCCTTAGGAAAGCCCACTCTTGAGAAGATTCCCAGGAGGGCCCTTGCCACCACAGGTGCTGTAGTGGTCCTGAGGGGAATAGCTTCTGGGTACCTGGTGGCATGATCCACTACCACCAGGATAAACCTGTGCCCAGAGGCTGTTTGGGGATCCATGGGACCAACAATGTCAATCCCTACCCTTTCAAAGGGCACCCCCACCACAGGTAGTGGTATCAGGGGGCCTTTGTAGTGCCACCTGCCTTGCCACTGGCTTGGCAGGTTACACAGGAGCGACAAAACTCCTTGCTGTCTTCAGACATGTGGGGCCAGTGAAAGTGAGGGACAATTCTGTCCCAAGTCTTGTTCTGGCCCAGGTGACCTGCTAAGGGAATATCATGGGCTAGGGTCAATAGGAAGCCCCTGAACTTCAGAGGTATTACCAACCTCCTGGTAGCACCAGGCTTGGGGTCTCTACTCTCTGAGTACAGGAGTCCATCATCCCAATACACTGTATGGGGACCACTAGCTTTCCCAGCAGCCTCAGCAGCAGCTTGCTGTCTGAGGGGTTCAAGGGAGGGGCAGCTCTGCTGCTCCTGGCTCAGATCTGCCCTAGAAGGTCCCCCTGTCCCCAAGAACTCAACCTGGTCAGGTTCCAGTTCCTCTGGGACAGTTCCTTCTTCAGGGCTGAGATCATCCCCCTCAAGGGACTGATCTTCCTCCTGAGCCAAGGGGAAGGCACTGCCTTAACCCTACTACTCCTCCTCTTGGAAGGCACTTGGTCCATTCTTCCAGAATCCAAGGCCTGTTCAGTGCTAGACATTTTGGCTTGTGACCTGGTCACAGCAAACACATCTGCAGGGATCCCCAGCATTTCTGCATGGGTCCTGAGCTCCACTTCTGCCCAAGCAGAAGTCTCTAAGTCATTGCCAAGCAAGCATTCGACTGGTAGGTTTGCACTTACCACAACCTTCTTAAGGCCAGTTACCCCTCCCCAGGAGAAGTTAACAACTGCCAGAGTATGGTCTGTTCTGACATTGCTAGCATTGGTCACTTGGTACATCTCACCAAGTATAACTTGCCCAGGATTCACAAGGTCTTGTGTCACCATTGTGACACTTGCCCCTGTGTCCCTAAATGCCAAAGCCTCACGTCCATTGATTAAAGGCTGTTGTCTGTACTTGCCCAGATTACTGGGACTCATAGAGGAGGGCACATCCATGCCTCCATCACAGACTAACACAGCCTGAGTCAGTTCTCTGACTAGGTCAGAGCCCAACTCAGTACCCAGGGTGAACCCTACTAAACCCTTGGCTGGAGCACTCCCACCAACTGTACTAGGGGAACAGGTGCCTTAGGGGCATTGGTGGGTGCTGGACTGGAGTCTTTGGACTTGGTGCAATCACTGGTCCAGTGGGTCTTTTGCTTACAGACCTTGCACCATGGTTTTCTTTGGCCTTTCCCTTTGGTAGACTGTGAATCCCCACCAGAAGAAGATTTTGGGGGCCTGATGAAGACTTTTGATCTTTACCCTTCTCCCCACCCTTTTCAGAGTTCTTAGCATCTTGCTTCTTGGTTTCCCCACCTTGGTTCTGTACCTTCTGCTTCACCCTGGTTCTGACCCATTTGTCTGCCTTCTTTCCCAATTCTTGGGGAGAGGTCAGATCAGAGTCTACCAGGTATTGATGCAACAGCTGATTTTGACAGTTATTAAGAATCTGCTCCCTCATTATCAGATTGTACAATCCTGAGAAGTCACACACCTTACTGCCCATCAACCAGCCTTCCAGAGCCTTGGCAGAACAATCCACATAGTCTACCCAGTCTTGAGTCTGTGCTTTTTGGGTATCTCTGAACTTCAACCTGTACTGTTCAGTGGTTAGGCCAAACCCATCAATAAGAGCACTCTTCAAGACCTTGTAATTATCAGCATCCTCCTCTCTAACAGTGAGGAGCTTATCTCTACCTTTGTCAGCAAAGGAGAGCCACAAGATTGCTGCCCACTGCTCCTGAGGGACCTTCTGTACCTTACAGGCCCTCTCTAGAGCAGTTATCCACTTGTGGATGTCATCCCCATTCTGATAGGGAGGGACAATCTTGCTCAGGTTCCTATGGTCATAGGACCTTTCCCTATCTCTAGGGACATGGCTGCCACCATGGGACTCTAGTCCCAACTTTCTTCTCTCTCTAAAGAGATCTAGGGACTCCCTGTCTATGGCTAGTTGCTTCTTTTTGAGTTCAAGCTGAGCTTCCTCATATAGAACCAGCCTCTTTCTTCTCTCATGAGAGGATTCCCTCCTATGAGATGAGACAGAGCTCCCTATTGAGGTGCCAGAGTGGTTAGACTCCTGAGAAGAAGATCTAGACCTTCTGGGCACACTCACAATCCTTCCTGGGGGGACAAAGGGGCCTCATTCTGATCCTCCTCTTCATCTTCCTCAGGAGGGGTTGGATTATCCAGGTCAGGGCCATTGTCGCCCTCCTGGCCAGTTTCAGAGGGGGCTGGGGTACTGGTACCCTGGTCCCATCCTCATCATCTGCCCCACCCTCAGCTCCTACCCCTTCAGTCCCCAAGGGCTTACTAAGGTCATAAGCCACCAACAACTCCTTGAGGTGTTGGGTGGTGGGACTTTGGCCTGTCCTTATTTTCTCAAGTTGCATAAAGCTCTCAATTCCAAGAATGGGAGTGTATCATACTTGGAGGGTGGAAGCTCA
The DNA here is from genome assembly GCA_963921515.1 of Calotriton arnoldi. Classification (NCBI taxonomy): domain Eukaryota; kingdom Metazoa; phylum Chordata; class Amphibia; order Caudata; family Salamandridae; genus Calotriton; species Calotriton arnoldi. The sequence goes on along the minus strand of CAWUFW010000135.1, from coordinate 4,217,085 downwards.
GTGGCTTCCTGCAAGGATTCTTTAGATCCTACCCTTAAAGACATTACTAGTGTGGTGTGGTGTATGCACTACCTACTCTAGTGTGGCCTACTAAACTCTCTTGAGTTGTAGAAAGGGTTGTGCTATCCCTTAACACACAACTCTAAGTTCAGTAGAACTTACTGTATTCTAAGCTTAAATTATATGTACCTTAGGTACCTTTAGTGGTTTTCAGTTGATCAATTCAATTGAGATTATCTGGTAAAACAATAGCAAGCTGGAATCCCACACGCTGCACACCAATGTGAGAAGTTGGCCTGGCATATGCTGTCCACTAATTATAGTGGGCACCTTGCACCAGTCCAAACAACCCCTTATTGGAGATAGGTTAAAGACAACCTTATTGAAAGCTATCCTAGTGGTAGCTATGGAGAGCAGCCTTCAGGCTAAGTCTTGAAGGAATGTAAAGCAGCTTGTTTTACCAGTCTATAATCTCTTGAGTGACCAAATGAAAGAGCACCACACCAGGTATATATTCAAAATATATGTATTTATTGCTAAACACACCCCTCTAGTCTCTTTATGAGGCTAGAGTTCGAAATACATAAGTTAGAAGTTATTTAAACACAGTAATAGCACAAATACACGTTTGGGCCCTAGGGGCGTACCAAACCATATACCAATAAAGTGGTATGCGAACCACGACTGAACTAGACACTAGGCCTAGAGCCTCTAGAAGTGCTTGGACCACAAGGAACCACCCAAGGTAGTGACACAGGGGACCCACGGGAGACGCGTGCAGTGTAAATACACAACCGCGATACGCCGTTGACTTCTATGGAGAAAGTCGTGATCGGGAAATTAGAGAAAGGGACACTTAAAGAGGACTTGGACCAAACCCTTTGAGATCTAGGACTTTGAAGAGTCTCTACCCACGGGAGCACCGGAGTACTCGTGTTACCTCACCCAGGAAGCCGGGTGCATAGGTGCCTTTCGGGGTCGGGTTTCGTCGTCGATTTGAATGGCGATCTGCTGCAAAGTGCTGCTGGCGACCAAGTGAAAAGTGTCCGGGTGGATCCAAGAGTGGATCGGAGTTCTGAAGAACCTGAAAGCAGAGGGGACAGAGTCTGGGTCACTAGCCAGTGACCAGGAAGGCGATGGACAGATGCCCACCGATGTCGAGTGCTTCAGGTGCGTTGACGGTCGTCTTGACTCTTCAGCCACGAGGTCCAGGAGGCGTTGTCGGCGACCAGGAGCAGGATTCGGGCTGGTACACGATGTCTGTCGAGTGCTGAGGTGTCGGCGACCGGATTGGACCCAACAAGCCTTGGCAACGGCAAGTCTCGATGCAGAGGAAGATCGTCGATGGTGCAGACCAGCAAGGTCTGTGGAACTCACCCAGCGAGGGTAAGTGAGGGCAGGCCTGGAGCAACCAGGATGCCAAGTTAGGAAAAGATTGGCCTTCGTTAAGGGCTACTAGCCAACGGGCTAGCGACCGCGAAGGAGCCTCGTGACGCCGCACGTGGATCTGGCTTACAGGACACTCGTGGAGTGGGGGCCAGTGATCTTCGGTGCAGTTGGTGCTGGAGGCTAGGGCTACTCGGAGCCCAAAGCACGACTTCTTGGGAGACCCAGAAGAGGATGCACTTGCAAATGTGCTCGGTGTCCAGGGGTCACGGTCTCAAGTCACCCACGATAGCCACGGGCCTCAGCTTTGCTGGGGACTCAGGAGTAGCCTCGGGGAAGTCTGAGAATCCACCTCTGGTGATGCGATGACTTCGGCGTCCGACAGGAGCTTCAGAAATGCGAACCGGACAGATGCTTCTTTGGTGCCTGCCAAGCAGGGAGTCACTCCTTGACCCCAAGGGAGATTCTTCTGTCCTCTAATCGTGAGTAGAGCGTCGAAGGTCCAGGATTCAGTTTCAGAGTTTCGTCCAGGGATAATCTAAAGTCCTAAGGACTGGGTTCCTATCTTTATACTAAAGATAGGGGTTGGACTACTCTGTGGCCCCACCTATGGGTGGGTCAGGGCAGAGGGTGGCTACACCCCTTTCCCTTTGTCCAGTTCGCGCCAAAGCAGGGGCTGCAAGCCCCTGATCCGGTTTGAACTGGGGTATGCACAGGGACACCAAATGTGCCCCCAGTGCAGGACTTCAAAGCACACAGATGGTGCTCCCGCCCAGCCCCAATACACATTATCCTGTCTGGGGAGGTGGTCACACCTCCCTGGGACAGGAAACCTATTGTCCAGGCCTCCCCTGCCGGAGTTTCGTCCAGCAGCAGGAGGCCAGACTCGTGTCTGTGGCAGCAGCATCCATTTTGTGATGCCAGGGCTTTGGAAAGAAGTTACCGGGTTAGTCAGAGTTAACATGTCTTTCCCTCTAGAAGGGTGGAATGCTACCCCCGCCGCCAGGATTGGCGGGGGTAGTATTCCAAGATGTTTGACACCAAACACGACATGTTTAGGTGCAGCCATTCCAAAGTTAGCATTTTACCGCGAGGTTATAATGCGCTTAAGAGTATATGGTCAGGCTGCACTACAAACAGCATCAGAGATGGTCTCCGAACGCTGCAGAGGGGCCCTGCTCATGCAGGGGCACCCTCTCACATAGGAACCATGCACTCTGCCTTTAGGATTGATAAGGCCTGCCTTAGGAGTGACTTATAGGTTTATATGTGTGTATGTATTTAGTGATATAGGTAACCTATATCACAGTAAGGAGTGCATGCACCACCTTACCCAGGCTGCAGTAGCAGACCTGTGGTGTCAGTTTGGATGGCCTTCCAGGGGTGGCATAATACATGCTGCAGCCCCTGGCAGGCCTCTGAGGTACCTATGCCCTTGGTACATAGTATACCATATACTAGGGACTTATAAGGGCACTCCAGATTCCAATCAGTGATGTGCCTAAGGCACATGGAAACCATTTTAGAGAGGAAGCAGCTAGGCTGGGGTTCTGATTAGCAGGGCCCCAGCCAGACTAATGTCGAAAAACAGTGAAGCATCAGCAAAAAGTGGGGGTACCCATGTGAAGCAGATCCTACTCTCCTACACAACCCCCCAAACGTAGGGACATTAAACTAACCTTGCCCAGTTAAGTCTTCATGTTCTAAGTGGAAGTACCTAGAGAGTCCATCTGCATTGGCATGGTTACTCCCAGGTCTATGTTCCACTGTGAAGTCCATCCCCTGTAGGGAAATGGACCACCTAAGCAGTTTGGGGTTTTCACCCTTCATTTGTTTTAGCCATAAGAGGGGCTTATGGTCTGTTTGAACAAGGAAGTGAGTACCAAACAAGTATGGCCTCAACTTCTTCAGAGCCCATACCACAGCAAAGGCCTCCCTCTCAATGGCTGACCAACGTTTCTCTCTAGGGGTCAGCCTTCTGCTAATGAAAGCTACTGGCTGATCCTGACCTTCTTATTCAATTGTGACAGTACAGCCCCTACCCCCAATTCAGATGCATCAGTTTGAACAATGAACTTCTTGGAGTAATCAGGACTCTGTAGAATGGGAGCAGTGCACATGGCCTGCTTCAGGTCATCAAATGCCTTTTGACAGCTAACTGTCCACTGAACCTTTTGGGCATTTTCTTGGAAGTTAAGTCATTCAGGGGTGTCACTATTGATCCATACCCCTTGACAAATCTCCTATAGTACCCAGTCAGGCCTAAGAAGGCTCTCACCTGAGTCTGGGTAGTTGGAGCAGTCCAGTCCATGATGGTCTGGATCTTGCTCTGCAAAGGTTGAACCTGGCCTCCACCCACAAGGTGGCCCAGGTACACAACCTGACTCTGCCCTATCTGGCACTTGGTGGCCTTGATAGTCAGGCCTGCCTTTTGCAGGGCCTGTAAAACATTTCTGAGGTGGACCAGGTGATCCTCCCAGGTGGAGCTAAAGACAGCAATATCATCTAGATATGCTGCACTATAGGCTTCCAGACCTGTAAGGACTGTATTCACCAACCTCTGAAAAGTGGCAGGTGCATTCTTCAGACCAAAGGGCATCACCACAAATTGCCCACTAGGGGTTGAGAATGCTGTTTTTGGCTTTGCATCATCAGCTAGTCTGATCTGCCAGTAGCCAGCTGTCAAGTCAAATGTGCTTAGATACTTGGCTGAGGCCAAAGTGTCTATTAGCTCATCTGCCCTTGGTATTGGATGGGCATCAGTCCTAGTGACTGCATTGAGACCCCTGTAGTCCACACAAAACCTCATCTCTCTTTTTCCACCACTGGTGTGAGGTTTTGGCACAAGGACCACTGGACTAGCCCAAGGGCTATCTGAGGGTTCAATAACTCCCAAATCCAACATTTTCTGGACTTCTGTCCTGATACAGTCCCTGACATGGTCAGGTTGCCTATAAATCTTATTTTTAATAGGCAGACTGTCCCCAGTGTCCACTTCATGAGTGCACCAGGTGGTCTGACTGGGTGTCAGTGAAAACATATGTCTAAACTGATTGAGAACTTGCCTGCAATCAGTTTGTTGCTGGGTAGTGAGGCTGCCTGCCAAGGCTACACCATCTACTGACCCATCGTCAGGGTTCTGTGAGAGCAGGTCAGGGAGTGGGTCACTCTCTTCCTCCTGCCCTTCATCAGTAGCCATGAGCAAGCCCATGTCTGCCCTGTCCACATATGGTTTTAACCTGTTGACATGGAGAACCCTGTGGGGACTCCTGGGTGTTCCTAGGTCTACTAAGTAGGTAACCTCACCCTTCTGTTCAACAATAGTGTGGGGTCCACTCCATTTGTCTTGGAGAGCTGCTGGGGCCACTGGCTCCAACACCCACACCTTCTGTCCTGGCTGGTAAACAGTCAGAACAGCCTTTTGGTCATGCCAAGCTTTCTGAAGTTCCTGGCTAGCCTCAAGGTTTTTAGTTGCCTTTTTCATATACTCAGCCATTCGGGAGCGGAGACCAAGTACATAGTCCACTATGTCTTGCTTTGGGGGCTTGAGAGGTAACTCCCATCCTTCCTTCACCAAGCACAATGGACCCCTGACAGGGTGACCAAACAAAAGTTCAAAAGGGCTGTAACCAACCCCCTTTTGAGGCACCTCCCTGTATGCAAATAAAAGGCAGGGCAAGAGTATGTCCCATCTTCGCCTAAGCTTTTCTGGAAGCCCTTTAATCATGCCCTTCAAGGTTTTGTTGAATCTCTCAACTAAACCATTGCATTGTGGGTGACTGTGTGTGGTGAACTTGTAAGTCACTCCACACTCCTTCCACATTGCTTTTAAGTATCCAGACAAAGTTAGCACCCCTGTCTGATACAACCTCCTTAGGAAAGCCCACTCTTGAGAAAATTCCCAGGAGGGCCCTTGCCACCACAGGTGCTGTAGTGGTCCTAAGGGGGATAGCCTCTGGGTACCTGGTGGCATGATCCACTACCACCAGGATAAACCTGTGCCCAGATGCTGTTTGGGGATCCATGGGACCAACAATGTCAATCCCCACCCTTTCAAAGGGAACCCCCACCACAGGTAGTGGTATCAGGGGGCCTTTGTAGTGCCACCTGCCTTGCCACTGGCCTGGCAGGTTACACAGGAGCGACAAAACTCCTTGGTGTCTTCAGACATGTGGGGCCAGTGAAAGTGAGGGACAACTCTGTCCCAAGTCTTGTTCTGGCCCAGGTGACCTGCTAAGGGAATATCATGGGCTAGGGTCAATAGGAAGCCCCTGAACTTCAGAGGTATAACCAACCTCCTGGTAGCACCAGGCTTGGGGTCTCTACTCTCCGAGTACAGGAGTCCATCATCCCAATACACTGTATGGGGACCACTAGCTTTCCCAGCAGCCTCAGCAGCAGCTTACTGTCTGAGGGGTTCAAGAGAGGGGCAGCTCTGCTGCTCCTGGCTCAGATCTGCCCTGGAAGGTCCCCCTGTCCCCAAGAACTCAACCTGGTCAGGTTCAAGCTCCTCTGGGACAGTTCCTTCCTCAGGACTGAGATCATCCCCCTCAAGGGACTGATCTTCCTTCTGAACCAAGGGGGAAGGCACTGCCTTTACCCTACTACTCCTCATCTTGGAAGGCACTTGGTCCATTATTCCAGAATCCAAGGCCTGTTCAGTGCTAGACATTTTGGCTTGTGACCTGGTCACAGCAAACACATCTGCAGGGATCCCCAGCATTTCTGCATGGGTCCTGAGCTCCACTTCTGCCCAAGCTGAAGTTTCTAAGTCATTGCCAAGCAAGCATTCAACTGGTAGGTCTGCACTTACCACAACCTTCTTAAGGCCAGTTACCCCTCCCCAGGAGAAGTTAACAACTGCCAGAGTATGGTCTGTTCTGACATTGCTAGCATTGGTCACTTGGTACATCTCACCAAGTATAACTTGCCCAGGATTCACAAGGTCTTGTGTCACCATGGTGACACTTGCCCCTGTGTCCCTAAATGCCAAAGCCTCTCGTCCATTGATTAAAGGCTGTTGTCTGTACTTGCCCAGATTACTGGGACTCATAGAGGAGGTCATATCCATGCCTCCATCACAGACTAAGACAGCCTGAGTGAGTTCTCTGACTAGGTCAGAGCCCATCTCAGTACCCAGGGTCAACCCTACTAAACCCTTGGTTGTAGTACTCCCACCACCAACTGTAACTGCACTAGGGGAGCAGGTGCCTTAGGGGCATTGGTGGGGGCTGGAGTCGAGTCTTTGGACTTGGTGCAATCACTGGTCCAGTGGGTCTTTTGCTTACAGACCTTGCACCATGGTTTTCTTTGGCCTTTCCCTTTGGTAGACTGTGAATCCCCACCTGAAGAAGATTTTTGGGGGCCTTGTGAAGACTTTTGATCTTTACCCTTCTCCCCACCCTTATCAGAGTTCTTAGAATCTTGCTTCTTAGGCAGACCCTCCAGGATTTCGCGGTTTGCCGCGAAATCGGCACTTTTGTAAAAATGCCGCGATTTTTACAAAAGTGCCCGCGAAATTGAAGGAATGCGGAGACAAACTAAAACGGCACTAGACTAGTGCCGTTTTAGTTTGTCTCTGCATTCCTTCCTAGATGCAACTGTGCAACTGCAACAGGCCTCAGACATTCTCCCCTGAGATGCAGGCAGGAGCACTAAAAATGCTTGCAAGACAACGCCTTGAATACAGCCTACTCTGAACAAAGCTGAGAGGCCATTCTTTTGAATGGTCTGGCACTATGAAGTGACTTATTGTCAGAATCCAGTGATATACAAATCAAAAAATAAAATAAAAATAAGTCAAATAAATACTGTAGGAATTGGGAGGCAAACATATTGAAAACGAGCTCCGGGAGAATCTCTGAAATTCTAGTTGCTGCCAGGACAGTGAACTCAGGACTGGGGGTTGGAAGCCCATTTTATCCCTTCTGCTGATCATCAGATGCAGTCAAGCTTCCTTATGTTGGGATAAAAGCCTGGTTTTAGTCAAATGGCTAATGCACATGGAGAGGCCCACGGGTTTTGTAAAGGATAGCAGTTCAGTATATTCTTGAGAGAGCACAAATTTTGTGACAGGTCAGAGAACCACACGTTATGGTACCGTTCAGGCTTACACATATTCTAAAATAGGTCAAAAGACGGAAATTCTGGGAGAACTCTGATTACACTGGGTACACTGATTATGAAACAAATTATGAAATCACAGTCTACAACCAAGGTCCATGTTTTTCCAAGACAACTCTGGGGCAACACTTTCTGAAAAAAGGCTACGAGGGACAGATTCTGCTTTTGGCAGCAGTATACAGGTTATGGCACAGTTTATTGTATGCACATATCCCAGGCAGGCAGTGGCCACACGTGCTGTCACTTATTCTAGGACAAGTTGAGAGCCCAAAGATTATGGGACAGACCAGGAGGCATGAACTGTGAAACACGTTGGTGGCCTAGACTATAGGTCTTTTCCATCGCACCAAGGAAGAGCAGATTAAATGAAACGAGGGGCTCAGACTGTTATCTAAGCTTAGGGTGCCATTGGCATGCATTGGCATGCAGATAAAAGAAGACCCCGATAAGCTAAAAACTGGAGTGCAGGTAGGGGTGAAAAAATCAGGGGAGACAGGAAAGCTTCCCTTGGAACATCCATGAGGGAACCATACACAGAGGTGAAAAGTGGCACTGGGATGCCCAGCTTCCTAACAAAAATGAAGTAAGCCTGCTCAAAGCGTGCCCTAAACAGGGGTGCCCAGAAGTGCTTGCGTGATCCTGTGTGTCAATTGGCAATAGATCCTATAAACAAAGAGGCCGATTCACAAAGGTTCCTGTGCTAACATTTTGCAGTGGTGCAAATATTTCATCTGCTGTAATGGCATAATTCGGGAATTTCACGTAGCAATTGTCACGTAAGTTCTGATTTGCAACGACCAAATAGCCTAAATTCACAAAAGAAAAGTACAAGCAGAGTTCTAAGACTCCGTCTGAATGTATTTTTACACTTTTCCCCAGTTCACAAAACAGATGTGACATCTGGAAAGCCATGCCAGCTGCATGATTCCACCCGTAGTATTGCATCTCTCACGTGTCTTTTTTTTTTTTGGATGCCTATTTTTCCCTGTGCTAAATTATACAATTTGGTACAGTGTGTTTTTCTTCTCGGGTAAAACATTTTTCCCCATGGAGAAAACCCTTCCACCTACCAGCAAAAAACACACAAAAGCATGGTGCTGTCTGGCTAATGTAGAGGCAACCAGAACAGCAGTTGATTATTAATTCAATATACATTAAAAATGACTATTACCTGCCGCCCAAGCCTTTCTTAATGCTTTGGGGGCCTGAAATAGTCGGAATTGCCACACTTGTAGGAGTGTGATGGTTAGTAGTTGTGTTGGTACTGTCATTGGCAGCATGGCAGGGGCAATGTGTGGTGCAAGCTGTAGTGGTCTCCTGATGAGAGCCCTGACTTTTTTTTTTAACAAATTAAACACTGCGTACTAAGGAGATACAAATCAATTTATGTAACAATGGCACGGTGCTCAAGCTGAAAGTAATGCGAACAAATACTGCATGATACATACAGTAGATAAACCTGGCAACCTTAATACTGTACACAGTGCTTTGGTGTAAACTTTCATGTTGTAAAATACCTCCAAAAATAAGATCTCTGCGTTTGGTGTTGAATAAATTGCAAAATAAAGTGCCGCAAAATGCCGCTAAATTCCCATATTTGTGCCGCTAAATTTCCATATTTGTGCCGCTAAATTTGCTAATCCATGCCGCAATATCCTGGGGGGTCTGCTTAGGGTCACCACCTTGGTTCTGTACCTTCTGCCTCACCCTGGTTCTGACCCATTTGTCTGCCTTCTTTCCCAATTCTTGGGGAGAGGTCAGATCAGAGTCCACCAGGTACTGATCCAACAGCTGATTTTGACAGTTATTAAGAATCTGCTCCCTCATTATCAGATTGTACAATCCTGTGAAGTCACACACCTTACTGCCCATCAACCAGCCTTCCAGAGCCTTAGCACAACAATCCACATAGTCTACCCAGTCTTGAGTCTGTGCTTTTTGGGCATCTCTGAACTTTAACCTGTATTGTTCAGTTGTTAGGCCAAACCCATCAATAAGAGCACTCTTCAAGACCTTGTAATTATCAGCATCCTCTTCTCTTACAGTGAGGAGCTTGTCTCTACCTTTGTCTGCAAAGGAGAGCCACAAGATTGCTGCCCACTGCCCTTGAGGGACCTTCTGTACTTTACAGGCCCTCTCTAGAGCAGTTATCCATTTGTGGATGTCATCCCCACTCTGGTAGGGAGGGACAATCTTGCTCAGGTTTCTATGGTAATAAGACCTTTCCCTATCTCTAGGGATATTGCTGCCACCATGGGACTCTAATCCCAACTGTTTTCTCTCTTTGTAGAGATCTAGGGACTCCCTGTCTAGGGCCAATTGCTGCTTTCTGAGTTCAAGCTGGGCTTGCTCATACTGAATCAGCCTCTTTCTCCTCTCATGAGAGGATTCCCTCCTATGAGAGGAGACAGAGGTCCCTATTGAGGTGTCAGAGTGGTTAGACTCCTGAGAAGGAGATCTAGACCTTCTAGGCACACTCATAATCCTTCCTGGGGGACAAAGTGGAGGTCATTCTGATCCTCCTCTTCCTCTTCCACAGGAGGGATTGGGTTTTCCAGGTCAGGGTCATTGTCACCCTCCTGGTCAGTTCCAGAGGGGGGGTTGGGGGTGTTGCTACCCCTGGCCCCATCCTCATCTTCTGCCCCACCCTCTGCAATTGCCCCTTCAGTCCCTAAGGGCCTGTTGAGGTCATCAGCCAGTAACATCTCTCTCAGATGTTGGGTGGTGGGACTTTGGCCTGTCTTCAGTTTCCTCACATTGCATATTGCTCTCAATTCCAAGAATGGGAGTGTATCATACTTGGAGGGAAGAAGCCCAGTGGCTTCTGGCAAGGACTCTCTGGGTTCTGGCTTTGAAGACATCCCTAGTGAGGTGTGGTGTATGCACTACCTACTCTAGTGTGGCCTACTAAACTCTCTTGAGTTGTAGAAAGGGTGTGCTATCCCTTAACACACAACTCTAAGTTCAGTAGAACTTACTGTATACTAAGCTTAATTTATATGTACCTTAGGTACCTTTAGTGGTTTTCAGTTGATCAATTCAATTGAGATTATCTGGTAAAACAATAGCAAGCTGGAATCCCACACGCTGCACACCAATGTGAGAAGTTGGCCTGGCATATGCTGTCCACTAATTATAGTGGGCACCTTGCACCAGTCCAAACAACCCCTTATTGGAGATAGGTTAAAGACAACCTTTATTGAAAGCTATCCTAGTGGTAGCTATGGAGAGCAGCCTTCAGGCTAAGTCTTGAAGGAATGTAAAGCAGCTTGTTTTACCAGTCTATAATCTCTTGAGTGACCAAATGAAAGAGCACCACACCAGGTATATATTCAAAATATATGTATTTATTACTAAACACACCCCTCTAGTCTCTTTATGAGGCTAGAGTTCGAAGTATATAAGTTATTTAAACACAGTAATAGCACAAATACACGTTTGGGCCCTAGGGGCGTACCAAACCATCCCACTTCTGACACCAAATGTGAGAAGTTGGCCTGGCATATGCTGTCCACTAATTATAGTGGGCACCTTGCACCAGTCCAAATAACCCCTTACTGGAGATAGGTTAAAGACAACCTTTATTGAAAGCTATCCTAGTGGTAGCTATGGAGAGCAGCCTTCAGGCTAAGTCTTGAAGGAATGTAAAGCAGCTTGTTTTACCAGTCTATAATCTCTTGAGTGATCAAATGAAAGAGCACCACACCAGGTATATATTCAAAATATATGTATTTATTACTAAACACACCCCTCTAGTCTCTTTATGAGGCTAGAGTTCGAAATACATAAGTTATAAGTTATTTAAACACAGTAATAGCACAAATACACGTTTGGGCCCTAGGGGCGTACCAAACCATATACCAATAAAGTGGTATAAGAACCACGACTGAGCTAGACACTAGGCCTAGAGCCTCTAGAAGTGCTTGGACCACAAGGAACCACCCAAGGTAGTGACACAGGGGACCCACGGGGGACGCGTGCAGTGTAGTAACACAGCCGCGAATCGCCGTTAACTTCTATGGAGAAAGTCGCGGTTGGGAATTTAAAGAAAAGGGACACTTAAAGAAGAACTTGGAGCAAACCCTTTGAGAACTAGGTCGTTCTAGAGTCTCTACCCACGGGAGCACCGGAGTACTCTTGTTACCTCACCCAGGGAAGCCGGGTGCATAGGTGCTTTTCGGGGTCGGGTTTCGTCGTCGATTTGAATGGCGATCTGCTGCAAAGTGCTGCTGGCGACCAAGTGAAAAGTGTCCGGGTGGATCCAAAGGTGGATCGGAGATCTGAAGAACCTGAAAGCAGAGGGGACAGAGTCTGGGTCACTAGCCAGTGACCAGGAAATAGATGAGCAGATGCCCACCGATGTCGAGTGCTTCAGGTAGGTTGACTGTCGTCTTGACTCTTCAGCCACGAGGTCCAGGAGGCGTTGTCGGCGACCAGGAGCAGGATTCGGGCTGGTACACGATGTCTGTCGAGTGCTGAGGTGTCGGCGACCGGATTGGACCCAACAAGCCTTGGCAACGGCAAGTCTCGATGAAGATGAAGATTGACGATTGTGCAGACCAGCAAGGTCTGAGGAACTCACCCAGCAAGGGTAAGTGAGGGCAAGCCTGGAGCAACCAGGAGCCCAAGTAGAAAAGATTGGCCTTCGTGAAGGGCTACTAGCCAACGGGCTAGCGACCGCGAAGGAGCCTCGAGACGGTGCACGTTGAGCTGGCTCACAGGACACTCGTGGAGTGGAGGCCAGTGATCTTCGGTGCAGTTGGTGCTGGAGGCTAGGGCTACTCGGAGCCCAAAGCACGACTTCGTGGGAGACTCAGAAGAGGATGCACTTGCAAATGCGTGTGGGATCCAGGGGTCACAGTTCCACGTTAACCACGACAGCTACAGGCCTCAGCTTTGCTGGGGACTCAGGGCAGCCTCGGGGAAGTCTGGAAATCCACCTCTGGTGATGCAAAGACTTCGGCGTCCGACGGGAGCTTAGGCGATGCAGACCGGACAATTGCTTCTTTGGTGCCTGCCAAGCAGGGGAGTCACTCCTTGACCCCAAGGGAGATTCTTCAGTCCTCTAATCTTGTAGTAGAGCGTCGAAGGTCCAGGATTCTGTGTCAGAGTTTGGTCCAGGGATAATCTAAAGTCCTAAGGACTGGGTTCCTATACTTATACTAAGTTTAGGGGTTGGACTACTCTGTGGCCCCACCTATGGGTGGGTCAGGGCAGAGGGTGGCTACACCCCTTTCCCTTTGTCCAGTTCGCGCCAAAGCAGGGGCTGCAAGCCCCTGATCCGGTTTGAACTGGGGTATGCACAGGGACACCAAATGTGCCCCAGTGCAGGACTTCAAAGCACCCGGGGGGCTCCCGCCCAGCCCCAATACACACTATCCTGTCTGGGAGGTGGTCACACCTCCCTGGGACAGAAACCTATTGTCCAGGCCTCCCCTGCCGGAGTTTCGGTCAGCAGCAGGAGGCCAGACTTGTGTCTGTGGCAGCAGCATCCATTTTGTGATGCCAGGGCTTTAGAAAGAAGTTACCGGGCAAGCCAGGGTTAACATGTCTCTCCCTCTAGAAGGGTGGAATGCTACCCCGCCGCCAGAATTGGCGGGGGGTAGTATTCAAGATGTTTGACACCAAACACGACATGTTTCGGTGCAGCCATTCCAAAGTTAGCATTTAACGCGAGGTTATAATGCGCTTAAGAGTATATGGTCAGGCTGCACTACAAACAGCATCAGAGAAGGGTCTCCGAACGCTGCAGAGGGGCCCTGCTCATGCAGGGGCACCCTCTCACATAGGAACCACGCACTCTGCCTTCAGGATTGATAAGGCCTGCCATAGGAGTGACTTATAGGTTTATATGTGTGTATGTATATAGTGATATAGGTAGCCTATATCACAGTAAGGGATGCATGCACCACCTTACCCAGGCTGCAGTAGCAGACCTGTGGTGTCAGTTTGGATGGCCTTCCAGGGGTGGCACAATACATGCTGCAGCCCCTGGTAGGCCTCTGAGGTACCTATGTCCTGGGTACATAGTATACCATATACTAGGGACTTATAAGGGCACTCCAGATTCCAATCAGAGATGTGCCTAAGGCACATGGAAACCATTTTAGAGAGGAAGCAGCTAGGCTGGGGTTCTGATTAGCAGGGCCCCAGCCAGACTAAGGTCGAAAAACAGTGAAGCATTAGCAAAAAGTGGGGGTACCCATGTGAAGCAGATCCTACTCTCCTACACCGAGAACAGCAGACCTGTTCAAAAGCAACCATCTTCAAGCAAAGACTCTGTGACCTGAAGAACTGTTCCCAGTTCCACCTCTGCACCCGACGCCTCCTGCCCGAGTCCAGGTGGCTCACTGGTTCCAGTGAGGTTCCCCAGCGCTCCAGAGCCCGAGTCCATTGTGGGTTGACCCCTTCCAGAACCTCGAAGTCGTCTGCAGCCTCTGCACAGAGACCCCCTCAACCGTGACATGATCAGTAAGCCGTTTCCGATGTCAAAAGACATCCCTGCACCCATCTGCCCTGGGCCTTGGTGAAGAAGACCAAAGGTGTCTCCACATCCCCCAGCATCGCAACTTACTTCTCCAGCTGTTGGTTTCCTCTGACCGACCACCTGGTCTGAGCCTGCAGCCCTTTTCGATTTGGCCTGTCTCCAGTGCTTTACATTCGGCACCCAACGCTGTGTTGACACCCTGCACCTGGCTGCCCCTGTGCCGCTGGTGGTGTAGTGCTGCTTTGGACCCTGCCCAGTGCTTGCTTCAACCCCCAGAGACTGACTTCCCAAGCTGCTGCTACTTACCTGTAAGCAGCCTCTGTTCGAGTGCCACATTCTTCATTGAGTTCTAGTGGGCTCCCAACACTGTATTTGCACCCTGCACCTTGCTGCACCTGGCCGCCCCTGTGCTGCTGGTGGTGTACTGTTGGTGCTGAACTGAACTCTTGAAGACTGGTCTTGTAAGTCGATGTTACCTATACACATGCTGAATGTTTTCTTCCTCCCATAGGTTAACATTGAAAAGTCTGAAAATTTCACAGTTCTACTGCAAAACATATTTACCGAAGACGAAGTTCTGTAGTTCTGCAAAACAAATATAACCAAGTATTAGTTTTATAAATTGGTCTCGGATTTATTCATTGATTGTGTGTCTAATTTATTGCCACTGGGTGTACAACAAATGCTTAATGCTACCCTCTGATAAGCCTAACTGCTCGCCCACACTACCGCAAAAGAGAGCATAAGTATTATCTACTTTAGTCTCTGTAAAGCCTCTGCGGATCCACTGGACTCTCTGCACACTATCATTCTTTTTGGTATAGTATAGTGAGAGCCAGCTTCCTACAACGGGTCTCCGAAGGATGCCCGTAATCTTTTCTGGTGACCGTGTCTGCTTTATCACAGAATCGGGGCAAAAGCCCAACACCTCAAGGTTGGAAGAAGGGAGGGTGAAATGGGTTAGGCTTGGCCTTGAACTAGTTGTCCAGATGGTGCTCTCAGTGCAGTAAGTTAAAACTGCAGGAATCTCATGAGAAGTTTCCATGGAGGCAATTCACGTTATTGGAATGTGGTGGGAGAGGGTCAAGATGGGAGATCTTAAATATTAAGAAGGACTTTAAAAAGTTTATATGAGAATGGCAATGTTGTTCACAGCCATGATTGTGTAGTGTCTTAGCCAAAAGTGATCCAGGTAGATGTGCACGTTTTGCAGTCATCAAAGGGCCACACCTGAAACAAGAATATTTGTAAAAACTGATTGCATTCAGGCCAAAGAGCTGTTTTAACTCAGTCAACAGAAGGAACTGCATTTGACTTGCATGATAAAAACGTCAAAGTATGCATCATGCATTCGTTGGTCTGAATTACTCTTAGTTTTTGGGCCAAAGTTAGGATACTAAACATCAGGACGGGAAGACACCGGTTCAGATTGCATATCTGCAATTAACAGTGACACCTACTTCTCTTCTTTAGAACAAGAGTGCAGTGGGAGTAATAGCCTTTCCTCATTTCTGAGTAAGAAATGTGCTTTATAGTCACTTAGAGGAGGAGGAACTCCACTTCATTCGAAAGCTCTTTGGTCATTCACTGAGACCGGCGTCTACTTCATGCTGGCAGTGTGAAGAAGTTGCAGTTCATAAAGCCCACTAAGATAACCCATGAGTAGATTCTGATTTGGTTCCATAAGAGAAAAGAATTGTCACCCTGAAGTGTTTTCACCTGAACTGAGGTTTAAATAGAAGACAATGTTAACTGTAACAGTTCTCAATCACAGACATGCTTGTTATATTAATAAACGTTTACTTGTAGTTGGCTTTGGCTGCCTAACATTGTTAAAACTGGGCCTAGAGCCTGCATGATAGTTTAGCTTCTTTTATTTCGGATCTAATCTTTTTTACTTTGTTTTGCTTGTAACTGTTTTAATTGCCCTTTATCAGGATCTGAACTTTTGGAACAAGTGTTGGTTTAGGTTGTACTGTGCAATAAGCATTTGTAGAGAGCAGACATAAAACTCCACTCTGTATCACTCTTTTAGATAACAACCTTCATCTTGTGTGCATTAAGGTTTGTGCACAACGGCATTTTGCACGAACAAACCAAATTTTCTACCTACAATACAAAGAACTTTATCTACTTTGTGAAATACCCCTGGGATAATATGTATGTAGGCCAAACAACCTGGTAAGACGCTAATCTCCAACATAGGTCCCGGATCAGATGCCATGTGCAAGGTGCACCAATGGTTGAAAATCATTTCAGTATGAATCACTCTGAAGATTAGTTATGCTGGTCAGACATTTTCGTTGCACAACATGACCCTAGGGGTGGTCCCATTCCATCTGTTTTTTGCCAAAACCTAAGCAAGAATGTTTGAGAAATTGTGCACAGCAGTCAGTGGCTTGAATGATATGGACGAAATATGGCCCCTGATGTAAACCATCTTTTGGTTTGTTTACTACTTTATTTTCTGTTTATCAATGTTTATTTCACAATGTATCTATCTTTCTGAATTTTATGTTGCTCATGAAACTATAATTTGACATACAGTTAGACACCAGAACTCATGCTTAACCATCAATGAGAGTTCGCAACAGTTCTATGCAAGATATGGACCCACCAGTGTTTGGATGCTATCATGAATAGGATTTGGATGTACTCCCATATATTTCATTCTTGCAAGATATTGTAACCAACAGGGACTTTTAGCAAATCCAGGCTGTGCATGTGTGCAATGTGTTTTCTGATGCCTGTATTTATAATAAGCGTGAATTTATAACAAGCTCATCGCTATTTACACACAAGATTTCCAATAATGTCTAACTATTACGAGAATTCTAGGCTCAGCAACAATTTGGATCCATGTAATTGGTACGTTTCACTACCTGATAAGCACAATATGCCTGGAAAAGAATGAAGCACATTTTAAGATGGGAGCTGCACTCCCACGATTTATATTGTGACAGGCTTCCAGTATACATAGTGCATGACGCACCCACATAACCTCTTTAAAATTGTGGTGGTAAAGGCATCTGGAAGCCAGCATTCTCTTGCACTCACGAGTTTGGTCGACAGGAGCACTGGCACAGGGCTCAACCAGGAGGGAGTACAGATCTTTCCTCTCCTCGTCCTTTCGATCCCACAAGGAGGGTTATGTAATTCTTGTGTGTGGTTTCATGACTGATAGGGCACATACATTTTGCGAGTCGGACTTATTGAAGCTATTTTTCAGTCTTCATCAAAATTTGTTTATTTCGGATTACAAATCCATAAAACACATACATCAAATCAACAATTCATAAATACGACAATCCCATAGTAAGATAAATAAGTTAAAAAACAACTATTAAAATCAACTAAAAATGGAAATATGATTAAACGCTAAATCACTAATTCCAGCCGTAGTTCCTACCCAATAACCAGCAGGAGCTCAATTAAAATAGATCAGAAAACATCTAGGGGTTTTACACATCCACAAAAGCTGGTACGGCCACTGCACCTAGACAGTTCAGTTTTTATCAGCTTAGCCTACATGGGTACGTATTATCCAAACAGCGTGCAGGTACTTGGCTATACTAATTACTACCACTTCCCTAGTGTCAGATTTTAATATCCTCAATTCTAACTGGGAGGATCTTAAACCCAGCAGTCAGCACACAGGGAGAATCCATTTCTTCTGAGACAATTTAAAGGGTGGGCACCGGAAAACAAGGTGGACAATAGAGTAACAGCCAGCATTACACGTTAGACAAAGGTGGCTGAGATTGCTTGAATTCCCCAGACTCTCTACAAAATCAGCCAATGAGCGAGTTCCAAAACGAAACTTTAAATAAAGCTACTAGGGAAAGAGCCTTGTATGGAATTTAAGGAATCTTCGTGAAGAGGGATGATCTTATGGTCTAGGAACTTGTCTGTTAGGCTTCCTAACAAACTGTTTCTGAAACTGCTCACCCCAGAATTAATCCCTGCACCCGTCTTTAATTAACTGCTTTGATATCTTGGCAGCTTCATCAGGGTTAACCCACAAGGTTTCCAGGGCGAGGGCTTTAAAGATCCTCTTTAAATATTAACCAGGGGATTCTCAAATGTTCTGGAGAGGTTAATAAATCTCTAATAGAGAACTCATGGGAGTCTAATTCGGGTGTCGTCCAGAGCCTATACCAGAATAAAAGGGGTCTGGATTGTAAAGGATATTTGGTGCAATCCTATGTCAAGCAACAAAGGAAGTGTTGGCGGACTATGCGGGAGGTTAAGCAGCTGTCTAAGAAAACAATTCTCTGCCAAAGATACCTCCTTAGTACATGAGTGACCCCACAGTGCTGCTCTGTATAAATTAGCGCTTTTTGCTTTTGATTTATAAAGTGCTGGAGTTAAATTCCTAGACTTCATTTTTCTGGCCATTTTAAGTACTTCCCCCAACTCTTGCTGGAGTTTAGGTGCGCTCTTACTAATCGCCACCTTCCAGCTAAAATTCTCACCCCCAAATAGACTAAGTCATGCACGCGCTCAAGGGGGGTATTATTAGCCACGATTCTTACGTTAGAAGGCCTTCGAGAATTCAATGCCATAAATTTTGTTTTGGATACATTTAACTCTAGGCCTCGCTCTACACAAAACAGCAAAAAGCAATTTAGAATCGCTTGCAGACCGCTTGGAGTTTTAGAAATAAGCAAAGTGTTGTCTGCAAATTAGGAATTTTTGTAGGGCCAATTTTTGGAGCATCATTTGGAAAATTTAGCGCTTTGGGCAGGTCATTAACGTAAAGCACAAAAAGAGCCGGAGTTGGTACACACCCCCGTCGCACACCCTTCACTATCCCAAATGCTTTCGTCAGTTCCCCATTCAACCAATATCTAACACGAGCAGAATTATTCTCAAGGATCCATTTAATGATATCTAGAATATTGGCTGGGACTTTCACTATGTCTATTTTTCACTCTTTATATTTTACCAAATGAATTGCTGTATACCCAGTATACAATGAAAAACCATTGCAATGTGCAGCTCAGTTATTCGCTCTGGGTACCTCGGGTTCTTGGTGAACCTACAAGCCCTATATATCCCCGCAACCAGAAGGGTCTCATGGACATATCGGCAAATTGCTTCAAACATCTGCCATAGTTAGAAGAAGTTACAGGTGAAAATGTAGGCACAAATTGATGTTTTTTTCAACTCAATTTCAATTTTTTTTAAATTTCAACTGTTAGTTTCTATAGGAAAACCGTGAAGGATATACACAAATGACACCTTGCTGAATTCCGAATTGTATTTACTTTTCAGAAATGCACAGCTTTCCGGGATCCATTATTGGTTTCACTCCCATTTCTACCACTAACTGGAAGGAGGTTGAAAGAACAAAAAAATGGAAAAAAAATAGGCTGTGTCCCAGTAAAATGCCAAAACTGTGTAGAAGATTTTGGTTTTCTGACAAACGTCTGCCTGTTCCTGAAAGCTGGGAAGATGGTGATTTTAGCACCACAAATCCTTCATTGATACCATTTGCAGTGAAAAACAGACGCTTTCTTTGGCAGCACTTTTTTCCCATTTTTCCCCAAAGCCCCAAATTGAGCTGTATTTTGCCTAATTTCTAGGTCCCCTCCAGGGGAATCCACAAACCATGGGTACCTTTAGAATCCGGAGGATATTTGAAGTAAAGGATGCAAATTTGGCGTGGCTACCCTATGTGGAAAGAAGTTATGGGGGGCCTAAGCATGAACTACCCCAAATAGCCAAAAAAGGGCGTGGTACGGGCAGGTGGAGGGGGAAAGGGGGGGGGGGGTTAAGGACTGGACACGATTGCTCCAGGGTTCATATGGCACGTTAAAATCACCTGCAACTATCGTGTACGACTCAGGATGTAAGGAGTTTTTATGTTTATCTAAAAGTGCTAGAGTAGGCAATTCCCTATTCACAGGTCTGTTATACATGTTGAAAAGGAATATGCACTTGTTATCTTTATGTAAGGAGAGACCAAGGATGTGCGAAGAGAAAACTGGCAGCCTCTTGATGGTACAATTTAGCATGTTTTTACCAAAATTACAACCCCCTCCCCCAATTGGTCGACCTTTTGCCTGGGAAAAAGCTGGACAATAAAAATTAGAATAGTGACATCTAAAACAAGGTTTGGGGGTCCAGGTTTCCTGGCAAACACAAATTTCACTTTGGTCGACGAAGGGGCCCCAATCAGGATAATTTAATTTAGATGTTAAACCAGTCAGGTTCCATGAAAGAATACGCCATGAGTCATTTGCTGAAGACTTCAGTGTAGAAGTGGTAGTGATTCCTTGGGCATCGATGTCTGACATATCAGGGCGCTACCTGCTGGGCGATAGGAGAACAGAATTACTGGAAGGTGTAGGAAGTTGAGTAGTAGGATGGGTTCCAGTCAGTCAATCAATTTCTTTGAGCAGATATGAAGGAGGCCTATCAGCCATTGTTGGATCTGCTTGGAGGGTGGCTCCTGGCGTCCATTTCCATGGTGAGGCCTATGTGAGCACAATCTGTTTGTAAATGGCTGCAAGGTTGAAACTCCAGAAAAGTTATGTGGTGTGCTCATGAGGCCATTTTCTGTTTTTGCCAAGGGGGATAGGTCTGAACTATTTCGAGATGATGGTTGAATAATATTAAATGGACTGGTGCCACTGCATGTGTTCACAAGAACCAGCGCTGTTTGAATTGGATCCCAGAGTCTAGGGATGACAGTGATCGATGTTCCATGGTCAGAAGACCATCTACAATGGCCACGTCTCTCACAATCAGCTTAATATTATCATGGCTGCAAGAGTTGTAGGACATACATTCAACAGAAATAATATCTGATCAAATCAAGGACAGACATTTGCGTTTGTGGCGTATCCAAAGTACCACCCTATTTAGTAGAGATTCTGATCCTTCCCTTTGGCCTATGGCCAGTCTAGGGGCCATTGTCATATAAATAGCCATCCCGGGCTGATATGGGCGAGGTACTGGCGAGGCCCTCTTTGGGTGAAACAGTTGAGCACTCGCAGGTTGGCCCTGGTTTAGGGCACAGAGGAGTTGATGGATATCAGGCTGGGTACCTGATTGAGCGCTGGTTTAGGGTGGTAAAAGGATCTGGGGATTAACATTGATTGGAATTCCAAGGAGGATACAACTTAGTTGAGAACACTTAACATTTCCAATGGTAGTCCTAACTTAATTATTTTGGAGATGGCGGTTTTGGCTTGCTGCCTCTTTGGCATAGCTGGAGAGGGTTCAGTGTGCCAAGAGCTAGGTTTGAGCTAGTTTGGGTTAGCATTTTCTTAGGAACAGAGGTATTTGTGGGGCCTTGAAGAACCCATTCCGCCTGAGCTTGCCCCAAGCTAGAGCATCCACAAGACAGACAAGCTCAAATTTTGGCTGTCTTGTTTTAGGAAGTCTACATAAAGAATCAAAGGGCTAATCTGTAAAACAGCAAATCATTCCCCCAATATGGTGAGCACTTTGTCCTTTTAGATAATCTCACATTTTCTACATCTCCTGGTCATGACTCCCATATACAGGTGAAGTTTTGGACAGCATTGCAGCCTCCATATATTTTTACGTACAGTGTGGCAAACACACAGGTTCATCACAGTCCTTTACTTGTGCGTATATTTCACATCATGTCATGGGTCATGTGTGGGTTTGAGGTTTTGGTGCACTGATTGTATCATTGTGTATCGGGGTTCATCCGCCAATGTTGAGGTTTAGCAATCACCTTTACACAGGCCACACACTATTACAGGATTTTTTTTCTCCAGGTTCATGTATTATTTAGACTGGCATTTTGGCAGGGATTCACACATGCATGATGTTATGAATGAGCATGAGTGCACCAGCATGTTCAACGACTGCCTGTCAAGTGTGACACTGCACATGGTTTTTCCAGGCATTTGATATTCTACCAAGTTCTCATTAAGTCACATCTTATAGAACTACTGGCAACAAATGAAGCATGTACAATTGCAAAATCGGTATATGTCCTGTATGTATATATTTGCACTACTAGAGGTGTGAATATTAGATTGTTTTAATTTTGGGCACTGGTTCTCAGGTCTTCCTAGTCTGAGGAGGACTTTACTGAATATGGCCGAAACGTGTTGACATTGTGTTTGGAGTAGTCCAACAAGATATATTGTGTTTTGACCAGAGCAGTCATAAGGAGAAAGCAAGGAGGCAGTTGCACCAGGACTCCTTTGACTCCAAGACTACATTCTTGTGTCTTGTGGATTGAAAGTTGGACTAATTTATAACCACCTCTTGCCTTTCATGATAAGGATTCAATGAGTAACCGATGAACAATAAGCTTTAACGTTTTGTTTGTGGGCACTTATGATACGTGGAAAGTTTGTGTCTAGCTTTTGTTTGTTGTAATTTGTTTTCTCTTATTTTCTTCCCAGATTTCTACAACTGATTAATTATGGAATACAGACGGATGTACAGATAGGCTCATGCAATAAATTGACAAAGGAATCCACCGTTAAGTCAAAGACTTGGTGGAGATTAATTATTTCATTGTGGCATGAGTGTTTTTGTATGAATTTACCCCTACAGTATACCACGTTTTTGTTTCAAGAGGTAGTTCCTTGTGCCCCAGGATTCAGGATGTAAAGTCCATGTTGCCCTGCGCTGCATCAATAAGCTATCGAGCAGGAGCTGCAATGCATGGTTCTGCGTCGAGATATGACACTCTTAGTTGGTGCTGTTGAAACTGTAGATCAGGAGTTGCAATGCTGCCATCGAGCTGCATCGGGTCAATAAAGTCACCAGTCTGCGGCTGCATTATGGAAACTTGTCTCGAGATGCACTGCACTGGGTCAGTGCTTATGAAGGACAAGTAACTTCCCTTCGGTAACGCCTTATCTGTAGAGACAGTGTAGCCGCAGATTCCTCACCTTTCAATTTCCCAAGCGTCAGACTGGATCCGGAAGATTTTTCTTCGAGCAATACCCCTGCGTGCCTGCAGGTGGCGTCAGTTGGCTCCACGTGACATCCTTGTTCCTGAATGTGACGTCCGCGTCGCCTATATAGGCGCCTCCTCGGCATGTTGATGTCAGTTACTTTTCATGACTTTCCATGGCAGAAAAGCGGAGCCATGAAGAGTACAGACATTGATGTGTTGTAAAAAAAACTAGGGCTTTGAAAGGGAACAGCTAGACGCTAGAAACTTGTCCACAGCACAGAAGGATGGATGGGTCGATAAGAAGTCTGCAGCTAGATCATGTCTCTACCAGATAAGGCATTACCGGAGGTAAGAAAGTTGTCCATCTGATAGAGATATCTAGCTGCAGATTCCTTACCTTTGAATACATACCCAAGCAATGCCCTCCCCGGAGGAGGGACTGCGGACAAATGTACGCTAAAATATCCTGCAGGCCTGAGCGGCCAAAATGGCCATCCCTGTGGACTTGGCTATCCAGGCAGTAATGTTTGGTGAACGTGTGCAGGGATGCCCAAGTTGCTGTGACAGATGTCAAGGACTTGGACTCCACATTGCAAAGCAGTGGTAGCAGCCTTAGCTCTGGTGGAATGAGCCCATAAGCATTCAGAAGGCTGCTTCTTGGCAAAAGCATAGCAAATATTGATGCAGAGGCCGATCCACAGGGAGATAGTCCTCTTTTTGCACCGTGCAACCTTTCTTCCCTCCAACGTACCCCACGAAGAGTTGGTCATCCTCCCAGAACTGTTTTGTGCAGTCCAGGTAGAACAACAATGCTCTTTTTGGGTCCAGGTGGTGGAGTGGCTCCTCTCTTCTTTAGAGAGTTGCAGAGGAGTGTAGAAAGTGGACAAGGTGATAGATTGCCCCATATGAAATGGAGTCACCACTTTCAGAAGGAAAGAGGCCCTAGTGCAAAGCACTTATTTGTCAGGGAATATCATCAGAAAGGATGGCTTTGACGATAAAGCCTACAGCTCGCTCACCCTCCTGGCAGATTTGATTGCCACTAAGAAGGCTGTTTTGATGGTGAGTAGGAAAGTGAGAACCAAATTAAGGTCCCACTGAGGGATAATGAAAGGGGTAGGAGGGAACATATGTACAAGGCCTTTCAGGAATCTATGTGGTTTCTGTCCTAAAATATGGTGCTAGGAAATGTGATGCATTTACTATGGTTTACGCACCCTGTTTCTTACCTCTAAATGTACTTTTATGGTTGTGAGGTTTTGCATCATGTGGTTTTGCTAGCGAGGTTATTATTCCCTAATGCGTTTAGGTTGTGAGATATTTCCTATTGTGATTTATGATTAGCATGTTAGTGCCTAATGCGTTTAGACCGATGAGAGAATTACATAATGTTTATGATGGTGAGGTTGGCGTCTAAGGTTCTGCGCCTAATGTGATACTGTGCATAATGTTGTTTATGTTACAGGCTGATGTGCTTATGGGATTGTTACTGGAATTGGCTTGTGGACATTGTCTCCTCCCAATATGGCAGGCATTGAAAAATGCTGATACTGCCCCTGCGTGATACTGTGCATAATGTGGTTTATGTTACAGGCTGATGTGCTTACGGGATTGTTACTGGAATTGGCTTGTGGACATTGTCTCCTCCCAATATGGCAGGCATTGAAAAAAAATGCTGATACTGCCCCTGCGTTTGGAGTGTCCCCCTGGTTTGGGCCAAATGATGCTTATTGTAAAAGCATGGTTACTGCTTGATTCCTGATTGCGCCCCAGCATTTTCAACCATGCGCCCGCCTAACCCCTCGCGTAACTCGAATCTCGTGCGTTACGGGCCCAACTCCTGGTCCATCAACTACCCAGACAAATTGACCAGTAATGCAAAAAGAACTTCAAGCACAGTACTCTAAAACAACACCCGGAAACACTCATTGTAGATAACTACCACACAGCGTCCAACGGCAACACGAAAACTAACTTCATTTTTTACACTAATCGCCCAACTAAATGGAAAAACACCTTCTCTCTTCACCTTAAAGTCGCCAAGTCAGTAATCATTCCCTATGGTGAAAAAATCTCCACCACTATCTCTCCGACCTTCAAAGGGGAACTCACCATTTCCATCTACAGAACTGGAACCATTCTCATACAGGCCACCGACCCGCACCTCACCATTTTTGACCGCCACTTCCCCACACTTCTTTCCTCGTTAACTCAACTGAGCCACCAAACCCTATCTCCCCTATCCCCCACCACCCTCACTAATAACGTGAAACTGATCCATCCTCCCTGCCCTGAAGAACCTCGCTTCAACTCATGGACATCCACCATCACTCACTACAATCACACTACCCCCATCATTACTCTCCGCCGCCAAACGCCCACCATTATTACACCAACTGATCACATCAGGAACAACAAAATCACAATTAACCAACACAAGGCCGATCTCGATCTCGTCAGCTCGGACTTCACCCTCAGCCCTCCCACGACTGAAATCCCCACAGACACTCCCCCCTCGACCTCTGATAATCTGAACCCTCCCTCTCAAACTACCCCTTCCTCCAACTCAGACCCTCTTCCCCCGACCCTTACTTCCCCCTTGTCCATCAGCATCTCCAATCCAGCGGTCACTCTCCCCCCTAACACCACTGCACACTCCTCTTCCGATGTCCCACATCCACAGGCACAACCCGTCTCCACCACTTACCTCAATGACAACCCCCGTGACTTCCCCATGTCCAACGTCTTCACCAATACAGCAGACACTTTCCCCCCTATTATCACCGCCCACTCCCCGTCCGCCGTCGCACACCCACATACACAACCTGCCTCCACCGCTAATCCCATTGACATTCCCCGGAACTCTGACTTCCTACTCAGAATTTCTCTCCCTCCTCACTTGGACAATAGACCCTCTACTCCTCCTCTGAACTCCTTGAATGGGAGCATTACTAATCCGGCTCCCCGCGTCCAACCTCTCCCCTCTCCTAATCCCACTGATTCCGTCCAATCCCTGACCCCTGTTCACTCTCCCTCCATAGGCCCAAGTCATTCTCGACCCCTGCCAGAAACCTTAAACTTTTTCAGCTCAATAACACAGCAACTGAACAGAATGGAGCAGAAAATTAACTCCCTTGCTGCCAATCTCCTACACTTACAACAAGACCTTCTCAACAGGACCAAGCCACCGTACTCCCTCTCGTCGGGTAGATTAGCTCAAACCCCCCTCAATACCTCTCCCATGGCCCCACAGAGCACCCCCCGACCCTCCAGTCCGTCAACGAGTCAGGCACTTCGACCCAACCAGGATCGCCTCCCCCTTTCGGTATTGAAACCTGATGTGACCAACGACCCTTACCTCACTCTGAGCCAGAAATCAGCCCCTTTCCCCATCCCTGTTATTGTTGGCACTAACAGAATCCCTAAAACTGTCCACTCGCCTAGACCTCCTGCTCAATACTCCTCTATCCACCTAGCTCCCCCCACCACCAAGGCTCCCCGCCCTCTCTCTTGCATGCTCCTAAACTGCAGATCAGCAGTACAACACGCCATAGACATTGCGGAAGCTCTACTCGCTGAAGAAATTGACATCGCTTTCCTCACAGAATCCTGGCTTAATGTCCACTCCACCCCCATTCTTGACATTCTCACCCCGCCAGGGTACAACATCATCAGACAAGACAGGCCAATCAAAACTGGGGGGGGACTAGCCATCATTCACAAAGCTGGAATTCAGATCACCAAACTTAAACCTGCAGAATACCTATCGTTTGAATACCTGGGTGTCGAACTCACTGCCAAGGGCACCTCTCCCATCAAATTCCACACCATCTACCATCCTCCTGGAGAGCGTACCCTTTTCCCCGAAGAACTAACAGACCTAATAACACGTTTCTCCATAACAGACACAAAAGACGTGTTCCTGGGTGACCTCAACATCCACTGGAATGACCCAGAAGACTCCACGGTCCAGAACCTATCCAACCTACTTGAAATATACAATCTCAAACAACTCTGCAATGAACCAACTCACATCAAAGGTGCAACACTGGATGCGATCATTACCAACAATGAACTGGTCTCTCTGAGAGCGATTTCTCCCAATGACTGGTCAGACCACCACCTCATTCTGTTCAAGATTGATGCACTTGTCAGACACCAACCTATTCGTGATGACAATCCTAAACACTGGACCAGAAACATCAAAAAAGTCCCTTTACCCGAACTTGAATCCAGGATTCATGCCCATCTACAACCCCAACCCTCATCATTGACGGCCGATGACCTCACTACACACTTTAACTCTAAAATGACAGAGGTCTTAGACCAAGTAGCTCCTCTCAAACTCAAACAAATGAGGCGAACCAAATCTAAACCCTGGTTCAATATGGATCTGAATAACGAAAGGCGTCAACTCAGACTAACGGAAAGGTGTTGGAGACTAAACCCCTCAACCTTGCACCTAGCGCAACTTAGATCTGCTCGGCAGGCATACAAAAAACACATTTTCAGTGAAAAGGCATCTTTCTTCCGCAACCAACTAGATCTGGTGAAAAACAGACCGAGAGAACTCTTCAACATTGTCAAACGCCAAACAAACTGCACTCCCTCTAACGAAATCATAGCCACCAAAGAGCGATGTGAAGAAATTGCCACCTTCTTCTCTAATAAAGTCTCAAAAATTGATCAATCCTTCCTCCAAACCGCAAACCCTCCTTCCCTCTTAACCTGCCCCCTGTAACCACCCTTGACCAATCAGAAAGAGTTCTTACCAAGGACAATCAGGTCTGCCTCCAGTTAAAAAACAATGCGCATTGGTCCGACTTTGAGCTTATGTCGGAAAACGAGGTCTTCAGTATAATCTCTACCCTAAAACCTTCCTCCCACACTATGGACCCCCTCCCATCCACAATTATAAAAGAACTCAACCACACCATTTCCCCTTTCTGGACAAAAATCATCAATGCCTCTCTCATCTCAGGCTGTGTCCCAGACTCCCTTCAACTAGGACAAATCACACCCATTCTCAAGAAACCAGGGGCCGACCCTAATGATCTTAACAACCTCAGACCTATCTCCAACCTCCCGTTCCTTGCGAAAACATTGGAGAAATGCGTTCTCCACCAACTCAACAAACACATTGATGAGTTCAACCTCCTCGACACCTTTCAATCAGGATTCAGGAAAGGCTGTAGCACTGAAACAGCTATACTCAACATCTCTGACGATATTCACAAGGCCTTAGATGAAGGTGATGCCTGCCTTCTCATCCTTATTGACCTATCTGCGGCATTCGACACTGTAAATCATCCGGCTCTTCTGGAGACCTTGTCGAAACGCTCCGGCATTAATGGCACAGTACTAAAATGGTTCACCTCCTTCCTTCAACACCGCTCGCAACAAATTAAAATCAACCTCTGTCTCTCGAAGCCAACAAAAGTCACACTTGGGGTCCCGCAAGGCTCGATCCTCTCCCCGTCCCTCTTCAATCTCTTCATGGAGCCCCTCACAATCATCTTGAAAAAAGCGGGAGTGAACTACCACCTCTACGCTGACACCCAAATCTATTTCAAAATCAAGTCTCCCAACGACATCCGACACCTCAATGTCACTCTAACCGAGATCCAAACTTGGTTCAACAGATAAAACGGAACTAATCCTATTCTCCCCAAAAAGCAACCATCGACCAATCCAAGAGTGGCTCAAGAATCTGGTTGCCCTAAACTGCCCCCTCGTCCTATCCGACTCAGTGAAGTCGCTAGGCATCACCCTGGACAAGAACTTATCAATGGAGGCCCACATCAAAAACTCTGCAAAGGTGCTCTTTTCTCACTAAAACACCTCAAGAAATTGAAACCTTTTCTTCCCCAGGATGACCTCAAGACAGTAGTTCAATCCCTAGTTCTCTCTAAAATCGACTACGGGAACGCCATCCTAACAGGGACTCCAAAAGCTCACCTAGCCCCACTAAGGGCAGTGCTGAACATGGCCGCTCGACTCATATCTGGAGTGAAAAGATTTGAACACATCACTCCAGCTCTCAACTCCCTCAACTGGCTTCCTATGGAAGGGAGGTGTATTTACAAGCTGGCCTGCATCACACACAAAACCCTTCATTCTCCGGCCCCCAACTACCTGAACAACAAACTGGTTAGAGCAGGTCAATCCAGAACACTGAGAAGTTCTAACTCACTCCTTCTTATCCCTCCGAAACTGAAAAGAAAACCACCCAATACCGATCGTTTTCTGGCAACGCTCCCAGGATATGGAACGCTCTCCCTAGAGTCCTCAGATGCAACCCCTCCTTCTCCTGTTTCAAAAGGGACCTGAAACTTCATCTCCTTAACAAATACTATCCTGACCAACATCAACTAACCTAGACGTCAATATCCGAGTTAACTCCTCTCTCTCTTGACATTCAAGGATAGTGGTGACCGGTCTGTGTTAACCACCTTCGTTTGTTTTCTCTCCCTCCGCTGCACTGTTTATCTATTTTTTATGTTGTATTTTTCATCTCTGTTTTTGCTTCCCTACTGCCTTCCTACTAAGTAATGCAATTTCCTTTGGTTTTGTACAGTGTGTATGTGAAGCGCTCCAATACCCACGGGTCTAGCTAGCGCCATATAAAACTTTTAAAATAAAATAAAAAAATAAAATATGTACAGTTGGTGAATTAAATAACAAGGGTTGGTCTGGCAGACTCAGAAAAGCTGAAAGATTCCCTTTCAGGGTCCCTAAGCAGAGCCCTGCTGGGCGAGGGACAAAATAAAAAGCAAAAGGTCAGAAAGGGAAGCAGCAAGATGGTCAATAGACTTTTCTGTACAATATAATACAAATTTGTTCCACCAGTAGGCGTATACCATCTTAGTGGAGGAACACATGGCTGCCAGAATAACATTACAGACTTTGGGAGGGAAGTCGAAAGCTATCAACTGCTGCCACTTTATCTCTACGCAAGAACACGCAGAGTTGACATGTTCGGCTGGAAGACTCTCCCCTGCTGCTGCAACAGAAGATGCTCCCGAAGAGGCATCCTGATCGATGATCATTTGCAGAAGCTCGGGATATCAGACTCTCCGTGCCCAGTCCGGAGCCACAAGGAATACTTGGGCCCGGTCGTTTCTGATCTTCTTGAAAACTCTGGGCAGGAGTGCTATGGGCAGAAAGACGTACAGGAGGCCTGAGCTTCACTTGAGAAGAAAAGCGTCTCCAAGCGAGAGCTGGCTTGGAAACTCCAGTGCACAAAACTGCTGACATTGCGTGTTCTCTGCGGAGGCGAACAGATCTAACCAAGGCTCTCCCCACTGCTGAAAGAGACCTGGTGCCACCTCCGGATGGAGACGCAACTCTTGACGGCTGAGTAAGTCGGCCCTGGCATTTGGGGAACCTGCCAGGTGTTGAAACACCAGGGATAGGCCCTGCTGTTCCAGCCATCCAGAGATGCAGAGCCTCTTGACAAAGGGTTCATGAACCCACTCCGCCCTGTTTGTTGCAGTACCACATGGCAGTGGTGTTGTCTGTGAACACTGGAACCAGCCTTCCTCTGATGGATGGTAGAAAGGCTTTCAAAACCAATCTGATCACTCAGAGCTCAAGCATGTTGATGTGGAGTCCGGATTTCGCTGGAGACCAGATTCCTCTGATCACTTCTCTCAGATGGCTGCCCCATCCCAGAAGGGACACATCTATCACTACAGTGAGATCTGGTTGGGGAGAGGGAGAGTGGTCTGCCTCTGACCCAACTGCAGTTCTTTGGCCATCACTGCACCTCTCGTGCAGTTCCCTCTAAGATCTGGACCATGTTGCAGAGATTCCCCTGATGCTTCGCCCCCTGGAATTTCCCACTGCAGAGCCTGCATATACCATCCGGCATCACTAGCAGGATGCAAGAGGCCCTGCGGCCCAGCAGCCTCAGAGTCAGCCTCACCGGAATCCAGGATAGATGCTGAAACATCGCTATCATAACCTGAATATCCTGGACTCGCCGTTTGGGAGGATAAGCCCGAAACTGCACTATATCCAGAATGGCTCAGATGAAAGGGAGCATCTGAGAGGGAGTCAGGTGTGGCTTTGTCATGTTGATAGTGGACCCCAGTAAATGCAGGAGGTTTAGCCGTAGTCTGCAGGTGGGAGACGACTGCCTGGGGCAAACCTGCCTTCAGAAACCAATCATCGAGACAGAAGACTGGCACCCCTGATCTGCGCAGATGAGTTGCGACCACCACTATCATCTAGGTTAACACCCGAGGGGTGCTGGTAAGGCCAAAAGGGAGCACGGTGAACTGACTATGCTTTGGGCCTACGGTAAACCGCAGGTAGCATCAATGGGCCGGCAGGACAGGAATGTGGAAATAGCCGTCCTGCAAGTCCAACGCTACCATCCAGTCTCCCAGGTCCAGGGTAGACGGTACCTGAGCTACAGTGAGCATCATTGAATTTTTCTTTTTGGAGGAAGTAGTTGAGGGCTTGTAGGTCTAGGATAGGACGAAGGCCCTTGTCATTTTTGGTGACCAGATAGTAGTGGGAATAGCAACCACAGCCTAATTCTGGCTCTGGAAACCTTTCTATGGCGCCCTTGGCCAAGAGAGTCATGACTCCTCCGGAGTAAGATTAAATGATCCTCCATCAGCCAGTCGTAGGATGGAGGCATGGAGGGAGAGGTGGTCTCGAAGGGAAGGGAGTATCCCCTTCGGGCTATCTGGAGGACCCACCCGTCTGATGTGATGGTCTGCCAGTGGTGGAGGTGATGGCTGATCCTGCCACCAACTGGATGCCCATGGTCTGGAACGGCGAGGCTAGGAGGGTTTGGAGGCTGAAGCTGCCAGGTGGGTGGTGGTTTGTCCTGACCTCTGGCCGAACTGAGCCCGCACAGAGGTTGCTGAACTAACACGGCGCGGAGGCTGGGGCATGGCTGTCGCGGCTTAAAGCCCCTTCCGTAGCCACGAATAGGGTGAAAAGCAGAATAGGGACATGCGGCCACTGAGAGGACTAAGGACTTTGCTTTAGCTTGCGAGTCCTTAAAGCGCTCCAGCACCATATCTTCCTCGTCTCTGAAGAGATGGGTGCCATCAAAGAGCATGTCCATGAGGGAAACCTGGACATCCCCTGAAAAATCAGAAGTTCTCAGCCAGGCTGACAGCCACCGTCGTAGAAATCAGTCTGCCCAGCGAGTCGGTCGTGTCTAGACCACATTGAAGGGCAAACTTTGCTGCATCTCTCCCGTCTAACACTGCTAAGGAAATGATGGCCCAGGCCTCCTCTGGGACCTGTGGCAGCACTTGCGCAACCGTTTCCCACAGTGTGGGGGGGGGGAAGAACGGCGCAATAAGCATACAATGTTCACAGACCGCAATGCTAGGCTGGCAGAAGAAAACATTTTCTTGTGCCAACTTTCAAGCCTCTTGGATTCCCTGTCCAGGGGAGCGGAAGGGAACACACCATGGGACGTAGAGGCTTGGACCACCAAGTTCTCAGGGGTAAGGTGGATAGTGAGGAATTTTGGGTCGCCAAGAGCAGGGTGGCGGTGGAGGGCAATTGTCCTATTCACAGGAGCCCCTGTGTTAGGTTTGGACAGGTTCCGGGTATGGCGTCCGTAAGGGCCTCATTAAAAGGAAGCAAGGGTTCCGAAAAGGAAATGACACAAACTAGTTATCCGCGGGTCTAGCAGGCTTAAAAAAGCACTGAAGAGTAAGAACACCAGAAAACGACTCAATCATGCCTAGTGAGAATCCTTCAAAAAGGACGGAATCCCATCACCCACCAAGGTGGCATGCTTCATCATCTGGGATTTCTCCTCTTGGCTACAACACCTAGTGTAGCCAAGGGCCACAACCCCCTCACTATGAGGGAAGAGCTTAGGGATGTTTTTTGATACTACTCTTGCATAGGATCTACTAAAATCCAACAGATGTGAATTATTCTGGTATCAGAGTGATGGGCGCAGTGCAAAAAAATATTAAATGTGTATCTAAAACTAACTACCAAGAGAAAAGGGTAAAGTTTAAAAGCTAACTCTTGGGGTCAGGATTAAAAACAGTGCATTTGCAGTTTGAAAAAATAACTGCATCTGTCCAAAAGTAGGTCTACATGTTTCGGCCAATGTGACTTAAATGGTGTCGTGGCCTTCCTCAGGACCTAGATTATCAATGCTACTGCATACCAAAGTGATCAAAATAATAAAGTAAAGCAAGTGTAGTTACGCAAGTGTAGTTTGGAACAAATACAACCTACATCACCAGTAGTGCTTTTGGTAGATAAATGAAATACTGGTTGCACCTGTGAACAAAACACAAAAAGATCAAAATTGCTGGTGTCTCATACGCATCATAAATCAGCGAATCACAAGTATTCATCTTGTATGTGTCACTCTATGTACAGTGAGAAATGGAATTGCAAAGTGAACTTACCCGTGGTTCCCGAGTAAGAAACCTCACCTCACCTGGCAACAGCTCAGGACGGGAGGCGCCGCTCTAAAACAAACACAATATGGGCAGTCAGAATCGAATGCATTTGCTGGTCTGACCTGATTATATTAATAACAATATGTACACACTATGATCTCAAAAAGACCAGTGCGGGAACTAAAGGAGGAGTGTTCATCCAAAAAGACATAGGTAAGGGCATGCAAAAGAGGATGCCAGAAGCACCTAAAACAGGCGCTATCAAGAAAGTGCGCAGTAACCATCCGATGGTATGGCCCTTTGTTTGATTGTTAGAAGATCTAATTGTGCATCAGGAAATAAGCAAAAAGGGTGCTTGTATTGTAAAATCACTCGATTATGCATGTCCGGGTACGGATACATTCCACAGATGACATGTTAAATTGTAAATAGCTGCCTGCAGGATAAAGGGAATGGGTGATCAATCCCTCGATTCGACATCACAGCACGGCGAGTCAAGAGTATGTATGAGACCGCATAGACGCAGTAGCACTGCGGGCTCACAATAACAGAGATACTCCTTGAATGCTACTCTGCTCCATGAGAGCATTGTGAAGAAGAGTAACCTCACAAGACTCAAAGGCATTAAAGATTTTACAGATTTAAACAGGTGTGCATATAGAGTCAAAACAGTTACAATCCGGTCTACTCACCTATCCGTCGGTACCCCGGGCTGGCGAAAGCTGCGGCCGGAGGTAACCAGTGGTAGATGAGGGCCGGTCTTTTATAATAGACACTGCTGCCGCCTAAGAACTGGTGTTCGAAATTAGCTGGTTACCGGCCCATTAAGATGACGCCACGAGTGCTGAACTACTAATCTCCCGGAGGGTCATAGGAATTGGAGTGCCCTCGAATAACATTCTTGTTACGAAGGAACTCATAACATGGAAAAATATATTCACTCGATGCAAAGTATTTCTTGATACGAAGTATTTCTCAATAATATCGCCAGCGAGCCGGTGTTCATGATTAGCTTATTGCCGGAAATCTCGAGTGCTGAACTACGATTATTCCAGAGGGTCATGGAAATTGTAGTGCACTCGTATAGTATTCCAATGGGACAACACTCTTGACCAGGAAGTGTATATATATATATATCTCATGGAGCAGAGTAGCATTCACGGAGTATCTCTGTTGTTGTGAGCCCGCAGTGCTACTGCGTCTATGCGGTCTCATACATACTCTTGACTCGCCGTGCGGTGATGTCGAATCGAGGGATTGATCACCCGTTCCCTTTATCCTGCAGGCAGCTATTTACAATGTCATCTGTGGAATGTATCCGTACCCGGACATGCATAATCGAGTGATTTTACAATACAAGCACCCTTTTTGCTTGTTATTTCCTGATGCACAATTAGATCTTCTAACAATCAAACAAAGGGCCATACCATCGGATGGTTACAGCGCACTTTCTTGATAGACATCAAGATGTGGTGAAGCGCCTGTTTTAGGTACTTCTGGCATCCTCTTTTGCATGCCCTTACCTATGTCTTTTTGGATGAACACTCCTCCTTTAGTTCCCGCACTGGTCTTTTTGAGATCATAGTGTGTACATATTGTTATTAATATAATACAGTGGCAGGTCAGACCAGCAAATGCATTCGATTCTGACTGCCCATATTGTGTTTTTTTAGAGCGGTGCCTCCCGTCCTGAGCTGTTGCCAGGTGAGGTTTCTTACTCGTGAACCACGGGTAAGTTCACTTTGCAATTCCATTTCTCACTGTACATAGAGTGACACATACATGATGAATACTTGTGATTTACTGATTTATGATGCGTATGAGACACCAGCAATTTTGATCTCTTTCTGTGTTTTGTTCACAGGTGCAACCAGTATTTCATTTATCTACCAAAAGCACTACTGGTGATGTAGGTTGTATTTGTTCCAAACTACACTTGCGTAACTACACTTGTTTTACTTTATTATTTTGATCACTTTGGTACGCATAGCATTGATAATCTAGGTCCCGAGGAAGGCCACAACACCATTTAAGTCACATTGGCCGAAACATGTAGACACACTTTTGGACAGATGCAGTTATTTTTTCAAACTGCACATGCACTGTTTTTAATCCTGACCCCAAGAGTTAGCTATTAAACTTTACCCTTTTCTCTTGGTAGTTAGTTTTAGATACACATTAAAAAAAAATTTGCACTGCGCCCATCACTCTGATACCAGAATATTTCACATCTGTTGGATTTTAGTAGATCCTATGCAATAGTATCAAAAAACATCCCTGAGCTCCTCCCTCAGTGAGGGGGTTGTAGCCCTTGGCTACACTAGGTGTTGTAGCCAAGAGGAGAAATCCCAGATGAAGCATGCCACCTTGGTGGGTGATGGGATTCAGTCCTTTTTGAAGGATTCGCACTAGGCATGATTAAGAGTCGTTTTCTGGTGTTCTTAATCTTCAGTGCTTTTTTAAGCCTGCTAGACCCGCGGATAACTAGGTTGTGTCATTAATCGTATTGGGGATAATATTCGCGCAGGTCTCTAAACTTCCCTTGGACCCTCCACTCCCGGTTTTGTATTTATGTTCCGAAAAGGAAACCCTGGGCTGTACCACCTCTGTCAAGATGTTAGTCTTGATTGTCACTGAAGGAAGCTCAAGGTCCAGGACCTCAGCAGCCCTTTGCCCCACTATAGCATAGACGCTCCCTCCTCCATAGCCATGGTAGGTGGAGAAAGCATGATAAAATCTGGAGAAGTATCCAGTCCACTGGCTTCACCCAAATCCTCATAACAGTCTGTTTCCTCCTCAGACTGATCTTCTAAAGGGTCCAACTACTCTTCTCCCACTCCTAGCCTTTCAGAATAAGGCTCAGGAATAGGCCCAGGACCTGGAGATACTGTCAGCGCCGGAATCGATGTCGGTGACGTGGTACCAGCTACGGGCCGTTTGGGATCAGAATGGGGTTGATGCCGCTGATGGGCACTGGTGGCATCGGGAGCATTGGCGTCAGGACCAGCGCCGGGGAAGGTCGCAGTGGCATGACCAGCGTCGGTCCAGATCCATGGAGGGGGGGTTCGAGCCGGAGTCGCCGGTGCAGAACCCAATGGAGCCCCCTCTGACTCCGAGGGGCCCAAAAGCACGCCAGAGGGGTCAGGACGCCCAAAACTGAGGCACATGGCTTCATAAAGTTCTTCAAGTTGGGCGTGGGTTGCTCCAGCTCCCAGAAAATAGGGGAGGCGCGGAGCCAACCCAGGTGCAGGTTCCATAGAACGAGGCCTTGAATGCAGAGGCTCTCTGTCACATCGGCTGAGGGACAAGGAGAAATCGAAGCACGCCTCAACTTCTTGCGTATTTTGTGCCTCTTACCTGAATGCCCAGGTGATTTTGAGCGCGAGGAAGAGAACTTGGGACTCCTGGAGCGGCGCACAGGCCTTCCTCTTGACCAGGACCGTGACCTCCAAGAAGCTGAGCAATGTGGTGTCACCTGCCGGGCCACAAGCAGCTTTAGGGATTGCTCCCTCAAAGCATTTGGAGTCATGGCCCGATAGTCGGAGCACGACTTCGAGTTGTGGTCGAGCTCCAGACACCAGAGACCAGAGACCAGAGACAAACCAAATGCGGGTCAGTCACTGACATGGTGTGGTGACAGGTGCCGCATGACTTGAACACTTTAGTCTTTCTAGACATGGTATTACCTA
This sequence comes from Calotriton arnoldi, assembly GCA_963921515.1. Classification (NCBI taxonomy): domain Eukaryota; kingdom Metazoa; phylum Chordata; class Amphibia; order Caudata; family Salamandridae; genus Calotriton; species Calotriton arnoldi. The sequence goes on along the minus strand of CAWUFW010000135.1, from coordinate 4,180,101 downwards.
CACACCAAAAAAAGAGATCAACAAAATATTGATAAATCCAGTCAACAAGTGTCAGAGGGTAGCTCTCTTCACAGATCAGCGCTCGACTAGCACAGAAAGAAAATAACTGACCTCAGCGCACTGACATGGTGCCTATATAGGTGATGGGGACGTCGCATCTGGCGGACGATGACAGCGATGAAGTCATGCAGAGCCAAATGGCGCCACCTACCGGCGCGCAGGGGTATTGCTTGAAGAAAAATCTTCCGGATCCATTCTGACGCCTGGGAAATTCAAAGGCAAGGAATCTGTGGCTAGACTGCTCGATCAGATGCTGCTGAACAGAAACTGATGCGAGGTCCAGAATTGAGGTACGACACGCTGCGTCAGTTCTGATTAAGCCACTGATCTAGAGCTGGCAATGCAAGGATTTGCTCCGAGATGCGTCACGCAGTATTGGTTCCGAGATAGCCACCGGTCTGGAGCGGACAATGCAAGGGATTGCGTCAACGCTGCGTCAGTTCCAATGAAGCCACTGATCAGGAGCCTGCTGTGCCCCTGTAGCACAGAACAGGAGGTCAGTCGAAAAATCCTTGGAGACACTCTGGTAGTCCTGTGGCTCAAGCAGCAAGGCAGATCTGAGATAGAAAAGCACTCCTCAGGCAGCAGGGCCGTCCTCAGGCACCAGGGCCGTCCTCCTTGCAGAGTCCAAAGGTCCAGGAGTGTTCTGAAGAGTAGGTCCCAGGGGCCAACATATATACCTGGTGCCAGCTTTGAAGTGGGAGAAACGTCTAAACTCCCCCCTCGCCATCAACCTCCCATGTCTGGTTCTGGAATTTCCTTCCTTTCCCTGCCAGGGCCCCAAGATGCTTGTGGTGACAAAAGGCTAATGTGAAGCTTTTTGTGTGTGCTGGAGGCAGCCCCTATTGAATTGTAAGTGTGGTATGTGACAGCTCCGCCCCAACCAGCTGATTACAATGACCCATCCTGCCCACCTAAGACTTACTGTTTTGGAGGAATACACTAAGCCCAACTGCACCTAGTCATGTGACCCAAAGAACAGACGCCAAATGACTAGGACAAGAAAATGGCAACTTTCTAAAAGTGCTATTTTCAGAGTTGTGACTTAAAATTCAACTTTACCATTAAAGAGAATTTTAAATTGCAACTCCTTAGTGACGAAACATGACATTCCTACCTGTTTCCAAGCAAGTGTGATCACTTATATGTAATAAGGTAACCCAATGTTATCCTATGGGAGCGGCAGTAGTGAAAAACAAATTTAAGAGTTTTTCACTACCAGGACATGTAAAACATGTTAAACCTTTTGAATACAATCCACCCTGCCCTATGGGCTGTTTAGGGCCTTCTTTAGGGGTGATCTATATGCATTTAAATTGAAGGTGATTGCCTGGTAAAGAGCTTAATATGCCAATTCGAATATGCAATTTAAAACTGTACAAAGGCTACAATGGCAGGTCTGAGACATATTTTGAAGGACTACTCAAGTGGGTGGCACAACAGGTGCTGCAGGCCCACTAGTAGTATTTAATTTACAGGACCTGGGTATCTGTCGTACTACTCTACAGGGGTCTTATAAGTATTAAATGTGCCAATCGGATGTAAGCCAATTCCACCTTGTTTAAAGAAGTGAGCACAAGCACGTTGGCATTGGTTAGCAGTTTCAAAGTCCAAATGCCAACAAAAACAAATTATAGCAAAACAGAGAGAGAATTTAAAAAGGTTGTGGGAAGACACCCCCCACCCCCAAGGCTGTCAGGTCAAACAATCGACAAATTCTGTTACAGTAATTAACTTTTTCTTAATCATCAAGGGTTCTTCAATCATGTGAATTAACACAAAACAGAATGAAGTCATAAGGAATGGAAGCAAGAGACCAAAATGGTACTAACCCACTGAAAAAGCAGGAGCAACATTTGCTGAGCCAACTTTGATGCAAAAGATGATTAATGGGTCTAGCCACCATTTCAAATCAAATCTCCTGTTTCCACACTTTACAACTGCACAAATATTCTTAAAACAAAGCACGAGTCCCGACTTTACAGTTAGCAAGTAAAAAGAAAGTCCTGCCAGACCAAAGTTTTGTTAACTCTAGCCATGTACAAAGAGTACTAGAGATAGGCCAACCAGCCACTGGCACTTAGTTCATTGGCTAGTATGTGCTCATTTGCTTAACTTCCCGGCTACTATGTACTGATAGAACTATTAACTCATTTACATAGAGACTAGAAGAGTTAAAACCACTAGGTTAGCTAACCTGGCCTTTGTGTGTTACCAACTATAATCTGTCACAGCTAATTCTCAGCTCTGAGCCCACCTGAAGTTGAGGTTAGCAAAACTTCAAATGAGATATTAACCAGGCGGGGTAATGCAATTCAAACTGTACTCCCAAAGGATCATTGTGGCGATGTTGAGTTAACGAAGATCATAATAGTCTGAATTGGAGTTGGTTATTCGATGACCCAGTTCTTCTGTCTTAACAGTGGGCTGGATTACCTTAACTTCTTAAATCGAACGAGATCACAAATGGGGTCGGGTGCAGATATGGATACTGATTCGCACAACCTGGACCATGGCCCTTTTACAAGCACTGCTTATCTCCAAGTCAGAGAAGCCAGAGGGGTGCTGACTAAGGACATTAGTCAGGGCGGGGGAGTACAAGAAATACGGTGTATACTGCAAATGGAATAGAGGCTTCTGGGGTAGCATGTAATACCAGTCCAGTACAGGCACACTTACTCAGGCTTGAACATAATCATGTGCGTACTGTTAGTTTCCGTACCGAGAGGGACAAGGGCCATACTAATCAAAGAGTCCATGTAATCAACATAAGTGTTGGCACACGCTCTCAGCCTGACAAGTGTTCTACCGTATACATGGAGCAAGTTCCAAAACAAATATGCTGTGAGCAAAAACAAGGATTCCCTAAAGAATAAGGTTACCCACTGTATTAGATCTTCTAGACAATGCTTCCTATTATTCAGGAATGATGATCTGAAATGGGTAAAACACTGCTCTTCTCCTGTGAAACCTTTTAATGTTAAAATGATTCTGACAGATCCTTGGTATGATTGGTAGTACTAGACCAGCCCTCCTTGCCTAGCAATGGATCCTCCATCCAATTCAAACAAAACCCCCAATTTTGCCATGAACTGCAAGGGTTTTGACTGGCGTTACCAATCGACTAGGAGGTGCTGCAAATTTGCTGCACATTGCTGACACTACATATAAACTGAAAGAGACTGACTTACAGTGGTTGGGGGGGGTTGTGGATACAAATTAGTGAACACAGGCTAACAGCTCAAAATGCATGCAGTAGCAGCAATAAATCATTGTCCAGTCAAATATTCACTTTTATGAAAAATGAGAAGTATTTCATTTCCAACACAACCGACTCAAAGGACGAATACGAAAACCACAAACAATTACACAGTTCTCCCCCTGAGGTCGGGGCTCTAGTGTCTCTCTGGAGATTCCCTGTACCCCTCACTCCTCCTGGTAGTGATTGTGGTTTTTGCCATTCATTACTGTTAACATCCAGGGTATGCCCCACTAGTAGTCTGAGTCTAAAGAGTCCACTACAACTCTGATTTAAAGTCAATAGTGTTCCATTCCACACGCGCTCAATGTAGCAGCAAGTTCCCCCAAGGCCGTCAGGTCCAAAAAATAGTCTTACCCACTCCAGAAGGAGGGAAGGTTCGGAGTCCTGGAGGCCGCCTCATCAGCAGGCACTTGCAGCAGCTCCAGTCCAAGACAGGTAATTCAGCAGCACACGGACTCAGCGGCTGCACTCGACAGATGCAGGCTCTCTCCCTCACGGTCGCATCCCTGCGGTTTCTCCTGCAGGGTAAGTGTTCACTTGCTATTGATGGGGGTGACTACGACGATCCTGTTCTTGGTCCCACACTTGGATGATGGTGCTCTCATGGCATCAAGACTTTTTTCCCCAATGGCATAGAACATGTTGCGGTCCTTTGTTTTTCTGGTGACCTCCTCCAATATAAAGGGTCACCACTGCTCACTGTCCGCAGGCTCTATTCCAGTCAACAAGGAAAAGTTATCCACAGCCGCCCCTTCTAGTGTAAATGGGTGTAGCACCACTGTCACACAAGGTTTCAGTCCTTACTGCACATCAGTCTTTCACACTATCTTCATGACGGCCCTCTCCTGGCATACAGGGGTCACCGACTAAGTCCTGCACACAGGCAACAACCTGATCAGTGCAGCAGATGTTTCCTCGCACAGTGTTTTCACCCGACAGGGCTTCCCACTGGACCTCGCTCCCTCCAACACTCTCCTCTTCCTTACAGGGCACACTGGTCTTAGCAAACAGGCAGGTGCCCAAAGGCTCCAGAGCAGGTGGTTTTGGATTCTCTGGGCGATATCCCCTCATGCGTGTGTTGATTGGTTTGCAGCTTTCGCAGGCACTTGCAGGAGCATTAGTGGCACAGCATGATTTTAAAGGCCTGCAGTTGCTCAAAGGCCTTTGTAGCATGTCCCAGTTTCTGTGTTAGTAATATCTTGTGTATCACGTATGGTTTATTGTAAATATGTTTTAATTTGATATCATGTATATGTTTTTTGTTTTTCCAGGACCTTAAAATTACAAAACAATGTGTTGCTACCAGGATTTAAGAACAGGTATCATATGTCTGTATGTGCACTGTACGTGTGTGACAACATAGCCAGGAACATATCTTATGGAAAAATAGGATTACAGTCCCGGGGAAAGCACTGGGCCCCATTTCATGGCCTTTTCAAAGCTGAAAAATGTAGACCTCTTAATCGAGTAGCTGCATAGAAAAGCCTCACATGTTCTCCTGTATATTTTAATCATCCCCTCAACACCCCTTCAATAAAGTGAAAATACAATCCTGGGTAGGTGGTTGGGATATTTATATCTGGGTCCCTTCCCTTTGCATTATTCCTGCATTTTCCCTCAGTGTGCCACGAGGGCCCGCCCGCCACTTGAGGATTCTCTGGCAAGCGCGGGATGACAGACGGTGAAGCATGACACCCAGGGGGTGTGCAAGGCCATCCCTTATATTTTTATATTGTATCCTCTAGGTCCAGCCCACAGGATTTGGAAATGTGCAAATGTCCTGGGCTGGGTAGTTACCCACAAATCAGGACGCGACGCTCTCAAATACGAGAACCTATATGAGGATGTTTGCTTTTTGTGTGCTGACAGGTTAAAAAGGACCTGTTCAGGACATTGATGCTAAGACCATGAATGTTAACTCTTCCACGTGCCAACAATTGTTACTGAAGGACTTTAATGAAAGGCAAAATTAGTTCCTTAGATACATTTGGTACTTGCGCTGTCATGTTCTAATTGAGGAGTTGCTTCCCACTGGTACCACCCACAATGCCATCCAATTGATCAAGGCTTTAAAGTCTTGAACTTCCTTTTGCTTTCACCTTCGGGGCATCAGTGTCGCATTTGTATCAGTCAGGACTTTCATTAAAATTGTTAATACTTAATATCTCTGTGTACATGATTCCAGGATGCTTTTTTGCAGAGAGGACCGTTATTTAAACAAGCATTGGCATAGCCAATAGGTCTCGCCTTTGGGGCCTTATAAGTGTTTAGCCAGAGCTATTGACTTTGCCAATGTCTTCAAGCTGTGCTGTAGAGAAGTGTGGCTGCTGTGCAGCATGCTGAAAAGTTATAATAAAAAAGTGTCAGAAGCATTTTTGTTACTTTATATATGACCAAGAAGGCATTATGTAAAACTGAACAACCCTATTAAAAAAACAATTAACATAAAACATGTCTTCAATTATTTTTGACTTTGCAATGCTGGCAACCTCTTCCTGCCTGTTTGAATGCTTGTTATAGGAAGGTATGATATAGAAGACCGGCACAGTGAGGGAGAGATAGTGGGGACCGAGATAGTGGGGACCCCCCGGTCGTGTGTGGCAGCCCGGGCTGAGACAGCTTCCCGGGCACACACACAGCCGAGTGCTGAGTGATGCTGAGGTGGTAGTGGTGGTGACTGTTGCGGAGACGATGCTGAGGTGATGCTGAATGATACTCAGGTCTTGCTGAGTGATACTGCTGTGGTGCTGAGTGATGCTGTGGTGGTGCTGAGTGATATTGTCTTGGCGCTGAGTGATGCTGTGGTGGCCCTGAGCGATGCTGTGGTGGCGCTGAACGATGCTGTGGTGGCGCTGAGCGATGCTGTGGTGGCGCTGAGCGATGCTGTGGTGGCGCTGAGCGATGCTGTGGTGGCGCTGAGCGATGCTGTGGTGGCGCTGAGCGATGCTGTGGTGGCCCTGAGCGATGCAGTGGCGGCGCTGAGCGATGCAGTGGCGGCGCTGAGCGATGCTGTGGCGGCGCTGAGCGATGCTGTGGCGGCGCTGAGCGATGCTGTGGCGGCGCTGAGCGATGCTGTGGCGGCGCTGAGCGATGCTGTGGCGGCGCTGAGCGATGCTGTGGCGGCGCTGAGCGATGCTGTGGCGGCGCTGAGCGATGCTGTGGCGGCGCTGAGCGATGCTGTGGCGGCGCTGAGCGATGCTGTGGCGGCGCTGAGCGATGCTGTGGCGGCGCTGAGCGATGCTGTGGCGGCGCTGAGCGATGCTGTGGCGGCGCTGAGTGATGCTGTGGCGGCGCTGAGTGATGCTGTGGTGGCTCTGAGTGATGCTGTGGTGGCGCAGAGTGATGCTGTGGTGGCGCAGAGTGATGCTGTGGTGGCGCAGAGTGATGCTGTGGTAGTGCTGAGTGATGCTGTGGTGGTGCTGAGTGATATTGTTGTAGCACTGAGTGATGCTGTGGTGGCGCTGAGTGATGCTGTGGTGGCGCTGAGTGATGCTGTGGTGGCGCTGAGTGATGCTGTGGTGGCGCTGAGTGATGCTGTGGTGGCGCTGAGTGATGCTGTGGTGGCGCTGAGTGATGCTGTGGTGGCGCTGAGTGATGCTGTGGTGGCGGTGAGCGATGCTGTTGCGGTGCTGAGCGATGCAGTGGCGGTGCTGAGCGATGCTGTGGTGGTGCTGAGCGATGATGTGGTTGCACTGAGTGATGCTGTGGTTGCACTGAGTGATGCTGTAGTTGCACTGAGTGATGCTGTAGTTGCACTGAGTGATGCTGTGGTTGTGCTGAGTAATGCTGTGGTTGCACTGAGTGATGCTGTGATGGCGTTGAGTGATGCTGTGATGGCGTTGAGAGATGTTGTGTTGGTGCCGAGTGATGCTGTGCTGGCTCTGATTGATGCTGTGCTGGCTCTGATTGATGCTGTGCTGGCTCTGATTGATGCTGTGGTTGCGCTGAGTGATGCTGTGGTGATGCTGAGTGATGCTGTGGTGTTGCAGAGTGAGAGATAGAGTGAAGATATAATGCCCAATTAGAGAGGGTGGTGAGAGAGAAAGAGAGAGAAAGGGTGTACATAGAATAAAGAGTGGAGCGGGATAGAGAGAGAGAAAGAAGGGGAGAGAGAGTGAATGAAGGAGTTTGAAAGAGAAACAGATAAAGGGGTGAGAGAATGAAAGGCTAAAAAAGATAGAGAGGGAGAGTTAATTAAGTAGAGAGAGAATTAGAGAGGGGAGAGAGAGAGAAGGAGAGAGACAATAAGAGTGGGGGTGTGGAGTTTAAATAGAGTGAAGAAGTGACGCGGAAAAAGTAACCTTAAATATAGCTTTGCGCGAATAAATATATATTTTTTTAAAAACAGAGTGAGACAAAAATACTGGTAATTAGGCTGTGACTCCCAATATAAAACAAATAGCGATATAAGGTGAAATCAACCCACCGAAGCAATATTTCTAACTAGACAAAAAAAAGCTTGCATTTCAATGCTAATCGCTGTTGTTTTTCATGTGACTGTAGTCCAGGGCCGTCAGTTGGTAATGTGAGCTGCTGCTGCGATTGAAACATCAGAGTCCAGAGAGTTAATGAGCCATGACGAGGAAATGAGGAAGAGATAGGAAACCCAGATGGCAGCTGCGCGCGTGCACGCTATTTTGAACGCAAGCTGGTCGCCAGCCGAAAGCCAGTGGGTTTGCACTTCCAAAACCCGCTTACTAAAACTCTCGGCCAGACTAGCGCAAGCGCTGGTGCAGGCCGAGACCTAAAAATAAGAGACATAATTTATTATAAAGTGTGAGCAGGGTAGGTGCAAGAACACATCTCTGAACTACGCCTCTGTGCACACTATACGCTCAGACAACTTCTCATTCCTTTCTCATCTCACTTGTGCGTGATTATCTCGATGTAAGCAAACATGCATGTCTGACAAGAGACTTCTAGCCACAGATTTCTCACCCTTTGAATATCCCTCCGGCATCAGACTGGATCTTGAAACTTTTCCATAGAACCTCAGCGTGTCGGAACGAGGCACCTTGAAGCTCCGCACTAATGCAGTTCTGCTCCAGAAATGACGTGTCGGGCCTAAAAAGGCACCACTCCCGCACACTGACGTCAGTTACTTTCCTTCCTCACCACCAGACGCAGATCCGGAGCTTCCTATGGTCTTTGAGACGCTTTGCCTATGATTTTCGAACACATTTTCTCAGTCTGTAAGAGATGTCACCTCCTAAAACAACGGGTTTTTAAGCCCTGTGGGGGCTGTCACAAACAGATGTCTATGACAAATCTCCACCAGGTGTGCTTGCGGTGTTGAGCCACAACTCCAAGACCTGCACGTCGATGAACCTGAAGGCCTTCAGGAAACGTGAGACAAAACATTAAATTGCCAAGCACAAGAAGATGCAGCACTGGGACTGCTCAAAGTCCAAGACTCGATCCCGTACCTGCACCCGTTCCCAGTCCCAACGGAGCCACTCTAGAGGCCGGTATTCGTCACGCTCCAAATCTTCAGGTTAGCACTAGAAACATAAGTCAAAGCATAATTCTACACCTTCTCGCCATTCCCACTCTCCTGACAAAGTACCTAGGTGACGCTAATGGTCCTGTTTCTGAAGTTGGACCACTTTGGGGCCTATTCTGCACCTGGTTCCAACACAATCCCAATTAACAAGACTTACAACCACGTCGTGCCAAATCAAAGAGTTCCATGCAGCTATGCTCCGGCTCTTTACATCTCTGCTGACTTCCTCTGGTGCACCTTAAAGCCTCATGGAGCCTAGAGGCTCTCCTCTTAGATTATCACTGCTGGGATCACCCTCAGCGCCAGCAGGACCCTCCGAGCCACTTCTGCCCTCAGCTCTAGTAACAATGAAGTTTGCAGCACCCACCACCATGTCGATGCAGACTTTTTCTTCTTTGAACACATTTTATTTACTTTCATCATAGTAGTAAAGTTCAATTTCTGTTGACACACAGCCCCTTACAGATTTTGTTAAGCTATGACAGGGTCAGTTTTTTGGCAGGAGTAGCTGGTTTAGAACATAAATGAAGTAACGGTTTACAAACTCCAGATCACAACTGTGAGAAATGCACTCTGTGTGTCTGTGTCTCTGTATGTATGACCTCTTTTATCTAGGTGTCATCCCAATGCTTATATACGTGCTGTAGCAGGAATATCGTCTGTGCGGTCTCCCCCCGTTCCTTGGTGTCTTGGGAGCAGGACTGTATGTGGAGAGGATGAATGTGGGGGGAGGGCAACATCCCAGGGAAAGGAATTAGTGGGTGATCCAGGGCTTTAAGTGGGCCGGGTCTGAGCACTGGCAGTTTTTTTAAGGGGGCCTCGAAACGGGTCTCTATTGGACTCTGTTTTGTGCCCTGGCACAGGCGGTTCGTTTTTTTTCCCCGGACTGCAGTGACAGCAGGCACATCGATGTGCGCGTGGTGAGCGTTGTAGAGAAAGGGAAATCCTTAAAAGAGAGTCATTTTCTCTCTGGATTTCCCTTCTCTTTTTGAAACTCAGGAGCAGCAACATTGTCGTGGTGTCACCAGGGCTTTAAGTGGAAGTTTTTTTCAATATTATATACAAGCCATAGTTGGTGCTTACTTATCTTATGCAACTAGCAACCATTGACAAAGCCAATAGTCCTGACTTGTAGGTATGATGTGACTTGTATCATATATCTGGACGCAATGACAGGAACAGCAAAATACAAGTCGGGCGGCACACTGTGCTAAACACAGATTTTCAGTTTACGTGTTTTTAAGCCACACCCTTAATTACATTGACCACGCCCCTTTGAGAGACCCCCCAGTTTTTTCATCCCATTTAAAGCCCTGGGGTGATAGAACGCCTGGTGTTGTGTTGCAGCGTCATGAGGAACACAGTCTAGTCTGCAAAGGTGTCTCTGAACGTCTGCAAATCTTGCAATAGGGCATCCCATGCAGCTGCTACGGGAATCCTGAGCAAACCTCATACCTTTTCCTGCCGAAGCACCACTGCCTCAGTTTTACCGCATTTAAGAGTCGCTGTACACCAGAGTTGCAGGCCTGGTATTGAATCCACTTTCCAATGCACTGCTTCGGAATGGGAGGTAATAAGCATTGCAGGATGTATGAATCGATTAATTACTCTTTGTTCCTTTTTCCGCTTAAACCGGCCTAGTAATAACCCCTCAATGGTGAGAAGGTCTTTGCGAAATGTCACTTCTGACAATGCTTCTGTTACCTCCCTCTATAACATTGCGACAGCCGTACAATTGCAGAACATGTGCTCCATGTTGGCGTCCAGCGGTGGCATCTGGGGCAGAAAGAAGTGGAATTAAACATTCTATGTAAACTCGAAGGTGCGAGGTAAGCCCTGTGAAGAATGTTGCGTTGTATGTATTGAAATTTAGCGTTTCGTGATAACTTCCGCTGATAATGTAGTGCCCTGTCCCATTCATTGGGCATCAGATTAGGGCCTATGTCTCCTTCCCAGCACTGGCGAGTCTGCAATAATGGGTCCTGAGTGGTATGCGGTAGCCCCCCTGTGAACCATTTAATGAGCCTACGACTGTTACCCATAATGTGAAGGGTATGCACTAGCCGGTGGTGCTCCGGTTCTGTATCAGTAATATTCCATAATCGGCCCAGTTTGCCACCAGTTTACTGTGAACCAGGAAATGACCCACCAGTAGCTCAAATTCTGCTTGCAGCAGATCCAAGGATATGAGTGCGTTATCACAAAAGAGGTCACCTAGGGTTCCCACCCCAGCCTCAACCCAAGCCGCTAGTCCCTTATTACCGACAAGATCGCTTACGGATTCAAAATTGCTTATTCTAATTTTGGAGGGAGTAGGGGGTAATGCGCGGCATGAGGTATAGGCCTCTACGGTAGCTTTCATATACTATGCACACTAAATTATTGGTCTCTTGGGGTAGTCACGCTTGTGGAAGTAACGCTCCCCCAATCACTGCCTGCGCTCTAGCTACTGATTATAAACCCAGTTCCTCCATCTAACGCCCTTGCTAACCACTGAGCAGGACATTGTAACTGTGTCTCGAAGTAGTAATACTCTAAACTTGGGGCCCTTAACCCCTTCTTATCTATGGGCAACTGTAACTTTCACAGTGCAACTTGCCTCCTGACCTTAGTTCAGATGAAACACACTAGCGTTGCATGCAGGCGTGGAAAGGTGGATATTGGGATACACACTGGTAGACTGTTAAAAACATACAGGAGACAAGGGAGCATCACCATTTTGGACAGGGACACACTTCCCTGAACTGTAAGTGGGAGGGGACTCCAAAAGGCCATTTGGGGGCGAAGGGAGGATATGGCTCTAGTGAGGTTACCATTTATGAAATCTTGTGTATTGTGATATATCCGAATGCATAGTACCAGACCATGCAAGGTTTGCGTTTGTGTAGAGTCTGCGATTGAGTTGTCCGTTTGATCTGCAACCATACCTTGAAATTTGAGTTGTCTACCCTCATTTTTCATAGGACTTGATGCCGCCTTGAGTTTTGAGGTAAAGTTGAGGCACTATACCTGACATTTGCGAGCAAGAGAGAACCAATGCATTTCACTTTTTAGCACATTGTGTGTTGGTGTATTGGTGTTAACATTACTGTTAATTGATATTGGTTCCAGAATCTCTTCTGTGAGCCAAACACATTTTTGGAATGAGAGATATGCTGCACTGTACAAACCTGTTTTTGAAATATGGTATTTCTTTCAAGTAATGCCTACCAGTGAACCTCTGATTGAGTGGATCTCCACTCCAACCACTGGTTTTTTATACTTTAACTTTTAATGATTTAGCATCACAGAGTTTTTGTTACACACACAGCATAGTAGTATTCACAAGGTCCTGAAGAAGGCCGCCACACCTCTTATGAGGGTACTAGGCTGAAACATGTTGACCTAATTCTTCACTCTGACAGGTTGAATTCCCTCCTGTCACAGTTTGGTTTTTAATCCTGGCCAAGGGGCGCCCCAATAAAGCCTACTGCGCATGCTTGACTTGGCTTTCCTTCACATTTTATCTTTGTTTCTCACCCCTCATCACACACTGCTCTCCTAAGGTACAGCATACCTCTCTCTTCAACAAAACATCCCCGAGCTCCTCCCTCTCAGAGAGGGAGTTGTAGCCCGGATTATGACTAGGTACATAATGCAAAGAGGTTACCCTATGATGAAGCATGCCACCTTAGGGTCGGTGAGGGAAACTGTCTTTTAAAAGGGACACCCCTTTAGCACTCTTCCATATATTACAGACCCTGGGGTTCCGAAGTGTTTCCAGAGAATATCTTCCCCAATTACTCTGCACCAGTGACCTGCAGATGGATAGTGGAATGGCATAGAATGTGGTCTAACCTCACATGCAGCTAATGTAGGGCTGATTAGTAGGAGTATTCCCCGACTCCTGGGTTAAGGACTCGCCAGCTGTCATGATGGGGACAAATAATTACGGCTAGAGCGGTCAATCTCGATGCTGGGGAACCGGGTTCGAGTCTCGGCAGGGACGCTCAACATCTTGTGATTCTGGGCAAATCACAATCTCCCAGTGCCTAACAAAGAAAAAAAATGAATGTGTCCGTCTGTAACGCAACTGGTGCTCATATAAAGCGCTCTTATACCTTTGGGTCAAGTTCACGCTATATAAAATTACAGGGAAAAAAAAAATGATTACGCCATTAAGTGAGGCAGGTAGCAGCCGGCACCACAGAGGAAAGGGGGGGAGGGGGTGATCGATCTAGTTGTGGATCAAGGACACAATTGAAGTCCCCTCAGATGATCCAGGGGATGTGGGCCCATCTAGTAAGGACAGTTGAAAGATGTGCTATGAATGCTGGTTGCGCTGTATTCAGTGCATAAATGCTCCCAAGAAAAAGTGGTTTGCCATCGAGCTCGCCTCCTATTAGGATATATCGCCCCTCTGGGTCTACGTCCGCAGCTAGACGCTGAAATGGGACCCCTGGTCTAATCCATATAAGCGCGCCCCAGTGCTATAACAATGGTCCCGCCAGCATTTTTGCAATCAGCTCTTCACCTTTAGCAATGTGGGACTCTTGGAGGAGCGCTTTCTCAGCTCCTATTGTCCTAATGTATTGCTGCACTGCATGTTGTTCCCATGACCCGGTCATTAGCGCCAGGACACCCCAGGGTAACTGTGCGCTCTACAAATGCAAATAACATAACATAACATTCTAGGTTAACACTACTACTTTAGCCACAAAGTTTTATCTGAAGGGGAGGTGCAGACAAGAGTGTTGGGGGAGAAACCAAGTGGAACCTATTGTACTCTCCTGTGTGCACCCTTTCTCGGGGGGGGGGGAAGCACCTTAGGGGACTGGGCTAGTCCTCACTGTGCGACCTGTGGAACATAAAACTGGAAAAAAACTCAACTCCCATCCCAGGGTGGCCTCAGAACATGTGGCTACCCAAACAGTTAACCAAAAATCCCATGACTGGGAAACTCTAGGTCGTACTCGCATATGCAAATGTCTCCTCTGGAAAGTATTAAGAGGGGTTGTATGCATGGCCTTACTAAGCAAAGCACAACTACTAGTTACTTTTAAAGCAAAGAACAGGTAACAAATCCCTCTCTTCACTGTAAAAAGGGGCAAAAAAATGAGAATTACTGAAGGACAGCATGTTGGGTCTGGCCACCCATACCAGGTGTACTTCAACAATCTTGTAACGGTGACCAGGATATGGTCGCCCAGGACTGGGCGGCCATGCAGAATGATGTCATGATGCCCATTAGCATATTGTATAGAAGTGGGGTTTAGTCAGAAGCTGGGCATGGTATCGCCATAACAGCAGTGATTGCAAGTTCATATTAAGTTGCCAGCTGTCTGCAATGTTACATTTGGGAGGACAAGGGACGTGGCACTGTCCAATTGAAGCTCACGAGTGTCTGACAGGGTGTCCTCAGAGGCTCTAGGTGTCAGAGTGCGCCGCTCAGCCCAACAAGATATGGCAGTTGACAGTGTTTGGGACTGTGTAGGAAACTGGCTCTGTATATACAATACAAAAGTAAGGTATAGTGTGCACAGAGTACAGGGAGTCCCCAGAGGTATAGCAGAGGCTAAATTAGACAAGTACAAACAGCTCTCTTTGTGGTAGTGTGGGCGAGCAGTTAGGCTTATCAGGTGGGTGTGTTAAGCATTTATTGTATTCATTCAATCAAGGCTGATGGCACACACTCAGACTGAATCCAGACCAATTAGATAAGTATAAAAAGGTATAGTTTTATTTTATTTTGTAGAATCAAGCAGGACTTGGCACAGACAAGTAAGAAATACAAGGCTGTACACCGAAATGCAATTGTGGATTGTATTGGAGTGGAGTACAGATTTGTATTACGTTCAAAACAGTTCAAAATACAGTAAGATTACTTTTGATTATTCTTAGATTACTTTTCAGTTACTTTAACCCGTTTGCTGCGTGCGTCGGCCAACGGCCGTCGCAAGCACTACCTCGGTAGTGCTGCGCACGTCCGTTGGCCGACGCGGCCCCGCCCGTTTAATAGAACGTTCCGCACTGGCGCGGAACGTTCGGAGCAGCAAACGGGTTAAGTACTTGAGGTGATATGCTGAGATCATACACTGGAGGTTGTCACTTACAGTAAGTATGACAATTTTAAGGTTAAAGCATAGTTACTTTTTCTTGATACAAAACAGTAGGTCAACAACATTTTTCAGGAGCAAAACTCGTAACATTGGTTCCTATGGAAAAGAGTGCTAAAGGTTTACAGGTACGTAAACAACTTACAAGTATGACTTTTGGGGGTTAGGATCAAGGTTCCCCAAGATCCAGTTGGGCACTCAAATTGCGACTGGGTGCAGAGTGCAGGGGCTCAATGTTAGCCAATGGGGCTAAGGGGGCCTTCGGTCAGGGACTGCTTGCGAGCAGGCCTCTTGGCTGTGGGAGCAAAGCTCCTGAGGTTAGGATCAGCACTGCAGGGGCCAATAATCAGCACAGGAGCTGGACCACCAGCGGCACAGGGGCAGCTGGATGCAGAGTGCCAAGGAGACGTCGGGGACCCTGTGGATTTCAATGAAGATCTCCAGTTCGGAAAAGATGCAGCAGGCTCGGTCAGGAAGGCTTCCTGAAGGCGACCACCAGCTGGCGAGAGAGGTAAGTTTGGTTCTTGGGGGATGCCAGGACACTGTTGGTTGGGCCACCCGAGGCAGTGTGGCGTCCGGTGCAAAGGCTGCAAAGTGTGGCGTCCGGTGCAAAGGCTGTAGCACTGAAACAGCTATGCTCAACATCTCTGACGATATTCACAAGGCTTTAGATGAAGGTGATGCCTGCCTTCTCATCCTTATTGACCTATCTGCGGCATTCGACACTGTAAATCATCCAGCTCTTCTGGAGACCTTGTCGAAACGCTCCGGCATTAATGGCACAGTACTAAAATGGTTCACCTCCTTCCTTCAACACCGTTCACAACAAATTAAAATCAACCTCTGTCTCTCGAAGCCAACAAAAGTCACACTTGGGGTCCCGCAAGGCTCGATCCTCTCCCCGTCCCTCTTCAATCTCTTCATGGAGCCCCTCACAATCATCTTGAAAAAAGCGGGAGTGAACTACCACCTCTACGCTGACGACACCCAAATCTATTTCAAAATCAAGTCTCCCAACGACATCCGACACCTCAATGTCACTTTAACCGAGATCCAAACTTGGTTCAACACTAACCACTTAAAGCTCAACCCAGATAAAACAGAACTAATCCTATTCTCTCCAAAAAGCAACCATCGACCAATCCAAGAGTGGCTCAAGAATCTGGTTGCCCTAAACTGCCCCCTCGTCCTATCCGACTCAGTGAAGTCGCTAGGCATCACCCTTGACAAGAACTTATCAATGGAGGCCCACATCAAAAACTCTGCAAAAAGTGCTCTTTTTTCACTAAAACACCTCAAGAAATTGAAACCTTTTCTTCCCCAGGATGACCTCAAGACAGTAGTTCAATCCCTAGTTCTCTCTAAAATCGACTACGGGAACGCCATCCTAACAGGGACTCCAAAAGCTCACCTAGCCCCACTAAGGGCAGTGCTGAACATGGCCGCTCGACTCATATCTGGAGTGAAAAGATTTGAACACATCACTCCAGCTCTCAACTCCCTCAACTGGCTTCCTATGGAAGGGAGGTGTATTTACAAGCTGGCCTGC
This sequence comes from Calotriton arnoldi, assembly GCA_963921515.1. NCBI lineage: Eukaryota > Metazoa > Chordata > Amphibia > Caudata > Salamandridae > Calotriton > Calotriton arnoldi. The sequence continues at coordinate 4,163,632 of CAWUFW010000135.1, read as the reverse complement.
ATCACACACAAAACCCTTCACTCTCCGGCCCCCAACTACCTGAACAACAAACTGGTTAGAGCAGGTCAATCCAGAACACTGAGAAGTTCTAACTCACTCCTTCTTATCCCTCCGAAACTGAAAAAGAAAACCACCCAATACCGATCGTTTTCTGGCAACGCTCCCAGGATATGGAACGCTCTCCCTAGAGTCCTCAGATGCAACCCCTCCTTCTCCTGTTTCAAAAGGGACCTGAAACTCCATCTCCTTAACAAATACTTTCCTGACCAGCATCAACTAAACTAGACTTCAATATCCGAATTAACTCCTCTCTCTCTTGACATTCAAGGATAGTGGTGACCGGTCTGTGTTAACCACCTTCGTTTGTTTTCTCTCCCTCCGCTGCACTGTTTATCTATTTTTCATGTTGTATTTTTTATCTCTGTTGTTGCTTCCCTACTGCCTTCCTACTAAGTAATGCAATTTCCTTTGGTTTTGTACAGTGTGTATGTAAAGCGCTCTGATACCCACGGGTCTAGCTAGCGCTATATAAAACTTTAAAAAAATAAAAATTAAAAAAAGGTGTCTTTTGGCATCGGGTCTTCTTACCAGCTCCGGTCGCGGTCGGGGGACCCTTCAGGTTGAGGCTACAGGCGTCGGGCTTGAAGCGAGAGGGAGGTCCGGGATCACCAGATCCAGGTCAGAGTCGCTGGGGAGACCTCCTCGTGGTGGTGGGCTACTTTGGCCAGGGGCGTCCAGTGCAGAGGGGTGCAAAATCACGGAGACGCCTGGATCCGGATTCTGAGGGTGAGTCTTTGTTTGAGCAAGTCCAGTGCTCAAGGGACACAGACTCTGTAAAGTTCAGTGCAGGTCCTCCAGGCTGCTGGACACGCCGGGGTTTCCTCTGTAGTCGGGACAGGTCGGTAGGGCTGGGGCCAAAGCAGTTGGTGTCCTCTTATTCGTGGGTTAGCATGGCTCTTCGGTCCTCCTCCTTTCCTCCTCGATTCTGAGGAGGCAAGGTTCAGGTCGCCCCGAAGAACTAAATTTAGGGGCGTTTACAGGGGTGTTCAGGTCGGGCCCAATGGGTCCCTTCCTTGGGGTGGTACGTCCCCTATTATGCAACCGTCCAGTGGGAAGGGGGCATGAGCCTCTTTCTAATTGGCTGGGTCCCCTCATCTTCAAGATGGAGGGGGCTGAGAAGTGTGCTTCACCTCGCCTCTTCCACTGTGGGGTGGGGTTGGCAAAGGTGGGACTACCTCTCCTCCCAACTCGTTTTCCCGCCGATTCTCCTGCCCAAAGTGGGGGTCAGAACCGGTGGGAGCCAGTTGCTGGGGGAAGCAAAAGGCAGGGACAGCTTACAAAGGCGGCAGGCCTTTGAAGCTTCCACTTCGTGGACCCAGCCCATCCTGGAGGAGGAGGCATGACACCTCTGCCCAGGATAGGCTTTGTTTCTGGACCCAGAGGGTGGAGGCTCTCTACCCAGGGGTCCAGAAACCTGTCTGGTGGTGGCAAATGGCAGGTAGTCTTTCAGGAACCACACCAGGGCTGGTCGTTTTTTATGGGGTATCCCTAAGAGTGCCTTTTACATTAAATCCCACACTGGCATAAGTGTGGGTTTAATGTGCTGAGAAGTTTGCTACCAAACTTCCCAGTTTTCAGTAAAGCCATTATGGAGTTGTGGAGTTCGTAATGACCAACTACCACACCCTATACTCTTTAATGGCTTTACTGCACTTACGATTTCTAAGAAGGGACAAACACTGTAGGGGTACAGTGCTCATGCACAAGTACCCTCACCTGTGGCCTATCGCACCCTGCCAGAGGGGTGGCTTACCTAGGTCACAGGCAGTGGATTGCAGGCATGGAAGGCACACTGGGATGTCGACTCTTCAATTTTCTCTGCACCAAAACAGGCAGCCTGCAATAGCAGTGTGGGGGAGTTAAGGTACAGGGCCTCAAAGGGTGGCACAACAGGTGCTGAAGCCCTTAGAGGCCTTCCCAGGTCACAGTGCCTTTGGTACCCATGGTACCTTTTACAAAGGGCTTACTGTGGTCAAAAATGTGCCAATTGTGGGTACAAAGGTACAGTTTTGGAAAGAACACAGGCCCTGGGAACCTGATTGGCAGGGACCCAGGGCACATCAAGTCAAGTGGCATCAGATGTCAGGCAAAAAACCATTCAAAAAGGTACACTTTTCTACAGACTGGTCCTCTTTTGTCTCTGCAGCCGTGGGGGCTCCGCTGGCCTGGGCGGCTCCGTTATCCCGGTTTTGACGTTTGCCTCTTCGCCCAGTCTACTCTGGGTCTAATTGATGGTGTAGACGGGACCACCGGTCGTACCAGCGCTGCGCCACCCAATCCCAGCAATCTATTGGTTTGGTGAAGAAATAACTAGTGTTGTTGGCCATGACTTTCAGTTTAGCAGGAAATAATAGCGAGAATCTTAAGCCGACTTATCAAAGCTTCCTCTTCACTCCCAGGAAGAAGGTCCTACATCACTGCACTGCCATTGTGTAATCCGGGAAGAGATATTTTTGTGTGTTTTCATATAGGAGTGGGCCGACTGATCGAGTCGCTCAGAGTATGGTTTCCTTGTCTCTATATTTCATCAGTCTGGCCACTTCCGGCCGTGGGGGGGCACTCACTAGAGGCTTGCGGGCTGGGACTAGGTGGGCACATTCAACCAAAAAGTATGGTGACAGCTGAGCAGGTGCCACCGTTCACGTCAACCAGGCCTCTAAGAACTGCACTGGATCAGAGCCCTCTGCTCCTTCGGGGAAGGCTTCTGTGCGGATATTATTACGGACTGACTGCCCTTCAGAGTCCTCCATCCTGCTTTCAAGTTTCTGGACCTTAGCAGTGAGAGATCGGGCTTTGTCTTCCAGTACTGAGAGTCTGGGTCAGAGATCAGTTATGGCATTCTCCACATGGTCGACTCTGCCACAAAGTTTCCTCTGGTCCTCCCTTAATAATCCTACTTCAATTGTCACTGCATCATCCCTGCCCCGCAGCTCTTGTCTAGTGCCTGCAATTGCTTCCAATATATTATCCAACTTTGCATCTTTGTGGGTTGCAGGAGGCTTGGTTTGTAGTCTCTGTATCTGGGCAGTCTGGGGTTGGCAGCCACACTCGGACACAGACACCCAGGCAGGAAGCAGCCAGTCCCTGTGGTCCTATCGACCCCCTTGGATGCGCCAGACCCCTGGCCTCCCCAGCGAGTCCAGAAGGCATTGTGGCATGCGCAGTCCAGATGGAGTTCCCTCTGTCTATAAGGAGACCAGGGCAACCCTCAGTCTCTTCAAGCACCCCTAAGTAGGCTATTGCACACCCAACAGCCGTGCCATTCACTATTTTTGGTGGGCGAGAACTTCAGACTGCGGTGCGGTGGTGACTGCCCTAGGCCATGTTTGGGCCCGCTTCACCCCTCACACCCCCCTGACAGAGTGGGGGGCCTAAGCAGTCCAGTCTCCATCACACATCGTCACTGTGGGACTGCAAGGAGCAGACTGGGGCCGCCTCTCAGAAGAGCTGTTGACAGTGTCAATAGTTCAGAGACCCCTCCTCCCACAACATGTTCTATTTTATGGACGGGAAGCGTGAGCTCTTTCAATGTGGGTTAGTGCCATCCAGGCTCCCCACAAATGGGGCGGTGGGATCACTGCAGGGCCAATGAGTGAAATAGCACATCCAGTTGGTCTTCTGCACAGTGAATCCTACTGCAGTCCTCTCAGGACTGCTAGCAGCAGGTCTTCCTCGCGGTGCGCCGCTGGGGCCTGCTGTGGCAGTTAATACCAGACAGGAGCGTGAGGTAGTTTTATCGGAAGAAGGGGTGACAGGTCCCGATCCCTTACTGGCCGGTATTGAGCAAAGATTCTCCTCTGCGGTGCTTGCCCTTGACAGGGGGAAACCCCTAACCCCCTAATTTAGGTAAGGTTCAAACAAAAATGTCAGGGCAAGATTCGTTTCCTATATTTTTTATGGAAAAATTCCAATCACACTTTGGTTCGTTTTGTAGAATATTTATAATTGTGTTCTATCCTTGATGGTGAATGAGAAAGGAAAGAAACAGCCAACACGTGTTTCACCCCTTTACACGGCCATCCGGCCTGGGGCTTCTTCAGGGCTGTACATACATTCATAAATTGCATAAAAAAAGGGGGGGGGGGGTGTTTATTGTGTGTATCCCCAAAAGAGAGGAAGGGATAATGTCAAAAATATTAGATAATTGTGAAAGAGACAAACAAGAAAAAAATATAATAAGTATATTAGTTTAGGAGTGACAGAGTGAGATGCGGGACGACATTGGGGAGGAGGTGGGAAAAGAGCACAACGTGAGAGTTGGTTCGGAAAGCACGGGAAGTTATAGAGAGTAATCCATTATAAGAGGGGAAAAGGACATAAAAGATCAAATGGGAACAGGTGAATGTAGAGATAGAAGGACAATAGAGACAGAATAGGATGACACCCGGGAAAAAAACCAGAGACATGAAGGGTCAAGGGGGAATAAAAGTAACGGTGGAAGAAGAAAAAGAAAAGAAAAAGACCAATAAAAGTAGGTGAAAGAAAAAGGAAGGGGGGAGGGGGTTAAGGAAGCATGTAAATGACAGAGAAAAGCAAATATATCATGTGGTTATATATCCAAGCAAAACATATGTAAGCCAGTAATGGAAGAAACAGATCAAAAGGATAATTCATATACATTCAAAGACCAAAAACAAAATCATACAATAAAGAGGCACGGCATATTCAAATGTAAGTTGTGGGAGAAAGCAGCGATCATGACGAGAAAGGTCAAAGGGTTTAGTTATATCAGGGTGACACGTACATAATAATTTTAGAAAATATAGGGATGTCATGAAACAGGTCCCCAATTTCGGGTTGTGACAGTAGTGGCGGTATATATTGGCAACATTTAATATTGTAGCGGACATCATACAAATAGATAAATAGATAAACATAAATTCAGATTTTTACAAATAATTTATGGGCATTTTGAAAGAAAAAGACAAAAGAACATGGAAGCAGCGGGGAGAAATATCGGGCGTGAAACAACAGTAGAAAGATGTATTAGGATTTGCATAAAATATCGGACGCGAGAGGTTGCAATCGGAAGCATAAGAGGATTTGTAATAATATGGCATTTAGCAGATAGTTATGTCAGTACCACAAGTATGATAACGAAAATCAAAAAAGATTTCATAAATAAAATCAAACCAGGAGAGCGAAATGTCGCAAAAGGCATGACAAAAAACCAGAAATGAAAAATCAAATAGAAAGTGGGCAGTAATATATTTACAAGTGTTGTTTTCGTGATGTCGGGTCCGATCAGAAGCAGGGTATGCACCGAGATAAAATAAGGCAAGATTCATTTAGACAAGGAAAGGCAAGGTGAAGTATGTGTACAGTGAAGAGAAAGCTCCGCTATGGAGCGTGCATAATAAAAAATGAATGCACAATGCTAATGTCGCGAGATTAATGTAGCATCCGTGATCTATGTAAAGTCATGCGAGATAACGTTAAGATTCGTAATATAATGCGGTGTTTATAAACAGAAATCAAGAGCAACCGACGTCGCAACCGAATCCAATCAAGGTCTCTGTGTTGGCCTTACCTCAAGGAAGACAACATTCTCTGCACTCCCTTTTTGGAATGGGTGCAGACAATGATTGTTAACAGCATGAGTTCACTTAGCCCTACATGGACGATAATTGGCTTTAGGACTTGCAAGACGCTAGTGTACTAGATATCTCCTCAAACAGAAATTTCTCTTCTCCAGCCACGGAAGAATCGGCCTCCTAAACCATGGTTATGCATAGGGGGGTGAAGTGCTTGCCCTCCATCTCCCCTCCATGGCGGTGAAAACAAATGCACCAACCCAAGTCTTGCAGCCTGACCAAACTGCTTCTGAGCCTCTTCTCCCATTCAATGAGTCCTTGACAGACACTCTCCTAGAGGCTCATGGTAAGCCCTACACCAGCCTTCCAGTGAACCATCAAATGGCCAGGTGCCAACACCCTGCTCCAGGCGACCCGGCCTTTTTGTCCCAGCACCCCTCACTGGACTTCAGTCACAATTGTTGGCACATGGAAAAGTGAATATTCATAGTCTTGGCACCAATGTCAATAAGGTCACTGAACATCAACAGTTGCTTTGCTAAGTCTTTGCTCCAAACGGAGCAGACATTTATACTATTCATAGATTTATTAATAGACTTATGAAGCCAAGACGGAAGAGATCTGATCAAAACTGCAGAAAACATAAGGTCATACCTTCCTGTGATGGCATTGGCTTGTTTAAAATAGAAAGCCACCGGATTGGTATTGTCATATCAATAAGCATTTTTGTATAGGTGTCCACTATTCACTTGCAGCCTAAGGGACGATATTTATGCACTGCTATTGCAGGTTTTTGCACTATGGTCACACAATGATTACTTTATACAATAGAACAGTGTACCCCTTGCTCCTGTATGGATATATTTCTTGATAGTACAATATCAACCTTGAGTTCTTGTTTACTCAATATTCTTCTAAGACTGTAAGAATTCCTGTGTGATTATTCACAAGCTGCATTAGTTATCATAAGAGACATCATCTCAATGTGGTCCTCAGAAACAGTACAAGTACAACGTTTTGTGCCTTCTCAGGCGGATAGGTGTAATTGCATGGATAAACCAGCTGGGCTCTCACACAGAGCATCCCCTTGCATAAAATAGACAGTTCGCCTTTATCAAACACTGCTACAACGACTTCTCCACCTCCCATGACGGCAAATTTGTTAGGTGTTAATTTTCATCTGAAGAGACTTGGTTGGAATTGGATTTATTGAAAATACCATGGTACCTCATTTCATAATATTGTGACATTTACTACTATAATCCTGAGTATGTTGTTCATTAATTTGGTTCCCAATAAAAGCCTCTAATAATATTACGAGTCCTGACTTCTTGTGCGTGTGCTATATCTGGAAAAAGAGCTATGAAAACCCAAGAAAACTACATGTTGTCTCCGACAGTTTTTTTTATTCCTAATACAAGTCATTTTTCGGTAAGTTACTGAGAGTTTCATGGGACATCTGCCAGTTTTCCCTCCTTCAGATAGTAAGTTATTTTCTCTACATCACCTAGTAGCTAAAGGAAAAAAAAACAGGTGTCACCGAAATTATTTGACAATGCAACAGTGTATTATTTTCCATAGTAAAGCCATTTGGCCCGTTGTTGATTTGAGAAGACAAAGTTTTATCATTCAAAGAATTTACCATCTCGACTCCAACAGTGGCCTTCTATCCTTAGTTTATCAATGCAGAGGTGGACCAGAGGCTTGTGGTGCATGACTGGGATGACTGATTGAAGAAGCCCATGATACAGGATGTGTGTGCTGGAGTGTCCCCCCCTCCACTCCTTGTAAGGAACTGCTGGGCAGCTGAGTCGCCTGCTGCATTTTTAGGTCGAGCATCAGCATGCATGCGCTGTCTGTAAGACCTGCTGTAATCACTCCAGGGAGTGAAGTTTGATCTGCTTCTTGCAATTGGTTAAATCCTGCGTCGCTTTTATTTCCTTGCACCTTATTGGTTAGTTCACGGATACATAATTTCCGGTTTTACGCAAGGAGCACTGGCCAATTACATTTCCCTTACACTAGTATGTGTTATGTGTTATTGTGGGACTTCTTGTTTATTTAATTTAATACTAGTGTGTGGCACGGCGCACTTTCACTTTAGTATAGCTGCCGGCCGGACGCTTTTATTTGTTTATGCATAGCGCGCTTTTACTTCAGGTACAGCTGACTGCTTTTGTTTCTTGTTTTAAAACCTGATTATAAGGGAACGTATTTGAAAGAGCAACAGAGCATAATTGTTATCGACGCCACGTGGCCAGGGTGCCCTTTCAAGGGCCATGGTGTGTAAACACAGTCATGTGATATTGGTCTCAGCCGGGTCCCCTCAGTTTTGCACCTGGCACTTTCGAGCTCAGTACATCAGTGAGGCGAGCAGAGATGGCGCTCTATTCTTGGGCACAGAGTACGGTACAATCTGTTTGGCACACAAAATGCCTTTTATAGCCGCACCTTAGGAATGCGTGCTTAGAGTAAGCAGTTTGAAGTAAAAGATGGAATGTGACCAAAGGTTTTGATTTTAACTTAAACCGTTACCGGAGGAGCAAACACTGTTTCGCGGAACGAGTCAAAGTCTGCAGGGAAATTAATTTTACGTCACCCTAGCCCTACCTCTGGCCTAGAGCTGTAGTAATAAAGTCAGGATTGTAATTTGTACAGTTGGCATTTTTTAGTTAATAAGGAGAACTTGTTTTTATGTAGTGCTTTGTATAGTACTTTTGCTGCCTCTAAGCACTGTAACACTTGTTACTATTATCCAATGTAATGGGACTCAGTTAACCGGCCATTTAATTGTTGATAGTCTGAAATGGCCATACTGCAACTCGAAATATTAACCTGCAGGTGTCAGATGCGAGCATTTAACTTGTTGATCCTGCTTGTTACTTGGTGTTTCACCGACACCACCACTGCCCCTCCCGGCACAGTGCTCCTGTTTTTTGTCTATGTGTGTAGTTCTCATTTCAATACGTTTTATTGGTTATCATTAAATACCTCTGCTTATTTATGGCCAAGCTCTGGGTACAAGGGATGTATACAAACTTCTGGCAAGGCGCTAAGAAGGCTTCGCCATATTCCACTCGAAAATGAGCAACACACAAAGGGAAGTTGTTTTGCACAGTACTAACAAACTAAGGATTAAGAAATGGACCCAGGAAATAAATGTTCATTATAACCCGCTTAATTCTGTTTTAAAGGCAGCAGTTGTTACCTCAGTTCACACTGGGCAATTATTAACAGCAGTGAACTAAATGCAAATTACCATATTCTATTAAAAACGCATACGCACCTTATACAGCTGCTAAAATAGTGAACTACTGCGATAATAGACAAGCTGATCGTGCTTTTCCTAAAGTCATCTGCCTGAATTGTTATTTTTATTTTTGGCGTAGTCGGACCTTAATGTCACTGAGGGTAATTTTGCATTGGGATTAGAGAAAATGAGCATGGCGCAGATTTACATAGTATTTTTAACCTTTTGTTCCACATTCAGAGAGTCCATTATGCTGCACTTTGGTGTATGCATGGCAGACTCATTACGTTTTAAGCAAATTGTTGTTTCCCTCTGTAAACTGATAGTTTTTCATGCACAGTACAGTGATAAAACTGATAATGGCACTGGGTCTTCAGTGCGAACAAGGTCAGCTGTGCATCAGAGTCACACTACGAAATTTTTTCACTCCACCAAGGACCACACTATTGGCTTTGTCAGTGCTTGTTATTAATTTAGTATGAGGACACAGTGAATTCCAAAGTTTTCTTTCTTTGGATAGCAACACAACGCCTTTCTCATTTAACATGCATTAATGTCATTAACTGAGGCAAATCCATGCTATAAAACATATCTCATTAGGAGCTTGTCCCACTTCCTCATGGATAAGAAAGAGGGCTCCCAAAGTCAATAAATAAAAAATAAAAAATCTGCCCACGTGCCTTGTTTTCTATTTCTTTATTTTTGTTATAATCGAGGCACCCGCGCTTTAACTTTAAAGCTCAGCTGAAGCATAGGTGCCGCGACTGCTTCAAAAGTAAAGAAATTAAAAAGCAAGCATTTGCAATGCAATAGCTCTTGTGTTGCTAAAAGTTTGAACTATTGGTGTTGCATTATTATTAACAACGCCAACAGCTCAAACTTTCAGTAATGCGAGACCTATTGCATTGCTAATGCTTGTTAGTTTGTGGTAGTGTCTTGGCAGCCACCATACATTTGCTAAATGTGGACATTGAATGGTACATGGCTTCACCTGGGGTCAGTTGAGGCATCCGTCCCTTTTTTGCAGTATTTCTATAGTTGATTTTAAAAACACAGAGGTAAAGGAAAAATTTAGAACAGAGGTTCGGGTCAAAGTATGCAATTTGTGTTACATTATTATCGACATACTGCATGCACACTGCAATATATAAAATAATTCGGGAGGCAGGGTAAACCGTGAGATTCTCTGTCGATATCGGTTACCTCTTCCATGAGTGTCTCTGCCCTACCATGCAGTTATTGAGTATGTTACTTGATTCAGTGTTTGCAGTCTGGTTGGTGCTTGTGCATAGAGTAGGGTGAGAGATTATGGTTAGGGGAAACAGGGGAGGGGGCCTAGCGTGCAGATGCTGTTTTGATAGGCGTGGGTCTCTAGATTCACGTTAACAGTTTTCAGTGTCTTGCTCTGTTTTTATTTAACAATGCCAAATGTCTGTAGAAATCCTTCGATGATAGTTCTGATACAGGGTTGAAGCATAAAAAAAAATCTACCAAATACACATGGAAGGGAATTTCAGCCTTCATCTTTGAGCGTTTATTAGGCAGGGTCTTTAGGAAGATTAAGTGCAGGTCGAGTGTTGCTTCTAGGTGGCAGCAGCAGTGCACAGTGTTGATCAAGCCTCTCTGAACAATGCAGTGTATAAAGTTCTTTAGGCTTATATCTCTTTTTCTATTTCGCAGAGAGAGGTGTCCCAAATTTGAAAAAATACATTACATTCATCTTTGATCTTGTACACGACCTGCTCATGACGGGCAACGTGTGCTAATGCCATTGGCCATTCTTCTTTTGATGGAACAATTGGCTCTCTCCAATGGCGAAGAATACAGTTGTCAGAGTGGCCGCCAACCATCTGTGAGAATGGGAGTTAATGACTAATAGGTCTGTTGAGTCGTGTGACGGTGCTAGGCGCACAAACGGTGTAATTTGATCAGATGGACTTTTGCCAGTTATTCGCGCTATGCTGACAAAGGATATGAGGGACGTCAGAGCCCCGTGCCACATCTCCTGCATAAGGTGTTGGCATTAATTAGCATGGAGTCTCTGTGAAGGCTAGTACCAAGAATGGCGTACTTTGACATACAGTAATTTGAGTCTGAGCTCTCGTACTTCCTTATCGTATTCCTCAATTAATTCAGACCATTCTACCTCTATGTAATCCTTGTTAAGAACAACCTGCCATTTAAGCCTGGTTTGTGTCTCGATAGGTTTGGTGTACAGAGATTTCATCAATAGGCCATACATCCCTGAAACCACTCCCATCTCATTTGTCCAAATGTCTTCACTTATCTTATTATAGAGGAGTGAGGGGGCTTAGCAGACTATTCAGGAAGCTTTGTATCTGATGATATCGCCAAAGGTTGGAGTATGTCAGCCGATATTCCTAAAGATCTTCAAATTCTCCATTCAGTGTCAAGTGGGCATCGTTTGTGTCCCCTTCACTGCCCATTCTCGCCCTAATGGCAGTTTGTTACCTATCTTTAGACAAGTATCTCCCAATAATGGAGCTTAGGCATGGGTGTGTGGATTGTGGGGTTAGGATGCTCAACTCTGGCTCATATGGTGTACCAGCAGTAAGGGCTTAAGACAGTGTGGCATATGCCAGTCAATGGTTACCCCAATGGCTTTTGTGTGATCCCGGGAAGGAAGCTAGCCAGCTGTGATAAGTTGTGGGAAAATAGTATGTGTTCATACCCTGATGATGTGCATTCCCATAATGTTTCTAGTTTTAATCACGGTCTGGCTTCTCCCCATTTACATTGATTTATCTTAGAGTCCATACAGCTCAGTGTCAATTCTGAGTCATATGAGCAGCATGGGTAGGACTTAGTTATACTGTGGTGCTACCATCATTTTGATAATCTGTACCTTACACCACAGCGACACGTTGAGGTGTTTCCATCTCAGGAAATCATGCTTAGCCTGGACTATAAGGGGATTTAAGTGATCAGCCATGACTTCCATACCCCCATTGACCCCGAATTCCAGCTGTTTCAGCTCATTTGACATCCATTTCATGGGGTATCCCTGTATACTAGTACTAGTTGTTTGTCCAGTAATAGGAAGGACTTTACACTTCTCCCAACTGACTTCGTACCCAGAGAACTGCGAGAATGAGAAAATCACAGACATGACTGCCAGAACTGAAGTATTTAATTCTTAAAATAAAAGAGGATATCCTCTGCATACAAGACTGTTTTGATCCATTCTGCAGCTGTTTGTATACCCCGTATCTCTCTCAATAAATGCAAAGCGGCCAACAGGGGGTCTAGCGCTAGCAGGAAGAATAAGAAATGATAGAGGACCCCCCCCTCCCCATCAGTCTAGGTCTCAAAAGATGCCCTCCACTAGTGATCCAGGCTGTCACTGTCTCAAACAGCCAGTGCACCTTGGCAATCAAAATATGTTACAAGCCTTTCCTCTTGGTGGTGCGGAAATGGTAACCCCATTCCCCACATCCGAGCGGGCTAGTAAGCGTGAAGAGTCTGTAGTTAATGTCTTGAGGAGCGACTAGGTACAAAGGCCACTTGCGAATCAAACTAGAGAGGGTGTCACTTTTCTGAGCATTTTGGAGAGAACCTTTGCCAAAACCTTCATATCCACATTGACCAGGCAGATGGGTCAGTAGCTGGTGGATTCAGGGGCATCTTTCCCTGCCTTGGGTATTAAGGATATTATCGCCTTATTTGACATATACATGAGGAACCCTGTCATTTCTGCCTCCTTGTAGGCTGATTGGAGTAGGGGGTCTAGTGGTGTCTCACCAGATCTGAAGAATTCACTGGAGAAGTCACCTTCCCGTAAAGGACTTGCATGCAGGCAGAGCAGAGATGGCCTCTGCAATTTCATCTGCTGTGATCTTTCCTTCATTTGATAATGTCAGGAGCTGTAAATGTCCCAGAAAATCTGCCTCTAGGTTGGTTGTGTCACAACCACCAAGGTGATACAGATTTGCGTAAAATGAGGGGGAACCTCTATTATTTCCATTAAGTGTGTCAATAGGTGTTAGACCTGGCATCCTTGGCGTGATTTTCCCTGACTTTTTGCCTCTACCTCCTGTGTTTTTTGATGCTATGCTGGATTTCGTTTTTGCTGGCTTAGATGCTTTGGGCACTTTGCCACTGCTGATCAGTGTCAAAGTGCAAGTGCTCCCTGTATAAATTCATATTGTGATTGGTTCTCCCTGATTGGCATATTTGTTTACCAGTAGGTCCCTAGTAAAGCGCACTACATGTGCCAGGAATGGTAAATCAAATGCTACTTGTGGGCCTGCAGCACTGATTGTGCCACCCACATGAGTAGCCCCAAAGAGATCTCAGGCCTGCCACCCCAGGGCCTGCGCACAGTTTGCTAACTGCCATTTTTGACCTGGCCAGTGTACCCACTTGCCAGGCCTTACCCTTCTCTTCTCTTACATATAGGACACCCCTATGGTAGGCCCAAGGTACCCCCCTGGGCAGGGTGCAGTGTTTGTAAAAGGTAGGACATGTACTGGTGTGTGTACCATGTCCTGATAGTGAAATACTGCCAATTTCGTTTTTCACTATTGAAAGGCTATCTTGCCCATAGGACAGAATGGGGAATGCTGTGTAACATTTACCTGCATATCTTCCCATAGGAGTGAGATTGAAAATTGGAGTCTGGTATCCCTGAACTCAGAATTTAATAACGCATCTTTTAGTGAGGATGGTTTTTAAATTCGGTGTTTGAAAATAGCACTTTTAGAAAGTGGCTATTTTCTTGTTCAACCTTTCTGTGTGCCTCTGCCTGTTTGTGGATTGACTGTCTGGCTTGAGAGTGACAGGGGCTGGGGTGGCTCCAGGAGTCTGGGTGAGTCAGCCTGAGCGGAATAGGCCAATCTGCATTTGGAGTGGTGGGAGGAGTAGTATCTGTCCCTGGCTAGGGCTGTGACTGCCTTCCACAAAAGACTGGCTCCACCTCCTGCGGTGCGTCTGAAGACCCTGGCCCACCTTCACAAAGGAAGAAGTTGTGCACTGGCAGAATGCACCCAGAACTATTTTGGACTGGGTCCAGGACCCCTTACACCTAAAGAACAGAGACTTTTGGGGTATAAATGTAAGAGCTGAAACCCCTGTAAATTAGACTACTTCGTGATCAAGAGGAATCTCTGCCAAAGAAGATCAGTTGAAGAGACTGAGGCGAAGAACTGCCCTTGCTGTGTGTCTGGGGCTGGCCTGCAGTTTGCTGTTTCTACTAAGGAGAGGACAAGGGACTTTGCTGTGTGCTGTGTCCCCCCCCTGCTTGCAAGAAGGACTTTGCTGTGTGCTGTGTCCTGAAAGAAGAACAAGACTACAAGGGCCTGAGGAGAGCTGGCCTCCTGTTGCTGAAAAACAGGGATATAAAAAGTTTCCAAAGATTGTGAGGCTCGCACTTTCTGAACAGTGCTTCGCTTTTTATACTGCCTCTAAAAATAGCTGTGTATTCCACGACACCGCTGGTGCCCTTCGTGAGACACGCATTGCCTGCACGTCATTTGCTCCCAGGATCATCGTTTCCACGCTGTGTGCAAGTCGGCGCACAGCCGAAGACCTGCAGGGATTCTATCTGGCCCCAGAGTGCTGCGTGCCGATCACCGCCGCCGGCCCGAGCCGCGACCGGAGAAGTGCATCCCTTTTAAAAGTCCCTGTCACGCTGACGTGTGTCTGTGCCTGGGCGCGGGCTAGAACCTCCCTGAGGCCCGCATTTCTGAGCAGCGCTTCGCTTCCTGACCCACCTCACACCGCTGTGTGATCGTGCCCTGCGGGTGACTAAGGAGGACGCGCTGCAGCAGGATCCGCCGCGGGCCGTTGCCCAGCAACCCAGGACTCTTGAACGTGGAAGAAGCCGGCGCTCGTTGCGCTCCGCCCAGCCGGCCAAAGACAGCGGAAGAGTACGAGGAACTCTCCTTGGGACCGGAATCCTGCACCAGAGAACGAGCAACCCCCCAGGTAACGCGTGGGCTGAAGTCCCCATCCGCTGCGTGTGTTGCTGCCTGGGGCGGGTTGCGGGGTCGGCAGAGAATTGCTTCAATACCAGGGGCCCGTTTTAAACATTCTTTTTGGTCCCAAGGGTACCCGGGGGCAAGTTTCATAGAGGCTGACAACGGAGGAAGCCTCGTGTGGGCAAAGCGGCGTTTAAGCACCAGAGAAGCACCGCGCACCGGCACCGAGTAATTTGTGCTGACAACCGGACAGTGCAGGCGCTTAAGAGATCAGCGCTAGTGATATTTCACTTGATGGTTAAGAGAGATACAGTCTCAGCACACGTGTTCCTTTTAACCCTGAGACCTACCTGTTAATCCCACGATATTTGCCTAAAGAAGTACAGAACCTACAGGAGAACATTTAAAAGAACAGAGTAATTGTGTATGTTAGAATTTTTGTCGTTTTGGTCTTGCCTAATTTAGAAAAAGATAACTTTATTTTTATAACAACCTGTGTGGTGTCCATTTGTGGTGTTTCACTGTGTTACTGTGGGTGCTGGTGCAAATAATTTACACATTGTCTTGGGGATAAGCCTGTCTGCTCGTGCCAAGCTACCAAGGGGGTGAGCAGGGGTTATCTACAGTGTGTTTCCCCCTTATCCTGACTAGAAGCAAGGGTCCCTATTTGGTCAAAGGTACCTACCTCTGCCAACTAGAGACCCCCATTTCTAACAATAGGTTTCCCATCTGGCTTCTGATTATTGCTATAGTTGTCTGAACCTCTATGTTTCAGCTGTGCTGGCAAGAGTCTTCAGACTTTTTCACCTCTCTCGTAATGTCACTGTAGTTTTAAGAGAGCCTTTTCTGTTGTATGTGTGTACAATGCATTAAGTGAGTTTTGTTACTTCTACTTTGTTCTCAAGGGTCTGGGTAGGTGTTTTATTGTACCGCAGGGCTAATGGATGATGTATTATTTGGAAGTCTAGTATCAGTTGTACTGGAGACTGGTCCAATACCCCTCTCCTTCGAATTTTGCAGCTCGTAAGTCTAGAAATATATTACCCTGTAAGAGGAAGTAATCTATTCTGGAAGTTGTGCTGTGTGTGATATGAAGGTTTAGTCTCTGTGGGGTGGATGAGTGCCACAGATTGATCAAGTTGTGATCCATCATGAAGTCCTATAGGACTGCCCTATTATTCCCCGTTAGCCCTATCTACTAGACAAGTTTTGTCCAACCGAGAGTCTACTGTCAAATTCCATTCCGTGCCTAAAATAGTCTGCACTAATCCAAAGTCATAGCATAGTCTAGATATTCATGCCAGGAATTCCCGTCGACTGTGATAAGGGTCATAAATCGATCTTAACAAGAGTGTCTTATTTGCTAATATCAGTTTTGTAAACGCATACCTTCACTCCCAATCCATCGATGGTGTTGGTATTTTGTGAGGCCAGAAGCGATTAATATTGCCACTCCACATTTTTTGGAGCATGACGGTGTGTCGTGCATTCTGCTCATTGGTTCATCTACTGCTGTTGATTACTGAACCCACCTAGTCTCACTTCAATTCAGAAGCTCCCATTTCTGAGTGATGTGTTTTCTGGATCAGTTCTACATCCGACACCTGTGTCTACAGATAGTCTTGTTTGAATATTTTTTTTTGTTTAAAAAAAAAAAAAAAGGCATAAACATGGTAAGAGGTGACATTTCAGAATCAGGTACAGTGACGAGTATATATCAACATCACATGAGACATTTGTCGAGGCAGCATAAATGCACACTGTATGGCACAGTTAGTGGTGTCTCATACCACAATGAGCATGTTTAGAGTCACTCCGAAGGGTTGTAGGCATGGGCTTCTCAGTGTGTGGAAGTCGCTACTAGGCGTTTGTGAAGTTCCCACTGCAGGGCCTATGAATGTGGCGTGGGTGTGAATTTGTTGTTAAATCAGCAGGAGGGGACATCAGGGAACAGAAAGAAGGGGGGGCAAAAACTAAGGATCAACCCTGCCCATCTTGGGTCTCCCCGGACTACCACGTCTCCCCCACTCCCCCCAAAATATGCAACAGTGTGCGCATTGCCCACTGGCGAGGCCAGCAATTCTTGGACTGTGTGAGGGGCTAGCAGGTTCTTATCGACTTGAGTTTGTGTTTGAATGAAGCTAGGTTAGGACTCGGCATCTGCCTCTCCTGTTCTCACTGTATTAGCGGAATGACCCGAGTCTGGGTGTTGCTCGAGCTGAAAATCATGTAATATAGTGTCCCAGTTAGCAGAAATAGGGATCTTACGCAATCCTAAGGTGTCTTCTTTGTGTAGCGCAGTACTCTCAGACTGGGCCCATACTTCGATCAACTGTCTCCAGGCTATTAGAGGAGGAAGATCAAGTGACTTGCAGCACCTGATGATCAAGCGTTTGGCCGCCAGTAGCCCCAAGTCAAGAAAGCAGGAAGGGACCATATGTCTATTGCCCTTACGAAAAAGACCCAAGATGCGTGTCTCCCAAGCATAGGGCACTATTCGTCGCATGCAAGTGGTCAGTTGGGTCATTACGTATTGCCAGTAGGTTGTAAGAAGTGGGCATGTCCAAACATATGAAGTAGGTCAGCGTCTAGGAGGTGACACCTGGGCAACGGACATTGGCACGACTAAAGTTTCTGTTTATCTTAGCAGGGGTGAGGTAGGCTTGCTTAATTATGCAGTTTTGGATGAGGCAGATGATCGCATTCTGAGGAACGTGGACTGGGCTCTCTAATATGGTGACCCACTCTGTCTGTGCTTGGGCGGGCCAATGTCGCCTCAAAGATGTGAGTGGCGCTGCCATGTGCTGGCGCAAGGAAGCAGCGAACCTTCACGGGAAGTGCCTATACGTCCCCATAACATGCAGATATTAGACGGTAAGATGTGTTGGGGGTTCCCTAGACATGTCTTCCCACCTGTTACCTAACGCTGCAAATATCGAAGCATGCAGAAGGAAGTGGCCCAGTGGTATTCCCTCCTCTTCCACTAATGTGTCATAAGGCGCCAGTGCACCGTCCTGGTAGAATTCCACAGGGTGTGTAGGCCAGCCTCCAGCCAAGTGGAGAGCTTTGTAGGCGAGGTAGTTGTACCACCTCTAGGCGTGCCCAGCAGGGGCAGCGCTGGCACATATGGGATTGTGGAGAGAGTGATGTACAGGCTATGTCAATAGCACTTATATGCAACCTCTAATAATAACGCCTCCAATGGCCGTCGGCTGGTGCAAGGGTGAAAAAGTTGGAGTATCGTCGAGAAGGTCCAGGCTGGTGACAGCGTGGCAGTTTGAGCGCTGCAACCCAGCTACCCATCCGGCCACCGACTGGAGCTGAAATGCAAGGTAGCATTGTGTCAAATTTGGTACAGCAAGCCCGTCTTGATCTGTTGGTAGATACACTTTAGAGAGTACCACCCTACAGCGAGATTTGTTCCAAATAAATTCACTCATAGTACCCTCAAGTGAGCAGAAGAAGGGAGGGAGAATATATAGGGGCAGGTTAGTTAAAAAAAAAAAAAAATGGAGTAGGCGGGGTAGGACCACCGTTTTGAGTAAAGTTATGCGGCCCATGACAGACAGTGGGAGCATGCGCAAGAACGACATCTGGTATCTGATGACGATTGTCGCTCTCATGAGATTACCCACAATCAGGACCGTGGGCTGATGGTACACCCTGACAACTAGATATCAAAACGAGTCAGGTTGCCACACCACTAGAAGACCATTAAGGACAAAGGTGGGGTCAGGGTATGATGGGGTAAACGGAAACACTGCCAGCATGAAGTCGACGCCGTTCTCGGTGAATGACCAAAGAGCTTTCGAATGAAGTGGAGTTTCTCCCCCTCGGAGGGGCTATAACGCACATGTCTCACTCAGAAATGAGGAAAGGCTATTACTCTCACTGTGCTCTTGTTCTAAAGAAGGGAAGTGAGTGTCGCTGTTAATTGGGGGTATGCGACCTGAACCCGTTCCTTCCTGACCTGATGTTAGTATCCTAACGTTGGCCCAAGTACTAGGAGTAATTCAGACCAACAAATGCATGGTGCATACTTTCATGTTTCTGTCATAAAAGCCCAAATCCATTCCTTCAGTTGACTAAGCTAAAACAGCTCTTCTGCCTGAATGCAACCAGTCTTTATAAATATCATTGTTGCAGGTGTGGCCCTTTGATGGCTGCAAAACGTTCACATCTACCTGGATCAATTTTAGCTTAGGTACTACACAATCATGGTTGCAATTAACATTGTCATTCTCAAATGAACCATTTAAAGTCATTCTTAACATTTAAGATCTCCCATCTTGACCCTCTCCCACCCCAATCAAATAACGTGAGTTGCCTCTATGGAAAACTGTTCATGAGATTCCTGCAGTTTTAAATGACTGCACTGAGAGCACCATCTGGACAACTAGTTCAAGGCCAAGACTAACCCACTTAACCCGCCCTTGTTTCATCCTTAAGGTGTGGGGCTTTTGGCCCGATTCTGTGATGAGGCAGACACGGACACCAGAGAACAAATTACAGGCATCCTTTGGAGACCTATTGTAGGAAGCTGGCTCTCTATATACTATACCAAAAAGAGGTATAGTATGCAGAGAGCCCAGTGAATGCCCAGAGGCTTTACAGAGGCTAAAGTAGATAATACTTATGTGGTAGTGTGGGCGAGGAATTAGGCTGATCAGAGAGTAGTGTTAAGCATTTGTTGTACACCCAGTGGCAATAAATTAGACACACTCAATGAATAAACCCAAGACCAATTTATAAAAATAATACTATTTATTTTGTAGAACCACAAAACGTCATCTTGGGTAAAGGTGTTTTGCAATAGAAATACTTTTCAATATAAGTGGACACTTAGTGCAATTTTTGGACTTCGCAATGCTAACCTATGGGAGGAAGAAAACATTCAGCATACATATACGTAACATCGTCTTACAAGACCAGCCTTCAGGAGTTAAGATCAGTATTGGGCAAGGTTCAGTTCAGCACCAACAGTTCACCACCAGCAGCTCAGGTGCGGCCTGGTGCAGGGTGCAAGTTCGAGGTCGGGTGCCCAATACAAATCAATGGGACTGGGTAAATTGGACAGAGGCTGCTTACAGCTAAGTAGCAGCGGCTTGGGGGACCAGTTTCTGGGGGTTGAGGCAAACACTGGACAGGACCCAAGGCAGCACCAACAGCACAGTACCAGCAGCACAGGGGCGGCCAGGTGCAAGGTGCCAACACAGAGTCAGGTGCCAAATGAAAAGCAATGGAGAAAGTCCAAATTGGAAAAGGGCTGCAGGCTCAGGTCAGGAGGCTGGTCGAAAGAAACCAACAGCATAGAAGTAAGTTGCAATGCTCGGTGACGTAGAGACACCTTTGTTCTTCTTCACCTAGGCCCAGGGTGGACGGGTGCCTTTTGGCATCAGAAACGGCTTACCGGAGCAGGTCGCGGTTAGGGAATTTCCGGGCAGAGGCTGCAGGTGACATCGAGGGGTCTGGGAGAGGTCACCTCACAGTGGACTCTGGAGTACCTTGCTGGAACTAGTGGGCCACTTGGACTCGGGCCAGAGGCCTCGGGTGCAGAGGTGGAATTGGGGCAGGCTTTGCGGTTCTTCAGTTCACAGAGTCTTTACTTTGAAGATGGTTGCTTTGGGAACAGGTCAGCTCTTCTCGGGAGATCTTGATCTTTATCGAAGGGAAGCAGTCCTCCCAAGGTTCTGGATGTTATTGAGCTGCACGATGAGTCGTCTTTTAGTCCAGGATCGTCGAGGGCTGCTGATAGGCCGGTAGGGATAGGGCCTAGTCAGTAGTTCTCTGCAGTCTTCTCTGCTGGTGCAACTCTGGGGTGTCTGACTCTTCTTAGGTCGCCAAGACCTGAAGTTCAGGGTCTGGGATGCCATCTAAGTACTAGATTTAGGGTGTTACAAGGAAGTGACAGGTAGTGGCAAATGGACCCCTTACCTCGGATGTCTACACGCTGTATTATGCCCACCACCTGTGGGAGGGGGACACAGACCTAGCCCTGATTGGATAAGTCCCACCATCTTCAAGATGGTGGGCACTGAAACGTATACTTCACCTCGCCTCCAGCACCTGAGGGGCAGAATTGGTAAAAGGGGGCACACCTTCTACTCTATCTGAGTTTTCCCGCCTGTTCTCCCGCCAAAAGGGGTTGAGGATAGGAAGGAGGACCAGCTCCTAACAGGAGAGGCTGGTGTTGCGCTACAAAGGCAACAGTGTCTTGAAGCTCCCTGCCACAGATGGCTTTTCCTGACCAGGGAAGAGGTGTGAACACCTCCACCCAGGAAAGGCATTGTTCTCTACCTCTGAGCATGCAGGCACTCACCCTATGAGATTAGGACACTGTATGGTGGCAGCAGGCTAGCTTAGGCCAGTCGCTGACCACACCAAGGGTTGGTAGGTTTCAGGAGACCCCTCTAAGGTGTCCTGTGTGTGCAATTTTTAATACATCTGACACTGGAATCAGTACAGGTTTATTATGACGAGTTGTTTGGTACCAAACATCCCATACTTCAATGAAGCCATCATGGAGCTGGGGAACTCGTAATGAAGAAGTGACACAAGCTGAACGCGGTGTCGTGGGCAAGGTACGAACCCGTTCTGAACAATATAGACCAGAGATGGGACGAAGGGTGCCACCGGTCCGCTAGGATTCTGGCCAAGATTTTATAGTCGGTATTGAGTAATGGCAATGGTTGATAGGAACCCAAGGCAGTGGGGTCTTGGTCATGTTTAGGTACGGAGATCAGCAGGGCCTCCAGTAATGATGCAGGGAGGCTATGAGGCTGACAGGGACACTTCGTAGAGGTCAAGCAGCTGAGGAGCCAAGGCAGGGGCATAGGCTTTGTAGTATTCAGCTGGTAGGCCATCCGGCCCCAGAGATTTGCCTGTTGCTAGGCGTCACGAATTTCAGTGAGTGCTATGGGCTCATATAGCTCTGCACGCTGCTCAGGCGTGATGGTAGGCAAGGCGGAGTGTGGAGAAGAAGGCCTCAAGGTGATCTGGACAGATGTCTGTGACTAATTTGTAGAGTAAGGTGTAGTGCTGCGTCAGTTCTGTCAGTATTTCGTGCAGAGTGTGTAGAAGATGCCCAGCGAAAGATCGTAGAGAAAAAATAAGGTGACTGGGCTGATCCCAACGTATCAGCCATGCCAGAAGCCACCCGGCGCGGTCCGCTGTTGCATGGATACGGGATGTGTGCGGTATAGTTTAGACATCTGAGCCGTTCCAGCAGTGAGACATGTTCACACCGCGCCTCAGCCGGTATAAAAACATTGGGTCAATCACCGAGCATGTTTTGAGTCTCAGGAGCATGCGTTCGACATGTGTTATGCCACCATCTAATTGCTTGCAAAGATTCCAGTTCAGCCTTAAACAGTGCCCTCTGATGGCTACTTTAAAGGCATCCCACTCAGTCAACCTATGAGTGGCAGTGTTGTTGTTAAACTTGGAATAGTCTGCTGTGGCGCTGCCTAGAGATGCAAGTAAGGGTGGGTCTTTTAATGCCGTGGTTGGTAGGCACCAGGTGGGTATGGCTGGTATGCTATTGTCCTAGGCAAATTGCAGAAATTGAGGGTTGTGGTCTGAATGTGTGCACTCTAGATAATCTGTTAGCTGGATGGTTGGGAGGAGGGTGACTGACCCCACGATTCTGTCAAGTCCAACATGGGGTGAGGAGTAAAAGGAGTTCGCGTGCGTGTTAGGGTTGAAGGTCCGCCATATATCTACAAGATGCCAGTGCAGGAGCAAGTCGTTTAATGCCTGGTCGTTAGATGTGGCTAACATGCATGATAGGGGAGAGAAGGAGCGATCCAGGTTTGTGTCTAGAATAGAGTTAAAGTCCCCTCATAGAAGCCACAGGATCCCTATCCAACAGGACAGTGTGTTAGATATTGCATGCAGGAACAAGGTCTGATTTGTGTTAGGAGCATTTATTGACCCCAGCAAGAGGTGGAAGCCATCTAGTCATCAGTGTATGAACACATACCGGCCATCGGTGTCAATCTTGACTGACTGCTACAAAAGGGACCCCTGGCTTCACCTAGACCAATACACCCCTGGAATAGGAGGAGCAATCTGTGGCAAATACTTGCCCCCACCACCGTCACTGGAGTTTGCGGGCCTCAACGTGTGTCAAGTGCAACTCCTGCAGGAGTGCAGTGTGAGTGTATCGGCGTTTCAGATTGGAATATATGGCATAGCGGCGTGAGGGCGTGTGCATGCCCCTCACATTCCAGTTGATAATGTTAGTGTGGGTCATGCAGGAACTGAGCCAGGGCCCAGCCTGTGGCTAACCCGCGTGACGCAGGGGTCCAGGTGGGGGGCAATGGTGTCGATTGGGGGTGGGGGGAGTGAGGCGACAAGGGGCACCGGGCCGACCCGGGCAATCGGTCATAACTGAGGAAGGAAAGGAAGACTGAACATGCAACGTTATCGGGCCAGTGGGCACTTCTCACAGGGATCCAACATCTATCCAGTCTCCACTGTGCACGCAGTCGGCCAAGTTTGGGGCAGGCACCAGGGAGGGAAGCCGTGAAGAGCCAGTGCCTGCTCAGTCCGGGAACGCCGCTGAGGAGCGTGGCGGCAGAACAACCCGCACCCAGCAAAGCAGGAAGGTTCCAGCAAAGCCACGCGGGTCCCCGCCAGAGCTATGGAAGCCGCACCTGCTCCTGGGGCCACCCTGCCCCCACTCCTGGCACAACCAACTCCAGGCCCTGGTGCCACGTAGCCGCCACAGAAACATAGGTATCTTTGTAGAGGAAATGCAGGGAGGAAAGGATGCCGGCGGTGTAGCAGCGCTGTAGGTCCCACGTCCCTTCCGGGAGGACTTGTCACTTGGGGCGAGCGGAGAGCACTGCAGGCGTCCCCGGTCTCGGTCACAGAAAAGGGCAGGGGTATAGCTCGTGGTGCCTTCTACTCAGCACCTCGGCTCCGGCCAGCAGCCTCCCCCGCAGTCAGGCAGGGAGCCAGTTAGGGCCCGGGTGGCGCCTCATCCATCCAGCCTTGGTGCCCGTCCCCAGTCAGTCACCTCATGGCAGCAGGCCTTAATGAGGGACTCAGCAATATTTCACTCGCTGCCATCAAACAGCTCGGCAGAAACAGTGGCAGCTGCAGGGTGGCTCCGGTGTCAAAGCAGGGGGCACAGGTGCTTCGGATGTGCGAAGGTAGCCAGGATTAATGCCAGATAAGGGGCAGCAGTGTGGAGCTTCCCTAGGATGTGTCCGTCATCATGCCCTGCCCCGTGTCTACAGATAGTGCAAGACGTTTTGTCCTCTTCAGGTAGCGGGAGAGCCCAGTCACATAAAATATTACCATTGAAATGGTTTGTCTCATACGTTAATAGATCCAGTCATCTGTAGTCCAAGTCCAGTGTTCACTAGACACAGGTTGGTATAGAATGAGTGCCTTTTGTTCATGAGGTAGGGTTTTGTTCGTTATAATGATTAATGGGTCCAAAGATCACTTCTTCATCGCCTACGGGGGTTGATTCTAGTATCTTCTAAAACCAGACCCCATTTGTTAAGGGTATGAAAAAAGCTGTGAAGGGGAGTGGCACATTGGTGGTTATCTGTGCATGTAATGATGGCCTAATATTTTCCTCAGTCCATGTAGTACCGCCCAACACACCAAGAAGTCCTGTTGCCACTTCCTGACAGGCTCTGGGCCAGTGGGGAACCTAAGCCTCAGCTGATTCCAGCATGTCTCCGGATCTATGGTGTCTCCCCTTTTCTGCCTGTTGCACCAGTCTTCTCAGTGGTGCTGTGCGAGGGAGCAAGGCAAGTCCATATGCAGCAGATGTCAGCCTGCCAGTGCAGTAGGGTGCCCACATTGGGAGGCAGCTCACTCTGTCCCTTCTTATCCAGAGGACTGAGTCAACAGCAAATGCGAACCATGCCCCCCACGTCGCCCCTCTCCTTTTCCCAGCACCGTATATTTCCTACAGCATTTCCTACCCGCTTGCAGCACAGGGATTGTCACATAGAACAAGATCAGCAGTGAGCAGTCATCTTGACAAGAGCCTTGCTGTGGCACCTGAGAGACACATCTCTTGTAGGAGAGGTTGGGTGAAGCTGCTGCAGAAGAAATTAGTGAGCATATGTAGCACAGAGGTGGGTGGTAGGCAGTCCACTGACCAAGACACATTCTGGATGCGTTTTCACCGCCATTGCATACTGCTGACCTAGAAAGTGAAACAATCTGGGCAACTCTATGTAGAGTCACGCCTGCAGTAGCAAGATATGGCATAAAATATGCCAGGGAACGAATGTGTGACAGTGAGACCATGGCACGCTCAATCAGCACAGTGAACTGGGGAAAGACCCCCCACAGCATGATTGTGGGCAACAAGTTAATCTGGGGAATCCAAGAAACCACAGGATTACCTAATATTCATATGCTCCAGAGTAGTGTTGCGTATCCGGACAGTAGACCAGGGAGGGGGGCATGGAGTTGGAGGACTGCAACTTGGCTCCAATGCTTCAACTAAATTATACATTTGTTCCAAAGCACAGGTGCGTCTCTTACTGCAGAAGCACTGCCTGTGCTCAAACCAAGCAAGATCCCATAAGCCAATAAAATGGACATATACACGCCTTGCGCTGGAGCATTCGATGTGTTCACGGATGAAGTTAACAATTTCCCTGCATACAGAGGACCTGATGCCACCTGCGCCCTCAACTAAAGATACTATAGTGGAAATAAAAGTAGAAAATCAATGAAGTGGCAGTGGACCTCAACTCAGTTGGTGCAGAGCTGTGAAAAGTAATGGGAGCCATGCACAAAGACAGCTTTAGAAGTGACAAATCTGTACTGCACAGTGATGCCCTACAGAAGTAAAAAATTAAATATTCCTGAAATGTCTTTTTGGAGGAGGTTATCTTCATAGGTCTCCTCAGATGGGAATGAACATTTCTGAAGTCCTATGTACTGTCTTCAAACATGCTGAAGTCGGTAAAAATAAAGTGCATTACATTGTGGTGGCAAACAACTGAAGCACCAATATGCCACAAAAATGGCAATGGGCCCTGTGAGAAGTTGGCCTGGCATATGCTGTCCACTAATTATAGTGGGCACCTTGCACCAGTCCAAATCGACTCTTATGGTAGGTAGGTTAAAGACAACCTTATTGAAAGCTATCCTAGTGGTAGCTGTGGAGAGCAGCCTTCAGGCTAAGTCTTGAAGGAATGTAAAGCAGCTTGTTTTACCAGTCTATAATCTCTTGAGTGACCAAATGAAAGAGCACCACACCAGGTATATATTCAAAATATATGTATTTATTACTAAACACACCCCTCTAGTCTCTTTATGAGGCTAGAGTTCGAAGTACATAGGTTATAAGATCTTAAATCACAGTAATAGCACAAATACACGTTTGGGCCCTAGGGGCGTACCAAACCATATACCAATAAAGTGGTATGCGAACCACGACTGAACTAGACACTAGGCCTAGAGCCTCTAGAAGTGCTTGGACCACAAGGAACCACCCAAGGTAGTGACACAGGGGACCCACGGGAGACGCGTGCAGTGTAAATACACAACCGCGATACGCCGTTAACTTCTATGGAGAAAGTCGGGATCGGGAAAATAGAGGAAAGGGACACTTTAAAGAGGACTAGGACAAAACCCTTTGAGATCTAGGACTTTGAAGAGTCTCTACCCACGGGAGCACCGGAGTACTCGTGTTACCTCACCCAGGGAAGCCGGGTGCATAGGTGCCTTTCGGGGTCGGGTTTCGTCGTCGTTTCTTATGGCGATCTGCTGCAAAGTGCTTCTGGCGACCAGGAGAAAAGTGTCCGGGTGGATCCAAGAGTGGATCGGAGTTCTGAAGAACCTGAAAGCAGAGGGGACAGAGTCTGGGTCACTAGCCAGTGACCAGGAGGGCGATGGACAGATGCCCACCGATGTCGAGTGCTTCAAGTTCGTTGACGGTCGTCTTGACTCTTCAGCCACGAGGTCCGGGAGGCGTTGTCGGCGACCAGGAGCAGGATTCGGACTGTTGCTCGATGTCTGTCGATTGCAGAGGTGTCGGCGACCAGATTGGACCCAACAGGCCTTGGCAACGGCAAGTCTCGAGTAAGATGTAGATCGTCGATGATGCAGACCAGCAAGGTCTGGGGAACTCACCCAGCAAGGGTAAGTGAGGGCAGGCCTGGAGCAACCAGACTGCCAAGTAAAGAAAAGATTGGCCTTCGGTAAGGGCTACTAGCCAACGGGCTAGCGACCGCGAAGGAGCCTCGTGACGCCGCACGTGGAGCTGGCTTACAGGACACTCGTGGAGTGGGGGCCAGTGATCTTCGGTGCAGGTGGTGCTGGAGGCTAGGGCTACTCGGAGCCCAAAGCACGACTTCTTGGGAGACCCAGAAGATGGTGCACTTGCAAATGTGCTCGGTGTCCAGGGGTCACGGTCTCACGTCACCCACGATAGCCACGGGCCTCAGCTTTGCTGGGGACTCAGGGTAGCCTCGGGAAGTCTGAGAATCCACCTCTGGTGATGCGATGACTTCGGCGTCCGACGGGAGCTTCAGTGATGCGAACCGGACAGATGCTTCTTTGGTGCCTGCCAAGCAGGGAGTCACTCCTTGACCCCAAGGGAGATTCTTCAGTCCTCTAATCGTGAGTAGAGCGTCGAAGGTCCAGGATTCTGTTTCAGAGTTTCGTCCAGGTATAATCTTGCTGTGGCAAGGGTTCCCCATTTTAACCAGTAAAACAGGTAGGGACTAACTCTATGACCCCACCTATGGGAGGGTCAAGGGAGGGGTGGCTACACCCACTTCCCTTTGTCCAGTTTCGCGCCAGAGCAGGGGCAGGTAGCCCCTGAGCTGGTTTGAACTGGCATATGCACAGAGGAGCCTTTTGCTCCCCCAGTGCAGGACTTCAAAGCACTCTAAGAGTGCACCCACCCAGCCCCAATACACATTATCCTGTCTGGGGAGGTGGTCACACCTCCCTGCAACAGGAAACCTATTGTCCAGGCCTCCCCTGCCGGAGTTTCGTCCAGCAGCAGGAGGCCAGACTTGTGTCTGTGGCAGCAGCATCCATTTTGTGATGCCAGGGCTTCAGAAAGAAGTTACCGGGTAAGCCAGAGTTAACATGTCTTTCCCTCTAGAAGGGTGGAATGCTACCCCCGCCGCCAGGATTGGCGGGGGGGTAGTATTCCGAGATGTTTGACACCAAACACGACATGTTTAGGTGCAGCCATTCCAAAGTTAGCATTTTACCGCGAGGATATAATGCGCTTAAGAGTATATGGTCAGGCTGCACTACAAACAGCATCAGAGATGGTCTCCGAACGCTGCAGAGGGGCCCTGCTCATGCAGGGGCACCCTCTCACATAGGAACCATGCACTCTGCCTTTAGGATTGATAAGGCCTGCCTTAGGAGTGACTTATAGGTTTATATGTGTGTATGTATTTCGTGATATAGGTAACCTATATCACAGTAAGGGTGCATGCACCACCTTACCCAGGCTGCAGTAGCAGACCTGTGGTGTCAGTTTGGATGGCCTTCCAGGGGTGGCATAATACATGCTGCAGCCCCTGGCAGGCCTCTGAGGTACCTATGCCCTTGGTACATAGTATACCATATACTAGGGACTTATAAGGGCACTCCAGATTCCAATCAGAGATGTGCCTAAGGCACATGGAAACCTTTTTACAGAGAAAGCAGATAGACTGGGGCCCTGAATAGCAGGATCCCAGTCCAACTAAGTCATAAACCAGCAAAACACCATAAAAAAAAGTGGGGGCAACCATATAGTCAGATTCCAACTTCCTACAGGCCCCAGCTGAACAGGTTTAGCTAGAGAATCTTTGCAAGGTTTCAGTATTGCCATGCCATAATCATCAAGGATTCCCTAGAGCAGGCTACTCAAAGGCTTTCTCCTCTCACTGGCTGGCACAGATGAAGCTAAAATAGCACATGAAGGAGTAATCTAATAATCTTACAGGAACACAGGCCTGCAGCTAAGAGGAATCCCGGAAAAATACAGGCATGGTGTGAAGAAAGGTGGGGTTTGGAAGGGAAAGCTATGGTTGTACTCCACAGCTCCTCAACTGTGGGATGATCTCAGGAAAGTCAAAAGCTCCAAATTCATGTCCGCAGTAATCACCATTCCACCATCCAAGAAAACACACTGAACATCCTTTTATACATAAAAAACAAACACTGCTGAACCGCAGCTTTGCATTAGGACACACTTACAACTGTAGTGTGGTAGTGGTGACCCAAACCATCACAGTTGATATGCTTCAGTCTTAATGCTCAATGAACATCTATTATCAAAATAAGTATAGCTGTTAATTGACATTATCTATTACACATATTCAGTTATGCTACGGATAGGTTATCTACTGTAAACACATTGTGAATCAAGGTACTCAAACAAATTCAATCATACTATAACATAATTGGCTCGGACTTTCAATGGGAAAACCAGCAGCAACATACACTTGCCTTTCCTATGGAGCACAGGTCTAGCTGAATGTACAAAGATTTGTTCTGGCAAATAACCTTTAATATTTTGCAATGTGTGTAAATGCTTCTGATATTAAAGCAGGCTTCAATAAAAAAAATTCGAGCTAAACAACGGTCTTGCTCTCTTCTCTAGAGATACCATCAAGTTTAAGAAAGTCACTGAAATATTTGACAAGGTGGATCAAAAATCCAGTTGCTGGTGGAGCTTGTTTTTATTTAATGACGAGATCTATGCTAAAACCTTATCAGATCCTCAAAATATTTTAACTATTTGGGAAATTTCGTCTAGCGTGTTTTGACAAACGACAAGACAACAGAATGACAAAACCAATTTCATTGAGTGAACCAAATAAAGTTATCTGTAGAACCCTTCAGTGCCTAAACACCCTCGGGCAGTAGTTGCACTATATAAATAGAAATTCAATTTAAATCCTAGTAATAAGGCAGAAGGAATCCCCATCTGAGTTCTATTACAATTCTTTTTTACCAAAACAGGGCCATCCATACTAAAGGTCGCTCAAAATGGATTAAGTGCCCAAGTTTAGAAATCACAGATGATGTAAAAAGATTAGAAAAGGGAAGCTGGTGTCACGTGGATATTGGGAGAATAAAGCCTTATGTAATAATGCAATATGAGATTATTTGGAACTGGCAAAACCATAGAAAAAAAAAAAAAAGGGGGAAGGGTCCGAAAACAAAGAACGAGGCATGGCAGGCGTTACGAATGTAAAATGGTTCTATCAGTAATATTTGCTGAACAACTCTCCGAACTCCAAAGTAAGTATAGATGGTAAAAACATGTTAAGCCTATTATACTGAGAATAAACTCAAGAATAAAAACAGCAAATCAGACAAACAACTATTCTTCCTTATCAGTGAGGTTACGCAGAGTTATTTCTTTTTTTTAGATGAAGGAGTATCCAATTCTAAACAAGTTGTTTGTGAATCAAATCTTTCTATTTGTTGGGGGGTGTGGCCAGCAAGATGGCCGACTAGCATAGAAATATGCAGGCTTCGGCGACCAGACTTACATTCTACGCTAATCCTGCCATCTATCTGCCAAAATCTGCCCCAGACACCTTGTGCATACTGCCAGCAGAGGACGTGATTCGGCTACATTTAAGAGCTGGGATGAACGTGGTGGTCGGTGCTTGAACACAGCTGCTACGGCTTCCCGCAAGATGGCGGCCGCCAGGTGGTAAAATCCTCCTCAGGCGGGGAACTGAGTGGTGGCGAGCGAGCGGCGGCTGCCAGACCGGCATTGCCAGAGGACCGGGGGGGGGGGGCGGGGAGGGAGGGGGGGTGTTTCCTGCTACTCTGCGTCCCCTGGCAATGTGGGCTGGGGATCGACCTGTCACCCAGGGGGAGCACACCATCATTCTTACTGGCCCTGGAGGGTGCCAAAGAGAGTAGGGAAGACAGCCAGGCAGCTGCCCCTGCAGAGAGCAGACAGGGGCCGCAGCACCCATGACAGGAAGTGGGCAGGTGAGGTAGCCATGAGCGGTGAGGAAGGGAGCCTCCCACCAGACGTGGCAGCCACACCTTGCCCTTCCCAGGGCAGTAGTTAGAGGATTACCCCCGCTCCCCCGGGGAGTAGTGCAGGGCCGAGTACATGGAGCAAAGACGAAGTAGCGGGAACAGGGGACAGACACAGTTCCCCTTCTTTCCCCCTCACTCCCCTTCACAAGGATAATTAGGAGGTGCTGCGACACCCGAATTGAGCTGCATTCCGCAGAGCAGCAGCGTGGGTAATCGAGGTCCGACAGACACAGTCAAAATACTGAGGTGGAAGGGGGGTGTGATCACCCCGAGCTTGACTGTCTGTTTTGGGGGGGCCTGCACATAACTCCCATCCCCGAGTGGTGGCGATTGTTCTGGGACGATGGCTAAGGATAAAGATCCCAGGCCGGAAAATTGACCGTTAGATTAAGGTGATCGCTTCATCAGTGGAGTGAGAGGCGGAGTCCCCAAACAATGCAGTGCTGCTCTTAGCAATCTAGTCCTCCCGGGAGGCATTGGAGGGAAGGATAGGAGAGGTGCAATTGGAAGTATCCCTCCTGTGACGCAATGTGGCACAAAAGGGTCACAGCAACAGAGACCAGGATCTCTGAACCTGAAGGTACAGTCCAGGTGCCCCAGAAAGATGTGGCAGGTGATTGGGCCACTGCCAAGGACGTGGTCTGGAGGCTGGAAGAAGCTGAAAACTGCGCACGCTACGTGGGATTGCGGGGAGGGGGTTGAGGGCACAACATCGTGGTGTTCCTAGACTGTTGGCTGAGAGCTGATGGGGCAGGGTTTTGCATAAATAAAACCTGCTCGGATTAAACCTTCCATGGTTGAGTTATTAACAAAAGTTTGAAATGAATTAAAAATAATTAACATGAAGTCGAGAAAAAGAAATTAGAGAGGTGCAGGAAAACGACACTGTGACTGAGAAGGCCACAAACGATTTCTGTACCATGTGTAAAAATACAAAAAAGGATGTGTTTTGTTTATTTACGTGATTAAGCAAATTTTAATTACAGAATAATAGTTTTAAATGATTTTGTTCTATTATACTAATGAAGAGATTGAAATGAAATTATGAAATGGAGCTTTTGTTTTTGAATAAATAAAATCATGTTTATTTCTCCTAGTGAAACCGCACGTTTACAAGGTCTCAGCATTGGCGCTAGGGTTAATTTTGCTTTAGAATGTAGAAATACAGAAATCGAGTTTATTTCTTCAAAGCTGTCTATTGTGTTCTTTATTCTCGAGTGGCTGCTACGTGTCTAGAATATCTACGATGCTTCCTACTGTTACAGGAAAGAGCGAGTTTCTTATGACAAACTGTACTGCTAAATGTTTCCAAATGCGAAAATGTGTGCGCTGAGGACAGATAAGATTTGATTTCCTCTGCTAAAGGACGATGATGACAGCATGGAATTAAACAATGGATGTTTGAGAGGGAAGAGCGATGGAAGTGGTGTGACTTAACACCCTATGCCTGACAGTTAATCAGGAAAGGATTTTCCTGGATTTTGTTACAAGAATAAGCCAGAATCAATGGTCATTATGGTATAATTATTAGTGATAGATGCGGCCGGGTAGGCAAAGAGAGAAGAGAGTGTTGGTGTTAGATCTATCTGAGGTGTTCATGTGTGCTGTTCTTTGATGTACTTGGCTGATGCTGTCTGTAAGCAGACTCTAACTTTGCTCCTCATACCTCATGAGGATAGCCCCAGCTTTCCCTCTCAGCTGGAGGGTTAGCATTTCCAGCTATTAGCACGCTGTGCTATAGTTTTCTAGGTTTGTATGAAAACTGTATTTGCATTTGTTCTTATTGAAAAATGCTCTTTTGTCTCTTACTCTATCCACTCAACTCATGCTCCTTAATTGAGATGTTACTGTGATTACCTGTGTTTGTGTTCTTGAGTGAATATTCAGATTCTACATTGTGTCTGTTTGACCAATTCTATAGGATTTCAAAGAAATAGATAAAACAAACAGAGAAACTGAGTCCGTCTTTATTCATTATTATAATAATGAAGAGATGTATTTAAATGTATATAGAAAAATATAAATATTCTCTTTGTTCTAGGTCCTCATAAGGGGAATATTTCATCTAAATCTTTTGCCAAATCCCTGTCAAATTCTCCGATCCGTCAGAGGACCTGACGTAATATGGGCCAAAATGTAGTTGTATAAATAGAGAGAAAATATAATGGGCAAATAGACAAACTGATTATAGCACGTGGTATAAATGGTTATACACTCTGCGTTGGTTACCAGAAACCCTTTTCCCGCTGTGCTGCGCGCTATCAGAGCAAACCTCTCCCCTGAATAGTTTTCCTCCTGCTCCATAATAGAGGAGGCACACAGAGGCCCCTCCACAGCCCGTGATAGCGATATTCCTGAATTTCCAAGACCGCAACATGATCCTGAGGGAAGTACGGCACCAAGAAGTGCATCATGAGAACTCAAAAATCCTGGTATTCCCAGACTACACAAGGGAAGGCCAACAACAGCAACACACCTTTGACTCAGTAAAGACTAAGATGTGGGCATTACAGTTGCAATACATGCTGCTGTTAATGGCAAAGCTCAAGGTCCTCTACCAAGGGAAATCAATCTTCTTCCACTCGCTGGAGGCGCGCCTGTGGCTGTCAGGATGGTGGGGGGGAACAGGCCCCCTTTCCCCCCAGGAAGAGGTGCTAGGTCAAAAGACAAACGGTCTGTGAGGAGAGAGGGCCCTACCATGGCCCTGGGCGGTGAAGGGACTCTACTGACTGCACCACTGCCAAAGAGGAGGCCAGGAGCATTCTCTGGCGCTGATGAGGTGCACAGATTGACATTGAAAATGACTAAAAAGAGCAGACTCCAAGGGGACCTCTCTCCTGGCTTCTCAGAAGGGGAACTGACATCTGGCTCGGATGACCAGCACCCGCTTGCCACTCTGGAATATGAACAAGCGCAATATACAATCCTTGCGGCCGATCCAGTCCCACACCCTTGGGGCAACACATCTGAGATGGCACATTAGGACGGAAACGTCGAGAACAGGGGAGACCTGTTTTCACCCCCAAGAACTCTCAGAAGGAATTGAGTGAACCTTTGAATTTTCCTTATATTGTAGGGGTTTGTGTTTGAAGGAGGCTGGTGGGCTACAGACTTCTCATACTCCCCTTGCAAGAAGTTTTATTTAGTAATGTGGTTTCGTACTTGGGTGGGGGGTGGGAGGGAATTGGGGGAGAGTATGCTCATTTTTGTTAATTTTTTTTACAGATGGTAGACACCTACACAGCAGCTTACACATTAGAACGTTATTGGCTTGGGTGTATCAAGGTCAAACTAGGCCCAGGTGCGCAATACATAAAGCTGCTGCAACCAGATGTCTTCCTCCAAGAGACGCACCTAGAGGGGACTCACTGCCATTTCCTTGGGAGGGGGGCTTATAATACGCTAGCACATAAGGTACACATCAGGATCCAGGGACGTAGCCACACTGATCAATAAGAACCTCCCATTTCGAATGACCAAAACATGGATAGACCCCAATGGTAGATTTGTACAGGTGCAGGTTCACTGGGATGACCCTATTGAGCATGTATGCACTACCTAGAGAAAATACTCCTTGAGGCAACTTCATCTTTACACATAGTAGGTGGGGACTTTAATGATGTCATGGCTACAGACCTCGACCTATCAGGGGCCCTAGGTGCACCTGTCTCCCCCAGGCCCGGCACTGCGCGATTTGTAGATATAGTGGGTCTGTCTGATCTGAGGCTGCATAAGCACCTAGTAGATAGAAGATACTCATTCTTTCCGGGAGCGCACAAGGTCTTTTCTAGGCTTCATTATGTGTTTGCTCTCGCAGGTGAGGTTGGTGATATCGAAGAGCCAGAATATATGGCAAGAGCCTTGTCGGATCATTCGCCCCCACTAGTCAAGATGGGACGATGAAGGGAAGGAGGGACGAGGAAGGCTGGGTGGAAACTGAATGCGTGGGACTTGCGGGACCGGGAGGTGGACCTGGGACTCAGAGTAGACACTGGGCTCTATTTTGCTAAAAACAAGGGATCCGTCCCATCAATGATCTTGAGAACTAGATCGTACAGTTGGAAGGGACTCCATGGTCCACCATGGACCCCCTCACTCTCCAACAGATTGTGGTTTAGCAAACCAAATACTGGTATCTGGCACAGGAAGAGGTGAAATAACAAATGCTAACCACACTGCATCACCTGTTTGGATCAGGGGAAAAAGAGGGCAGGCTCTTAGCGTGGTTGAATAGGAAGGAACTGGAGGCCCGCTGGGAGTGGAATATTATTGATCAGGCACAAGATCTCTGTTTGTATGCGCAACAGCAAAGTTCTTGGGCAGCATGTGGAGAATTAGAAGGAAGGCCCAAAAGGCCAACTTACTATCCCCTCGAACAGGCCTATAGCATAGCATATTCCCCCGAGGTTCTGCTAGCGGAGGAATCTATTCTAATCTCTAAGGAGCATACAGATTGAGCATCTCTCGCTATTAGACTAGGATCCCCTCGGCAACAGAGTGACTATTTTAATAAACAGATTGCGCACCATTTTACTGTTATAGTCAATAGAAAAGACTTCAGTTTTAAGTATTGGGCCATATGCACGGACCAGCTAGTAGTTTAAAAAAAAAAAAAAAACACTTAATGTATTGTCTTTTTGTGAGAAGGTCTGCATTTTAAATATTTATTTAAATGACCTGCTAGCTTTTAAGTATGTTTGATGTCTTTTAACATGTGTTAAATGTATTGGGTTGTATACATCCACTTTGTACTTTTATGGTCGGTTGACAGAAAAAGTTTATTGACTGACTATTGATCAGGCAGGGAAATCCTGCGAAACAGAGGAGCATACAGCAGAAGAGTTCACCCGCTATTATAAGTCATTCTATAAGGCACAACCACTACATGATCCTGCCAGCATAGCGAGGTATCTGGCCAAGGTCCTCACCCCAGTGCTAGATGCAGAATACAAGGCCCTTGAGGAAGGCATTATGCTGAGTGAGGTTCAAACGACTATTACAAAACTGAGGACAGGGCCCAATGGCATCCCGGATGACTTTTATAAACTATATGCCTAACTCTTGGGTTCTCACTTGCTGAATCTGTTCAGAGAGGCAGGAGATCAAGGGACCTTGCTGCCAGATCTCCAGAAAGCCACCATCACAGTGATAGCCCAGGATGGCAAACCCAGCTAGCAGTCCGCTTCTTACAGCCCAATCACGTTACAAAACATTGAAGTCAAAATCCTAGCCCCGATCCTAGCTACAAGGTTTTTGCACGTCATTGCGCCTTTGATACATAGAGGATCAGGATTCATGACCGGAAGGTCAACGGGTTTCAACCTGCGGTGTACATAACTGGATGGCGATGGTAAAGGACAGGCAGGCTCCTCATGTCTCTCTCTCACTGGATGCAGAGAAAGCATTTGATGCAGTGCATTGACCCTTCCAAGAGCAAACACTTCAGAAGTTTGGGTTTGGGCCTAAATATAGGGAATGGGTGGCAGTGGTGTACCAGTAGTAGCAGTTAAGAGTGATTTGGGGGGAATAGGGGGTGTTGTCCTCGAGTTTCTAATTGAGAGGGGAACCAGACAGGGATGTTCCTTGTTCCAGCTTTTATTCGCGCTTACTGTAGAATCCTAGGCATACACAGAGAGTCCATCCCGGGGTCAAAGGGTTTAAACTGTCTATAGGCGGAGGAGAAAATATCACTATGCAGACGATATCCTACTGTACATTATTGAGCCTGTAACCACGTTCCCGGCTATATTCCAGGTCTTTGAGAAATATGGGGCGCATTCCTGCTACAGGATCAATTGGGAAACGTTGGTGCTATATCACCCACAAGG
Source organism: Calotriton arnoldi (assembly GCA_963921515.1). Classification (NCBI taxonomy): domain Eukaryota; kingdom Metazoa; phylum Chordata; class Amphibia; order Caudata; family Salamandridae; genus Calotriton; species Calotriton arnoldi. The sequence continues at coordinate 4,127,016 of CAWUFW010000135.1, read as the reverse complement.
GTAGGTGGACTTGTCTCTACTTCCGTAGAGATTAGAAGTGGCATTAAATGGTTTGAGGTACCTGGGGATCTGGAGTACCAGAGAGCCGGCGCGCAAGATGGCCCACTCCCGTGAGGCTCCTGCAGTCTGGGGAAATATTCCACCATCATCCTGCCTCAGCAAGCGTGCTGTAGCGCTGTTTGCAGGGCTCTCGCTACACTGACGCTGCAATCGTTGCTGCTAAGCTGATTCTGCTCACCTCCGAACATCAACAATGCATTAATTGCTTTAGTGGCCCATGACTGCGCTGATAATTGCAGCAGACCGTGGCTGAGCGGGGTCCCACAGCACCATCCTTGGGCCTGCTGTGGATTCGCCCGCTTACCAGCCTGTGAGGCCCTTAACTGGAGGGTCATGAGGATGGAGGACCCCTCTCAATAGAAGAACCTAAAACCGCTCGACGAAGTGAGCTAACGAGGGGGTAGAGTCTGCTCGTGCTCTGCTACTGGGGGTGAGGTGGGACCGGGCCTCTTCTCCCTTACTGTGGATAGCTCCAACACCTCTATCACGGGACCCTGCTATTGATCCAGCCAGCTCTCAGAGGTGTGCGTTCTTCTGATGTGGGTACCATAGCCTGAACCAGTAGGGGCGAGTTCCAGCAAGCGGAGAGATCCTAGGTTTAAGCGTCGATGCGTGGCTGACATAGGCGCCAGAGGACCTGCCTCGAGTGGGGGGACACACAACATCAGTGCTTACTGACACACATACCTCTGCCCAAGCGCTGTCTCCTCAGCCCTGTGTGAAGGTGGGCTTCAGCCACACACACTACTTGACCCCCTCATCCTGTTGGACTCTCGGGCCCCCGTTTGCTGCAGTCTGCTCTATCCTTGTTGAGGTGCCTTGCCCTCGAAGCTATTAGCCTGATCCTCCCCATGGGCACGATGGTAAAAGCAGAGGGCTGCCAAGCTCCAATTTGACTCGTTCCGGGCCCGGCAGGTGCCGAAAGTCGGTGCTGAGAAACCAGACATGGCTGGCTCGTCCACGGACGGGTTACCTGACTCTGCAGACATGACAACGCTATTGGTGGCCATGCAACAAGGCTTGACTCCCACTGAGTCAAAGATGGACGCCATGCCGCCGCCTCGAAAAGGCCTGGAGGAACACCAAATCCGCAGAAGCACAAAACTTCAGAGCCGCTACCAACGCCCACCACCAACTCATCAGAAAAACGAGAAAAAAAGCGATTGAAGACAGAATCTCCACACGCACACAACAGCAAATAACTCTTCAACATCATCAAGGAGTTCGCCCAACCCACCAGCGAGTCGACTGACATCCCTCCCTCACAAGACCTCTGCAACAAACTCATCACCTTCTTTCACCACAAAATCAAGAGCATCTACGACAACTTTGACGAAGACAACCAACACACTGAACCCCCACGAACCACCCAGACACCCTGAAGCCAGCGATTGACAACTGGACAGCCCTCACCACCAAAGACACACTGAAGACAATGAAGTCAATCCACTCCGGGGCCCCCACGGACCCCTGCCCCCACCACATCTTCAACAGAGCCGCTGACACCATCGCACCCATGCTCCGCCACACCATCAACTGCTCCCTGGCGACCGCCTCATTCCCCGACGACTGGAAACACGCCGAGGTCAACCCCCTCCTGAAGAAACCCTTGGCGGACCCCACCGACCTCAAAAACTACAGACCCATCTCCCTGCTCCCGTTCCCAGCGAAAGTCATCGAGAAAGCCATCAACAGCCAACTCGCCACATTCATCGAAGAGCACAACATCCTCGACTCCTCCCAATCCGGCTTCAGAAAAAACCACAGTACGGAAACCGCCCTCCTCGTCGCAACAGACGACATCCGCACCCTACTCGACAAAGGAGAAACAGTAGCCCTCATCCTCCTCTCAGCAGCGTTCGACACAGTCTCTCACCGCACCCTAATACGCAGACTCCTTGACGCAGGGATCCAGGACAAGGCCCTCGACTGGATCCGCTCCTTCCTCTCCGGCAGAACGCAGGGGGTCAGACTCCCCCCTTTCCTCTCGGACCCTACACCAACCACCTGCGGAGTCCCTCAGGGGTCCTCACTCAGCCTTATGCTCTTCAACGTCTACATGGCTCCGCTCGCCCCCATCGTCAGAACCTACTGACTCAACATTGTGTCATACGCAGACGACACCCAACTCATCCTCTCCCTAGCCAACGAACCCAACACCGCCAAACAACTTTCGAGAAGGCATGGAAGCCGTCGCCAAATGGATGAAAAACAGCTGCCTACAACTAAACACCAACAAGACAGAAGTACTCATCATGGGTTCAAACCCAGACGCCTGGAAGGACACCTGGTGGCCCCCCGCCCTCGGAAACCCACCAACCCCACGGACCACGCACACAACCTGGGAATCATCCTGGACTCTGAGCTCAAAATGGACCGCCAGATCAACTCCGTCTCGTCCTCCTGCTTCCACACCCTCCGCCTCCTACGTAAGACCTTCAAATGGATCCCCTCGAACACAGAAAGACCGTCACTCATGCCCTGGTCACCAGCAGACTCGACTACGGCAACGCACTCTACGTCGGAATAAACAAAAACCTCACCCGCAAGCTACAGAACATCCAGAACGCCGCGCAGGACTGGTCCTCAACCTGCCAAGACACTGCCACATCTCCCAGCACCTGCGCACACTCCACTGGCTCCCCATCGAGGCTAGAGTCACCTTGAAGATGCTCACCCACGCACACAAGGCCCTCCACGACACCGGACCAGCATACCTGAACAGCCGACTCAAATTCCACGCACCCCAAAGGACCCTACGATCAGCCCAGCTCTCCTACGCCGTGGTCCCCCGTACCAGAAAGACCAGATCGGGAGGCTGCTCCTTCTACTTCCTCGCGGCCAGAGCGTGGAACGCCCATCCGCTCCACCTCAGACAGACAACATCGCTTCCCATCTTCGCAAGAAACCTCAAGACCTGGCTCTTCGACAGACCCCCCCCCTCCTTGATGGACTGGAACCTGCAACCCCCCCCCCCAACCGCCTTGAGACCCTTATGGGTGAGTAGTCGCGCTTAACAAACGCCTGATTGATTGATCATGTGTAGCAGGATAGACACCATCACACGCAAACTGGAGAAACATGATGGTAGATTGCAGGAAGTGGAACACTGCATTTCCAGGGTTGAGGATACGGTCTCAACTCAAGGGGACACTTTGCTATATGTGGAGAAAGACCTAAAGGTCATAGTAGCGAAGAATTAAGATTTAGAGGCGAGATCCCGCTGTTACAATCTTCGCATTCTGGGGGTGCCGGAGTTCGCCAATACAGGCAAGATGGAAGCCTATGTGGAGAAGTTACTCATTACCCTGTTGGGTGCAATCCTTCTCAGAACTCATTGTCATAGAACCAGCACATCACACGTTGGTAGCCCGGCTGCTGCCGGGGGCCAAGGCACATTCGATTGTAGCTAGACTTCTTAATTATTGGGACAGTGACGCCACTTCGATTGGCCAGAGAAAAATGCCCCCTGAAATTCGACAGCAATGAAGCGACACTCTACCCAGATTTCACAACGGCAGTCTAGGAGGCAAGATGTACGTTTGTTCTGCTCAAACAGAAGCTGTGCCAGGTTGCCATCCCTTATGCCATGCTATACCCGGCCTGCCTCTGCATATCCTTTCAGGGAAAGGATCACTTAGTAACCAATCCCCACCTAGTGGCAGATTTCCTGTGACGGCACACCACTTATGAGCCTCCTGAGGCAACCCCAGCCACGTCGCCATGCACCTCTTCTCCAGCAACAGACTTGGGATAATGTGGGAGGGACAGCCAGAAAAAGAAGCAAGGAGGCTGTATATGTTTAATGTTGACGTGAGTTTATTCACAGGTCACACAGATTATTTTATCAAAAGGGTAACAAAAATCTTCTTTGATATCCTCCTCCTCCTTTATCTTTTCAGATCTTTCTTCTGCTTCATCCGGAGGGGGCCCCTTTGAGGCTCGAAAGCAAAATAAGAAAGTGACAGCAAGTATATATATATATATATATATATATATATATATATATATATATATATATATATATTTTCCTAAACGAGGTAAGGATGGGTGCCTTCACCACACCGGGGTGAAAAAAGAAAATCCTGAGTGCGTACCACAATACTAGTTTGAGAGAAAGAAAAGAATTATACAGGGACTCTTCCTGTTTTAGAGAGCCCTTAGATTAATAGTAGTCTCATGAAGAATCAGGGTTTTCCTTCAGGGCAACAATAAACAAATAAAAATAGCTTTTTCCCTTTTCTAAGGAGATCTATTGTTTTAGCATCACACTCTGTTGCATTACTCTGGAGGAAGGGGCACCGTTGGTGTCATCTACCTATTTCCCTCTCAGTGAAATAACATACGTTATTGGAGGTCGCAGGAGTCCGGTTAAGGCTAGAACTAAGTCTTTATCCAGTTTATTCGCCGTGTTACCCAGAGAGCGAGAAGCCAAACAAAAAAAACTAAAACACCAATCAACAGAAAGTGCCCCTTTTTCCCCGACCCCCTCCCTCATTCCCCAAATCCACTTCCATGTTACGGAACACCTCTGCGGCGGCTTGTGCACATCCTCTGTGGGTGTCCACCACTCCTCGCTCCACTCCTCTGGACTCCTGTCTAGTTCAGCGTCCTCCGTTCTGGGTTCGAGTAGGTAGGCTTCCTTGGTTTCCTCCGTCTGCCACTCTCCTGGAGTCTTCTTCCTCTCAGCTTCTTCCGGATTCTCGTGGTTCCTCCTTCTATCTTAGTCCTTCCTGATTTGGAGGAGTTCCTTTTCTCTGCTTTCCTATCGGGTTGATTGGCTCCCAGTCTCGACGTCATCCTGCTCCGCCTGCACAAAAGAAGGGTAGTCCTTCTTTAGTGTTCTTGTTACCTCCAGGTCCTGCCGGGGTCGTCGGAGTCTGGAAGGGGCATCAGATAATGAGGTAAGTGAGGGGGCTCCCGTCGGGGTGTTCCTGTATTCCCTGACATCCCCCTTCCCTAACTTTCTTGCCTGCAAGAAAAAAGTCCTGTGGGTATCTGGACAAATAATCTGCGTTTGCCTTCTCTTTTCCTTTTCTATGAAAGGTGGTGAACCAGAATGGTTGTAAGACTACGAACCATCGCAGGATTCTGTCATTATGTCCTTTGTTTCGTGATAACCATTCTAAAGGAGCATGATTCGTATACAGCATGAATTCCCTCCCCTCAAGGTAGTACCTTAGGGATGGACATTAGTGCCGGGCAGTCTGAGGACTGTTTTCGCAGCAATTCTTTCGGGCGCCTGGCTGGGGTGGGACTGGGTCCCACAGCATACCGTGTGGCACGGGAGGCAGGTTCAGCCCTCCAGGCGTCGTCAAAGGCAGTGTTACACTCCCGCAGCGCGGGATGGACATTGATGCCCGGCCGTCTGAGGCCCGATTTCGCCGCAAGTATTTTGGGCACCTGGCTGGGGTGCGATTCGGTTTCCCAGCATACCGTGTGGTGTGGGAGGCGGGGCCAGCCCTCCCACTGCCATCAAAGGCAGCGTTACACTCCCGCAGCATGGGACGGACATTGATTCCCGGCCGTCTGAGGCCCGATTTCGCCACAAGTCTTTCGGGCATCTGGCTGGGGTGGGCCTCGATTCCCCAGCATACGTGTGGCGCGGGAGGCGGTGCCAGACCTCGCAACGCAGTCAAAAGCAGCGTTACACTCCTACAAAGTGGGACATGCAGGGACAAGGGCAGGCCCATTTGCGCCAGTCAGCGGCTGCCTGGGCTGGGCCACTCCTCTTGGTCTTTTTTTCCGGCACCTTTGTAGGTGTGGAGAAGGAGTATCCATGTTGCTGTAATGGGCAAAAGGAAATCTCATGTAACCACTGCACCTGGTGTGGCAAGTAAGAAACGACACGCAGCTATTACCATTGCATTTTTTTCAACTGATGCTATGGGGGCTATTAATAATGAAATTGGGATTGCGGAAGAGAGGTTGGATGCCACAAAAAAAAAATCACTAGCCATGGCCAGTACAGGCAGTCCCTCTGTGGAAGACACTCCCAGGGATGCCAGCACTGATACAGCTAACAAAGAAGGCCCCTCATGTAGACTGACACCGAGCAAAGAGCAGGGCCTAATTCATTCTTGGGAAAGTAATAGGGTATTCAATCCGTATGTATTTAAAGAAACACTGGGGGTCTCACAGCACCTCGAGAGGGTGACACACCTTGAGCCAGCACCCAATAACCCTGCAATCGCCAAAAGGAAAAAACATCCCACACAATAAACCAGAACTGGGTTTCAAGAAAACTCCTTGAGTCACAACACAAACGACTAAAGCTTATACTATGGGCAGGAAAAAAAGCTATGGGCAAGGATTTACACCAGGCAAACAGCTACAATGCAGCTACTACATTCCCAACCCTGGCTGCTGTATCAGAGGGCAAGATTGACTTAATGAAGGCTATTTGTGCCAAATTTTTCAACCCAGTACTCTGTCTTAAAAGGGACTGAACAAGCCCTGAAGGACATCAAAGAACAGTTAACTGACCTTACAGACAAAACCGTCGGTAAATCAACAGGAGGGTGGATCCCATCACAAACACGGGAGCCCATCACTTGATCAACAGAATCGTGGCGGAGTTTAAGGGACATGATCTGGAACTCAAGCTGATGGCAACAAGGGGGCTGCTAGCAAAACTGCTCATAAGCACCGCTGGCTAGGGACATCAAATAATTCAATACTGATAGTGCCACTCGAAGTAAACCCAAAAACAGCACCATGTGAAGGATGCCAATCCGATACTGCGAGTGCCCCTCACACTTCTGCACTACCGATCATATGCTTGCCGTCGGAGGCCTCCCCCCTGGTCATCGTCTTGAGGAATGTACCCCCCTTGCCAAGTGGTCAACCAGAGACTGAGGAACAACTCAAGAACAAGGTCATTCATTGGCAATGCTCATCACTAAGAGACATGAGAAGCAATTTTGCCTCTAACAATATCACCGTCCGAAGAATATAATGGACAGGCAAGATGCCAAAAGGGGAGCAAGAGGACTGTATAATTGCCAACTTCACCAATGCACAGATAGTCGGCTCCATCTTGCACAGACTATCCTGTAATAAGCACCACCAATGTGTAAAAGCGGTTCCACTTAGCTACTTTTATAGACCTAATATTTTAGAACATCTATACCCTTATACTGGGAGGCTTTCATTCCCTAACCATCAAATTACCACTGATCCATTGCCAACTCATAACTGCTTTTCAGTATTGACAGAAATCGATTGACTGGCAAATGCAGTACCAAATGCACATTACAATAGCAGGGAAAATAATAAGGTTTTGCATAATACTACCGCCTCAGACTCCCGGTCCTCAGCAGACTCAACTCTATTAGCCGTACACAAAGGGTGTGACACAAAGGTTATATTTAGGAACATTGCAGGGATCGCGCATAAACTACAAGATCCAGAACTTACCTACACCTAACATATCCGGTGTATTTCAAGAAAAAACTATTGGCTATGCGCTTAGGTGAATTGCCATCTTTGTCAGACAAACCAGTATGGCGATATAAAGGACCAAAAATGTGCAGACTATGTGATGCCCCAAACGAGGATTTTGTGCATTTGGTCAGCATATGTCCCAAACTGAATAATGTACGCCGTACACTTTTAAAGCGCTTATTTAATGAGAGAGGGATCCGTACATAGCAGAACAGCCATCATGAGAAGTCTGGACCCTACAGATCCTCAGCTAAACTGCAAACTTCTGAAGTTTTTACAATTTCACGACAAAGCAGTCAAACAGAATTGTAAGCTGCATACTACACCATAAGGAATTTGCCCCGCCTTATGAGCACAAGACATTGATACAATGTTAAAACAGTAGAAGGATGTTGACATTTGGAGTTGTGGAATTTTATACTGATGCATATGCCACTTTATAACAATGGTGAAGAGTATCCACAATAATGAATTGAAGGAATTTTATAATGTCATGTTTTAAATAAGACCTCGTAGCAATATTAATCTAGGTTTTTAAGAAAACTGATTTTAAAAAGGATTTCTTTTATATGTACACCTAATTTGCATTGTGATGGTTTTTATTAACTAATAAACTTTCATTCATTCATTCATTCATACAAGATCCAGAATGGCTAGATATGATCAGAGAATACCAGATTATTTGCCTACAAGAAACCTGGGCCAATGATCATATATTCTTGAACGGATTTCACACTACCTTGTCCCCAGCAGTATCAGCTACATCTGGCCACAATAGTGGGGGCTTACTAACTTTGATAAGCATGGCCCTTCCTTGCAAAATAACAGACATGGTTACTGACTCCCCGTTCTTTCAGATTATATGCATTACATTAGGAATTATGTCCCCAGTGATTTTGATTAACTTTTATCATAATAATTTTGACACAAGTGATTGTACAATCATAGACTCTTTGGTATTTGCTCTTAAAGTTATTGTAACTATCCCAGGGGACTTTCATATACTGCGGGAGGTCATTTTAACTTAAGGTTGAGTAGAATTACTAGCAATCATGTTTGTGGATTGTGGGAAACTGATTCCCTGGATCTCTCGCATTTTAATCACAACACGCGTGGCATTGCTTTAAACACCCTCTTGTTAAAACACAATTTAATGCTTACCATTGATTTGTCAGGAGAAGCTCCAGATAGGCAAGTCTCATTCATGGGAAGAGGCCCTGGAAGCTTAATTGACTACAATGGAAATAAGTGCAAAAGGAACAATTGATGGACGGAATGCTGAACAATGCAAACATTCACCCCCAGTCACAAAGATCTGGGTTTAATCCATCGTTCTTTTGCTCACCACGCCACCGCAGTTTGGACCCAGCCATATGCAAATCAGTCTTGACCCTGTTCCTCATGGGAACAGTCCAGCCCGAACTGCCAAGCCATGTCCCTCCCTGGACAGGAAACAAGCATCCTGGGACCGGTTTCGGGGCATCACCCCTCATCAGCCAGGCTAGCTTGAATACAGTGGCGCAGTGAGCACGGGACCCACGTCTGGGTATACCCTTCCCACTTAGGGCAACAAATGCAAAAGGAACAATTGATGGACATATGCTGGTTTCCTGTCCAGGACCTGAACTGGTAGTTGGGCTGGACTGTTCCCATTGGGCGCAGGGTCAAGACTGATTTGCATATGGCTGGGCTCAAACTGGAATGGCAGGGAGAGCAAAAAAACGATGGATTTAGGCCCAGATCTCTGTATTGCAGTGAATGTATGACATTGTTCTCCAGTCTGTTGTTTTTGCATCAATGGAAATAAGAGTAAAAATTCTTGATTACCTCATTTTACGTAGTAAAATGAGTGATCATAATCCACAAGTCCTTTTCCTACAACTGGAATTAACACCAAGGGTAACCACGCAGTCTGCACCCAGTGTAGCCCACTTTAAAAATCAGGGACCTAGGCGTAGGTTGGTGGAGATAGATACAGGAGAACTTTTGAGACACCTGTTGGGAAGCTGTGAGAGTGAAGTAGACATCTGCTTGGACTGCGATGCTTCTTCATTAAATGTTGCGGGGCATTCACAGATATATGTAGGAGAACAGCTTAGCTGCTAACACTTTACCTAATCACCTGACCAAGGCCATGAAGTGGTTTGACGGCCACTGTTCTAGAGCACAGTCAGCTGAAGGAAGCTCTGAAAGTTTCTCCAAGGGACGTAGAGATCATACGCTCTAGCAGACGTAACTTTTATTTATTGGTTTTGTATAGCGCCTGAATCACCCCCTGAGGGGTATCTCTGCGCTTAGGCAAAGCTGCTGGCAAGCTGATAAAAGGTGATTAAAACAGAGTGGACTTAAGCAGTTTCCTGAAGCGCAGGTAGTCCGGGCATAGCCTCAGGTGAATGGGCAGCTGGTTCCAGTAGAGGGGGGCGAGGCACGAAAAGGATTTCCCACCTAGTCTTGCTTTCCTAACCCTGGGGATTTGTAGAAGTGATTTGCTGCCTGACCTAAGAGTTCCTGAGGGAGCGTAAGGCTTAAACTTCGTAGAAATGTAGGAGGGGCCTTTGTTATGTAAGGCTTTGTGGACTGTGCAGCAGACCTTGAACTTGACGCGCTTGCGAATTGGAAGCCAGTGAAGTTTTTGTAACAGGGGAAGGGATGGGGTTTTGAACGGAGAGTTCGTAACGAGTCGCGCAGCAGTATTCTGAACCACCTGTAACCTGATGAGGGATGACTCATTTGCAGAGACCAGGAGAGCATTGCAGTAATCAAGGCGGCTCATAACCATGGTCTGAATGAGGGTTTTCCGAGTGTGGTCTGGCAGGAGAGGAAAGACTCGTCGTGACAAGCCCAACACATAAAAGCAAGTGCTAGCAGTGTGGGTGACATGCTCTTTTAATGTTAAAGCACGATCAAGGTGAATGCCCAAGTTTTTGACTAGGGTTTTGGGATTAGGGCAAGAGCCGAGAGCTGCCGGCCACCAATTCTGGGACCATAGGAGAGGGGCGTCTCCAAAGAGCATTATCTCAGTTTTTCCAGCGTTAAGTTGTAGGAAATTACTTTTCATCCATTCAGCAATAGCAGTCATTCCTTCCGAAAAGGTAGACACGGCCAGCGAGGAAGATTTCTCAAAGGAGAAGAGAAGCTGGGTGTCATCAGCATAAGAAATGGGCAGGAAACCATGGGACCTGAGAAGGTTGGCCAGGGGGGCGATATAGATGTTGAACAATGTAGGGCTCAAACAAGAGCCCTGGGGGACACCCTTGGTCAATTCCATTGTTTTGGACCGAAAAGGACCCAGATTGACGGTCTGAGTGCGATCGGACAGGAAGCTGGTCATCCACTGAAAGGCAGTTCCACTGAGTCCAATCTCCTTCAGTCTCCTCAGCAGAATCGGGTGCGACACTGTCGAATGCTGCGGAGAGGTCCAACAGCACAAGAATGGTGGAGTGGCCACTGTCTAAGGTCATTCTGATGTTATCTGTGACCTCAAGTAGGGCCAACTCCGTGCTGTGATTGGGCCTAAAACCAGATTGAGAGAGGTCCAGACAGCCATGATTTTCGACATGGGTGGATAGGTGTTGATTAATATATTTTTCCAAGATTTTGCTGAGATGAGGTAATAGGGAAATGGGACGGAGATTGGATAGTTCTTCCACGGAGGCCTTAGGATTTTTCCGAATGGGGATGACCTGAGCCGCCTTCCAAACCCGTGGAAGATGTCCTTCTTTCATGGAGAGGTTTAGGATGGTGCCTACTGGTGTAGAGAGTTCATTATAAAAGGAGGAGGTAACTTTTGCTGGGATGACGTCCAGGGGAGAGCCAGATTTAACCGAACAGAGTAAGGCGGCTGCCACCTCATTTGACATAGGAGGAAAACTGTCAAGCGGTTGTGAAGTGGTAAGAGTGAGGGGAGTGGGAACAGATGTAATCAGTTGTGGACTCCCGGAGGGGGCGATCTTATCATAACACTTTAAGGCCAAGCTTGGAAATAGGAAAGCAAATCTAAGGATGGAAGCATGGGAGCAGTTGGAAAGGGCTTGTGTAGATAAAGATTAGAAAACATTTTGGAAAGTTGTTAATTCCCCCTTATTTTGTCTGCGGCCACAACAGCAGTACAGACATACCCATTCAATCCACAACTTGGGTGACACACTTTACCCATGCTTTTATTGATATCCACCATCCAAATAATGAGCAAGCGACCAACAAGTTGAACCTAGATAGGTGCTTACCAGTTGATGATCACATTAGAAGAAGTCAACCTAGTAATATCCAGATGCCCAAATAACAAACCTCCAGGGCCCGATGGGGTACCAATTGATCTCTTTAAGAATACTGAGTTGTGGGCACCCATATTGGTTAACATCTTAAATAGTGCTTTCATGTGTGGGCCCCTCAAGTCCTGGTCAAATGCCATCATAGTACCAATCTTTAAGAAGGGCGATAGAGGGGACCCCAAGTGTTAATGCCCAATTTCAGTTATAGACAGGCCAGCAAAAGCATTAGGAAGGATAATACTGGAGCACCTAGAGACTTGGGCAACTGATAATGAGATCCTGACTTCAGCCCAATTTGGCTTTAGAAAGGGATTAGGAACGATCGATCAATGCTTAAATCTCTTTCTTACTCACAGCAAGTATGTACGGGTTAATAAAGGACCAATATACCTCGCCTTCATGGACCTAAGTTCAGTGTTCAACAACATTGACGAAGGTAAACTCTGGACCAAACTGCTAGACTTGGGTGTGGAGGTGGGGTTGGTGCAAATCTTAAACAAACTGCAGGAGGACGTGGGGGTGGGGGTGTGTTAGGTACGGCCCTAAAGGGGAGTGTATCAATTCAATTACCATCAGGAAGGAAGTACGCCAAGGCTGTGTCCTTGCCCCAGTTCTATTTAGTATCTACATCAATGGTCTGTAGAAACACCTAGGAGAGATTGTGGCTGATAGACCAAGGGCAGGGACATGACCCAACCCTGTGCTAATGTACGCAGATGACTGCATCCTTATGTCAAGAACAGGTGTGGGTCTCCAGAGGTTGCTGGAGGGGTTTGTGCCATACAAGGGATTTCCTAGGGCTGCACAATAACAAAAAGTATTTTGCTATGATCTGTGGCCACCCTAAAGGGAAGATGAGATCATTTCATATCCAAGGCACAAGACTAGACGCAGTAAGCACATTTACATACCTTGGGCAACCCTTTAACAGGGAACGTAACAGGAAACATCTCGTCCAGGTTAGATGCACCCCATTAGACCAAAATGTGGGTGCTATTCATAAGTTTACAAAATAATTTGGATCCTCACCCATGGGTGTACTGCTTAACATTTGCAAGGCTAGATGTGTTTCAGAAGCCATCTATGGAGCAGGGATCTGGAGAGCACAAGAGCCTTCAAAGCTGCAGATCACTGAAAACAAATTTGCTCGTAAATTGCTACGTTTACCTCTGTACCTGCATCCATCTGTCATGAAGAATTGGGCCTCGATTATGTAGGGCCTTGTCCTGTCAGCTCCACTTATGCTATGGGTTTCAGTTTGGAATCGCCTGGAAGCAGTACTAACTAAAGCAGTAATTAATGATTATTTGCAGCTAGACAATGCAGATCGCATCCACTGGCTGGAATATGTCAAAACAACTTAAATTGTTAGGGAGACTAGATATTTTTAACAACTCCACGAGCATCACAAGGCACATGAAAGCCATGGTTAAAAAGGAATGGGTGGATCGCATGATGAGAAAAAGAGGAGGGGGAGCTCAGTAAACGATCAGTTAAACTCTACAGAATGCTAGTAACAACTAGGCACATAGAACCGTACCTGCTTACCATTCCCCAGCTCATATTGTTACTATTTAGTGAGATTTCGTCTAAGCGTATCACATTTATTGGTTGCGTATCCCTCAACAGCTAGCTGTGAACAGGACCTCACAGTGTGTCAATGCGATTCGGCCTCTGCTCAATCGCAACTGCATTTTTAATTTTTTTTGTGGATTGTACGAAAAGAATAGGAAGGCACTACTCGTCCCCCTGCTTAGGAGTCTAAATATTAAACAATGCAGACCCGCACTGTTATACTCGCAACTACTACAAACAGATATGGTCCGTTATACAGTTTATAAGTTGCATTATCGGTCAAGTTACGAAAGAATGTGGGTAAATAATTATTCCCATATGTATATTCTGACTTCGTATCTAAGAAGTGACAAGGATGAAAAGATGACTGGACTTAAACTTTGTTGCAGTATAATGCCAAGGCAGTGCTCTCTAGTCACAACACAACCTTATCGGCAGGGTCCTTGTTCCACTTTTAGATTTTACCAACATTGGCAAACGTATAAGCCAGCACCGTTGCACCTGCACTTTATTAAACCACGACCTGAGCAACATCTTACCAATACTAGAACATGGTTTTATAGTGCCATTGGCCGAACCCAATGTGTTTTATATTTATAATTGATTTATAAATGATGAAGCATGCCACCAAGGGGCAACCTGGGTGGGTGAGGGTTTTATGAAAAGAAAAAAATTTCTTTTCTTTTTGTATCTCCTGCAAGGTATTGTAAAGAATTCCCCCTTCTTTTCCCTTTAGAGGGTGCTCCATGTAAGCCAAAAGGGAGTACCTTAAAGTGATATAAAACCCCTGGGTGTAGAAAAAGCGTTCTTTTCTCTATCTAGTCTCCTTAACGGGACTTGCCAGTATCCTTTGCGCAAGTCCAATGTGCTTATGTATTGAGCTTCGCCCAATCTCTCATCTCGTCAACCTTCGGGAGTGGGTATGCGTCAATTTGAGATATTTTATTAACCTCCCGAAAATCGATACAGAACCGAATGGACCATCGGTTTTGGAACGATTACAATAGGGGAATTCCATTCACTATTAGAGGGCTCTATGACTCCCAATTCTAACATTTGTTGGATTTCTTTTTCGATTGCGTCTTGTCGAGATTCTGGGATTAGGTAAGGATGCAATTGTACTTTCTGCCCTGGAAGTGTGTGTATCGTGTGTTCTATGACCAAGGTTCTCACCGGGGTTAATGAGAACACACTCTGAAGGGGTTGTAATGGAGTACTTAACTCCTGTTTTTGAGAAAGGGACAATTCCTGATGTAGGCTTTGTTCATATAAAGATGGGGCTGTCCCCAACAAGGCAGGCCTAGCTTCTGCCCATTTTTTTTAATAGGTTAATGGGAAGATCTGGGTGTTCTTCCTTAATGGATCCATTCCTAGGCGATAGGACACTGGAGTCACTCTCTCTATGATTTTATAGGGCCCTTTCCACGGACCTAACAGTTTATGTTCAGAGGTGGAGTACCAGGTTCCCTATTTCCAGGGTTCGTTCCTTTGCTTTCTTATCATACTGCATTTTCTGAGAGGTCTAGGCATGTTCTAAGTTGGTTTTTACAATGTCTCGAACTTGATTTAGCTGGAGTTTCAGACTGGTTACGTATTCTAATAGTGGTTTGGACCCATCTATTTCCTCCTCCCATTCCTCTTTTGCAATGTCCAATAAAGTACAGGGTTGACTCCCATATAGAAATTCAAACGGAGAATATCCTGCACTTTTTTGATGTCTGCATCGTATGGCAAATAATGTTTGCGGCAACATAACCTCCCATTTTCGCGCTTCTAGGTTTAATAACTTTTTTAGGGTCGTTTTTAGAGTTGCATTATACCGCTCCACTAAAACATCCATTTGGGGATGGTAGGCAGCTGTTCGTATCAGTTTGATTTTGAGTTGGTTGCAGACCTGTCGCATTAATTTGGAGGTAAAAGGGGTCCCTTGATCTGTGATGATTTCCCTAGGAAATCCGACTCAGGAAAAAATGATAATCATGGCTTTAGCTACTTGAGTTGTATTGGCTGCCTTAATGCTCCTGCCTCGGGAAATCGTGTGGAATAGTCTACTAAAACCAATACATGGCGATACCCACTACGAGAGGGAAGAAGGGGCCCAATTATGTCCATTCCTACCCTAGAGAAGGGTTGGTCTATCGTGGGCAAGGGTCTCAGGGGTACTCGTGGGAGTATGAACCGACTATTCTTTTGGCAGATTGGGCATTCCTTACAATATTTTCGGATCTACTGAAAAACTCCTGGCCAATTTGCCTTTTCTGTTTTTTCGGTCCGAAAGTGCCCACCCGATAGATGACTATGTGCTAGGAACATAAATTTATCCCTGAATGGTTGGGGTACTAATAGTTGGGATGGCATGTTTATTCCTCCCTTTCTGTACAATAACCCCCATTCGGTGTAAAATTGTGGACCTACTTGATTAGGATCTTCCACTTCCGTAGCTCGTTCCCATGCTTTGCGCAGGGTTGCATCCTCCCTTTGGGTTGCATGAAAATTCCTGTCATGCTCTCAAAGTCCACTCTCAGTATTGGACAAGATGATTCGGATCCAACTTTTTTTCCTCCCTTCTTTGTTTATGACTTTTCCAGATTTTTCCCAGGGTCTTTTCATGCCCGGGTATTTGGGAAAAAAGGAGCTGTCTCTCTCCATTCTTTTCCTTCTTTCCATTGATCATGAATCAGGATATACAAATGGGGGTAGTCGTTACCTATGACTATGGGCTCCGGCAATCTTGGAATTAACCCTACACGTAAAGGTACTGGTGGAGTGGAGGGTTGATGTTGAACAGATACTTCCGTAGTTGGGTATGATTTGCTATCTCCATGTACACACAGTATGTTGACAACCCCTGATGTGTGTTGTACTCCTCCAGGGACAGCTTGGGGCCGCATGACACTTTAGAGGCAGCCAGTGTTGATCAGCGCTTTTCGAGGCTCACAATGGTGATAAGGAAGAACGTCCCCGGGTGTGTACAATAAAGAGCCCTGGTGTATCCTAATTCAATGGGTTCCTCCTTCTGTGGACACACCCGAGCAATGTGGCCAAACATACCACAGTGAAAACATTGGGGACCCAGGTTAGGGGCAGGACGTAGAGGTGAAGGCAAGGGCCCTGGCACCAGAGTCACTGTTTCTGTTTTTCTAGGGAGAAGAGAATTCTGGGGCTTGGATGGGGTTCCTCCTGCGTGCTTCCACATACTTTCTTCTCGTCCTCTTTGTAACTCTTGGGCCCGGTTGAAATCGTTGGCTATCTCCACAGCCCGTTCCAGACTGAGCTGTGTGTGCTGGCGAACCCACTGTTGTATAGGGGGATGCAATGAGGTACGATACTGTTCTAGATAGATTTTTTCTAATATCTCTTCATTGGAAGAAGTCAAGAGCTTCAACCATTTATCTGCCATGTCTCGCACTCTGTAATATAAGGTTCTTGTGGACTTTCTTTGATTTGCCTGAGCTTGATTCTATATTTTTCTTCATCTACCCCATTCGTTCCAGAACACTTATTTTAATCTCTGTATGTAAGGTCGTTCCTAAGGGGTTGCCTGCCTGGAGGTCACCTTAAAGGAGTGGGCCTAGGTATTGTCCCCATTAATCCTCCGAGCAGGTGGCGCCTCTTGCCATCCTTTCAAAATTTGAGAAGTCGGGGTCTTCCCCTGTAACATACTTGTGCATCACCACAGAGGGCAAGGTTGTGTGGCTCCTTGGTTGATCCAGGGGTTCTGTCAGCTTTCCTATAACTGTTTCTTGGGTCTGGCTTTGCTAAGTCAAGGTCCAATATAATTTCTCTCCGTCATCTTCGTCCACCGCTAAAAATATCTCCATTATCTTTTCGAGTTTTCTTGGCCCTCTACCATCTTGGTCACAATAGCCTCCATTCCCCCTGAATCCCACTTCTGGCACCACCTGTGGGAGGGACAGGCGGAAAAAGAAGCAAGGAGGCTGTATATGTTTAATGTAGACGTGAGCTTATTCACAGGTTATGCAGTGGTGATTATTCAATCAAAAGGAAAACAAAAATCTTCTTTGATATTCTCCTTCATCTTTATCTTTTCAGATATTCTGCTTCATCTGGAGGGGGCCCCTGGGAGGCTCAAAGGCAAAAGAAGAAAGTGACGGTAAGTATATATATATATATTTTCCTACACGAGGCAAGGATAGGTGCCTTCACCACACCCAGGTGAGAAAAGAAGATCCTGAGTGCGTACCAAAATACTAGTCCGAGAGAAAGAAAAGAATTATACAGGAAGGGACTCTTCCTATTTTAGAGAGCCCTTAGATTAATAGTAGTCTCATGAAGAATCAGGGTTTTCCTTCAGGACAAGAATAAACAACATGCTCTGTTGCATTACTCAGGAGGGAGGGGCACCCTTGGTGTAGTCTACCTATTTCCCTCTCAGTGAAATAACATACTCCCAATAGTTATTGGTGGTCCCAGGAGTCCGGTTTGAGCTAGACCCAAGTCTTTATCTGGTTTGTTCCCCGTTTTACCCTGAGTGCGAAAAGCCAAACAAAACAAATTAATCCCCTTATACCAATCAACCGAAAATGCCCCTTTTTTCCCCTCCCCCCCTCCCTCCGTCCCCAAATCCACCCCCCCTTCCACGTTACGTACCGCCTCTGCCGCAACTCTACTGAGTTGCAGCGGCTTGTGCACGTCCTCCGTGGGCGACCACCACTCCTCGCTCCACTCCTCTGGACCCAAGTCTAGTTCAGCGTCCTCCGTTCTGGGTTCGAGTAGGTAGGCTTCCTTGGTTTCCTCAGTCTCCTCCGGTCACTCTCCTTGAGTCTTCTTCCTCTCGGGGTCTTCCAGATTCTCCTGGTCCCTCCTCCTTTCTTTGTCCTTCCTGATTCGGAGGAGTTCCTTTTCTCCTCCTTCCTGTTGGGTTGATTGGCTCCCCGTCTCAACATCATCCTGTTCCGCCTGCACGAAAGAAGGGTAGTCCTTCTTCAGTGTTGTAACTATCGGTTCTTGTTCCCTCCAGGTCCTGCTGGGGATGTCTTGAGTCCAGAAGGGGCGTCAGGGAATGAGGTAAGTGAGGGGGGGGTCCCGTCGGGGTGTTCCTGTGTTCCATGACAGATAAACATGCTACTTAACTTAAAATTCACTGTTGTTCCTTTTCGCCCTGAGCTTTGTTTAGCTGTTGCTCATCAGATGTTCCTGAATATACTCCTGGGTCCACTAGGGCTACTGCCTCTTTATTATGCTCAGCTTGACGAGATTGACTGGGAGCTCCTGGATGCCTTCACTGCGACTAGGATGCCCCCTGTTGACTATGGTTGTACCCTGTAGGCTACCTCTGACTGAACTTGTTTGCATAGCTTTTTTCCTTTACTGTTTTTCTGTTTGATGTCACATATGCAGTGCTTTTATGTTTCAGTTTTGGGGTGTACGGCTGGGGAGGGAGTGAATTCCTGACCGGATTGAGCTGCCAGTGTCGGAGTTGGGCCTGGGGGGTGTGGGGTGCAAAGTCACCAGAGCTGACGCCGCCCTCCCACAACCCCTCTGTATATGCATCATGTGGGGGCTATGTGACCGGAGCAAGCAAGGCCCCATTTTGTCACGTCTGGTCAGACATGGCATTCACAAAGCTCTCTTACAAAAGACTCATTTGGATAGCGGCACTAATGCATCCTTCGCAGAGAGAAGGGTTTCATAAAGGCTCTTTTCTACGCATTTCACCTATGCACGTGGGACAGTCACGCTCATATGCAAGGGAGTACGGTACACGCCGCAGGGATCCATTTGTGATACACAAGCCACTACATAATGTAAGGGAAATTATTCTCCCATGCTATTACAATTGTAAAATGCTATAGGCCCAACACAGATGACCCCACTTTCTTTGATTGCCTCTGTGGCCAAGTTGCATCCTTGGGTCCCACTCAGACAATATGGGGCGGTGATTTCAACACAGTTGTATATGCAGACACGGATCGGCCACAATTACCACCCTTATATTGCAACATAGCCCTCCCACCATCTTCAATCAATCAATCACAGAATTTGTAGAGCGCACTACTTACCCGCGAGGGTCTCAAGACGCTGGGGAGAGGGAAGGGGGGTGGGGAGGATGCT
Organism: Calotriton arnoldi; assembly: GCA_963921515.1. NCBI lineage: Eukaryota > Metazoa > Chordata > Amphibia > Caudata > Salamandridae > Calotriton > Calotriton arnoldi. The sequence goes on along the minus strand of CAWUFW010000135.1, from coordinate 4,107,589 downwards.
GCTACTGGTCGAACAGCCAGGTCTTCAGTAGCCTCCTGAAGGTCAGCAGGTCTTGGGTCTTTCGTAGGCTTAGTGGAAGGGTGTTCCAGGTCTTGGCGGCGAGGTGTGAGAAGGATCTGCCGCCGGTGGTTGTTCTTCGAATGCGGGGGACGGTGGCGAGGGAGAGGTCGGCGGAGCGGAGCTGGCGGTTGGGGACGTAGAAGAAGAGTCGTCTGTTGAGGTAGGCTGGGCCAGTTTTGTGGAGTGCCTTGTGTGCGTGGGTGAGGAGTTTGAAGGTGATCCTCCTGTCGACGGGGAGCCAGTGCAGGTTCCTCAAGTGGGGGGTGATGTGGCTGTGGCGTGGTACGTCGAGGATCAGTCGTGCGGAGGCGTTTTGTATGCGTTGCAGTCGCTTGATGAGCTTGGCCGGGGCTCCCGCGTAGAGGGCGTTCCCATAGTCCAGTCTGCTACTGACGAGGGCCTGGGTGACTGTTCTTCTTGTGTCTGTCGGGATCCACCTGTAGATCTTGCGAAGCATGCGGAGGGTGTTGAAGCAGGAGGAGGAGACTGCGTTGACTTGCTTGGCCATGGAGAGCGTTGAGTCGAGGATGACTCCCAGGTTGCGTGCGTGGTCGGTGGGTGTCGGGGCTGCTCCCAGCGTCGTTGGCCACCAGGAGTTGTCCCAGGCTGAGGGGTTGGAGCCGAGGATGAGGACCTCCGTTTTGTCCGTGTTCAGCTTTAGTCGGCTGATCTTCATCCAATCGGCGACGGCCTTCATTCCTTCATGGAGTTTGGCTTTGGCGGCGAGGGGGTCCTTGGTGAGGGAGAGGATCAGTTTAGTGTCGTCGGCGTAGGAGATAATGTTGAGGTCGTGTTGTCTGGCGATGCGTGCGAGCGGGGCCATGTAGATGTTGAACAGTGTTGGGCTGAGGGATGATCCCTGGGGTACGCCGCAGATGATCTCGGAGGCTTCGGATCGGAAGGGTGGGAGGCGGACTCTCTGGGTTCTGCCGTCGAGGAAGGAGGTGGTCCATTCCAGGGCCTTGTCTCGGATCCCTGCGTCGTGGAGGCGTGCGCGTAGAGTTCGGTGGCAGACAGTGTCGAAGGCGGCGGAGAGGTCCAGCAGGATGAGGGCTGCGGTCTCACCATTGTCCAGCAGGATCCTGATGTCGTCGGTGGCGGCGATGAGGGCAGTCTCAGTGCTGTGGTTGCTGCGGAACCCTGATTGGGATGGGTCCAGGATGCTGTTTTCTTCGAGGTATCGGGTTAGCTGTTTGTTGACGATCTTCTCGATGACCTTGGCTGGGAACGGAAGCATAGAGATGGGCCGGAAGTTCTTGAGGTCTCTCGGGTCCGCCTTGGGTTTTTTGAGTAGGGCGTTGATCTCTGCGTGTTTCCAGCTCTCTGGGAAGGTCGCGGTCTCGAAGGAGAGGTTGATGTTGTTGCACAGGTGGGGTGCGATGGAGCTGCTGGCTATCTTCAAGGTATCCTGGAGAATCATGACCTACTTGATATTTGGAGAACTCACCATCCGCAGGTGAGGGAGGGCACTTTTTATTCAGGAGTGCATGGGAGTTGGTCTAGGCTGGATTACTGGCTGGTCTCCTGGGGGGTGGGGTCCTGGGTGCGGGAGGTTGCACATCTTGCACACATGTACTCCAATCATTCCCCAGTCCTACTTGTCCTCTCTATTCCCTACTTAGATGCCTTTGAGTGCCAGCTGGCAACTGTCTCCACACTCGCTCCTAGACCACCATTTCCGGGAGGAGCTCAACAAGAAATCTCTGACTTCTTCACCCCAAACACTGGTTCGGTGCCACTGATTGGTACAATATGGGAAGTGTTTAAGGTCACAGTCCGCATGGTGGCGTGCTTCCGCAGCTCCCAGACCTGAGCCCATAACCCTCCACGATCCAGCAGCCTCGGTTGCCATCACCAACCCCCTGCAATGCCAAAAGATTACAACCCACCCACAGACTGTTTCTAGGTTCGGAGGCAGTGTGAAACCTGGCTACGGAGAGCGGGCAGCGCCGGTGACGCGGTTACCTTGGGCTGGCGCTGTTTGACTGAAGGCAGTCCCTGGGAATCGTGGGTCTCCGCTAGGAGATACCTGCGCTGTTCACCGTGGTGGCCACAAAGATCTGGCCGCTGGCACTGCCTGGGCCAGGTCCCTCGCATTCGGCGGCCTACACAGCTAATCACTGCCTTGGGCATACGCTGATGTTCTTCACCCGAGGCGGTGGGCGAGGCCGGCCAGAGGCACTGCCTGCAGGTTTGAAGTCCCCTCTGATTACTCCGTTATCTGCCCGGACGACTTGCGCGCCTAAGGTACTGCCTGAGAGTTTGGGTCTAGTCCCCTGTTAGATTTGGGGGTCTCTAGTTGGCATAGGTAGGTACCTGTGACAAATAGGGACCCTTGCGTCTAGTCAGGGTAAGGGGCTACACTCCTAAAATAACCCCTGCTCACCCCCTTGGTAGCTTGGCACGAGCAGGCAGGCTTATCTCAGAGGCAGTGTGTAAAGCATTTGTGAACACATACAGTAATACAGTGACAACACTACAGATGGACACCACACAGGTTGTATTATAAAAATAGTATTTTTATATAGACTTAACACAAGACCAAACGACAAAAATCCACAATACTGTACTCAAAAATAGACTTTAGAATGTTATAAAATAGTTCAGTTCTCTCAAGTTGTAGATGCGACACTTTACTCTCAATGTACCTTGAATGCGTAACACAAAGAAAACAAAAGGGTCGCAGGGAAGGTGATGCGTCGGTTCCTTACACTCAGGGGAGTTGATGCTCGCTTCCTTGTGTGGGGAGTTGATGCGTCGGTTTCTTACTGCTCTCCGGTGCGATGCGACAAGATGGCACCTTGATGCGATACTCTTCTCCGGTGCGATGCGACAAAATGGCGTCTTGGTTGCGATGCGACAACTTTGGTGCGATGCGTGCACGCCCGACGGCCGTGCGGCGACTCGATCTTTGGAGCCGCGAAAGGCCCTGCGACGCGCTTCTCCGGTGATGCGACGATGTCCTCTGTGGCAGCGCCCCGCTTCTCCGGCGTTGCGCCGCGCTTCGGCGATGCGATGATGACAGCGGCGTCTCGCTTCCTCTGCGATGCGATGACAGCGGCTGCGGCGGCAACACGGTTCTCGTCGTTGCGTCGCGCTTCCAGCTCCCAGCGACACGCAGTCTCTCAGAAGGCCCAGCACAACAGCAGGCACTTCAATTCCCAGCAAGGGAATTCAGGGGGGAGCTGGTTGGTGAAGTCTTGTGTCCCTGAGACTTCAGGCAGGAGGCAAGCTCTAGTTCAAGCCCTTGGAGATTCTTCTTCAAGTTGATAGAAAGCACACTCAGTCCTTTTCTCCATTCTTTGGCAATGAAGCAACCACTGCAGGCCAACCCCCAAACACACAGCACAGGGGTAGTTTCCTCCTTCAGCTTCCTGGTTCTTCTCCTCAGCAAAGGTTCGTCTTGATTCCCAGAAGTGATCTAAAGTTCTTGGGTCTGGGTCCCAATATTTATACTACTTTTCTCTTTGTTCTCTGAAGGCAGAGAGGCCTTTGCCTAGTCCAAACCAGTTCTGGTCAGCCCTGGAGCACTTTGTTGACAAGACTCCTTTCTCTTCCTTTGACAGTGCAGGCCAGGGACATCAGACACACCACAGGAGGTGGAGCCAGCATTGTGGAGGAAAGGCACAGCCCTATTCAGGTCCCAGGTGCAACTCCTCCCTCCCATTTGCATGCAGATCTCTCTATTCAGCCCTGTGCTGACTCACCCTGTCTCCTGGAAGCCCCCAGCCCCTGTCACTCAAACTCCAGACAAGGAATACACAACCTAGCAGAGGCAGGCTTGGATAGTTAGGCAAGAAAATACCCACTTTCTAAAAGTGGTATTTTCAAACACAGAATGTTAAAACCAACGTCAGTAAAAGATGTATTTTATCATTCTGAGTTCAGGCATACTAAACTCGAATTTCTACCTGGTTCCCTGAGTCAGTTAGGATTATAAGATGTAATAATCTAACTGCCCATTCTGGCCTATGGGGAACAGGTAGCCTTGCAATAGTGAAAAACGAAAATGGCTGTAATTCACCATTAGGACATGCCACATCAGGGCATGTCCTACCTTTTACCTACAATGCACCCTGCCCTTGGGCCTACCTTAGGGGTGGCTAATATGTATAAAAGGGAAGGTTTAGGGACTGGCAAGTGGGTGCACTTGCCCAGTCAACATGGCAGTACCAGACTGCACCCAGGCTCTGCAATGGCAGGCCTGAGACACACTTTACAAGCTGCTCCGGTGGGTGGCACAACCAGTGCTGCAAGCCCACCAGCAGCATTTGATTTACAAGCCATGGGCACACGCAGTGCACTGTACTAGGGTCTGACAGCAAGCCAAACAAGCTAATCATGGAGTCACTAATCCATACATCAAATTACCATAGGGAGCACTTGCACTGTGGCACTGAACAGCAGTGGCACAGTGCCCAAAAGCATCTAAAACCAGCAAAAACATAAGAGGCAACAGCAAAAAATGGAAGGGAGACCCACGCCAATGGTGCCAGGTCTAACATCCCCTGATGCTGCTGTGGCCGGCGCAGCCTTTCCCTGGCTGGCCTGCAGCCTGAGGCCGGCCTACATGCCCCGTGACCCTGGTTGCCAGCTCCCAAGCTAAATGGATTTGCCGATCAAGCTGCCCTGCTGACTAGTTGTGATGTGCCTGGCCTGAACTGGCCTGCTACTTACCTTCAGTTTGCGAGGAGCCTTGGTTGCACTGTACTTTTTTGCCCTGATGTCGCTTGTGGGACTGCGGGGGAACGCCTAGGGTTGCTGCACGTATTGGTTGCCTGCCCCCCCCCCAGTTCGAGGAGGGACTTTGAGGTCGGTGGTGCACGGCGGCAGCGCATGGACAGCCAGAGAGGGATACTGGCTTGCTTTGAGGATAGGCGTGGCACAAGCAGCCAGTGCCCACAGTGACCACTTGAGGCTTTCCTGTGCAGCTGCATCTTCAGCCACCCAGGATCATAGTTCAAGATGTGCTGGCCTTGGCGTCCTACCTCAGAAGCTACATCCTCTGGGCTGCACCATCTTCTCATGGGAGAGAGCCACCACGCTACCTATCACTTTCAAGGTAACTTCAGCGGCCAGAGCACACGACTTTTGAGACCCCCTGGCCCACCTGGGTCACAACTATAAGGCACTGCATCTCTATTATTGGGGGGGCACTGTGGAAGGCAGTCTGGATGGGTTGCACCAAGCTCAAACCTCTGGGCAGGATAAGAGCTTTCACTCCTGTGTCCCTCCCTCTGACTGCTCATCTACTCCGACGCCAGCAGATTGTATAACCCCAACAATGGGGGCACCCCCTGTTAACAAACTGGACGTTATCCTACAGGAGATCCGTGACTCTAGAGCCGCTATGTAACACAAACTTGGGGCCATTAGCATCCTTAAGGATGAGCACCGTAAATTGGCGGACAGAGTTCAAACCATGGAGAAGATGTTGTCAACGTTGGAACCAGGCCTAGCGGACCAAGCTTCTATAGTGTTGTGAAGACAAGTAGAACAGCTCCAAGATCGTGCTGAAAACGCAGAAGGGAGGCTGCGTCAGAACAATGTTCGCATAGAGGGGATGCCTGAGGGCACGGAAGGCCCCCACCCTACACAATTTGTAAAGACCTGGCTCCGTACTGTGGTGTCCCCGACTGACCTATCAGATCTTTACACAGTGGAAAGGGCACACCGTGTACCAATGAAGAGGCCCCTACTCAGCGCACCCCGAGACCTATTGTGGCAAAGATCCTTAACTATAAATACCGGAACCAGCTGCTTCGGGTGGCAAGGGAAAATGCACCGCTCACTATTGAGGGTACGAGAGTTTCACTGCTCCCGGATTATACCCTTGCGGTTCGTCATCGCTCCTCGTTAATGGAAGTCAAACGCCACCTACACACAATTGCTCTCACTTACGACTTAATTTTCTCGGCTAAACTCAAAGTATTCTTCGAATAACACTCACTTCTTCGAAACCCCAGAGGCCGCTAGAAACTGGCTGGATCACAGCTTTCCATACAAACAAAGAGAGGCCCAACAGTGATCATCGCCTCCAAAGCCACAGCGTCAGTCCAGGCGACGTTGCATGGCTGCCAAAGACATAGTAGTCGCGCCTTCTCCCCCAACAGGCCAGGGAGTCAACGGGCAGCCATAAGATCGGCAACTGCACTACGTAGCACAGACTGTCGTTCCAGCTCATCGGGAGGAAGTGCCTCGGACTTGGACATAGATGGCAGCATGGCACTCTTTCCCACAATAACGCCACAGGTGGATAATGACTTGCTGGGCTAAAAGGTTATGAGTATGCCCCGATTCTGAGACTCATGGTATTGGACTGGGGATGCCCAAGTATGCTAATGGAGGTCCTGTGGGCCCCAGATAGGTATTCATCTACTCTTATTATATACTTCCCCCAGGGTGGGATTGTTCATTGGGCGGTGTCTGTATGGACTCGCCCTGTCGTTCTCTTATGTCATACTTGGGGATCTGATTGCATAGCATTCCTTATTTTTTTTGTGTCACATTACCATTTCTCTATCAGTTGAGGCCTGGGTCCGGGCCTACGGCTGGTTTGTAGTAAAAGTTGCAGAGCCAATATTCTGTACCCCACAGTTTGAACAATATACCCCATAAGCGTAGGCCTATGTCTTTCTTTATTTCTCATGTTTGGTCTATATGGTTATTTGGTTGAACAAAGTTCTCTCGCTGGACTGTGTATTGGGTAAGTTGGTTTTTATGTTTGAGCCTGTCATCAATGATTACCATGTGGGAAGCCATGTCAACAGTGGGGGTCAGAGTCTAGTTGTTGGAACACACAATATCATGGCCACTACACAGAATTCTTATAACATTCTCACCTGGAACACTCAGGACTGGGATCCTTACATACGAGGCATACGATATTAGCACACCTACATAGGCGTGTAGAGCACACACAACTTACCTCCAGGAGACACACTTCACCATATTGGAGGCACAGACACTACACAAAAAATGGAGGGGTCAGCTCTTTCACACCTCATACTCTGCTTATGCCAGGGGAGCTGCAATTTGGGTGCAGGAGGGAGTTCCCTTCTTAGTCCAGGAAACCAAAATTGACACACAAGGTTGTTACGTGCTGCTATGTGGTAGCCTGGATGGGGTACCGATTGTGCTAGGCTGCATTTATGCATCGAATCACGAGCAAGGCATGTTTTGATCCCACTTATCTATGATGCTGGCAGATTGGGTGCATCTCCCTTGAATGCTGGGAGGGAATTTCAATGCTGTGATGGACAGTACTTTGGACCGCTCCCATCCCCCCTGCCAAGTGCGGACCCGATAAGCCAAGGCCTTACAGCAGTGGGTGACAGGCTGGGACCTTGCTGATGTCTGGCGCAGCCGCAATATAGGGATGAGGGAATACTCATTTACCCCCCACCCCCCCCCCCAAACATGCAGTACATTACCGCCTCAATAGGTTCCTCTATGCTTCCTCTTTACAGCCTCCGGTCACCCATGCCATATACCTTGGTAAGACACTATCAGACCATAACCCGCTAGAGATCACATAGGCATAGGGCCGTGTTCCGGCTCGATCCCCACATGGCGCCTCCAACCGCTGCTGCCTGAAGATACGGTGTTCCAAGACACACTAGCTACAACCTCTGACATTTCACAGACAATACCGGAACGGCCTCACCACATTAAGTGAATGGGAGGCTTTCAAGGTGGTGGTGCAAGGTTCAGCCATTAACGCTTTGCTGGGTGCCAGAGGGGAGATCTTACGAGAACTCACACGGGTAGAGAATAGTTTGGGCACCCTGAAGCAGGCAACAGTATAAAATTCTGATTGCGCATCCCAACTCCAGGAAGCTTGAGTGACTTATTCCAAACTTCTGGAACGTTTAGGTCTCATAGAATTTACACTCAGAGGACGCATACAGAAGCAGACAAGTCAGGCACGCTTCTTGCCCGCTTGATTAGACACGGTCGCCTACCCCTATCCTCCAAATACATACACTGTGCCACGGACCGGTTACTGCGCAATTAGCAATCAATAATGTGGTTCGAGACTATTACATAGATTAATATACTGCTCCACTTTCTGCCAATCCAGCTGCAATAACCTCCTACCTAAGTCGGTTAACGCTCACTTAGATAGTGGCGACTGATCGACAAGAACTTACAGTTCCCATATCCGCGAATGAGCTACAAGGAGCCATCAAGGAATTGGCTCGTAATAAAACACCAGGCACTGACAGAATACTGATGGAATTTTACTCCACATATGCCACAAGTCTGATTCCCCGCCTCGCCAACCTATATAATGTCTCCCTAGAAAAGGGGGTGCTTCCCCTCTTCGACCCATGAGGCACTAATAACATCCCTTCTCAAGCCCGGTAAACCACCTGACGACATGTCCTCTTATAGGCCCCTTTCGCTGTTGAATACTGAATAAAAGATCATTAGCCAGGTTCTGGCACGCCGACTGCTCCCTCTATTCTACCTTTTACTGCATGTGGGCCAATGTGGGTTTGTCCCCGGTCACAATACCTCCTTGAATATACACCGATTGTTCTACATAGTGGAAACGGTGAGGGAATGTTGCCCATTCGCTGGATGCCTCTCCCTCGATATCAGACAAGCATTTGATTCTCTCAGTATGCTGGCAGCACTCACCACTTAAGGGATACCACCAGCATATGTACGCTGGGTGCGGTTGCTATTTCCGGCCCCTACGGCAAGAGCCAAAACTGGATCATATATTTCAGCCCTGTATCTGGTGTCACAGGGGACACAGCAAAGTTGTCCACTGTCCCCTTTATTGTTTGTCCTAGAGGTGGAGCCTCTTACACAGTGTTTCCATCAGGCGACTGTGGGTGGGGGATCTCTATAGAGCGCAAACTCCATTCGATATCGCTCTATGAGGATGATATGGTCCTATACGTTAACGACCTATGGGAGGAGCTGAATGGGGCAGACCGGCTGATGGCTGAATTCGGTGACTTATCAGGTCTCTGGATTAATGCGGGTAAATCCTATGCGTTTTCCTTTGACGATACCTATCGGGATTTTTCTGGTCCATGAAAGCCTCTGAATATCCAGGCGGCTGCACAATTGTTTTGATAACTTGGTGTGCAAGTGTACTGTGAACCAGAAGACATATTAGACGGTAATCTTCTCCGGACGATCGTGTTGCTCAGATCACAGGTAGGTTTTTGGACGATGTTGCCTCGGTCGGTGGCCGGCTGGTTGACATTGGCCTAAATGGTTATGCTCCCTCATCTGTTAAACCGCTTTGTGAACTTACCGTCCCTGGCACCACCTCGGGTGTTACGCATGCTAAAACTCTTTGTTAATCGATCTGACATGGGGCACCGGTTGTCGCAGACTTAGCCGGGCAAAGCTGCAGTTAGTGGCGGACGGGGGCGGCATGGGTGCTCCAGGCCATAGGCCTTTGTATAGCGGGACAACTACAGTGGTTAGTGTATTGGCTGGCACAACCTGGAGGAAACTAGGTATACCACCCGCATGTTCCACAGTGGATAGATGCACAAACTATTTTGTCCGGGCTCATCTCTGCCCACCGGGGGTCCCCTTTCACCAAGTATAGCTCTCCCTTACTAGAAACTCGCCATGAGATACCCAGTCTCACCGGTGCCATATACCCCTAATATACCTTTGTGTGGCCTCCCAACTCCCTTGGGCACTCGCCAGCAGGGATGTTACATCCTTGGGAGCAGGGAAAGTGCTGTCTGTTGGTTCATTCTTTGCAGATGGTTCATTAATGCCACACCCTGAGTTTACGCAGGCTCATGGATTGCCGTTGACACTGTTCTTAACACATGGTAGTATTTTCGGCTATGTCCTCCAGTATTGGTCACCAGATGGGACAGAGCCGGTGACGCATAAGCTGTTACAGGTACTACACACTATGTGTCACGGCAGACACCTGATCAGATGGCTAAACCACAAACTCCATGCTCATGTTGGGTTGCCATTGGATTTACTCAGGCACAGATGGAAGGCGGACACTAACAGGGAGATCACGGATAGGGAATGGTCCTTTCTCTTGCAGTACCCTAAAAAGGTATTGCGCAATTCGCTTTTTAATTCATACAATTTTCTATATTCCACAGGGCCTACCTCACACCCCATAAAATTAATGTGATGTACCCAACGGCCTATGCAGGTTGCCCAGATGCCACATGCTGGACGTAGATCTTATACACATGTTGTGGGCCTGCCCCTCACTGGCAGCGTATTGGTCGGAATAAGGGACGATACTATTGGACCTGACAGGGATGGACCATTGGTGTACGCTAGAACAGCGTATACTATGCTTATATCTCAGATCTAAGAGTACTATGGTGACTTCTCGGTTTGCAGACTTAATTTTGCTGCTAGCAAAACGATTGTCGACAAGACACTGGAAATCTCTGTGGGTACCCTCGGTTGCGGGAGGTTGCACACTGGGGATTGGTGGAGAGTGCTGCAATTCATCGCAAGGAATATACAGGGCTGCATAAGAGGCTGATCTCTCTAGAATGGGATGCCCTATTAGAAGCATTTAAGGTGCAGGACAGTGAAAGGGGCAGTGTACACTAGCGCCATATAAAATCCTCATACCTACATAGTGGATCCACAGAAGAGATGTCGGCAACCCCCCTATCTTACCCTGATTTTCTCGTCCAAATGTGATTGCTTCTACCCACGTTCCGGGTGGGAGTAATTACCTGCTCTGTTGCCAACTGTAGCTTGTGGCTGTGAGCAATAACAGGCCCTCCCTACATGTATCACACACTAAGTGTTTTGCGCTAACCACAAACCCATACCATCACATTAATGTTACGAGGGTTACAGACAGTCGTTGGGGGAAGGGAAGAGGGATTGGCGTTACAGTTTCAGGACATTTATACCTTAGTGTGGAAGAGTTACTGTTCAATTCATATAACGTGCAAAGTAATGCTCGGAGTGATAGGTCACCTTTTCTCTCATCATCATGTATATGGATGTTGATTCTATGTATAAAAACTGCAATAAAGTTTGTGTTAAAACATTTTTTTTTAATTAAGGCCACAGTCTGGGGTCTCTGCCTTGCTAAAAGCAGGGAAGATCTGCGTTCCTTGCGAGATCACCTAGCCCACTTAGAGGGAGAACTTAAGCAGTTAGGGGCCCAACAGGTGGCCGCGGAGGACACCCGAGTGACCCAGCAGATTAGGACGGTAACGGAGTGTCATGAAGTGGCCAACCGAGAATGCCTATTCAGACACAAATACACTGCAGCAAGAGCATATGGGGAGGGCAAGCGTCCAGGGCATAGCCATGGTTAGTATGACTAGACGTCAATGGGCTGCTAATAATATTCTAGGCATTCAAGGCCAACAAGACCAGCTACATATGGACAGTCATGGTATCCTCCAAACCTTTTCCTCCTCCTATACTTTTATGAGGAGGGATCCCATTGATGCTGACTCTTACTTAGAGGATGTGTCCTTGGGCTGGCTGAGTGATGCTCAAAGAAACTTCCTATATCAGATCTCAATGTTAATGAAATAAGAGAAGTGATACAGCAATTACAGGCTGGTAAGTCGCCGGGGCCCGATGGGCTACCAGCAGACTTTTATAAGGTTATGCGGATCTCCTCGCTCCTGTCCTGGTTGTCTTTCATGAGGCGAAAACAAATAGTCCACTTCCCCTTCTGTGTGCGAGGCTCTGATGATCACACTGCTCAAACCTGGTAAATCTCCCAGCCGTTGTGAGCCCAAAAGGCCTCTATCACTTAACAATTCTTTTTTTAAAACATAGTTATTGGTTTAATGAAATGTTGCATTGCGCGAAAGCATTGATACAATAGATACATAGGCGATTCGACCGGAATCGAGTGAACATGAGTATAACTATACATTCGGGTTACATTCAGAAGATAAATTCTTCCCAAGGTGGGGTATTGGCATCTTAGTATCAGCCTATTGTACCAACTCTTTTACTGACTAAGTATCGATCAAGGACAAGCTAACAACAAAACAATCCCAAACATCCCACCCCCCTCCCTCCAGTCTGGCTCACCCCCGACTAAAATAATTAAAATAATTCGGTCACGGGATTCAGCCGTGTCCACCTGTATGCGCTGTGTATCACTTATCAATTATGATGTTAAAATCTTAGCCAAGGCACTCGCCAATCGCTTGTCACTCCTTATAACATTTCTGATTCGCCCGGAACAATCAGGCTTTATCCCTGGCCGCTCCACTTCCTACAACTTGCGCACACTGTTTGCTGTCCTGCAGGATATCGACCCTGACCTGGCTGCAGTAGCTGTCTTTTTTAGATGCTACTAAGGCTTTTGACTCAATTGAGTGGGACTTCTTAATGGCCGCTCTACGCAAGATGGGCCTCCTGCACACGTTAATGGACCCATCTCCTCTCCCTTCGCATTAACGAAGGGCACATGACAGGGCTGCCTGGTGTCACCCTTATTATTTGTCCCAGAGGTGAAGCCACTTGCTGCCAATGTGAGACATCATTGCGCATACTATACATCTTTTGATTCCTCTATATGCAGATGACATGACTGTTAGATTTGGGGGTCTCTAGTTGGCATAGGTAGGTACCTGTGACAAATAGGGACCCTTGCGTCTAGTCAGGGTAAGGGGCTACACTCCTAAAATAACACCTGCTCACCCCCTTGGTAGCTTGGCACGAGCAGGCAGGCTTATCTCAGAGGCAGTGTGTAAAGCATTTGTGAACACATACAGTAATATAGTGACAACACTACAGATGGACACCACACAGGTTGTATTTATAAAAATAAGTATTTTTATATAGACTTAACACAAGACCAAACGACAAAAATCCACAATACTGTAATCAAAAATAGACTTTAAAATGTTATAAAATAGTTCAGTTCTCTCAAGTTGTAGATGCGACACTTTACTCTCAATGTACCTTGAATGCGTAACGCAAAGAAAACAAAAGGGTCGCAGGGAAGGTGATGCGTCGGTTCCTTACTGCTGCGCAGGGGAGTTGATGCTCACTTCCTTACTGTGTGGGGAGGTGATGCGTCGGTTTCTTACTGCTTTCCGGTGCGATGCGACAAGATGGCACCTCGATGCGATACTCTTCTCCGGGACGATGCGACAAAATGGCGTCTTGGTTGCGATGCGACAACGTTGGTGCGATGCGTGCACGCCCGACGGCGACTCGATCGTTGGAGCCGCGACAGGCCCTGCGACGCGCTTCTCCGGTGATGCGACGATGTCCTCTGTGGCAGCGTCCCGCTTCTCCGACGATGCGCCGCGCTTCGGCGATGCGATGATGGCAGCGGCGTCTCGCTTCCTCGGCGATGCGATGACAGCGGCTGCGACACGCTTCTCGTCGTTGCGTCGCGCTTCCAGCTCCCAGCGACACACAGTCTCTCAGAAGGCCCAGCACAACAGCAGGCACTTCAATTCCCAGCAAGGGAATTCAGGGGGGAGCTGGTTGGTGAAGTCTTGTATCCCTGAGACTTCAGGCAGGAGGCAAGCTCTAGTTCAAGCCCTTGGAGATTCTTCTTCAAGTTGATAGAAAGCACACTCAGTCCTCTTCTCCTTTCTTTGGCAATAAAGCAACCACTGCAGGCCAACCCCCAAACACACAGCACAGGGGTAGTCTCCTCCTTCAGCTTCCTGGTTCTTCTCCTCAGCAAAGGTACGTCTTGATTCCCAGAAGTGATCTAAAGTTCTTGGGTCTGGGTCCCAATATTTATACTACTTTTCTCTTTGTTCTCTGAAGGCAGAGAGGCCTTTGCCTAGTCCAAAACCAGTTCTGGTCAGTCCTGGAGCACTTTGTTGACAAGACTCCTTCTTTCCTTTCACAGTGTAGGCCAGGGACATCAGACACCACAGGAGGTGGAGCCAGCATTGTGGAGGAAAGGCACAGCCCTATTCAGGTCCCAGGTGCAACTCCTCCCTCCTATCTGCATGCAGATCTCTCTATTCAGCCCTGTGCTGACTCACCCTGTCTCCTGGAAGCCCCCAGCCCCTGTCACTCAAACTCCAGACAAGGAATACACAACCTAGCAGAGGCAGGCTTGGATAGTTAGGCAAGAAAATACCTACTTTCTAAAAGTGGTATTTTCAAACACAGAATGTTAAAACCAACTTCACTAAAAGATGTATTTTATCATTCTGAGTTCAGGCATACTAAACTCGAATTTCTACCTGGTTCCCTGAGTCAGTTAGGATTATACGATGTAATAATCTAACTGCCCATTCTGGCCTATGGGGAACAGGTAGCCTTGCAATAGTGAAAAACGAAAATGGCTGTAATTCACTATTAGGACATGCCAAACACACCAGGGCATGTCCTACCTTTTACCTACAATGCACCCTGCCCTTGGGCCTACCTTAGGGGTGACTAATATGTATAAAAGGGAAGGTTCAGGGACTGGCAAGTGGGTACACTTGCCCAGTCAACATGGCAGTACCAGACTGCCCACAGGCTCTGCAATGGCAGGCCTGAGACACACTTTACAAGCTGCTCCAGTGGGTGGCACAACCAGTGCTGCAAGCCCACCAGCCGCATTTGATTTACAAGCCCTGGGCACACGCAGTGCACTGTACTAGGGTCTGACAGTAAGCCAAACAAGCCAATCATGGAGTCACTAATCCATACATCAATTTACCATAGGGAGCACTTGCACTGTGGCACTGAACAGCAGTGGCACAGTGCCCAAAAGCATCTAAAACCAGCAAAAACATAAGAGGCAACAGCAAAAAATGGAAGGGAGACCCACGCCAATGGTGCTAGGTCTAACAATGACCCTTTTCCAGCGCGATCCACATGTCAGCCTAAATGATGTTCTCCGTAAATGTGTCTGGTTCGGAGAGCGGTCGGGCGTCCAGATCAATTAGGAGAAGCTGCAGCTGCTACCTCTTACAGAGTCCACTAAACCTTGTATCCTTGACTTTTCGTTGCAGTGGTGCCACGCCGACCTCAAATATTTAGGTGTAGTGATATTGCGGGACAGAAAGGAAGTGATACAATCCTACAATGGCACAGCTATTTCCACACTAACCAACCGCATTACTCATTGGATTTCCTTGCCATTGTCATTGGCAGGCCACATCACCTTTGTTAGACCTGGCATCCTTGGCGTGGTTTTCCCTGACTTTTTGCCTCTACCTCCTGTGTTTTTGATGCTGTGCTGGATTTATTTTATGCTGGCTTAGATGCTTAGGGTACTTTGCCACTGCTGATCAGTGTCAAAGTGCAAGTGCTCCCTGTGTAAATTGATATTGTGATTGGTTCTCCCTGATTGGCATATTTGTTTTACCAGTAGGTCCCTAGTAAAGTGCACTAAGTGTGCCAGGGCGGGTAAATCAAATGTGACTAGTGGGCTTGCAGCACTGATTGTGCCACCCACATGAGTAGCCCTGAAAAGATGTCTCAGGCCTGCCACTACAGTGCCTGCGCGCAGTTTAACTGCCATGTCGACCTGGCCCATGGACCCATTTGCCAGGCCTTACCCTTCCCTTTTCCTACACATAGGACACCCCTATGGTAGGCCCAAGGTACTCCCCTGGGCAGGGTGCAGTGTATGTGAAAGGTAGGACATGTACTGGTGTATGTAACATGTCCTGATAGTGAAACACTGCCAATTTCGTTTTTATCACTATTGAAAGGCTATCTTGCCCATAGGACAGAATGGGGAATGCTTTGTAACATTTTACAAGCATATCTTCCCATAGGAGTAAGATAAGAAAAAGGAGCTTGGTATCCCTTAACTCAGGATTTAATAACATCTTTTAGTAAAGATGTTTTTTTAAATTGTGTGTTTGAAAATACCACTTTTAGAAAGCTATTTTCTTGTTCAACCTTCCTGTGTGCCTCTGCCTGTTTGTGGATTGACTGTCTGGCTTTGGAGTGACAGGGGCTGGGGTGGCTCCAGGAGTCTGGGTGAGTCAGCACTGGGCTGAATAGGCCTGATCTGCATTTGGAGTGGTGGGAGGAGTAGCACCTGTACCTGAATAGGGCTGAGACTGCCTTCCACAATGCTGGCTCCGCCCCCCTGCTGTGTGTCTGGAGCCAAGGCTCACACTGGTGTCCTTTTGTGGTGTTTTCACTGTGTTACTGTGAGTGTTGGTACAAATACTTTACACATTGTCTTTGGGATAAGCCGGTCTGCTCGTGCCAAGCTACCAAGGGGGTGAGCAGGGGTGTATCCCCCTTACCCTGACTAGAAGCAAGGGTCCCCATTTGGACAAAGGTACCTACCTCTGCCAACTAGAGACCCCCATTTCTAACAACCCTAATTAAAGTGGGGGTACTGCACAAATTCTTATATATAATCTTAAACATACAGCTTCCATCAAATAGCTACTTCTTTCAAGCGCTGAAAAAACAGCCTTTTACAGTTGGCACGGGCGGAGAAGGAACCACACTTACACAGGGATTTTCTGACCATACCTTTCTACACTGGGAGGCTGGTTTGAAGCTCCAGATATGGAGATGTGCTACCTATGCGCTCAGGCCTACCACGCCATACATTGGTACCAACTTACTCTGTTTATTCCTCACTTGCTGGTACAGCAGGGGCACATGGCTCAGATTCCCTTGTTTTCCTTCATGGGCACCTCTTTGGGTACTAGTTCCATTGATGACTCCTCAAAAGCATGGCACAGATTATGTCGTAAAATAGAGAAGACTTTTATATTCCCCCTTGATTTCACTCTGTTATCACCCCTCATTGCCAGTCACTCATGAATCACTATGCAGGAGCCAGCTCAAAAGGTGTGGCCTCCAACTCTGTGGGGACCTGTATCATGATGGTGTCTTCCTCCCTCAGTCTGATTTCCTGGGCGGTGCCTCGGCATCCCCCTTAGACATTTTCACATATATCAAACTGAGATAATGTTGAAGCGGACACACAAGACTTCCCTGCCAAACACCCAATCTTTAACACTCTACACTCCATGCTGCAAGTTGACAATACACGACACCTAGTCGCTCTATCGCTCTGTAAAGGTTGAATCTCCAAGCTCTCAAGGTCATGCTCTGGATCAATTGGAGAGTGACCTTAGTAGGGTCCTTCCTGATGAGCTGGAAATATTGCTGTGCACAAATCAGAAAAATAGCGCCTAGTACCTGGGGGTCTTTGTGACTCCGCAGAGGGAGATGTGTCTCCACAGGAACCTGGAGAGGGGGATATCAAACTTTCAAGTGGACGCTGAGAGATGAAGAGGTCTGCCACACTCCCTGATGGGGCGTGTGGCCATCTTCACAATGATTGCGCTCCCTAAACTGATTTATGTCCTTCAGAACATGTACTATTATATCCTACAAGAATATTTACAAAAATAGAGGGAGAGGTGAGGTCCGTACTTTGGAATGAAGGCGACCCAAGATTGTCGCTTAAAACACTGCAGCGCAATCCTTACAATGGGGGACTAACCTCCCTGACATGGAGGCCTGCTACTAGGCAGCCCATTTAATTAATAAAAACAACTAGATCTTTGTCCCCCAGGGTCACTCAACCTTTAGGCTGGAGCGGGCAAAGCTTGAGACGAGATTGTACCTACACTATCTTTACGATGGATAAGGGACACAACAGCTGCCACAAGCAACCCAAGTGGCCATGTTGGCATTCAGTAAAGCTACCAAAGCAGTCGGATGGGCATGTACAATCACTAGGGAAACACCACTTTGGGTAGGAACATGGCTTGGTGAACTGGGGTAACTGAAAGGTTTGGAGTGTGGGAAACAATTACGATCTCCAAAGTAGGGAACATATTGGAAAGCGTTGATATCCTTCGTCCAGCAGGAGTATCAACTGCACCTGAATCAATTTTTGAAGTATGCACAGCTGCAACACGGCTGTCGGGCTGACAGGGCTAGAGATCCCGGAATATGCATCCCTAGTAGGGCGGATACTATTTGCAGAAATGGGAAAAGGCGCTATTTCTCTCACATACAAGAATTTAAATAATAACATACCAGACACCCTGGGAAATCTCAGATTGAGATGGGAGCAAGATGTGGGGGACATGGAGGACCACAGACTGGGAGGCAGCATTGAAGCACCTGAGGAAAGTGGCCATAAAGTCAAGATTGAGGTTGATACAGTTCAAGATCCTCCATAGAGTGTATTACGACAGATACAGGCTTCATGGTATAGGGAGGGCCACTACACCGGCATGTGTCCGTTGCAATGAGGTCAGTGGGACCCTCATACACATGCTTTGGGAATTCCCGCTTATACATACATCCTGGGTGGCCATAATTCAGGAACTCAGTGCTATACTAGAGGTTACCCTCCCACACGAACCGAAATAGGTTCTCCTGGGGATTCCCGATGATGTAGACGCCCTGCACACTAAGCATCTATTTAGTGGCTTGAGCCTGGTGGTGGCCAAAAGGGATGTGGACAGGCTGTGGGGGGCACCGGAGGTACCAACCATTCAAGAATGGAGGCGGGGGATGGAAATGTACATGGTGGCCAAAAAAGCCACCTATCACAGTAGGTGCTATCCCGGTAAATTCCACAAGGTATGGGGGGGCTTGATGGAATACTTTGGGCTGGGGTCTGAGGAGAGCAGACCCGGATCTTCCCTAAACTCGGCATTGGTGGCTGGTAAATTTCAAAAGTGGTGGAGCATAAATGCCTGCCTTGAGTTGAACCGAGCGAGCGAAGTAAGAAATCCCAACTTCCTCTCAAAGGGTTAGTAAGAAGGGAGTTCTCCACACCTATAAAACTTTCAAAATATGGGTTCAAATTGTATATTGTACAGCACAATTTACACACAAATTGGTTCAAAATCCGCAGATTCTGGAGAGACAGTAATGAAATATTTTTATGGTGTGAGAGGAAAGCCCTAGCCTCCTTAGTACGGTTTGTGGTTCTCCCTCCTTAAGAAAATGTTTTTTTTAAATGGTGGCAAACAATGTGTTTTCAGCACTTTCCCTATATGTTAGATTTTTTTTTAGGCTTACCCAGGTACTACTCCCCCCTTTTATCATGGCTTTCTTTGCTGCA
Organism: Calotriton arnoldi; assembly: GCA_963921515.1. Lineage (NCBI taxonomy): Eukaryota > Metazoa > Chordata > Amphibia > Caudata > Salamandridae > Calotriton > Calotriton arnoldi. The sequence goes on along the minus strand of CAWUFW010000135.1, from coordinate 4,088,547 downwards.
AAGATCATCCAATGAGAACACTGATGTCTCAGTACTATTAAGTGATGGTGGGTGAGTAAACAAAATAAAAGGAAGAGCTGAGCCAATGCTCTGGCTTTGCTCTAAGAGCCCATGTACAAGCCATGAAATGGTTTGAAATGTTAATAATGCAACAAACATGTAAAATGTGCTAAAGCCTCTCCAAAGTTAAGAAAAAGTGTATTTCTTTAGCACGCTGAAGCGTTTTACCTTAGTACATTAGATCATAACATATTGAGAGGCATTTAATAGACCGACATGATAGTACCTTACTAGATTGGATGATATCAGTACATTGAGAGGCATTTATTAGAAGTGATAGTTTTTAAAAATTTAAATAGAATTATTCATGCAACCCCTCCCCACCGACGACAAAACCAGTAGTGAACTAAAATGCAAGTCATTTGTCATGTGCACCCGAAATGTGGCATAAATTGTTATTATACATGGCGCAACATTAAGGTCTTTTAAACAAAAAAGAGGTTATTGTATAGCACACATCCTGAACTTATGAATTTGAAAATGCTCTCATATGTGATGATGAAGTAAAGTACGGCGAAATAAAATATTTGCATAAGATCACACTGTTAGATCAACACTGAGGCTGTGACTGTTAACAGTTTTTCAGGTTTCAAGCTGAGCAATTAAAACATTATATTGTTATCTCTTTCTCCCTCCCATTTTACATTATAAGTTAATGCTCTCTCTATTTTTGGGGCATGGGGTGAGAGCATGGGTGGGAAGCAGAAGCCACTCACTGTCTAGAGGGTTTACGATTTGTCTTTATCCATAAAGTTGCACGACGGCAATAGTGTGATAAGTTGCAGAGTGGCGCTGCATTTTCCGGTATGTGACTTATTACATTTCACAGCATTTTCACTTTACCAAAGCGCGGCGTTCATTGTCTGGTATGTGACTTCTTAGATCTTTATGGCGCTTTCACTTTAACAAACAGCGGCGCTTCGTTCTTCGATATGGGACTTCTTAGATTTTCACGGCGCTTTCACTTTAACAAGCCGCGGCGTTCATTGTTTTACGGTGTGGCCATAGTCATGTCTACAGGTTGTTTCCCTCACAGCATCCTCTTCATGGCCGCTGCACCCTCCCCCACTTCCTCAGCGGGGCATATCCGGCGCAGTCGCAGCCATTCTTTTAAAAAGCGTGTTTTTTATTTTTACGGTTCCGGAGTGTGTATGTTTATTTACAGTGGGCAGCGCGGGAGCACGTTCCGCAGAAAGGGCAGACTGGACAGCCCCTGACACCGTCCACACCAAGGTCCCACTGCCCTAGTGGAAGGCCAGACAGCACTGCAGAGGTAGCGCAGGACACTCACCCCAGGAGGCTCCAGAAGTGCTACAGCGCAGACACCGCCTCCTTCCTGCTTTACCTGCTGAGCCGTCCTTCCTCCAGAGCAGGCAGCGGCAGCCGTGCACTGTAGCCTCTGCTGGGTTGGGGCACCTCTTTCTCCCGTGGGAGCCGCCATGGAGCCTGTCGCGCCTGCTATATGCCTGTATCCGTAACGGTGTATTTTTGTTTTGGAACTCATTCAAGTCATCTTCTGTCTGGATTTATAGTTCTTGCACTGCAACACCATATACACAATTTTTAGACTGTGCTTCATTAAACCAACGACCTACTGCACAGACTAAATTGTTTTTGAGAAAAAAAGCACATATTATCCCCTTAAACATGATTGTACCAATATTAAGTGTGTATCTCAGCTGACCGTGTATTTGTGTTAGGCCTCCTCTTTGATTATGGTGTTTCAGAGACTTCAATGCTATAGATTGTGAGTGACGCAATCGCCAACATGGGACTACTCATATACAGCATGTAATCTTGTGACTGCAACATACATTCCAAATACATGGTGCAAAATGTAAATCCTATTTATGTTGCGTTATTCTAATTGCTTTCAGTAGCATAATGTGTCGTGGGCCCTCGCGCAAGGAAGGAAATGGGCACCCTGGCTGCTGTTCGAACTATAAAATACATCAATAATGAGGGTACAGACGGCCCCCCCAGGTCGCGGGCCTCGGTGGTGCTGCACCAATGGAGGATACGCCCCTGATTGCTTTTATAAAGTGATGAGGCAGTGCAGTGACGATGGAACAGTTTTCCGGAGGGTGGGGGTGTACTGGCCCCCACTGTCACCTCACTAATAGAAAAGGAGTTGTGGAAATAGAGTTGCTGCTTAAAGAGCGAGTGTATCAAAGGGCCAAACATTTCGCAGCAAAGAGGTGGCAGTTTAATGTTGCATTTTTAACAGCATTTTCACAAATTTATAGGCCAACTTGATGGAATAGTGTAATAATATCTATAGCCGTATATTCTCCTTTAAAATGGTCTCTTTGTCCAGCTAAACCCACTCAGATGTGACTGAAAAAGAGCTTTCACAACTCATTATGGTGGTTTCCTTCAAAATCAAAGCTAGGGAACCATTTTGTATGAGCGTGAATGGACACTGCTATGAGCCTTCTCTCTTTAGATGACATGTTTTGCTGCCTGTGATCCTAGTGTGCACTGGAAAACGGGAGTGAAGTATTTAATGTTGTTTGCTGTCCTCTTCTGGCTAATGTAAATATGACGTTATGTACACATTTTAACTTTTAACTGCGTCAGGTCCCTGTGGCTTGTTTCACTTTCTCTTCCCTGTCCGTTTTCCTTCTTCCCTTCTCATCTCCATCCATATTGTTTCAAGCAAACGCCAAAACAAAACACATGGGTAAAAGACGTCATTTGCAACGCCAATAGCTCTAACTCTCACAAATGCGAGACCTATTGCATTGCTTTATATAGTGCGAACTCGACCTGAAGGTATTGATTGGAGCGCTTCACATGAGCACCAGTTACTTACACAAGGCCACATTAATTTTTGGCATGGAGAGATTAAGTGATTTGCTCAGAATCACAGGATGTTGAGCTGACACCGAAGCTCGTACCTGGTTCGGCAGCTCTGGCCGTTAGGCACATCCTCTCCCCTCAAAGAAGCAGCCGCATCAAACAAAACAAATCTTCATTCTGGCTCTGGCAAGCTTTCGTAATGGCATCAGAAAGAGAAGTTGAGATTTTTTTTTTTGCTACTGCTGGATGTGAATCGTCTGATGTCATCCATATGACGCTGAGCTGTTACGCCAAGAGCAACATGAAACTTCTGTTAGGATGGGCTGCTTCCCTTCCCTATTTTCCCATGCAGCATAACATATCCCTGGGTGATTTAGGGATGGTAAAGCGAGCGCCCTGACACGCACAGAAAAAAACTCCTTTTGTGGGTGGAAACACACGTAAGCAAAGAGCCTATCGCAGAAAAGACAGAGGGTCGTTACGATGTTTGCATAAGTAGCAGCAGGATGACTATTTTTTGCTCTCTGCTGCTCTGTTTAATAAGGGGGGGCACCCTTGCACCCATTATAAATGAGTCCACACTGACACTCGGACACCATCTAGGAATGCATGAACCAAGGGATAAACACATGCGAACTGAATGTTTCTCTTCTCTCAGTTGCACACTGGGTATCCTACGTAATGTATACAAGGATGTGGGCACTGTGGTCAACTCTTTTCGAGTTTGTACAAACACTGGCACATGTTACACATTACTGTCATGAGCGTAGGAAGTGTGAGGGACGCAAGGGATATATCCCCCCCCCCCCCAAGATTTTGCAGTGGGGGGGCATGGGTGACAAGGGTGGGGGGGACAAGCTGTACAAGTATTTCCCCTATCTCTTCTGTCAGTCGCAGGGCCATTGGCACGTGCTTTGATGTGCCAACGGCCCTGCACTTGACCTGTGAGTGACCTTCCCTTTTTTTGTGCTGCAAACCTCCAGGGATTTTTTCTCACCTCGCCCTAGCTGCCACGGCTGCCTGCAGTCTGCACTTCAGGACAAGGAAGAGGGGTAGTTTGTTGATTGCTGTCTGCATCCTGCCCCTCCTCAGCACATACCCTACCTCATTTGACGGTTTCACACTGTGCAATTCAGCCACTCAAAGGCTAATGTTTTGTTGAAATGTTTATTTCGAGCAGCTGAACCTCGGAGAACTATTAGCAAAAGACATAGTCCAAGCACACATCTTATGTTGTGTCAGATGTGTTGGTCTGTCCCGATATTTACACAAATAATTTAAATACCACTATTTTGTATTTTTAGTGCTAATCAACCCAATCCAGGGTGTCGGAGTGCTTTACATCACATAAACACATTATACATTGACAATAAATCATGTGTGTGTAAATCAATTTACAGGAAGTGTTACATAAGATAGTGAGGGTTACAAGGTGTAGGAGTCACATCTCCTTTCCTTCATAGTTCACTGTGCTATATTAGAAGGATTACAATTTATGAACTGCAAGTAACTAAAGAATCTCTGTGTTAAGAGTAATAAGCCCATACCCATCTATATAAAATAAAAATGAAAAATCTCCTAGTAGACACGAAGGAAAGTTTCAATTCTATTAAGGACTCGGAGGCGAGGATTATGCTCTACTTTCTTTATTTTCCATCACCAGCAGTATTCAACTTAAACAGTAAAAAACTCTCTTTCCCATGGAACATCGGGAAAGGCCAGTCCCAAAGGTCAGCCAATTAGCAGCTGTATACGTCCTGAAAGGTCCGGGGCTGCTGGGATACTTCCTCTTTCTTGAATGCGATCATCCAGCCGTCATCGAATTTCACTAGTCCGTTTTTGTAGACTCTGATCCTAAAAGAAGCCAAAGGATATCGAGATGAACCAGAACTTAACGACCACAACGTTCACCAAATAACATAGTACAGGAGAAAAAGGTCGAAGATTAAGAAAAACACAATACCAACTGAACTGTAAATCCATGTGAAACAAGACCATGCGTTACAATGAGAACTGTGAGAATACTTATACCATACGGGAGTGCTGATCCATAGTTGAGGGTGGGTGATGACTGAATCCTCAGGAAACTCTGGGCGGGAATAATCCGCGCCTCCGAGTCCTTAATAGAATGGAAACTTTCCTTCGTGTCTACTAGGAAATATTTCATTCTATGGCAGGACCGGAGGCGAGGATTATGCTCGTTCAAAGCTTGTCCACCACCAGGGAAGCCATGTCAACGACTGGTTTAAAATAAAACCTTTTAAACAGAGTCTGATGACCAGTCAGCGACATTGATAATATCTTCGAGGCGTGCCCCAGATAAAAGGCTTTGGAGGCCATAGCTCCTCTAACTGAGTGAGCACCGAAGTGTGAAATATCAATGCCTGCTTCCCGCATGACCCATCTGATCCATCTTGCTATGGTGGGAGAAGAGAGCCTTGAAGGGTTTCCTAAGAGATATCAGCAGCTGGTTCACGCCATGGGGGCGATATTCGTCCGTCATGCTCTTGTAAGCCTTGAGGCAACGCACCACACACAACTTAGGGTGTTTATCAAAAGCTGGGTACGAGATCACCCTAGAATCCGACTTAGTGCGGCAGGAAATGTGGAAAGTGACTCCTTGAGGGGTAAACACCCGACCATGGAGATCCAGGGCTCTCACATCAGAAACCCTCCGACAGGTGACCAAGCAAAGAACCATGGCCAACTTCGCCGAAAGCTCCTTGCGGGACAGGTACTTATTCGAGGGCCAGGACTTAAAAAGGGATAGCACCTTGTTGACGTCCCACAATTTAGAATATTTAGGTAAAGGTGGCAGAGATAAGCGAATGCCTCTCATCAATTTGTAGACAAACGGGTGTTCCCCTACAGCGTTACCCTGCACCGGGTCGTGGCCCGCTGAGATCGCCGATCTGTAAGAATTAATTGTGCGGTATGCCAAACCCTCCGTGGCCAGGGAGGCCAAGAAGTTCAAGATGTGGACCACCTCTCACCCCACGGGATCCTGATCCCGGCCAAGGCACCAACCCACCCATCTGGCCCAAGCAGATCTGTATCGTTTGTTGGTGCCGTCTGCCCATGCTGCTGCCAGGATGTTTTGAGCTTCTCCTGATAAGCCCCGGAGTCTCCAACGTTGCCGGAAATCCGCCAAGCCATGAGGGGCATCCGGTTCTGCAGGACCAGGGGATGAGGTTCTCCCTGGGGATCCCGAAGAATCATCTGATCGTGGGTTTGAAGGATCGGAGAATCCCAGGAAAGTTCCAGAAGAACTGGAACCATACTTGCGACCTCTAATAAGGCATGATCAACACTACCTTCGCCTGCTGTCTGCGGACCTGAGCCGAGAGGCGCATTATCATGGCGAACGGGGGGAAAAGCATAACCCTTCTCCGTCGACCAATCCTGAAGGAAGGCATCCGTGGCCGCCGCCAGAGGGTCCGGCTTCCAACTGAAAAATCTGGGTTTTAGTGATCCAGGCGAAAGGCAAAGAGATCCACAGAGAAGAGGCCCCAAAGGGCGTGTAGTCTCTGGAAGACTCTGGGATCTAATTGCCAGAGGCTCACATCCGACCACACCCAGGAGTACCAGTCCGCTACCACATTGGACGCTCCCGGAAGGTACTCCGCTGTCACAGACACGATCTCCAGGCAAAAGGTCTAGAACTCCTTGGCCATATCCGCTAGCACCTTGGATTTCGTGCCCCCCAGGTGGTTTATGTAGCGGACAGCTGACACATTGTCCATCTTGAGAAGGACATTGCAGCTGATTCTGTCCTTCGTCCAGCACTTGATGGTGAAGGAACCTGCCAAAAGTTCCAAGCAATTGATGTGAAACCGTTGCTAGTCTGCGGACCACTTTCCTCCTGTGAAGGAGTCCCCGCAACACGCTCCCCAGCCCGACCTGCTGGGGTCCGACTCTATGACGATGTCCGGAACCGAGACGAAAATGGCCCTCCCGTTCCAGGCCTCCATATGGTCCAGCCACCACTGCATCTCTAACCTCACCTCGTCTGTGAGAGGAACAAGCTCCGCGTACTGCAAGCCCTTCCTGAGGTGAGTGGCTTTTAGACGTTGAAGGGCTATGTAATGGGGAGGCCCCGGAAAGATGGCTTGGATGGAGGACGATAAAAGACCCACCACCCTGGCAACTTGCCGGAGAGAGATGGTGGTGCGGGCTAGGGTTCGCCTGAGCTCCCGACGAATTTTGGAAACCTTCCTGGAGGGAAGACTCAAAGTCTTGTTGACAGAGTCTATGACAAATCCTAGAAATGTAGTTTGCTGGGCTGGGATGAGGAGGGATTTCTTGTCGTTGATAACGAAGCCGAGATTCTGCAACAGAGCTACGGTGGTCTGCAGCTGGTCCGTAAGCACGGCTGGAGACTGAGCCAGCCGAAGAATATCGTCTAGATAAATAATGAGGCGGAAGCCTCGGGCTCTGAGGTATTCTACTACGGGCTTGAGCACCTTGGTGAAGCACCAAAGTGCGGAGGAGAGGCCGAAGGGGAGCGTTGTGAACTAGTAAACCTGTCCTCTCCACTTAAACTGAAGGAAACTTCGGTGCAGAGAAAAAATTGGGACGGATAAATATGCGTCCTTTAAGTCGAGCCGCACCATCCAGTCGTTTGGGCGCAGGAGGTCGAACAGCAGGTGGATCCCGTCCATTTTGAAATGGAGGTACACCAAGCAGCTGTTGAACTCCTTCAAATTGATAACTGGGTGCTGACCCCCGTCTGTTTTGTCCACCAAGAAAATGTTGCTCAGAAAACCCCTTGGATGGAGGGAGGAGCACACAATCGCCCCTTTGTGTAGAAGATCTTGAAACTCTTCGTCTACCAGGACATTCTGGACTGACGTAAAGACCGGGGGCGGGATTCCTGAATCGGGGTCCCGTAAAACTCGATACGAAAACCCCTGATGGTCTGTAGAACCCATGAGTCGGAAGTAATGGCCTCCCAATTGTGCATGAATAGAGCCAGCCTGCCCCCTACTGATAAATGGGGGTAAGGGGAGAGACTCACCTGTTTGGGCCTGGAAATGGGCCTGGAAATGACCTCTGCCTCTGCCTCTGGAGCCCCTGCCTCTGTTGTTTCTCCTCGACTGGAAGAACTCCTGCTTGGGCTGGTCTTGCGCCTTCTTAAAGCCTTTGGTAGGGGCTTGAGTGTAGAAGCGGCCGGTCGAGCGCCCCCTGCCACGACCGACCCCGACGAAAACCTTAGGGTGGAACACCCGCTTGATGGAAGCCTGTGCCTTATCTAAGGTGGTGAAGGTGGAGACAAACTTCGTGAGCTTCTTCACAAAGGGCTCCCCGAAGAGTCCTCCGTCCGCCACAGCCCCTGCCTCCGAGGAGGCCAAGTCTCCAAGTTTGGGGTCCACCTTAAGCAACAAAGAGCGTCTCCTCTCAGCCGAGAGGGCGCAATTCGCATTCCCCAGGAACACGATGGCACGCTGAGCCCAACCTGACACTGACTCTGGGGAAAGCGCGGTACCGGAAGCCTTTGATTCCTCTGCGAGGTCTAAAATTTTGGTACAAGGGCCGCAAGCGTCCAAAAGCTTGTCCTGACAAGCTTTCCAGGACCTATCAATCTCCTTCTTGGGATCGCGAATATACTTCTGGAGAAAGGTGGCCATCCTGGCATCTATTTCAGGGGTGATCACCACCTTGCCCGCCAGGGCGGGACGTGGGCATTCCGCCCGCAAACAGGCCCTAACCTCCTTTTCTAGGGGCTTCCTCATGCGGCTTGCTACAAACTGCGCCACCTTGTCACCCGGGGTCCACTCTGAGGAGCGAGGGTGCAGGAGATCCTCTGGGACTAGCATGTCCGGTGGGGGCTCCGTTACACTTCTGGAAGGACGCCAGGGCCTAGAAGGGCCCGGCTCCTCCAGAGACTCAGTGGGGGAACCATCATCATCGTCCCCCCCCCCCCCCCGGGATAAAGGGATCACCTCCTCTACTGGTTCTATTGGCCCCAATGAAGGACGCGCCAAGAAGGCCTTTTAAAGGCGTTCAAACTCCCCCAGATCTACCGCAGAGTCTTGCTTTTGTTTAGGGGGGGGCGGGGCGGAGGGTTGTTCCTCAGAGGGTGGTCCTCCTGCATAGGAAAAAGCAACCTGCATAATACGCCTCTCAAAGGGCCCCATAGCTGCAGCGACTGCCTGGTGGATGGAGGCGTCCACCGCGTCGCAAAAGTTATCATCTAGGGGCAGAACCTGAAAGGTCTCCTCCTCTACATAGTCCCCTTCCATGGCAACTAAAGGCCAGCAAATGTGACAGACCCTCAGGCCAGAAAATTAAGCGAACCGGAGGTTCTGTGAGTTTGTCGGGTCTGAAAACCCTGGATTTTGGCCTGCGCAAGCGCAAGATTAAGGGTAACTAACCCTGGGGGCCCAACACCCACTAATCAAAGGGGTAATGAGATATATATATATATTACGGGGCATCTGTGATGGATTTAGGACGGCGTCACATGTGGGGGCTCATACAGAGCTTTCAATTATAATTGCAGCAAAGATAATGCACCATCTATGGTATAAATGAACTCTGACTCCCATAATGCCACAGACATCGTGACCATTGAGGGGCGTGCCATTGCCAGTAACAGCGATATGGGAGAGAGGCACGCATTCTTTCGTCAAAACCTCTGATGAAGAAGAAATTCGAAACGCGTAAGGGGAGACGAACTCTGCTTTCCTGCATGTTATACACCGCCCGTACCATGAAATAAAGGTTTAGAGGTGAACCTTCACAGTTGTTCGAGTGATTCCTAAGTGTGTGGCAAACCTCAGAGCAAGATATATTTGCGGCAGTCCAGCCGCAGGGAATGCACCACCCCAAGATCACTGGGGGCCGCGAGGTACGTGATATACTCACCTCATTGCGGGGCATCTGTGATGGATTTAGGACGGCGTCACATGTGGGGGCTCATACAGAGCTTTCAATTATAATTGCAGCAAAGATAATGCACCATCTATGGTATAAATGAACTCTGACTCCCATAATGCCACAGACATCGTGACCATTGAGGGGCGTGTCATTGCCAGTAACAGCGATATGGGAGAGAGGCACGCATTCTTTCGTCAAAACCTCTGATGAAGAAGAAATTCGAAACACGTAAGGGGAGACGAACTCTGCTTTCCTGCATGTTATACACCGCCCGTACCATGAAATAAAGGTTTAGAGGTGAACCTTCACAGTTGTTCGAGTGATTCCTAAGTGTGTGGCAAACCTCAGAGCAAGATATATATATATATATATATATATATATATATATGCCTGGGCCGGGCCCTTTGAGAAATGACAGCCTTCTAGGGATCGTGAAGTTTTACACTGAGGATTAATCCTCTACTGACCCTGGAGCAGGCGTCAGGCTTCGAGCAATACAGACCCGGGAACCGGGCGTCAAGGCTTCCAGGTGTACAGGCTTGCTGCTCGGCAGGGAAAGCACTGGCAGGAAAAACCTGACAGGAAGACGCGCTCCCGCAGAGCAACGAATCGCGAGACGCGCTACACCGGCGCCCTCTAACACACACAGCAGCGAAAGGAGCGATGAGGGACGCTCCCGCGGCAGGACAAACGCGCGGCGAGCGCCGCTTGTCAGAGAAAAACCAAGCGCACCCGCTACCTTACAATCATCCAAAAATCGCTTGCGCTGCCACAAACATTGTCAACAATGAACGATTTAAATGTACAGTGTCACTAAACCATTAGAGAAAAGAAAAGAGACTTAACTGCTGGTGGATGCAAAAACAACAGTTGATGGACAGAATGCAGAACAATGTCATACATTCACCCCAGTACAGAGATCTGGGCCTAACTCCATCATTTTTTTGCTCACCATGCCATTCCAGTTTGAACCCAGCTATATGCAAATCAGTCTTGACCCTGTGCCTCATGGGAACAGTCCAGCCCGAACTGCCAAGCCAGGTCCTCCCTGGACTGGAAACAAGCATCCTAGGACCGGTTTCGGGGTTTCACCCCTCTTCAGCCAGGATAGCTTGATTCCAGTGGCATGGAGAGCACGGAACCCACGTCTGGGCATACCCGTCCCACTCGGGGTGACAAATGCAAAAACAACAGTTGATGGACAGAATGCAGAACAATGTCATACATTCACCCCAGTACATAGATCTGGGCCTAAATCCATCATTTTTTTGCTCACCATGCCATTCCAGTTTGAACCCAGCCATATGCAAATCAGTCTTGACCCTGTGCCTCGTGGGTCCCGTGCTCTCCATGCCACTGGAATCAAGCTATCCTGGCTGAAGAGGGGTGAAACCCCGAAACCGGTCCTAGGATGCTTGTTTCCAGTCCAGGGAGGACCTGGCCTGGCAGTTCGGGCTGGACTGTTCCCATGAGGCACAGGGTCAAGACTGATTTGCATATGGCTGGGTTCAAACTGGAATGGCATGGTGAGCAAAAAAACGATGGATTTAGGCCCAGATCTCTGTACTGGGGTGAATGTATGACATTTTTCTGCATTCTGTCCATCAACTGTTGTTTTTGCATTTAACTGCTGGTGGAGCAGGAAAAGAAAGAGGAAGTATCCCAGCAGCCCCGGACCTTTCAGGACGTATACAGCTGCTGATTGGCTGACCTTTGGGACTGGCCTTTCCCGATGTTCCATGGGAAAGAGAGTTTGTTTCTGTTAAAGTTTAATACTGCTGGTGATGGAAAATAAAGAAAGTAGAGCATAATCCTCGCCTCCGGTCCTGCCATAGAATTTGTCATCTGTGTATCACATGATGTGCTTTGTGGGGAGCCATATTAACCCTATATGCTCATTTGATTCAAAACTGGGACTAGACAAAACACCTGTCTCTCCAGCATAAAGATCTATGCAGCAGGTGCCTTAACCCCATAAGATATTTTAAAATGCAGACTTTGCAACCAATTAAGCAGAACAGATATACTGCCACGTTTCTCCTTGTTGCTAAAATCTTTCTGGCAAAATTTTAATAAATAAATGTATAGGTGGAGGCCTAGATCTTGCGCCGGGGTTGCTTCACTTTTTTGGCACAACTCTAACGCAAAATCTAATTTGTTAAATATTGTAATGCGCTCAAATGAGCTCATGATAGACCAGCTTAACATATGTGAGGTCTTAGACTCTGATGTAATTTTTTGTGATATTACTTCCTGTGAGGTCATGGGTTGTGATGTCACATGCGGTCACACGCTGTGATGTCACTTACATACTGCTTAACTTGGTTAGTGCCCCATTTCTTTTTTTAGGACTTGTGCCCTGGTGGGAGAAGTATAATGGAGAATTGGTGTTGGTGGTTGTAGGAAGCTGGCTTAGTATATGGTGCACACTCTCGGGAGTGATGCACCTTGTACTAATCCAGGCAACCCTTATGGCGGATTTTAGTGGTTTTTGATAACCATAGAAAGCTCTCAAAGTGGTAGTTGTGGAGATCAGCCTTCAGGCTTATTTTGAATGTGTAAAGCAGCTAGTTTTACCACATTTAATCAACAGTGTAGATTAGATGAAAAAGAACCACATGGTGTTTATGAAAAATAAGTATTTATTATGCAACACAATCACTAACACATTGGTATATTTCCTACCCGGAGATATCAACAATACACACAAGAAAACTTCAAAATAATAAGGTAAGTAGCACAACTATACACTGGTCTCCAGGGAGAGACCATACCTTATACTAAGAAAGTGGAATGCGAACTGCAAAGGAGAACTGGACTTGGACCAGAAGACTCAGAGGAGCTGCGGAAACCAGGAACCACCCAAGGTAAGTAACCAGGAACCCCACGGAGGCTGTGTGCAGAGTGGAAACACAGCTGCAAGCCCATTGGAAGTGAACTGAGAAGTTGCAGTTTTAAAGAAGAAGGACCCTTCCCAGAGAACCCCGAAGAAACCCTTTAGAAGACGGGAGGTCGAAGATCCATCCCACCCGTGGATGCCACAGGAACCAGGTTACCTGCACCAGGGAAGCCGGGTCACAGGGGTGAAGTGACGTTGGAACTTGCCATAGGAGACAATGGAAGACTTGGCAGAAGATGCCTCTGGAGAAGCCTGTGAAGGAGTCCGGTGGAATCCAAGAGTTGATTCTTGAAGACGAGAACTTGCAAGCTGAGGGGACAGAGTCTATGCCACTCGGAAGAGACCAGGAGGCACAGAAGCACAATGCCCACAGGTGTCGGGAGGTTCAGCAGTGAAGACAGTGACCTTATCCCTGCAGCTTTGAGGACCATGCAACGCTGAGGAAGACCAGGAGCCGTGCACAAGCTGTCCCACATTGGGTGTCGGTGTCCAGGTGGTCGATGTCCGTCAGAAGCACCAACAAGCCTTGGTAGCTGCAACTGGCATGGGAAGCGAAAAGATTCAAACATTGGGACCAGCAAGGTCCAAGGGACTCGCCAATTACAGGAGAGTCAGAGCAGGCCCGAGCAAGCAGGGGAGCCAATGAAGCAAAGGAAGACCCTCGAGAGGACCCACAGGCCGAAGGCACAGGAGTCGCAAGAGGACCTCAGGCAGCTCACCAAAGATAGAGGCCCACGGTGCAGAGGATGCAGTGAGGACACTGATCTTTGAGAGATGAGGTGCTGGAGCTTCTTGTAGCCTAAGATCTCTGGAATGCAGAGCCAACAAGCCTTGGCAAAGGCAAGCTGACACGGTGCACAGGGTTTTGGTCCCAGCGGCTCCGGCGAGGGATACTGTCCCCAAAATTGCAGAGAAGACAGGTCAGGGAGCTGCAGTACCACCTCCTGTGTTGCTTGGCCTCAGGAAGTCCGTAGAAAAAAAGGAGCAGCAGACCGGTCAGCTTTGTTGCGGTGCCTCCAGATGCAGGGGAGTGACTCCTTCTCTCAAAGGGCAATTACTTTGGATGTCCTTGATGCCCACAAGCCTTCTGGAGAACCTGGATGAAGCACTGACACAGACTACGCAGAAGACTTGAAGAACAGCGAGTCCAGGAGCAGCAGGAGTCTTCCTTGATGCAGTCTCAGTTCCAGACGAAGTTCGAGTGTCCAGACAGTCGAAGAGCGTCTTGGTTTCAGAAGTGAGTCTTGTTCCACGACGAATCTGAGGACCCACCCATAGGGTAGCCCTTAACTACCCTAGGAAAAGGGTTGAAATGACTCAGGGTCGCACCCAGAGGAGGGGCTGGACAGAGGGGAGGATACTCCCCAGTCCTTTGTCCAGTTTCCTGCCAGAGCGGGAACCAAGTATTCTTGAACTGGCTCAAACCGAAGTATGCAAGGAGGGCAACAAATGTGCCCTTCAAAGCAGTCTGGTGGTGCTGGAAAGCGCCCTCACCCCAGCCCAGTACACCAAGTCCTGTTTGGGAGGTGGTCACACCCCCCCTGTGACAAGAAACCTATTTTTCTAGCTTGCCCTGTTAGAGCTCAGCTCAGCAGCAGGAGGGCAGAATCGGGTCTGTGGTCGGCAGCAGCACTAGCTTGTTGGCAGACCCTGAAAGGCTGTCACCGGGACTACCGGGGTCCCCTAAGGAGCCCACAGTATATGGGATCACACTTCCAGCACCGGAATCAGTGTTAGGGTATGATTCCAACATGTTTGATACCAAACATGACGAGGTTCGGCCCAGCCATAGTTGGACATCTCTTAATGACTGATGTTTACTATATACCTTAAACTGGCTGACCGCACTTTTAAAGCCTGGAGAATCGACTCTGGGGTTTGTAGGGGTGTCCTGTTCATGCAGGGACACCCTCACAATTGTAATCAAGCACCCTGCCCTCAGGACTGAAGGGCCTACTGTAGGGGTGACATAGGTTTTAAGTGCAGTGACCTCAGATATAAGGAAACTTCTATCCGTCGTGAGAGGTGCAAGCACTATCTCACACAGGCAGAAATGTAGTCAGAATTTAAGTGGACTCCCATGGGGGCACAATACATGCTGCAGCCCATGAGAGACCCCTGGTGTACCTATGCCCTGGGTACCTTAGTCCCATATACTAGGGACTTATAAGGGCACACCAGTAGCCAATTGTGGATGTACCAAAGTACTTACCAGAGCCAATTTAGGGGAGAGGGCACAGTTGCTGGGGTTCTGTTTAGCAAGATCCCAGCAGACTACAGTCAAAACACACTGACACCAGGCAAAAAGTGAGGGTAACCATGGAAGCAGATTCTACTCTCCTACACCCCCTCCCTCAATCGTAAGCACATAAGACTATCCTTGCCCAGTTGAGTCTTCATTTTCTAAGAGGCAATATCTAGAAAGTCCATCTGCGATTTATGGGGACCTACACAAGACTCATTTCTTTAGATTTCTCCCCACCTTTCTCTTGAACCTTAAAAGAATCTAGCTTCTTCTGATCACCACCACCATGAGACTTTTGTTTCACCCTGGTGTAGACCCACTTGTCTGCCTTCTTTCCCAATTCTTGGGGAGAGGTCAGATCCGAGTCCACCAGTTACTGTAGTAGTTACTGATTTTGACAGTTAAGGGTGTGCGCTTCCTCACAAGTAGATTGTACAGCCCTTCATAATCATGCACATTACTTCCATGAAGCCAGCCTTCCAGAGCCCTAATAGCACTCTCTACAAAATCTACCCAGTCTTGAGTGTGCCTTCTTTGTGTCCCTAAACCTGACCCTGTATTGCTCAGTGGTTAACCCAAACTCATCTATGAGGGTACTCTTCAAGACTATAATTGTCTGCATCTTCTTCCTATACAGTCAAGAATTTGTCTCTACCTTTGTTAGCAAAGGAGAGCCAGGGGATAGCCACCCACTGCCCCTGAGGAACCTTCTGAACTTTACAAGCCCTCTCTAAAGCAGTAATCCACTTATGGATGTCATCACCCTCCTGGTAAGGAGGGACTACCCTGCTCAAGTACCTATTGTCAAAGGAGTGTTCCTTAACTCTAGGTTCACTAGTGATGCCACTATGGGATTCTAATCCAATCTTTTTCCTAGCCCTCTGGACTTCTAGGGTTTCCTTATCTAGGGCCAACTGTTCCTTCTTGAGTAGGAGCTTGGCTCTCTCAAGTTTGAGCAGGTGGTATTCCCTTTCTAAAGATTTCTCCCACTTACTAGAGATGGAGGTCCCTTTTGAAGTGGCAGTGGAGGCTGAATTAACTGAGGAGGACCTAGACCGCCCCAGGACCCTTTTTGCCCTCCAAGGAGGAATAAAGAGGGTCCTACCTCTAGGACCTCCCTCTGTGTCCCTAGAACTATTCCCTGGGGGACTAGAGTTCTCCAGTAAGGGGTCTCCAGACTGCTCCTGGACATGCTCAGAAGCAGAGTCATGGGTGTTGGCCACCCCTGGCTCAGCGTCTGGAGCATCACCACCCATATCCAAGTTATCCTGCCCATATGACCTTTTTTCTTGGTAGCAATAACTATTCCCCAAAGATTGTTTCACTGTTGATAGGCAACTCTACAAATGTCACTTGTAAATAAATCATCATAGTCTTGAGCAAGGCCTCCATGCCTTCAATCATTGTTTCAATTAAATTATCAATATTTTGGCTGGAATAATCCTGGCACAAGGCAAATTTGCTAGTTTTGAGCATTTTATAGTTTTTGTGAGCTTCCCATATAACATTTTTGTGCTTTAGTGCATCCCACGCACTACTCTTTTGTGACCTTCCACCCACTGTATTCATTTGTAAGTTTCACACACACACTATATTTCTGGTGTTCATCACTAATATCTCATATCTGAGCTTTGCCACACACCTCATTCTGAATATCTCACTATACCCATCTTCTGTGA
Organism: Calotriton arnoldi; assembly: GCA_963921515.1. NCBI lineage: Eukaryota > Metazoa > Chordata > Amphibia > Caudata > Salamandridae > Calotriton > Calotriton arnoldi. Next base: position 4,071,983 of record CAWUFW010000135.1, on the reverse strand, counting down.
GCAACTCATATGTCTCTCTCACAGCAGGCTTTTTTTTTTTAATTGGTAAGCATCTCTCTTCCACACAAACACTGTATATCTAATTTTTGTGAGCATCCCACACAAGGCTAACATCAAATTTATCTCATAGGGCTTCTTATATTTTTGTGCAAGATAATGCGGTTTGAGTGCACTCTACCCTCCTATCATCCATCTGGAATAACGCTTCTCATAGATTAGACAACAAAAGTTTCTGTATTGCGTTGTATATTTTGCGATGTATTAAGGGTTTCTACACCCTCCAGCCACAGGAATGCTGGCGATAAATGTCCAGTGTTTGAGAAACTATTCTCGCTGTCCTTCTTGTGCCCTGTTAAACCAGGAGTTTCCAAAAGGGATCCGACTGCCTTCAATACTCAAACAGACACAGAGAATCCAATACCATACTATTAGACATGCCATCCTTAGGGTGGTCTTCCCCTAAACATTTTGCCGGCTTACCTACTCTTTTTGTGGATTCTTTCTGTTGCCTTAAGACTCTGAGCACCTTACCACTGCTGACCTGTGCTAAAGTGCATGTGCTTCTCCCCTAAACATGGTAACATTGGTGTATACACAACTGGCCAATTTAATTTACTTGTAAGTACCTTGTACAGTGGTATACCATATACCCAGGGCCTGTAAATTAAATGGGTCTGCAGCACTGATTGTGCCACCCACAGAAGTAGCACTTTAAACATGTCTCAGGCCTGCCACTGCAGAGCCTGTGTGTGCAGTTTTGCTGCCATGTCGACTTGGTATTAAAGACCCCTTGCCAAGCCTTAAACTTCCCTTTTATTACACATAAGTCACCCCTAATGTAGGCCCTGGGTAGTCCATAGGACAGGATGATATGTTACTAAAAGGTAGGACAAGTATTTTTTAGTTTTGCACGTCCTTGTAGTGAAAAACACCTACATTAATTTTCACTTCTGTGAGGCCTACTCCCCTCATAGATTAACATTGAGAATTTCTTAATACACTATTTTAAGCTGTAATTCCGGTTTAAAATGAAGTAGCTGTGTCATGTTTTATATCAGTAGTTCCCAAACTGTGCGCCGTGGCACCCTGGTGCGCCGTCAGAACTCCCCAGGTGCGCCGCACACTTCTTGGGATCATGGGAAAGGTTTTGCTCTAGTACTGTAACTTTAACTAACCCGGTGCTTTCCTTTCATTGGTGGTGAAGACTGCCTTGCATTTGTTAACCCTGCAATTCTTACTTTTTCACACTACGGCTCCGTTATAAAGACATGCACTTACCTTTTCTGTAATGTGTATTTGCAGGCCCCGAGTAACCCATGCAGGAATGCCATGTAGGGGAGTTACGGAAGCCGCACGGGTCAGCATCTGGAATGGTTTGAACCAGCGTGTGAAGTCTGACAAATAAATAAAGAGCATGTGCGCTTAGGCGGCGCCAGGCACAATCAGGACAGTGATGCCAAACGAGTGTTATTGCTGCCGTCAGCCACTCTTATAATCGAAAAATCGGGTAAACATGATCATGTGAAACAAAGAGGTCAAATTAAGATCAGCTGCAAGTGTTTCTAGAGTTTTGGGGGAGTGTTTGAGATTTCTGGCGAACTGAGCTATGTGCGTTGTAATCTTTCCTGCGACTGAAAATATCATGTTCTCAGTTGGCTTGCCTTATTTTCCAAAGTTAAGAATCCAAACTGCTTACGCTCTATTCTTTCAAAATGTTCACCACTCTGTGTACTGTAAAACAAAGCACTGAAATGCAGTGGCACACGCATGTTTGAAAACACCCACGCATCTATTGAAATGGGCTTATTTAAGCACATGGATTTTGAGTGTAATTTCGGAGTAGTTGAAAAACTATTGAATGATGGGCTGCCACTATAATACTCGAATCTTGTTTTTTTCAGCCCGGTGCCACTGTTATACACATACAATGCTTTATTTGAATCGAACGCCAGGTGGATGCAGTGACGTCTTGAGCGCCACGTGCAACTGGCTGCATGTTAAGTGAGAACACAGACATATCCTGCTGCAGTCCAATTTACCCACTTAGGACTTAGTTACCTGCAGAGGAAATGATTAGGAAAGTTCAAAGTAGAAATTATTATTATGAAATATGATGCCTCTTGTCTAACCACACACAGTTCAAACATGCAGCACCAAACTACTGCAGCTCATGGTAATGGAGGTTATTATAGGTCAGTCAGCAGGTTTGCAGTGCATTGTGAACGAGGACACGATAGGTAGAAGAATGTATGAATTTCCCCAGCTGCGATGCAGCAGGCAAGATGTTTTGTGGCATTTACAGGAAGAGCCACCAGTGAAGAATAATCAAAATTGATGACATTGCAATGTTTCAATTATTGTGCTGATATTCAGTAAAAAGCTACAGTCCTATGCAGTACACTACATAGGATCTGAACTGCTTAGTAAAGGATACACAATAATTAGATGGCTTGGTTAGCAAGGAGCAGAATGAAATACGATGAATATTGATATTATGGTTATATTTTGTTCATGCTGCTATACCCGTATATTCTTAGGTCTGTCACACGAATCTGCACGAGTCCATTCAGAGGTGAACGCACAGCGCTGGTGATTTCACTGTTCACACTTTGGGAATGTTTGATCTAAACAAGAAATGTCCTGCCAAAATGACTTCAATCGTTAAACAGGACTGATTTCTTACATAGCACAGGTACAGATTCACAGTGACATATCTACCGTCCAAGAATGAGCCTTTCCATGACAATAACAAAGCGCACACTGTAAAATAGGAAAGGCTGTTTTCTTGATCATGGGCTATTGATCGTGGTTGTAGTCACAGTGGGTTTACTATTTCAGTGCTTTCAGTGTTTAAACAAAACGAGCGAACAATATGCGGGTGAGAGGGAAAGGGGGTACTCCTTGGCATCAGGAGGCACTATTATGCTTTTAAAACCTGTATCAACAACATATCCCGGGATATCATGTAGTGCCCAAAAAAGAAATGTCAGGTTTTACCCAGTAACATTTGTATAGATTTCTTGCTGCCGGTAATTAAACAGAAGCCACAGGTTAAAATAAATAACTTTGCAAATCTGGACACCACATTCCCTTGGTTGGACAGAACTGTGCTGTCTAAATGAAAATAGATTGCCATCATGCTATAAAAAAACAACTCAAAGACAGAGTAGTGACAGAGCCTTGAGCTGCACAGATACCTCGGCAGTAAAGGAAAGAGTGAGTAGGTCTTCTAACCTTGACTCGCACACTGAAAGGTTTACTGAAGAAAGCTGCTAGTCTCCGCTGATGTCACGCAGTGAGCTCAGAAAACTTACCCTGAGGTCAGCACTGCAGAAGCCACCGAGTCGATTTTCTAAATTTCACTCATCTTTTCTTCCCCTGATTACACATTAGTGTACCTTACAATTCACGTCAACAGTATGTGTTTGCCCACAACACCAGTAAGCCTCCATACCAAAAGTAGCCATGTGACATAACATTTTCTCATTTATTAAATCTCCTTCTTAATCACTGTACATTCCAGCGCCTGTGGTTGAGCTTAAATCTCCCCACCCAAAAAAAATTGACATGAGTGGGTACCGCAGCCAACGGCCAATTATGTTGAGGGAGCCGCGGGTCGAAAAAGTTTGGGAACCACAGTTTTATATCTTTGGAATGGCAATGATAAATTCTCTTTACTGGTAAGGTTGGATTTCACATTACTATTTTAGATATGCCACTTTTAGAAAGTGGACATTTCTATGCTCTTACAGCTCTGTGTGCCTGCAGCCTGTCTCCAATACACTCCAATATTATTCCAATAGCATTTTGTGGTTTAGGAATGTCGCGAAGAGCATTCAGTTTTTCTTCCTTTTGTTCGTCCCACCTTTGTTTGCTTGGTTTATGAAGATGTAAGATTCAAAAACAAATTTTTTCACATTTGGTCTAATTACTTTGTGAATGTAAATAACAGTTAAAGGATACTTGCAAACTGTGACTACATGCCTGCCTTTATCAATGTTTTACTACAAAACTATGCAATTGTATTCATTTCATGGAGCGTACGGCTCTCAAATAATGTGCATTTGTATAGGGGCACTGGAAAGTCCAAAAGGTTGTCCTTGTCCCCCCCCCCCAGAAATTTCGGGTCTACTACGCCCCTGCTGTATATTTCATTTTTTTCTCCCTCATAGAAATAAAAAAATATATTTAACCCCTTCGCTGCTATGCCTTTTGCCCCCCTGTGCTAAGCCTTTTTTTGGCTATTTGGGGTAGTTCGCGCTTAGGCCCCTGTAACTTTTTGACCACATAAGGTATCCATGCCACATTTGCGTCCTTTTCTTCCAACATCACATGGATTCTAAAGGTACCCAGGGTTTGTGGAGTCCCCTGGAGGGGACCCAAAAATTAGCCAAAATACAGCAATTATTTTTTTGGGGGGAAAATGGGGAAAAAGGGCTACAGATGAAAGCGTCTGGTTTTTTCCCTGCAAATGCTATCAACAAAGGGGCTGTGGTGCTGAAATCACCATCTTCCCAGCTTTCAGGGACAAGCAGACTTTTGTCAGAAAACCAACATTTTTTTACACAGTTTTGGCATTTATCTGGGACATAGCGTATGTTTGCTATTTTTTGTGCTTTCAACCTCCTTCCAGTTAATGGTAAAATTGGGTATGAAAGCAATCATGGATCCTGGAAAGCTATACATTTCTGAAAAGTAGACAAGATTTTGAATTTAGCAAGGGGTCATTTGTGTGGATCTTTCAAGGTTTTCGTATAGAAACTAACAGTTAAAAAAAGAAAAAATTGTGCCAACAATTTCACCTGTAACTTCTACTAAGTATGACAGATGTTTGAAAGCAATATACCGTTACATCCGCTACACCCTTCTGGTTGTGGGGATATACAGGACTTGTAGGTTCACCAAGAACCAGAGGAACCCAGAGCCAATAACTGAGCAGCGTCTTGCAATGGTTTTTTATTGTGTACTGGGTATAGAGCAATTCATTTGGAAAAATATAAACAGGGAAAATCGGTATGAAAGTCACCTATGTATTTCTGATATGGAAACAAAATATAGAGTTTAGAAACAGTAGCTATTTGCACAGCTCCGAAATTGTGGGTACCCATACCAGCATGTGAATTATAGGTCATTTTTCAAAGTGACTTCTTTTTTACACATCGTCTTACATTTGGAAGGCAGAAATGCATTGAAAGTCAATAGGTAATAACAGTTGCTCCACAATTTTGTGTTCCCCTACGTCTCCCGATAAAAATGATACCTCACTTGTGTGGGTAGGTGTAGTGGTCGCAACAGGAAACGGCCCAAAATGCAACGTGGACACACCACATTTTCACAGTGAAAACGGACCCTTTTTTTGCAAAGTGCCTAGCTGTAGATTTTGAAACCTAGCTCTGCCGGCACATAGGGAAACCTAGCAAACCTATACATTTTTGAAAACTAGACACCCAGGGGAATCTAGGATGGGGTGACTTGTCTGGCTCTCACCAGGTTTTGTTACCCAGAATCCCTGCAAACCTCAAACTTTGTCAAAAAAAACACATTTTACGCACATGTCTGTGGGGGAAAGTTCTGGAATCTGCGTGGATCCACAACATTCCACCCACCCCGCATTCCCAAAAGTCTTTCGAGAAAAATGGTACCTCACTTGTGTGGGTAGGCCTAGTGCACACGACAGGAAACAGCCCAAAACGCAATGTGGACACACCACATTTCCAGTGAAAACGGACCCTTTTTTGCAAAGTGCCTATCTGTAGATTTTGAACCCTAGCGCTGCCGGCACCGAGGGAAACCTAGCAAACCTATACATTTTTGAAAACTAGACACCCAGGGGAATCCAGGACGGGGTGACTTGTCTGGCTCTCACCAGGTTATGTTACCCAGAATCCCTTGCAAAACCTCAAACTTTGTAAAAACACATTTTCCTCACATTTCTGTGGTGGAAAGTTCTGGAATCTGCGTAGATCCACAAATTTCTTACCACCCAGCGTTCCCCCAGGTCTCCCGATAAAAATGGTACCTCACTCATATGGGTGCCCCAAGTACCCGCAATAGGCAAGGGCCCAAAACGTATTGAGGAGACATCAAAATGACCTATTTTGCAAGGGGAGTCACCTGGATTTTTGGCCCCAGGCTCGGCGGCCATCTTGGAAAATCTACCAAACCTACACATTTCTGAAAACTAGACACCCGGGGGAGTCTAGCAAGGTATGGCTTGCGTGGGCCCCCCAACGTTTTCCTACTCAGAATCCCCTGCAAACCTCAAATTTAGCTTAAAAAAATCAAATTTTTCTCAAATTTCTGTGTGGGAAAGTTCTGAAATCTGCATGGATCCACAAATTTCCTACCACCCAGCATTCCCCCAGATCTCCCAATAAAAATTGTACCTCACTCGCGTGGGTGGGTCAAGTACCCGCGACAGGCAAGGGCCAAAACGTATTGAGGAGACATCAAAATTACCTATCGCAAAACAACCTGGTTTTGCAAGGGGGTCACCTGGGTTTTTGGCCCTGGGCTCGGCGGCCATCTTGGGAAACGACCAAACCCACACATTTCTGAAAACGAGACACCCGGGGGAGTCCAGCGAGGTATGGCTTGCGTGGATCCCCCAACATTTTCCTACCATTTTTTTTTGGGTGGGGGCATTGACATGCCCATTCTGGGCAGCCCCCACCCCTACGTACGAAAAAACCCTGGTGCCTAGTGGGCTTTCTGCCCCCCCCGGGGGGGCAAATCAGGGGCTATTGCCCCCATCTGCCTCCTGGGAGGGGCAGAAAGTCTTTTGCCTTCTTTGGGGGGTAGGGTGGGGGCATTGGGATGCCCATTCTAGGCAGCCCCCACCCCTGGCCTATAGAAAAATAATCCCTGGTGTAGGGTGCTTTCTGCCCCCCCCAGGGGAGCAGATTGGGGCCAACTCGGCCAAGTAGGGACCCTTCCTTCTAGTCAGGCTAAGGGAATTACACTCCTAAAATAACCCCTGCTCACCCCCTTGGTAGCTTGGCACGAGCAGTCAGGCTTATCTTAGAGGCATTGTGTAAAGCATTTGCACCTAACCAACAGTAACACAGTGAAAGCAGTACAAAAGGACACCCCACCAGTATAGAAAAATATCCAATATCTTTATATACTCAAAACAAGACCAAAAACGATAAAGAATCCACAATACAGTACTTGAAAAATAGATACTTTGCAACATGTCTTCTAAACTGCAGAAATACCTCAAAAACACAGTTCGTACGAGTCGGTAGCTCCGTCCGGGGCTACGCGATGCTGAAACCAACAGAGTCTAACAGTTCCAGCCGACCGCGTCGATACAGGCCAGCAAAAGGGTGGACAGACTCAATAACAGTACCTTTCTCGTTGCAGCTTACACGGAGGTTTGAGCCGGTCGTGGCAACCGTCGCGGGTGCGTTGCAAAGTGGAAGCAGTGCAGGGCGCGGTGTCCTCTCGATGCGGTGCAGGCAGCGGCTCGGTGACGATCGTCCAGACGGCGTCGGTGAGACCAAGGCTCACGGTGCAGGGCGAGGCGGTGCTCGATGCGGTGCTGGCAGGTTGCGGTGCAAGCGACAGAGCCGGTTTGCTAGAGCTGGCGTCGGTCGGCCCAGACGGCTGTGTGGGACGAGGCGGTGCGTAGTGAAAGTTTACGAGCGGTGCCCCCAACCACGATGCGGTCACGGGTGTCGAGTCAGCAGCGACAGCGTAGGTGAGACCAGGATGGCCAAGTGAAGCGGTGCGGACTGCGGTGCCCACAGGTCACGGTGAAAGCAGCGGCGGCGGCAGGCGGCGGTGAGACCAGGGTTGCGGTGCGAGATGCGGACGGTGCGGTCTGCGGTGCCATCAGGACACAGAGCCAGCGACAGAGTTGGTTGCTGTTCCCTTCTCTGTGGCAACTGAAACAGCGGTTCCAGAAGCGGTACCCAGAGGCTGACGAAGTCTTTGCAGTCCCTGAGACTTCAGAACAGGAGGCCAGCTCGATTTCAGCCACTTGGAGATACTCAGCACAAGTAAAGAAAGTTCAGTCCAGTCCTTTCACTGCCCAAGGCAGAAGCAGAAACTGCAGGCCAACCCAACAAAGCAAAAGCACAGCAAAGGGGCAGTCGCCTCCTGGCAGCTCTTCCAGCTCATCTTGGCAGGTTCCTTGATTCCAGTGAGTTCGAAAGTTTAGGGGTTTGGGCTCCACTTTTTATAGCACAAAATCCTTTGTCCTCTCAGGCGGAGAGAGTCTGTGCTTAGTCCAAACCAGTTTGGTCCTCTCTGGCCCAGCTTCCCAGCAGAAGGCGGAGACAGCATTGTCCAAGGCAGACAGGGCCTATTCAGGTGCAAGGGAAATCTCCTCCCACCAGTCTAAATGCAGACCGGGCCTATTCAGGTGCTAGTGACAACTCCCCCCCACTACTCTGTATGCAGCCCAGGTCTACTCAGCCCAGCCCTAACCCATCAGACTCTCTGGAGCCACTGTCCCTCTCCAGCCCCTGTCATCCCAAAGCCAGACAGTCAATACACAACCCCAGCAGAGGTGCACAGGATGGCTAAGCAAGAAAATACCTACTTTCTAAAAGTGGTATTTTCAAACACAGAGGGCCCGATTACGATCTCGCTGGGAAAGCCCTCCGGCCGAATCGCGCCCGTAGAGCTTTCCAACCGACTCGTGCTCCTGGGCTCCGAGCGACAGAGTACAATGCGCTGCAGCGCTGACTGACCCGGGTCGCTCGGAGCCCCATTGATGTCTATGGGAGCCTGGTGTACGTGGCGTACATAGGCTCCAATAGACAAAAAATGCACGTCTCGGACAAGGGTGCACCCTGTCGCGGGGACGCCTCGGTCCCGCCCGCACCGTGCATGCATGTGTAGGGGGGACCCTTGGGACCCCCCCCAGTGATCGAGTCATAGGGCCCCAGGTGAAGGGGGGTCCGCTACGGACCCCCAAAGTCCGCTTCCCGGAACTTTTTCGAGTCGGAGGGTCCGAGTCGATCCGGCTGCTCGACGCGCGCATCGTACTTGGTCGCTCGGGAATCGGACCCATTGCGGGGTGCGCGTCGATGAAGTCTGAGTCGTCCGGACGGCGTCGCTGACGGGTAGGAGTCGGTCGGAGCGCGAGGCGATCCTTGCATCATACTTGATCGGAATCGGGCCCAGAATGTAAAAATAATTTTCACCAAAAGGTTCATTTTAACATTGCGTTCAGGCATACTAAACTTTATTTCTCTACCTTGTTCCCAGGGCCAGTTATGTTTATAAGATGTTATAAACAAACTCCCCATTCTGTTCTATGGGAACAGGTAGCCTTGCAATAGTGATAAACGAAATTGGCAGTAACTCACTATCAGGACATGCCACACACACCAGGGCATGTCCTACCTTTCACATACCCTGCCCACAGGGGTAACTTGGGCCTACCTTAGGGGCGACTCACATGTAAGAAAAGGGAAGATTAGGGCCTGGCAAGTGGGTACACTTGCCAAGTCAACATGGCAGTCCCAGACTGCACACAGGCTCTGCAATGGCAGGCCAGAGTTACATTTACAGGCTGTTTGTGTGGGTGGCACAATCCAGTGCTGCAGCCCACTAACAGCATTTGATTTACAGGCCCTGGCACACTCAGTGCAATTTACAAGTAACTGACACGTAAATCAAATACGCCAATCACGGAAACACCAATCCAGAACACAATTTACACAGAGAGCATATGCACTTTAGCACTGATTAGCAGTGGTAAAGTGCCCAGAGTCCTAAAACCAACACAAACAGGTCAGGAAAAAATAGGAGGAAGGAGCAAAAAGTTTGGGGATAACCCTGCAAAAAGGGCCATTTCCAACAACCGTCCTCAAGGATGCAGTCACAGACTTCATCGTGATACTATAGGCGTTGTTCTATTTTAGTCCTGTCATCTTATTAATCTCACCATTTATCTCACACCAAAATGGCTGTATTTCTGGGCATTACCATGCCACTTGCACAAAATGAGCAACCCGGGTGCACATCTGCTGCAGCACTGGTCCTCATGTAGAGCAGCTTGGCAGGTGTGTGGTACATCTGATGAATGTACTTAAAGAGAATTAAGCAATGTCTACTGTTCAGCCAGGTTTTGTTTGTTTGTAAACAGTAACATTGTTCAGAGGGAATATCGTTTCCAAAATCCTTTTCCCATGTACAGCGACGTGATATCTCTGGAGCATTGCCTCGGAGATAGATCTATCTACTGGACCCTTGATGTGTGATCATTTTGATCCGCATGTCTATTCCTTTCAGTTCATAGGTTATTTGGTAAGTTTGGGTTATATTGTTTGATGTAAGCACAAATATTGAAAGATATACAGTTCATTTACCTCCCACCTTGCCTGAATTGCTGTATTGACAGAAACCTAACCTCCTAGTATACGTCTCCCAATCTACTGAAATTCAAATAGACCAGATGTGCTTATGACTTAGACTCTATCAATGTTGGTATCCAGAGGGTGCCTTTTATTGTGTCTTCAGCGAATACAGCACTCTTATTATAAAACCGGATCAATCTATGCCATGCTCATAATGTACATGTGATCTACTGGCCTCAATAGTGGGTCTGTTAGTTAGGATCACTAATAAGGTAGCGAGTGGGCAAGGGGCTGCTTTCACTCGATACTGTTATATTTGGGGGTTCTAGGCTTGCTCTATATCCGTACCATACATTTTGTGCTTGTGCAACATAATGATATAAATCAATATCCAGCACGTGCCAGTCCTCCACATTCATAGGACAGCATCAGTATATTCCTTTCTATCACTGGCTGTTTACCTAACCACTCCAATCTAATCAACACTATTTAAACATTACGAAAGAACATAATTGAGAGTGGAATAGGAATTTTTGTCAAGAGATGGAAGAGTACGGAACGCACTAGAATTTTTATTATTGCCATCCTTGCTGCAATGGAAAGTTTGACCTTTATATCTCTATTAGAGCTTGGAGTTTAGCCAGGGTTCCACGATTACCCCTTAGCACATCCCCCGTTTCCCTTTGGATTTTGATCCGTAGATCTCTCTCAGATTCCTCACCTCCATACCATAGGGTATTCTAGACATGGGCATGCCTTGTCTTTTTTAAGTGGGGACATCTCCGATTTGCTCCAATTTTGTTAGAAACCCAGATATGCCACAAAATTATATTATTTCTCTGATAAGTGGGGTTATATGAATCTCCGGAAGCCTAACGTATAGGACAATGTCATACACATATAGTGATATCAGCAAAAGTTTCCCTCCCATATAAGTTCCTTTTTCTGAGTAGTGGTCTGCTAGTATACTTGCAAGTGGTTCTATCACAAACATTAGCAACAATAGCAGGCATTCTCATCTTGTGATTCTGGAAACATGTACACTTGAAGATACATGCCCACTGTCTCTTCAAATGCTAAGTCAGTGTCTTGTATAACAGTTTGAACCACTGTAGGTATTCTTTGCCCACTTTAATTCTATCAATCACAATGAGCATGTAAGTCCAGTCTACGGGATCAAACACGCTCTCAGCGTCTAAAGACTACCAATACAAGAAACCCAGGTTTTTTTTATGCATTAGTATAAATAATGTACATATGATATGGACTGTTGATCTTACCCGTAAAAGCTGGGTTGACCTAGTTAGAACTAACACTACTATACATGTGCCCAGCCAATTTCTCAGCAAGAGTTGAAGTGCAATATGCAGGGTCTTTACATGATTTAAGTAGTGTTATTATGCCTTTACACAGTTTAGGTGGAACTGCACCCTTTTGTTTTGCTACAACATACATGATAAGTATAAGCAGTTCAAGAAGGTGGCTACACTCGGGATAAGATTTGGCTGTGAGGCCATCGATTCCTGGTGACTTTCCACCGCAAGTCCTTTAATTGCAGTTTTCATCTCCTCTTCCGTTATAGATTAGCTCAGCAGTTCCTTTTGTACTGTTTGAGCCATACTAGTTTTAACAGTAATATTCTCAGTGTGATGGGCTCCCCGAGGCGCTACCCCTTTGCGAGCAAAGGGACACGGACCACTCCAAGATGGCCGCCGGGCTACCCCTAACAGGAAGCAGCACGGACAGTCTAGGCTCTACGTCTCGCCAGGGTGAGACCACGCCCATCGAGGCCGGAAAAGAGGCCGGGTGCGCGGAAGCCAGAGCGAGACCGGACGGAGAGCAGCGAGACGGAGCAAGACGGGGAGAAGAACGTTGTGGCTGGTGAAGGCGAGCGAAGGCAGAGCAATACCACGGACGAAGACAGCGAGGCGGAGCGGCCCAGGATCCCGGGAGACGGCTTCCCGTTTACCGTGAGCGAGACCGGCCCTCTGAGGAGAGACAAGGAGGCGGGTTCTCACCATACCACAGCCCCGGAGGGTCGTGGATTCAGGCAAGTGACAACTGCGCGTCCGTTTTCGTTAAGGAGCTGGTGGGCGGGACTAAGGGCCACACCGACCTAAGCACCTTGACATCCCTCACTTAGGCACCTCACCGATACAGTCACTGGTGGTGGTACACGAACCCCTTTCCCCACTTCTTCTGTAAAGAGGCAGTTGCCTGAAGAACTTTTCTTTTCTTTTTCTCCTCCCCCCCCCCCCCAATTGGTCCTCCCGAGTGCTGTAACCCGGACAGAAGAGCAAAGAAGACCGTGAAATCCAGGGAATCTGAGATAGAACCCGGACCCGGCCAGAGGCGAGCTAACGAACGGGGAAAGGAACACTTATTCTTTGGTTGCAAACCCAGAACGACTGAGTGCATTAATAAAAACACCCCTTGAGCCTAACTCACCATCTCTGCCTCATACAAGTCCAGGAGGGTGCGGGGCACATTCCCTCGGGGCACGCTACGACAGTGGAGTCAGAAGTGGGATAACTGGTCCTGATACAATGACCCAACCTGTCACAATGGAGGCAATCATTACCCAGCTGGCCGAAGGACAACGCCACCTGCAACTGGTTATGGAACAGCAAACTAAACAGGCCCAAAAAGACCGGGACGAACTACACACAGCAATCAAAGAGCAAGCCTCTCTCATGTCCACCAACCAGCAGGTACAGGACACTGCTATCCTGCGACTCACTGATGCCATCTCGAGTGCTAGGGTACATCCCAACGTGTCTGGGTCGGTTCTACAAAAATTCCAAAGCGGTGACGATCCAGACTATTTTTTTGTTAATTTCGAGCGGGTCGCAACAACAGCCTCATGGCCCCCAGAGAGATGGGGCCAATACATAGCTCCCCTGCTTTCCGGGGAACTGCAAGCCGCCTACCAGGCAGCCAACCCTGCAGGAATGACCAGTTACCCTGATATTAAGAAGGCCATACTAGAGCGGCTGGGATGCGACCAGGAGTACTATCGCAGCTGGTTCAGAAAGGAGAAGTGGAGTATAGGGGATAACCCCCCTGCACTGTACTATCGTATCCGGGATCTCGGAAACCGGTGGCTGCAACCAGCGGTTTCATCCCCAGATGAAATAACAGAGAAGATCTACCTAGAACAATACCTTGATGCCCTTCCCTGTAACACCCAAGCGTGGATCAAACAGCATCCCAACCTCTCCGTAACCGTAGCGGTAGACTTGGCTTGTGCATACCACCGCTCGCCTGATTTCAGACCTCCATCAAACCGCCCCGCTGTCTCTTCCCCGAAACCGACTAGGACACCCACACATCAGATAGAACCCAAGGGTCCCTTTTTCCCGAAGGCCCCCCTGAAACCATCTCCCGTCACGGTTCCGACACAAGGACCACAATGCTTCCACTGTGCGGAGTGGGGACATGTAGCTCGACACTGCCCTACACGAACCCCAACCCCGGAACCCATGGAGGTAGGGTACACACGCGGGAGGGTATTGATCACAGGAGAAAACCCCATGCAATACAGGTGAAGATCCATGTAAACGGGAAGGCAGTAACAGCTCTGCTTGACACTGGTTGTCACCACACCGTAGTTTCGGGAGAGCTTGTACCCGAAACCCAAATATTGACAGGAGAATATGTCCAAGTTACATGCGTTCATGGGGAAAAGAAGCTATATCCCCTGGCCGAGGTAGTCTTAGACATCAATAGAGAACCCCAGTTGAGGAAAGTTGGGGTCGTTCCCTCATTACCCGAGATGGCTCTCTTAGGAACCGACCTACATAGGTTCCATGAATACCTACATTCCTGGAGTTCCCCAACCCCACTAACACATTGGTTAGAAAGCACCCCCTTCTCCAACAATGACATACAGGCATCTGTTACCAAAAGAACAAAAACACGTAGAGAAAAGAGAGAAGAGAGGGCGTTATACAGTCAGATCAAGAATGCTAAACCCATTTCTATCCTTACTTCCTCAGAGACACCTCAAGTACCGACTAGAAGCTTCCGGGTGGCCCAGAGGGACGATGCTACCTTACAACATGCCTGGGGACAAGCCCAAGACGAACAACCAGGAAAGGTAGGTCCCTATTTTTCTGTAAAAAAGGGTCTTCTATACAGAATCACACATGAGAACAACCGTGGGAAGGAGCAAGTGTTAGTCCCCAAAGCTTTTCGCGAAGAGGTTTTGTCTCTAGCCCATAGCCAGACTGGGGGAGGTCATTATGGGAAGGAAAACACCCTCAAATACTTACTGGAAAAGTTCTATTGGCCTGGTGTGTACCAGGAGGTGGCAAGGTTCTGTGCGTCATGTAAGAGATGCCAGTTAATTAACACGCCCTTATTACCACGTGATCCCCTCCAGCCCCTTCCGATCATTGATGTCCCTTTTCGAAGAGTAGGGATGGACTTGGTAGGCCCCCTTGCGCCTTCTGCCCGGGGCCACAGATACATACTCGTAATTGTGGATTACGCCACCCGGTATCCGGAAGCGTTTCCCCTGACCACTGCCACCACAAAGGCTGTAGCACAAGCCATGATCACTTTGTTCTCACGTGTCGGATTCCCACACAAACTCCTGACCGACCAAGGGACCCCCTTTATGTCCCGTTTGATGAAACAAGTATGCGATCTGTTACAAATCAAACAAATAAGGACAGCGGTATATCATCCACAAACAGATGGTCTTGTGGAAAGGTATAACAAGACCATCAAAATGATGTTGAGGAAGACCATAGACTGAGCTGGGAGGGACTGGGACCGGCAATTACCACTGGTCCTTTTTGCTATAAGGACACATGAACAGAAGTCTACGGGGTTTTCACTGTTTGAGTTGTTGTTTGGACGAAGGCCCCGTACGCTCCTGGACATGGCGGTAGAACAGTGGACCGAGGATGAGGGAAAACCGTTACTTCAGTACAGCCGTTCCCTTAAGGACACCCTGACGTCCCTCTGGGATGAAGCACACAGAAACCTAGAAAAATCCCAAAGCCAACAGAAACGCTGGTACGACAGAAACACCAAATTGAGGGAGTTCGCAATAGGTGACCATGTTCTAATCCTACTGCCCACCACGGACAAAAAGCTGTTGGCCACTTGGCAGGGTCCCTTCCCTATTCTGAGTAAGGTTACTCCGGTCACCTATCGCATAGCCGTCCCACACAAAAACAAGACAAGCCAAATATATCATGTCAACTTATTGAAGGCTTGGGAGGGGCCCGTCCCGGTGTCCTTGTGTACGAATACCCGCATACAACACGTCGCCCTGAACAAACCCCTGGAGGTGTCCCTGCTTTCCCAAAACACGATAGACCAACCCCAACCTAACTGGGGCCCCCAATCCAAAGAAGAGCAGAAAAACCAAATGAAGACCCTGTGTGCGTCCTACCCGTCTGTCTTGTCCGGTGTACCCGGAAGGACCACCTTAGTCGAGCATGACATTATCACCACTACGCCCCAACCGATCAAACAACGTCCCTACCGTATCCCCGCTGCTAGAAGAGGTAAAAGCAATGCTAGAGGCAGACATAATAGAGCCCTCACATAGTGCCTGGTCGTCCCCGATTGTTCTAGTTCCTAAACCCGATGGGAGCATATGATTCTGCATCGACTTCCGCAAATTGAATGCAGTGTCTAAATTCGATGCATATCCTATGCCACGGGTGGATGAACTTATTGAAAAACTCGGAGAAGCCAAAATGATGTCCACCATAGACCTCACAAAAGGGTATTGGCAGATACCGCTGAAACCCGACATCAGGGATAAGACCGCCTTCTCTACACCCTTTGGTTTGTTCCAATTTAAAGTACTCCCCTTTGGTCTACACGGAGCCCCAGCTACGTTTCAAAGGCTCATGGACGTGGTCCTATCTTCCCACCAAGCCTACGCCATGGCATACCTTGATGACATTGTGGTACACAGCCCAGACTGGGAAACCCATCTAATACACCTGGAGAATATCCTAAAAACACTACAGCAAACAGGACTCACGATCAATCCCAAAAAAACGACATTTGGAGCCGACCACATAGAGTACTTGGGATATGACATTAGGGCAGGACAAATCAGGCCCCAAGTGAGCAAGGTAGAAGCCATCACCCACGTACCCCGACCCACCTCACGAAAGGAGGTTCGCTCCTTCCTGGGGCTTGTGGGATACTACAGACGATTTATCCCAGGTTTTTCCGACATAGCCAGTCCCCTAACTGACCTCCTCACTAAAGCACATTCTAGTATTAAGTTTCAGTGGACCGAGGCACACGAGCAGAGCTTCCGCACACTCAGGGAATCCCTTTGCCACGATCCCGTACTTGCCTGCCCGAACTTTAACACGCTCATATTGCAAACCGACGCATTGGGCAGGGTCCTAGGGGCCATCCTTTCCCAACCCAACGACCTCGGTGATCTACACCCCATCCTATACCTCAGCCGTAAGTTGTTTCCAAGAGAGATGGGTTACGCTACCATAGAAAAGGAGTGCTTAGCCATTAAATGGGCGGTAGAAGCCCTTCAATATTACCTCCTAGGTCGCCACTTTATCTTACTCACCGACCATGCACCTCTTACATGGTTGTCTCTTCATAAGGATTCAAACCCCAAGGTTCTCCGGTGGTTTCTTGCCCTACAGCCCTTCTCGTTCAGCACCATACACGTTCCTGGAAAGCTACAGACCAATGTGGACTTCCTGTCGAGGTGCCCTGTGACCGAATGGCCCACACGTCCATTCCTGGGGGAAGGCAGTGTGATGGGCTCCCCGAGGAGCTACCCCTTTGCGAGGAAAGGGACACAGACCACTCCAAGATGGCCGCCGGGCTACCCCTAACAGGAAGCAGCACGGACAGTCTAGGCTCTACGCCTCGCCACGGTGAGACCACGCCCATCGAGGCTGGAAAAGAGGCCGGGAGCGCGGAAGCCAGAGAGCGAGACCTGACGGAGAGCAGCGAGACGGAGAGAAGAACGTTGTGGCTGGTGAAGGCGAGCGAAGGCAGAGCGATACCACCGACGAAGACAGCGAGGCGGAGCGGCCCAGGATCCC
Source organism: Calotriton arnoldi (assembly GCA_963921515.1). Classification (NCBI taxonomy): domain Eukaryota; kingdom Metazoa; phylum Chordata; class Amphibia; order Caudata; family Salamandridae; genus Calotriton; species Calotriton arnoldi. The sequence continues at coordinate 4,054,615 of CAWUFW010000135.1, read as the reverse complement.
GGGAGACGGCTTCCCGTTTACCGTGAGCGAGACCGGCCCTCTGAGGAGAGACGAGGAGGCGGGTTCTCACCATACCACGGCCCCGGAGGGTCGTGGATCCAGGCAAGTGACAACTGCGCGTCCGTTTTCGTTAAGGAGCTGGTGGGCGGGACTAAAGGGCCACACCGACCTAAGCACCTTGACATCCCTCACTTAGGCACCACACCGATAGAGTCACTGGTGGTGGTACACGAACCCCTTTCCCCACTTCTTCTGTAAAGAGGCAGTTGCCTGAAGAACTTTTCTTTTCTTTTTCTTCCCCCCCATTGGTCCTCCCGAGTGTTGTAACCCGGACAGAAGAGCAAAGAAGACCATGAAATCCAGGGAATCTGAGATAGAACCCGGACCCGGCCAGAGGCGAGCTAACAAACGGGGAAAGGAACACTTATTCTTTGGTTGCAAACCCAGAACGACTGAGTGCATTAATAAAAACACCCCTTGAGCCTAACTCACCGTCTCTGCCTCATACAACTCCAGGAGGGTGCGGGGCACATTCCCTCGGGGCACGCCACGACACTCAGCATGTGGTTGTTGGGCCCAACAAGGCTTTTATTCCTTTCTTGTGTCTCCTGCTATTTACCATAGCGTCAACAAGTATGAATAATGACCTTTAGCGTATTAATTCAAAATGTCCAAACTTTTTAAAGGCTTTTTTTCTGTTGTGCCGGTTTGCACTACTCCTCAGATGTAGCTTAGGGAGTCTGGCACGCAGCCTCACCCTTGCATTATTTCTTCGATATGGAGGCCACATCTTCCACACGGCTGTTTAACCACCTACTGCTGTGTCCCTGGTTCCTCACATTTCCCTCAAGACATGCAGGCAACAGGTATTCTTTCCATCTGGAAGTCATCAACACTGCCACACTAACACGGCAGTACAAGTGAGGGTAGATTCTCAGGCTCACCAGCAGTCCCTGTTTCCACTGGGCTTCCCAGCATGTGTTTGGCTTACCAATGACCTGGACTTTGCTTTTTGGGGGTTTTGCTTCTTTTATATGCCACTTCTTTTATTTCAGGATGAAGCCTGCACCGTAAGCTATTAGTCATTGTTCAGATGCCTCAATTTCAGGATGGTTATGGTTAAAGGTATTGTGAGGCTTGGAGGTCCACTTTCAAATGGTCATTTTGTACCTCGCAGGACACCCCTCATGCCCCCCCCCACAAGAATACCTTTTTCTAGGTGGATTTCATAACTATATCCCTTCCCCTCATTATTAGCTCCTACAGGCTCTGCTGCTGCCATTGGTCTGCCCCTCTGTGAAAATAGTGGAAACATTTGTTGTGGAGGCCTAAAATAACGTAGTCTGGGAATCTGGATTTTGTAGAAGGAATCTATGCTATTCCATATTTCTTCCCTGTATTTTGACAATTTGGGGCAGTGGAACATTAAGTGAAGCAGTATGCTGGTATCCCCACAGCCTCTCCAGCACGCCTGTTCTCTCCTTGGATGCGATTTGTGTAATCTTTCTGGGATCAAATACCAACAGCATTTGCCGACGATAAAATGTCTATTAACTGAGCGACTTACTTTGGTTGCCTTTGACTTCATTTCTATCTAAAAATATGCCTATCAATACTATAGCACGTGATGTTTTTAAGCCTCCATAAATAGGTTTAATTTTCTTACTACTCCAAGGTTTCTTTCAATGACACTTTTTTATCTACATATTCTCAATTATATTGGAATTAATTACATTATGTTGTTTCTCTTTTGCGCACAGTAGAAATCTTTAGTTCATTTTTTTTTTTTAAATGATATTTATTGTATGGCTTATCCATTTATCCTTTTTCTTGCTAGAAGTAATGCTTACTTATTTCCCCATTTTAATTTGTATATTTAGGTTTCATTCTGTTATCCTAAATTATTGCATACTAAATTGTGTTTTAAAATTATATTTCTCTATAAGATACTTGAATGTTTCTCTACACTACATTTGTTACATATTTTACTATTAAAGCATTTCAAAATAAAAAATACCAACAGCAAGATATTTTCACAACTTAAACTCTTAAGGGTTTGTTTGTTTATGGCTTCAATCATTTGTGAGTAACCCAGTGTCTGATCTGAAACTATCTTAAACTCTCTAACTCGGTTAAGTCATAACTAGGCTTTCCTGTATACAGTTCCCACTTTTTGTACATTGTTTTGGAGGGGGAGTTGAGTTTTCTAACGTTTTCAAAAATTGTAAAAGGGGTTGTTAGTGTTTACTCTTTTTTGTTCTTTAAAAAAATTATGGATAATTTTTTCCAGTGCTTTTAAACAAACTGTTTTATAATCTACCTACCCTCGTTCATTTCTATTGTACATTCTTCTTTCCTGCTCCTAATTCTCTTCTCTCTACCTTGTCCTTTGCTCTTATATTTAACTTTCCAATATTTCCCTCACCCCACTTTCTGTCTCATTTTCCAACACTCAAGCTTCTCTTTCCGGCAGTCCAGTCCCACTCCATGTACAGAATGCACATGGATGGGGAAATGTTGAAACCTTCATTAAGATTTAGTTGCAGCACATAAAAGGTTAATGGGGAGCATTTAACAAACCTTACTGCAGCTCTAGCCTTCAGACAAGATGGATTGAATACATTTTCTCTACTTAGAACATGAGATGTGCATTGAAGTGCTTGGTTCTCTTATTACAAGCCTGTTTCAAACTATCCTATTCTTTGTCTCAAAATACAAAGTAAGAACTGTGCTAATAAATGTGGTATTAGTGTTTACTTTGGACCGATTCCTGATCTACTGGTTCAAAGAGGAGAAGTTTCTTAAGGAGCTGATATCCATATTGTTAGCTAGAGGGTCTTCGGTGACAACAAACTCTGAAGCTGTATAAGGACGCAGCAGAGGTAGCAAAGAACCTTTATGATCTGCAGGATGCCTTGTATGCCTGTGCAGTTCACACCTTGAATAAAGTTTATTTTACATTGTTGAGCCATGTCCAAGGGATTTTTTGTACATATGAAAGCCAAAGCAATGATCGGTCAGCATTGATTTATATATCAAGCATATGGGCCACTGTTTATCTGAAAGAAAAGCAGTAGTCTGTGCTCCTGCTAGACATACCTTAGAAATGCCGATGGCACTTTATCTTTGTGTTCTATGCTGTGTTCACTTTTCTAGGTCATTTTCTTATGGAAGTGCTTACACCTGTTTCAGCACCATACGTTCCAGGCTTCTTTTCGAGAATAAAGTAGTAGGAATGAAAGTTGAACTTGAGGGATCCAGATGAACAGGTTCTACTTCTTTAGGCAGGCTCGAAACAGGTCCATGGAGTTGTTTTTGTTCAAATTGTGCTGTCTGCAGCACGTAATAAGGAAAACATATCAGTCATTGCTTCTTTATGTTTAAGAGTTGCACAGGCTGTACATTTGCTGTGCTAATCAATGTTCTGTAGGCAGCACAGTTTCAGCAAAAACCACTGCATCTACCACTTCTGGGCCTGTGCATGGTTGCTGAAGATGTTCATGATATGGTCTGTGTCCTTCTGTATAAGGGCAAGTAGCTTCTATAGGCAGGGGTTTCAGATCAATATGTAAAAGTAAGAACAAGAATGTTGGGTAAAACACTTAATTGGGCGACATTGATTTTAGAAGTTCAGCTGCAAACCTGCTAGCCATTACATAGCAATGAGCAGTGAACAGCAAGCTAAAACCATACAGGGTGGGGCACATTTCCAAACACAGGAGAAGAAGCAGATGCAGGGAGTCCAAGAACTTTGTGGATGGTCAAAAAAAATATTAAGTGGCTTACCATGGCCCATGTGTTTCACAGCAGGAGCATCCATTACATAAGTGTTTAGAGGGGGAGGCTGTACTAATATTGCTTTGACCACCAGAAGGCACTAAAGTAGTAAAAATGAAGCAAAATTCAGTGTTTTCCAATTCCTCCTGAAAAACAAATATTCCCTTCAGTGGAGTTGTATCCGTTATAATCTGTTTTAACTAAAAACTGTCAGCATTTGTCCAAATCTATTTTGAGCTGCTCAAAGGGATGATCCTCTCCTGGTCGAAAACGCTTCCCACCCTTTTGCAGCCTACTTCTCTTTATGTGTGGTATTCCTCACCCTTTAGCACTAGTAGGAAGTAGATTTTACTAGTATAAGAGTGAGTAGGGAAGGAAAGGGTGCTAGCTTCCCCTCTATGCCACTCCATCCGAAGCATGGTTTTTGTCACAGTAGAAGAGTACGGTCTCCATGTCACTTGGCCCGGTTAGAAACAATGCCATTTTCATGCTCATGTTTAAGTTGCCTTCTTTCGGCAACACTGTTATTTTTGACATGCGTTTGCGTCAGTGTACAATAGGATTCTGAGAAACTGCATTTGATTACATTTCAACTTCGTAGGCATGCTATCACAACACCTTGAGCATTCAGTACGATGTATAAAGTTCACTGCACAAATATCACAACTTATTTTGCCCAGTAGGCAACAACACTATCTAGCTAACACAAACAATTGCGGCCTGACAAAGACATTGATGTACCAACATGGGCACTGTTTATTTTATATGTGAACCTTCTTCCTCTGCTGACGCTTCGAAGTTGCGGCACGCCAGAATTCCAGCTCAACTGACTCCTGCCACCTCCACGAGGGATGTCCCGCTTTACACCAAGACGGACAGCCGGATGACACTTGCCCACAGGTAATGGGGAGTTAGATCATCCGGCAGGGATTCTTGGCAGATCACCCACCCTAGGCAAAACTTGGTTAGGGAGCGTTAGATAGAACAACACTATATACAGTGTATAAGTTCATTGTTTTAGCACAATGGTGAAACTATTCACTCTCTCCACTGTTCTTGTATTGCTAATCATGCTAATGTTTCATTCTATTAGTAATTGTCGCCTGTTGGGGGTTTCTCCTTCGACACCCCACTTCCCCCTACACCAAGAATTAATCCTCGAGTATGTTCAGGACCTTATTGGTGCTGCCCCCTGTAGCCCTTTGGTGTTCCATTTGGTCAAATAAGGAAGTGGAGCTCAACCATGCATTTGTTAGAGATTGCCTCGCTTGTGACTGTGGATTGAAAATTCCATTGCTAAAGTATATAAGAGATACCACTTAGGCTCTGGGCTGTGCACACTTGTTTGAGAACCCGGAAAGTATCACCAAGAAAGATTAAAGTTGGACCCAGGAATGCTTTTTTTCGACACAGACAAGCCTATAGGGCGGCTGTGGAAGTGGTGAAGCTGTCTGTAAGAGATTATTTGGTTCAGATGACAGCCGGGATTGCCCCATACCTATTATTTGTGCAGAACATGTACAAATGCAACTTACAGACTTTTTTTAGGTTAGGAACGATACGCTGGATATTGTGTTTCCCCTTCGGGCAGTACTCCTCAAACGATATTTGTATTTGCCCGTGTGAAGAGCAATCAAACCAGACCTTATTGCACTTTGTTTTCTTTTGCAATTTCTATTTTCCTTGTACCAGGAAATTTCTATTGCCTCTATTGCGCAGGCACAAATTTACTAAGTGCAAATCACCTTTGCTCTTCTTACAGCAGCTAAATGACCAAGATACCTGTTATTTGGTCGGCAGTTTTTTGAGGGGCATTTTACGTGTGAGAAAGGCAATGTTATTCTAACCAATGAATGCTCAATTCTACTTATATCTAAAGTCCTGGCTTTTGTGACTGTATTGTTTTATTTATTTCATGTCTTTAGATTAGGTCTTTAAGGCTTTTTTTGCCTGGTATGCATTCTATTTTTATTGGTGTATTTTAAAAATGATAATTATTTGACTGTTTTATATTAATCCGTGAGTGTTTTAAATCATGTCCGTCTTTTATGATCATCTGTGAAATTACTGAATGAAGATTATTTGATTGATTGATATTACAGTGCATATGTTCATTGTTTTAGCACAATGGTGGAACTATTCACTCTCTCCACAGTTCTTGTATTGCTAATCATGCTAATGTTTCATTCTATTAGTAATTGCAGCGCAAATATTTTACTCAAGAATCTCACAGCTTCAATAAAGATTGAAACTGCAGCTTCTCTGTTTCTTGTATATTTTCTTCGAGTATGCATGAAAGTCCAAATGAAAGGGTTCTAGATCTGTTACTACGATTTCCTTGGAGATGAGGGTTGTCATGTTCTGAGTTTGCACACACATTTGTTATCCTGTAAACTTAGGGTGCGAATGGTGCACTGTGAGCTAGCAGGACTCTAGGCCAACATCTCCTGAGGGGGTGTGGGGAATCAGACTTGCACCATCCCAACATTTACGTTGTCCAACAAATGCACACTTTTAACACACAAGTTACAAGCCATATGACACTTGCGCTCTATAGTAAATACAGTGTAAGAAAGTAAATTATTAAGCAAGATTGATGGTACTCCACCACATGTAATAAAGTCACTAACCTGTTAGATTCAGTCAAAGGTTTCAATAATTTAAACCAGTGCCCAACCCCCTGGTAGGAATAGGCCCCGTTACAACGCATGCGTTTACAACGCATGCCATTACAACATGGTCATTACAACGACCGCATTGTCACATCACATACCATTACAACGCAAGTCAATAGAACGACTTGGTGTAGGGGGGGCACTGGAGTTTGGAATAGTATAATTTACTATTCCAACTCCAGTATGTGCAACATTTATTTTAAGGGGCAGGAATTTTTGAGCATGATTAAGCTGAAATTAAATCCAATGTTGTGGAACTGCTAGTCGGATACTTTTTCCAACAGGAACCACTAAAGCTCCGACGATCTGAGGAAACATTTTCAAACCTTCTTCTGGTGTCCAAATAAACGAAGGGCTTCAGGACCTCTGCAGAAGGTACTTAGAGACTCTAAATGTGTCACACAGGGGCCAAAAGCAGGGTTCAGTCCAGGTCCAGTTGCTCCTGATCAGCTGGCTCTTCATCAAAAAGGCCTCTTTTAGCTTACTGTGTTCCTGAAGCCACAAATGAGGTCAGCCAACTGATCCTTGGAGTCCATTTTTTTTGTCCTATGTACAAGTGGAAGCAGGCCATGACCTTCAGGTCTCCTCACAGGTCTAAAAAAGCAGTTGCAATCCTTCTGTCCTTCCACAGGTCCAGAAAGTGTTCTGAGGATGGTGCTTTGAGGAGCCACATCTACAGCTAGTGGGTCGTGACTCTTTCCTAACAATTGGGTAAATGTTCCCAGGGGCAACCCTACCCACTTCTGCAGCAGGTCCTGTTTGCCCTAGTGCAAATAATCCCACAGTGCACCTTATTTCCAAAATTCATGATGGAGACAGCTTTCTCCCCTTGTGCAGAGCTTGTGTCTCCACTGAGAAGATTGGTCAGGGTAATGAGGAGCCCCCTTCTCCGTGGTCACTCTAAACTAGGTCTGGAGGCAGCTTTCCTCTGACTGGGTTTGGTACCAGTCTGACAATGGGAACAAAGGCTGGGCCTTTCTCGAGTCACCTGACATTTAATTGTGACAGGGAAGGCCCCTTTGAAGTTAATTATGTTCCTGGGCCCACCCCAACTTGTCTTCTTGGCAGAGGAAGAAAAGCCTGGCCACTCCCAGGCCATTGTCCCTGCTCTTGGTGAAGTTTTCATACCTAATTAAGGGCAAGTACTTTCTCAGCAGTCCAGACTCTGTCTTTCAAATCCAGATTCTTGCCTCTTTGGCAGCTCTCTGTTGTCAAGATAAAGCACATAGAATCTGCAATGCCTCCTACAGGTTCCATGGTTTCATACCCTCTGGACTCTGCCTCCAGCAATCTGAGTACCTCTCTCAGTGGAATCTTAAGTTTTGTCTCTCATGCTCTCTGCCAGGAGCGCAAGCCCTTCCAGCACCTGTTTTTCCTCCGAGGGTTTTTTTCCTCTCAGGAATATTAATAGTCACTATACCTATAAAATCTTGTGTCAAACACTCAAAGTAAACATTTTACTGCAAGCACATGTAGTGGTGGTCCTTCATTACATCATCCCGGACCAAAGATAGGGACGCATCTCGATCCTATGCTAACTTTGGCTGCTATATATGTTCGGCCACACCTTTTTTGGAGGTCAGCGTTCTAGCATCCCTCAGTGGAACCCATGATGGGTGTCAGGGGCTATAAATGTTCTTCACAGTGGTTCAAATCCCATCTGAGGACCTTCATTTGTATCATACACCACCAAAATGCGCACTTTGTGTACGTATTATTTTCCATTTTCTCAAGATTCATGGTGGACACAATTTGTATTAGCATTAAAGGCTTCCTTTTTGCCCTATAGCTGCACCCAGTATTCTTTCGAGGTGCATGGTAACTGGTAGCGATCCCTCTCTACACACATCTAATCATAGTCTACCATTTTTTATAGGATTGATTAACGGTGTATACTCTGCAGGCAGCATTGCTGCTCTTGTAAAAAGAAACATGTTTTTGTCTTCACTATTCCCATAGTGACATAAGTTTCAACATTCCTCTGTTCCATAGTTGCTTCTTCCTCATTCTGCACAGAGCTCTTTTCAGCAGTGTCTCGAGGGGCGGAGGGACCAGTACAATAACATCTGGAAGAACGACATGTTTCTTGCCCAGACTCTTCCATCATAGTCCTCTCCATTACCTCGCTTTCGAGGAATACCTTTTCTTATCCAAAATGTTTCCTTTGCAACTATCTCATTCATCACTCCTATACTGGAATATTCATGATACTCTAATGCTTTCTCGCACGACTCGCCTATCCCTTCTAGACGGTCCTCCTACAGACCTCTATGTATGATGAACGTTTTATGTACGTTTTTAATGGAAGACTAGCAACTTCAACAGCGACCTCTTTTGCATTGCCCTGACCACCTCTGCGCCTGAGAATTCAACAAAGAGCTGATCGTCAATCCAGTGACCAAAACGCGCCAGGACTTCCCTTGCCGTTCAATAAATAAAAGGTATAGACTGCCATTTTGTGAGTGCGGCTCATTCTTTCCCAAGGAGAGAAGTTTGTTCAATGTCTAGCAACTTGGTTCTGCCACAGAGTGACGTACCACCAAGGAGAGCGCCTTAATGGCCCACTTAAGAACCTGTTCAGTGACTCGTGAGAAGCGATTAAGGGCAATGGGCTGCTGCCGAGGAATTCCTATGGTATGGGTACATGCAGCCTCGAAATTAGGACTACTAGTGGAGCAATGGTGGTCTGCAATATAGAAAGTGTAATATAAAAACAAAGATTGGAACGGCAACAGAATGGCAACGCCCACTGATGTACTAACATGGACACTGTTTATCGGACCACAGGTTCCAGCAAGCATTTAAAACTCATTGGGGTGTCCACTAGGGGAAACTACTATAAATTGATGCAATTGTATTGTGGTCACCTTCAGTGCAAAGGACTGCCAAGAACTTACCTGTGAACAAGGTCAATGTGACCAAAACGCATCAGGACTGATGCTGCCGTTCAATGAATCAAAGGAATAGACCGCCATTTTGCGAGTACAGCTCATTCTTTCCCAAGGAGAGATGTTTGAGATATATATATATATATATATATATTTATATAGTTCACTGAAAAAAGCATAGGTTTCAGGCACGTTATAGTTAGAAATTAGCATTTAAAAAACCTTAGAAATTCACTGAAAAAAACCACAGGTTTCAGGGACGTTCTAGTTAGTTGCACATTTCACTCGTACAAAACCAGAGAAATTCGGCCGTTATAGTTAGTTCAGCTAACTATAACTCGCGCCCCCGCAATGCACTGCTGATGACGTCACATATTACATTATTCATGACATGGTCAGTGACATCACTGATGACATCTCTGATGACATCACTGATGACAGCATCCAGTGACTGTGTGTTTCTATAAAGTTTAAATATGTTTTATATATATGCCAAGGTGTATTGAAGAATGAGTGGGTGTATAAGTGTCTGGATGGAGGATTTAGTAGGTGCGTGACTGACTGAATAAGTGAGTGATTAAATGTGTCTTACTGAATGCATGGGTTAGTGACTAAACTGTGTGAATGTCTGTATCAGTCTGTCTGTTGTTGTGTAAACTGCTGCATGGGTTGGTGAGTAGCTACATGAGTGTCTATAGGGTTGATTGGTTGCCTGAGTATTTGTATGGGTGCCTGAGTGTCTGTGTGGGTGGGTGGGAGGTGTGTGACTGTGCATAGATGTGTGAGTGGTTTATTCACTGGGTGTATGGCTTAAAGTGTGCATGTGGAAACAGCTGTATGGGTGGGTGAGTGTGTGTATGGGTGTGTTGGTGAGTGAATGGATGTCTCAGTGGTACATGTCCAAGTAACTACATATGTAAAAGGCAGTGTATGTGAGTTGGAGTATATAAATGACTATACGTGAGAGTCAGTGATTGTGAGATTGGCTGTATGGATGAGTGTGTACTTGTATCAGTGATTGTATAAGAGAGTAAGTATGCGTTAGTATCTGTATGAGTAAGTGAGGTGGTGTGTGTATAACTGTATAGGTGAGTAAATGGAAGTGTGATTGATTCTTTGCATGACTGACTACGTGTGAGTAACTCTGGATGAGTGGCGGTGTGTGAGTGTCTGTATAGGTGTGTGAGTGCATATGATAGTGTTGTATTGATGAGTGACTGCATGTATGAGTAACTGTATGGGCGAATGAGTGGATGTGTGTGTAGACCTAGGAATCAGTGAGTGCGTATGTAGTAACTGGTATTGGTGTGTCTATGGTTTCGAAAATGGCAGTCTGTATTTTAGAGTGGGTGTATCAAAGGTTATATTAGGGTGTGAGGAGGTGCATCAGATTTTCACGTGGATGATGTCATCAGTGATGTCATTTGAGATGTCATCAGTGATGTCACTGACCATGAGATGAATGATATAATATGTGACGTCATCAGCAGTGCATTGCGGGGGCGCGAGTTATAGTTAGCTGAACTAACTATAACGGCCAAATTTCTCTGGTTTTGTACGAGTGAAATGTCCAACTAACTGTAACGTCCCAGAAACCTGTGGTTTTTTCAGTGAATTTATAAGATTTTTTAAATGCTAATTTCTAACTATAACGTGCCTGAAACCTATGGTTTTTTCAGTGAATTTATAAGGTTTTTTAAATGCTAATTTCTAACTATAACGTGCCTGAAACCTATGGTTTCATCAGTGAATTTCAAAGGTTTTTTAAATGCTAATTTCTAACTATGCCTACAGAGGTAGGACATGTGAAGAAAGAGGAACAAACGCACAGAAAGAAGCAAAAGAAATGCAGAAAGAGGCAACAGAAGTCCAGAAAGACGAAGAAAAGTGCAGGAAGAAGCAAGACATGTGCAGAAAGAACCAACAGAGGAGCAGAAAGAGGCCTTGTTGCAAAATCATCTTGTGCCCCCAACTTTTTTCTGACGGGTACTGGTGGTAACTGACTGACTAACCAGGCCTAGAGCCAGTGCTATGCTAAAAGACACTTAGAATACAGTGAAAACACCTACATACACTAGGGAACACTATGCGTTGGGGTACCCCTGTGATTAGCATGACCTCCTCTGTAAGGCCCTAGTACATAATAGGGCAGGGGGATTAAAACTACCTCCAAGTCAGAGGTGCAGAAAGATGCTTCTTTAAGTAGTAGTCACGTTTGCAGAGTGGTGGAGAAAGGGTGCTGGGCGTCCGACCAGCGCTCAGGAATTCCGCTGCGTAGGACTTACAGGAGGTACCAGGAGGGCTTCTTGGCCCCCAAACTCCCTCAGGACTAAATTGGACTTCATCCCAATCCCGTAGTCTGCCAGGAGGCACGTTTGCAGAGTGGTGGACAAAGGGGGGCATGGCCTCCAAAGACGTTTTAGCAATCCCACTGTGTGGGACTTACTGGAAGGTAACAAGAGGGTAGTTGGCCCCCAAGGACATCCTTGGGGGCCAACTCCTCCTATTACCTCCAGTAAGTCCCACACAGCAGCATTGGTAAGTACTCGTACCAGGCCACGCCCCCTTTGCCCACCACTCTACAAACGCGCTCCCTGGCGCGCTTTTGGATGGGGATTGAAGTCCCCTTCACTGCTGGGGGTCCTTTAGGAGCCAACTAGCCTACCTATTACCTCCAGTAAGCCACATGCAGTGGGATTGGTGAGAGGTAGACAAAGGCCACGCCCCCTTTCTCCACCACTCTGCAAACGCGCCGCTTGACGCGTTGTTAGTTGGGGAATTAATTCCCCTTGAATACTGAGGGTCTCTGGGGCCAACTAGCCCACCAGGTACCTCCAATATGTGCCACAGAGCTGCGTTGCAGAGGTGTGGTCTGAGGCCACGCCCCTTTTTACACCACTCTGCAACGCAGCTCTGTGGCGCTTACTGGACGTACCTGGTGGGCTAGTTGGCCCCCAGGGACCCTCAGGATTCAAGGGGACTTAATCCCCCAATTTACAACGCGCCAGGGGGCGTGTTTGCACACTTGTCATATCAGGTCCCACCCCCTCCCTGCACCACTGTGCCCCCGCGCATATTTAAGAAAAGCCCCGGGGGTGGCGGTCCCTGGGGCGGCCTGGGATGCCCCCCCCCACAGATTAAAAAACAAGCCCCGGGGAGGTGGCGGGCCCCCGAAAATAAATAAATGATTGCCCCAGGCACCTGTCCCACCCGGGGGCTTTTTAAAAACGAAGCGCGGAAGACCGCGCTTCGTTTTTTAAAAATTTTCACAGCAGGATTCGCAACCCCAACGCGAATTCTGCCGTTTAAAAAAAAAAAAATGCTTTTTTGGGCCCTGGGGGTCCTTGTGGGACTCCCCGAGCAGGCCTAGGGGGTCAGGGTGTTTCTACCCTGCCCCCTTTTCTTCTTTTTCATGTTTTTTTTTCTGATTTCAAGATGGCTGCCAACACTTCCTGGTTTGGAGTGTTGGCAGCCAATCAGAGTGAAGCTCGTGCCCGGGAGGGTTCGCAAACCCTCCTCGGTGCTCAGATATCGATATTTTTTCTTTTTCAAATTTCTCAGCAACTACTGAACGGATTTACACCATTTAACAAAAAGGGCGCAGTCTAAACCAAGACCTACCTTTTTGCCAAATTTGGTTTAATTCCGTTCAGCAGTTCAGGCTGTAGCCTGTAATAAAGTTCCTATGGGAATTAACATGGGGAAAACACGCTTTGGGACCCCCCTTTTTTCTCGGCCCCCTCTTGACCAATCACCCCGAAACTTTCAACACACAAAATGAGCGGTCCAACCCTGTTTTTTGGACTTTTTTCACGAAGATTCGTCAAACGGCGCCAAAGATATTGGCAAATCAAAAAACGCTTTTCCTATGGAAACTAGGTTCTAACTATAACTACCTACTGGCGACCGCCAGTAGGAGAGAGATATATATATATATATATATATATTCAGAGTGTCACCGGTGTTGTAGTGTGCTCTTACAGGAACTGCCCTCCACCTAAATTTGCTTCAGTTTTGCATCATTTACGTGTCACTCTAACTCCGAAAAGGTAATATATATCTGCAGCCTATAGACAGGGTAAGAAATGGCTAGACTAAATTTACTTTTCTTTTAAAGCCAAAGCAATCAATACAATTTAAATTGGCACAGCACTGTTAACCAATAGGCTGCATTCAAATAGTAAGCATAACACTGGCACTGTGCCTTTAAGAACCTCACAGTACCCCCTGTAACCCATCATTCCCCACAGGTAACAGTTAGGTCAGGTCATTTTCATGGAAAAAACTACAGAATCCTACATACAGAACTTGTTGAGAGCTGTAATGGCTTCAGTCCTGGGAAGTGGGTGGGTAGCTTATGACTTTGATGAAGATTCCCCTGGAAGAGAACTTGGATTACAGATAAGCAATTTATCTCTTCCAGGGGATCCTCATCAATAGATATAAGCACTGAATAGAATAGCAAGCCCATCCCGCAACAAGCAGTCTTAGAAGCTGAAAACAGCTTCAACATTTAACAAAAAAGATTCCTTAACGAAGCCTATCCTACTTGAATGTCTACCTTAGCATCTGAATACAGGCAGTAATGCCTAATAAGGGTACGGGCAGATTTCCAGGTAGCGGCTTTACATATCTCAGAAATTGTTACATTTTCAACATAGCTGCAGTAGCAGCTTATTCCCTAGTAGAGTGTACTGTAGGTCTAGCAGGTAATGTCTTCTTAGCTAGCTGGTAAGAAAGTAGTATACATGACACAATCCATCTTGAAATAGACTGTTTAGATGAGGTTTAACCCGTCCTCACTGGATCACAGTTGACAGACAGGTGATCCGATTTCTTAATATTCTTGGTCTTGTCGAAGTAGAATTTCAATACTCTACTAACATCCAGTGAATGTAGTGACCTTTCAGCTGGATTTGAGGGGTTAGGGAAGAAAGTAGGTAGATAGATTGTCTGATTTATGTGAAACTCAGACTACATTTGGGAGAAAACAGGGATGAGTCTTCAAACACTCTACTGGAGTGAAAGACAGAATATGGGAATTCTGAACACAGAGCTTGAATTTCACTTACCCTAAGGGCAAAAATGATAGCCACCAAAAAAGCCGCTTTCCAGGAGAGATGTTGCAAAGAGGCTCTATGTATTAGCTCAAATGGAGGGCTCATCAATTTGGAAAGGACAATGTTGAGTTCCCATGGAAGAGAGGGAATCCTGACTAAGACCTTCAAGAAAATATTTTACCACTGGGAGTCTGAAAAAGGATGCTTGTGAGGGAGATTTCCTATAAGCTGTAATGGCTGCCAGGTGTACTCTGATGGAACAGAATTGTAGGCCTGATTTAGCCAAGTGAAGGAGATATGGGATGAGTACATCCTCCCGATATGAAATTGAGTTGTAATAATTTTGTGTACAACACAAATAAAACCTCTTCAATTTGAATGCATATGAACATCTAGTGCAGGGTCTCCTAGCCTCCTTGAGAATACCCATATACTCATTGGGAAGTCCTAAATGTCCAAACTGGAGGAATTCAGGAGCCACGCTGTAAAGTTCAGGGATGAGAGGTTGGGAAGAAATATCTGTTCTCCGAACTTGAACAGGAGATCCTGTTGGCAGGGAAGCCTCTTGTGGAGCCTCTCTGAAAGATATAAAAGGTGTGTGAACCACCATTGGCGAGGCCACTCTGGGGGTAGGAGTATCATCCTGGTGTGAGAATGGTATAGCTTGAGAATCACTGTTGTAATGAGAGGAGTTAACAGAAATGCGTGAAGAAATTTTCCTGACCAAATATCAAAAGGGCATTCCCATGTGACCCTGGCTGGGAGTACCTGGACATGGATGCGTGGCATTTTCTGACAGTGACGTCTGCAAACAAGTCTATGTGAGGATATCCCCACTCCAGAAAGATTTCTTGCAATACATCGTCGTTGAGAACTCATTCGTGATTGTCTTGGGAATTGCGACTAAAATCATCTGCATGCCCATTCTGAGTTCCTGGCAGATGGATGGCAGTTACCGTGAGATTCCTGGCTAGTAGCCATTTCCTGATGGTCTGGCCCTCTTGAGAGAGAGGACGAGAGAGAGGTCATCCCTGCTTGTTCACGTGATGCATGGTTACGGTGTTGTCGGTTTGGACAAGGATGCAGTTGGTCAGGAGTGCAGGGAAGAAAGACTTCAGAGCCAGGTGGACTGCTCTCCGCTCCAGCATGCTGAAGTGATACATTTGTTCTCGTCCACCTGCTTCCACACCCTACGCATGCTAAGTAAGATTTTCCAGTGGCCCCCAATCAACAGGAGGACCGTCTCTCAGGCCCTTGCCACCAGCAGGCTGGACTACAAGAACACTCTACGTAGGAATCACTGCACGCCTCCTGAAGAGACTACAGACAATACAAAACTCAGCTGCAAGACTTATCCTCAAACTCCCCAGATGGACTCACATCACCCTGCACCTCAAGAAGCCATACTGGCTTCTGATCCAGAATAGAGGCCAATTCAAGATGCTAACCCATGCATACAAAGCCCAGTACAACAAAGGACCAGCATACATCAACAAACGAAGGACCTTCCACCAATCGACCAGACATTTGCGATCTACCTCCCTCTTCCTCACAGATACCCCCCAGATCCGCTGAACCACCAGCGAAGGACGTTCCTTCTCTCACCTGGCGACCTTCCCCTGCACTTTAGGAATGCCGCATCGCTCAGGGAATTCAGGAAAGGACTCAAAACCTGGTTGTTCAAATGAACAGTACACCGTGAAGCAGCTAGCAACTCCAGCGCCTCAAGTCCCTCACGGTTGATTTGCCGATCTTTATAAATTCTGATTGATTCATTGTGCTCTGTCCGACCACAAACCCAGAGTCTGAAGGGAACCCATGTGAGCGTTCCATCCTTGAAGGGAGGCGTCGAATCAGTGTTTTAGAGGGTGGTTCCTGGTTAACAGGTACCCCACCATAAGATTGTTTCGCTGTGACCACCATGGGAAAGACTGTCGTGCAGCTTGAGATAACCAGAGTTTGTCCTCCCAGTGGTCGAAAAGCTGGTTCCACTGATCCTCCAATCAGTGCTGTAGGGCCTCATGTGGATTCTCGTGTTCGGTACTATGAAGATGCAAGAAGCCATGGACGCCAGAAAAGACGCTGTCTTGCAGAAGGATGACGAGAGCCTGCAGAAGAGTGCGACGTTTCGGAGTCAAGGATGATAGTCTCTCCTCCGAAGGATACACTCCTGCGACTGTTTATCCAGTATGGCACCCAAGTACTGTCCTTTTTGGACTGGGTCGACTGTTGATTTTGGAAGTTGATCTGAAAATCCTCAAGAATGCTGCGACCACAGCCATGCACTTTGTCAATGTTCGTGGGGCTGCTTTGAGGCCAAATGGGAATACTTTGTACTTGTAGTGCTGAGATCCCACCTTGAAACTGCGGAATTTTCAACGCTTCGTGGAGATCAGGATATGGGAATATACATCTTGAAGGTCGATCGCACACATCCAGTCCCCTTGCTGCAACTGTGGGTAGATTTGGTGCAGAGCCAGCATTCTGATTTTTTTATGGCAGATGTACTTGTTGAGTACTCTCAAATCTAGGCTGGGTCTGAACACTTGCTTTGGTCCTTTCTTTTTTACTAGAAAGTAACAGGAATAGATTCCAGATTCCCTTTGATGACAAAGGACCTCCTCTATTGCTATTACTTGAAGCGAAGAGTAGCCATTGTGAACAGTATTCAAGACACGTCTATTTTCTGTAATGGATTGCCACTCTACCCAGTGGTTGGCTATACTCCAGCCCATCCCTCCCCCACCACCCAAATCCCGGCTCGGGACCAGTGAAGGGAGAAGTAACACTTCATTGCTTTACGGCAGGTTTTCCTCGGGCTGCAGGCTGCTGTTGTTGCTGTGCGACCCATCCTCTGGAAGGCCTACAAGGATGAAAGTGGCATCTTGCTGCTGGTGCAAGTGAGAGTTTTGAACACTTTGTTGGAAAAACTCCTACAGCCTTGAGTGTGTTCATCTCACTTTACATCCTGGACATCTCTTCATCCGTATGAGAACTGAAGAGCGTGTTACCAGAGAATGGGAGGTTCATTAAGATGTTGAGCCTCAGGTTTTAACCCCGTGAGGCATAGTCAGGAAGATCTTCTTGCACATATACCATGTACATAGTCATGTGTAGACCGATGTGACGCATCTGCAACTGTACTTATGATCTGACTTGAAACCAAGCCGCTTTCATGGAGAACCTCCAGGAAATCCATCTTGACGGTCTTCTATGGGCAACTTTTTGGAGAAACTTAACAGCGAATCCCAGATGGATTGGTCATATCGTCCCCGAACATCAGAGGAACTAGCCATCTTCATGAAGGATGCAGATGTTCAGCACATTTTTTTCCCAGAGCATCCATTGTTTGCTTTCTTTGTCCCCTGGGACCAAGGATGAAGAAGATGCAGCAGAATGAGACTTTCATGCTGCTGCCACAATGACCAAATCCGGAGAAGGGTTAGCCCGGAGAAATAACGGGTCCTGATCAGGGAGCTTTATACTTTGAGGTTTCGAGATGGTGCAGATCTTAAACCTGCTGGGGTTGGGAACAGCTGCATTGCCTGTTCTAGCAGACCAGGCACAAGAGGCAAGAGTGGTCGTGACGCCGTCCTGTGAGGTAAGGTTTTAAAAATCACAGAGGATGTTGTAGTTTACGTTGGGATGTCTATGTTCAGATTTGCGGTGCCCCTGATTAAGACAACATTGAAAGTCAGTAGGTCATCCACTAGTGACACTCATGCTGGTGGCGTCAGAGAGAGTATGAGAGTAGTCTCTCATTGATGACCTGGAAGATGTAGACCACGACAGTGCCCTACGTCTGTGTCTGGTGGAAGCCGTGCGACCTTGTGCGAGATCGAGGGCGGTGATGCACTGGACTTCTAGACCTTAGATGTGATGTAGGCAAACTCCGCCATGGCGTAGCACTCGTAGCCATATTAGGAACGAGAAAGTACTTGGTGAGAACCGTGGTGGAGGAGTTCTCTTAGTAGACGATGTGCGAGGCCAGGACAGAGAATATGCCTGGAATACTTGGAATCAGAATTACCGGTCCTGTTTTCTTTAAGCTTTCCTGCCACCTTGGGAGATATTAACCGGAGACTGTGATCTGGACCTAGAAGGTGTCCGAGGTCTTTGTCGTCAAGTCCCCTGCAACAATTTTGACCTCTGGGGATGGTATTTGTGTCTTTCTGCTAAATTTTTGTGTCTCTGCGTCGACAGCCGGTTTTCTTTCGACATCATGCAGGGCGTTTCTTTAGGCCTCGATGTCATTATCGGCTGAGGTTTCGATGTCAATGACAGTTTTGTGTGTAGCACACATTGTCTTAATGGTGTGCCTTGTCTCAACAGTGAGTGGGGTTTCAACGTCGATGCATGGATTCTTGTTGCAGACATTGACCTCGACACCAAAGGCTACCTTGGAGCCGAGGAGTGTCTTAATGTCGGTTGGCGATTCCTTCTTGTCAGCAATGAGACTTTCAACGTCAAGCGTGCTCAGACGTCGAGCTGACCCCACCTCCAACGGTGTCTTCGACAGTGAACAAACAGGTATTTTCCTTGACATCCTACCTCTCAACATTGATCGCGACCGTATTTTACGTCATTTTTCTCAAGCTCTGCCTCTCTGATGTTCCTCTGGACAAGAGGAGGGCTCTTTAGAGGTAGATAAATGTTCCCTAAAGCTTCTTATGGACGATCTTCTCTCCATGGAGTCTCATCTTCTCTCTTTCCTTCAGATTACGCCTTGACAGCTTCTAGCAATGAGAGTCAGGATGGTTGGGACTCCGGCGGGCAGACATTGCAGACTGCATGAGGGTCAGTCTGGGCTGCCTTCTTGCCACAGGAAGGGCACTTCACAAAGAGTGAAGGCATTTGTGGCAGAATAAAAAAATATTTCCTGTCAGAAAAAAAGCTGTCAGTATAGCAGATACTGGCAGCTATCAAGAATGAATGGTTAGAAACCGTTTTGAAAGGATTTTTCTGACTTTTTTAGTCAAAGAAGGTGAGCTCAGTGCTCCACGGTCCTAACAGAAGGAGCCAGAAAAATGAACTGGCCTGTCACCTGCGGGGCATGATGGGATAGAGAGGGTACTGTGACGTTCTTAAAGGCACAGTGCCAGTTTTATGCTTACTCTTTGAATGCAGACTATTGGTTAACAATGCCGTGCCAAAATGAATTGTATTGATTGCTATGGATTTTAAAAAAAGTTAATGTAATCTGGCCATTTCTTACCCACTCTATAGGTTGTATATATATATATATATATATATATATATATATATATATATACATATATATATAGCAGCGCTGTGCGGTATCGGCCAGGCGCCTGTAGAACGGCAGCAGGGGCGGCGGCCGACTCCTTGGCCTTCAGCTTTCACTCCGCAAGATGGTGAACGCCGTGGCCCTACAGGGAGACCAGGGTGAGTGGCCTCTCTCCCCCGCCCATCAGTCCTCCCCTACAACTAACCCGCTTCTACCTCAAAGCACCACAATGAGCTGGTGATGAATCAGACCCCCCCCAGAGGGCCTCCTTCCATGTTTGTTTTGACCCCTGAACAGCCCCCAACACCGATGATACGCTGGCTTCCTTTCCTGTCCTGATCGCCAACCCCACCAAAGGGCTGTTCCTGAAGTTGCGACGATCCGCCAATTATTTCACTCCTCAAGATGGCGATCGCCAGTGTCTCTCCAGTGAGGCCAGGGTTTGGAGTTTCCGGATTGGCTTCAGACACAGAGAATGGGCTCTGGTTTCAGGGATCCCAGCGCTGCTTCCCTGGTCTTATCCGGACTGGTTACAGCTGTGAAGTACGGGCGTTGGTTTCAGGGATCCCTGTGCTGTTTTCCCAGGTCAGCTCTTTGTGTGAGTTCTTCAGACTTTGGAACTGTCCCTTCCTCCTCTCCTCCCATCAATCGTGTCCTGGGGGTAAGCTGAAAGACGAGGCGGACGGCACTCCCCAGGAATACCGGGACCTGGTGCTTTTTGATGGAGGCATGACGATGCCCCCTGGGCTGATTCCAAAACTGTTTTGTACCTACTGCGCAGCCCGAGCAACCTTGGCTGATGCCCGGTGGAGCTGTTCTTTGCAGCTATAGAGGAGTCTGGCTCTGGTTCACCCCCTTGGCCGTCACCTACCCAGCCGGACATCTGACATTGTTTTCCTCGTCCCCCACTGTTTTTCCTCCCCCCTCCATCCTCCTCCTCCCTCCGTTTTCGTTGATCTAATTGCTGTAACTATGTAACCTGTAACTCGCTGATCCTGTAACTATGTAACCTGTAACGCACTGATCCTTATGTAAAGCGCTCTGATACCTCCGGGTCTAGCCAGCGCTATATAAAACATTATAAATAAATAAAAAATAAACGTGTGTTTGGGGATACTGGAACGGGAATTGGGATACTATCACATTTACAAAAACACAGAATGACTGCCATGGGATGACTCACACAGGTACATTAATACAGGGAGATTGATAATTGGACTTTGACAATGATACACTGACAAAGAGGCACCCTACACAGGTAAAGTGACAAGGGCAGGTGGGGTGGGAAAATTACATTTGAATACTGACATTGTCTATGTGATATAGGCACTAAGAGACACTGGCTAGGTGATGTACACGGAGCCACTAACAAGGGGTACCGATACTGTGACTTTTTACATAGGAAAAAACTGACACTAATAAGCACATGCCATTGTCTTAACGTCACTACGTCGGTGACCTTGGTATAGGGACACTGACAATGGGATGTTTCAAAGGTCAGACAGACAAGGTGAAACGAACAGCGTGATACATTCAGACACTGTCTTTTGTACAATGACACTGAGACGCAATCATTAGGAAACTGTTACTGAATGGAATGGGAATAAAAGAATAGATGTACAATTTTGCGTGGAGTCAAAAACTGAAAAGCAATGAAAATGGGATGCTGACGCGGGGATGCGGAAGACACACAATTGATGGATGGAATGCAAAACAAATCAAAACATTCACCCCCCAGTCAAGAGATCTGGGTTAAATCCATCGTTCTTTTGCTCACCATGCCACCCCAGTTTAGACCTGGTCATATGCAAATCAGTCTTGACCCTGTGTCTCATGGGAACAGTCCAGCCCGACTGCGGGCATCAGCCTAGGCCATGAGGTACACACATTGGTGCCAAGGGGAACATGGAGAAGGGGATATGTATTAGACTAATTGTATTACTAGAATATTTAACAGCAATCAGCACTGAAATGGATGTCAGATATTGCACTTTACAAATGCCACACTATTAATTGTGCAAATCAGAAACGGAATAACCAGATGTGCAAATAACTAATGGCAAGCAAATATCTCACTCTTTAGTCTTGCTGAATACTATTACTACTGCCCAATAAATGTATAACAGCCCTTCTGAGGAATGGCTGTAAGTAGTGCTGGTACTGTTCTTTACAAGCAATAAAAATATGGCAACTCTGCTTAGAAATAATTACATTGTTCGTGATTAATATATCTGCATTTCTAACAGTGTTTCTGTTATTAGCTTTAGTAGCACTGGTGAAAATGCTCTTACTAAAACGGCAGTGATACAATGTTTTTTCCAATCCATTTCACCTATGCAGTCTGTCAGCAGCCAAATAAGAAGACACCCTAACCCTGCTAGCTTTTATTTCCAGCTGGTAGAAATCTAATGTGCTTAAAAAGCATTTTTTTGTGATACATTTACAAAACATTTTGGAAGCAAAATCCTCAAACCCACTATTAAGTTTTATTTAGATTTCGATCTCTTGGACCAAATGTTCCTTTACCATCCTGGTAACCATATGGCACCATATGCTACTTATTTTACCAAAAGCTACTTGAGGGAGACCTCCAGTACCCCATTATAAACCACTGTTTACCTACTTTCCAGCTTTCACCAATGTTGCCGGTCAAGGTTATTTATGATACGATTTGCCACAAATTAACCAGAAATTCCTGAGGGGTGCCACTTATACTAACCTGTAAAAGTCTATCCTCATTTTACCAACGTTCCTAGCCCAGTGTACTATAAATGACACAATCGTACTAGGTTTTCCAAATATTCCTTAGTTGAGGATATTAATAAGTAAAAAAATAGCATAATATAAATACCAACTTTTTCTTTTGTTTACAAAATTCCGTTCGAAAACCCAATTCGCTTTACGCAAATCCATTCACACTTATTACGCGGGGGCGAGAACCCAAAACATATATTCCCGACTACTGGCCTGGGCAGTCCTGATGTCTACTCTAAGTATAATTAACAATTACAGCCAACTGTAGGGGAGATCTGAAACGAAAACGAGTTATTTAAAGCATTATTTGCCCAATAGTACAAACAATCTTAAAGCACAACAAAAGCGTCAGTTAGGGTCTGAGGCTCGAATTTTAACATTCGATGAAACTACATTAATAAATTATGCAGCTGGGTGTTAAATAGACTGGGTGCTCTGCCTACATACCTGAGTTGTACATGTTGTTTAGCTGTTTAGACCCAGGTGGTAACGCATTCGTGGATGCTCTTGGCTGGGCATTGTTTCCATATCCTCCATTTTGCTCGAGTAGCTATAAATACACATCAAGATTATAAAGGTTGCTTCAAAAACTATTATCTGACACTTTTGTTACGATAATCAACTGAACACGTAAAATGGTGTGGTTCGCCAGTTTCTTACTTCAGATGTTTACAAAATTCGAGTATAAACCACACTGCTTAGTGAAGCTTTTATGGAAGGTCAGTCACTGTGAAATGCGTGCCACGCTCTGGCATACAGCCAGAGCTATTCTGCTCTAGTATCTGCATGGGTTATTATATCGTAAACCAGACTTAGTTTACAAGAGATTGCCTGTTATTCTCGTCACAAGAAAGAAACTGGTTGCTTATTTGTTTCCGATCAGCGGTCTACTAAATTTTAGATCCACCAAAAAAGAATATACCAAGGCCCTCTTCATGTACATAATGGGTAAATGCGGGACCTGTCTAAAATACTTAAAATAAAGGATAGTAGCTTCCTAATACAAATGAGCAGTTTTAATTTAGCAATTTCTCAGTTTCAATCAAAGCACCTTGCAGTTTTCAAAAAGTCATCCTTATTCTTACTTAAACCAAGTTTAATGGACTTTATTTGGTTTGTGCCAAAAAATGAATCTATAATAAAGATTCTTTGCAAAACTGCAGTGCAACTGTGATGCAAGGACTTTATTTTTCGGGAAAAAAAGTCATTCTCAAGATATTAACTTCAAACAAAAACGTTAGAAAAATATTGTTTTAAAATCTGCTCTAACTTGGCATAGACTAAAGTTTTATTAAGAAGTAAAAATTATCCTAGCTTTTATCTAACCTCATCACACAGGCCATTTGAAAGCCATTAGGCATGTAGTCAGGTCATGTTTAGAGACAATAAGGGATCAGGGTATGGATATCATCTAGTGCGGAGTGGCAAGGAGCCAAACGCAGGGTAAAAGTGGTCACTCCCTACTACCCCTGCAAACCTTTATTGGTCTTAGGCCCATGTTAAAATAAGTTGCTTGCTTGAAGATAAACCATCCTTAGAGTACAAATTTTTTAGTTTTCAGTTACAACCCTAATTGTTTAAAACAACGAAAACAAGAAGCATATAATTAACGAGACAAATAAAAGCACAAAAAACAAACAAATAAACAAGTCAACAGAGTGACCAAAGTGCCTGTCTGCATTTCAACGGTCTCACCTCTGTAATGGGAGACTTTGGATTCACATTTCTCGCTGCAGCAATCTCCTGTAACTGATTCACAACTTCAGTGATGGGCAATCTATCATCTGGATTTACCTTCAGCATGGAGCCTAAATCGAAAAGTTAGATTGTAGACACTTTTCATCAAACACGTTATTTTTCCAATCTTAAAATATAGTTAATTTCTTAAATAAAGATACTGTAGGAATCATGCTTGCTTGGATGGTCCAATCCATCTGAATGTAGAGTTTGCCGAGTTAAGTTTTTTGCAAGAACGAGGGAATTAATGTAAAGTGTAAAAGTGACCAGTGTGCAGAGTGTAATGTGATCAGCGTGAGGATTAAAAACACCTCTTGGAGTGAATTTTTTTTTACTGAATCTTCCCAAGGAGTATATTAAAAATCAGGGTGATATGACTTCAAAACAGTGGTTATACTCAGGTCCACATGTTCCTTCAATATCACTCTGCAGAAAAAGTGTAAAAGTGAATGAATGGTCATGAGGCAGATTATTGAAGAGTCCAGGAACTGTAAGTAGCTATGAGTGCCTGCGTGACATTTAGACATTGTAAACTGAACTTACAAGCATTTTTAAACATGGTAGGTCCCTTTATTTACCTATTTATTAATGTATGTACTTGTTGAGGGTGAAACTGCCTCTAGGCAACTATACATCTAATTGCTGTACGTTCAACAAAACAGAAATAACAATATTTCATCAAAGGTGAAGATACGGACAAACACATTTTCAAGACCTGTTTTCCAAAAGCAATTAGGTGAGAAGTAGGCTTGGAGTACCAGAGTACTAAATTAATTTCATAACAAAAAATTACCTTCAGGAACGCTCTTTCTGGTAGATCTGTCTACCTGCAGATTCCTCACCTTTTGAATATACCCAACATCAGTCTGGATCCGTAAACTTTTTGATAGCTCTCCCATGCCGTTAAGGGGTGCCGACTCCACCTTGGCTTTGTGCATGGCACTGTGTGGCGTCACTGGAATCATTAAGAGTGGGCATGATGACGTCAGTTTGTCTATTTTTTAACGCACCTTTGAGGCGAATAAATGAAACTAACATCAATAATAGAGGGTCAGTTTTCTTTTTAAAAGAAGACGTCATTAAGAATAGAACCCCAGGATCGTTGGTACTAACAGTCGTACAATTGGGAGGCGGGTGGGTAGGTGAGGAATCTGCAGGTAGATCTCACATCCACCAGAGAAAGTGTTACCGAAGATAAGAAACTTGTACATTTACCTGCCGATTCCTTACCTTTTGATAGATTCCCCAAGCAGTCTCACACCTGGCGGTGGGTCCACATCGGTCTATACCAAAAAATCTTGAAGAACTGAGGGAGCGAAGTGACTATATCTCCTCATTTTGGAATCCCAACAATAGTTTTTCTTAAAAGTGTGGAAGGATGACCAAGCTATCACCTTGCAAATATCTGCTATAGGTACTCATCTTGGTAGTGCTGATGTAGAAGATATGGCTCTGGTAGAATGAGCCCAAATACCTTCTGGATGTTCCTTGTGCGGCCATGGCGTAGCAGGTCTTGATACACAGCATAATCTATCTTGAGAGTGTCCGCTTGTAGACTGCCTTGCCTTACATTTTTCCAATGTATCCCACAAAAAGAGGAGCTGATCAACTAGTCTGAACTCACGGGTTCTGTCCACATAGAAGCTCACAGCTCTTTGGGATCAAGACGATAATGTCTTTACTCTTATTTAGTTGGATGTGGAGGAAAGTGTGATAGACTGACCTAAATGGAACGGAGTAACCAGTTCCGGCAGGAAGACAGACCTGGTTCTGAATACCAGTTTGTCAGGAAAGTACAAGGTGAAGGGTGGCTTTACACTCAACACCTGAAGTTCGCTTACCCATCTAGCCAACTTGTTTGCAAGTAAGAAGAGAGTTTTGAACTTTAACAATCATAAAGGACAAGTATTTAAAGGTTCGAACAGAGAACACATTAGGTAGGTAAGACCCAAGTTGAAATTCCACTGTGACATTATGAAGGGAGTATGAGAGTACCTGTTTGTGAGACCCTTAAGGAGTCTTAGAACAATAGGACATTTAAAGAGTGATGGTTGATCAGGTAGGAATATAAAAGCCAATAAGGCTGACAAATAGCCTTTAGAAGTAGCAACCACACAGCCTGCTGGGCTTGCGAGAGGGCACGGCGAAGAATGTTAGACCAATGAGCCTGAAGAGAATCTATAGATTTGTCTGAACACCATTTAATAATCCTGGCCCATCTGCCAGAATAAACAGTTTTGTCAGAGTGTTTTCTTTTTTTTTTTTTTTTTAGTCCTCATTCTACAAAACATGCTCGAGATTCAAGAATGTAGAGCTGGTCAGTCCGATATATCACAGCCCAGTGTAACCATGAAAAATTTAGGAAAATAGGAGGCCCGGTCGCTTCTCATTGAAGGATGGGAAAGTTTAACCCCCGGGCACTTCCCCCTTCTCCCCTTTTCAACAAGGCTTATCGGAAGTTACCAAGGCCCCTCTTCTTCTTTAATGGGCCGTTCCCCTAGCCTTAGCTAGTTTCCCAACAACTCGGCCACACAAGCAGGTTCATAATCATTGGACCACCAGAAAAAGTATAAAACTTAGCAAAAGCCGGATATATCTGCACCCAGAGTTAGTTTAAAAAGAAAATGAAAAGCATATTCCCATAAGGGGTGACTCCAACTGAATTTACCCGCTATAATAAAACAACAATTTTAACCAAACTAATTAAAAGCGAAAATTGTGAACCAGCTTTCCCAAAGATCCCAGAACTTTGTTTTTTGGTCCTACTACTTGCTCGATCAAGGGTTGAAATACGTTGTACCGAGCTTATCCATTCTAGTTTAGTAGGTGAAACAGATGAGATCCACTTAATGCAGATCTCCCTGCGTGCCAAGAGGATTAAGACAAAAAGTAATGCCCTCTGGTTTCTTGAAAAAACAGTATTATCCATCTCACTTGAAATTACCCCAAAAATAACTGATCGATGCTGTTAACCCAACCTTTCTCCCCAGAATTTCAGAGATGCTGTTACTCACGTGTACCCAGAAGAGCTCGATCGAAGGACATTGCCAAAACATATGCACCTCGTTTACATTGATGTCGTCACATTTCGGGCACTTCCGTGTCGCTCGACTCCCCAACTTAGACAGCTTCAGAGGCGTCCAATAAGCTTTATGAAGAGTGAAAAGATGATTTCTTTTTAACGGGGCAGCTTTCACATATGACCAAAGGGTAGACATAGATACTTGCCCGAGAATCTCGGTGTCTTCATCCGGCATGTCCTTCTTCCAGCTCTCCGTGAATACATTCGAGTTTTTATCTCCAGTCTCGATCATTTTCCAATACCATACTGCTACTTCCTTATGTGTTGGTCTTGCACGGATTGTTTTTATTGAATCTCCATCCCCGGCTAGTTCTTTACTTAGTGATTTTGTCCAACCAAGAAGTTGCAGATATTTAAATCTTGATACTGCATTATTTGTTAAAGCAGATAGACATTGCCATGGAATTAATTCTTTTTCCACTATTAGTTCTCCCCATCTTGCTATCCCTGCTCTGCGTAACGGGAGAGCCAGGGCATCTTGCAAACAACTCGGTGTACCCGGGAGTCCCAGATTGGTGTTTCTTGATTGTAATAGGGTATATCAAATAATGTCCTCAGTTGTATCCAGACTCTAATAGCGGCTCTCAATATCTTCAATCTAACTTTCTTGAAAAATTTGGGGTGGCCAAACTTTAAAAGAAAAAAGTCAGCATGTGTGTTATGTGCCTTTGTTAGGGCTTTAAATAGAGGTTGGTAAACCTGACCATCATTTAAGAGTTGTCGTGAGTTTTTAAAGTGGAAAGCGCAATAATAGAAGTATAGGTCAGGTGTAGCTATACCGCCATTGGGTTTTTTCCTCCTTAGTTTTTTTTGAGAGATTCTAGGGTTCTTCCTACCCCATATAAATGAGGAAAATAGCCCTTGCGCTTTCTTAAACCAATTTTTAGAAAATTCTAAGGGAATGGTATCAAAGAGAAAGGTAAACTTAGGCAAAATAGACATTTTTAACAAATTGGATCTCCCTATGATAGAAAGAGGTAAAAGCTCCCATACCTGTAACTGTTGTCGTACACTAACCATGGTCTTATCAAAATTTAATTGAGCAATTTTATCTATGTTCTTGGTAATTTGAATCCCGAGGTATCTTATTTGTTGTTTTTCAAGCATGTTTTTATAAAGAGAATTCCATAACATCAGCTCGGTCTTCTGCTGATTTACAGAGTATCCAGCAATCTTCCCAAAATTCTCCAACTGATTGCAGATCTCTGGAAATGCCTGTTCTATGTTTCCTGTCAGGATCATGAGATCGTCTGCATACAGACCTATTTTCTTTTCCCAGCCCGCACATCTAAAAGGGGAAATAATATGACTTGATCTCAATTTACATGCCAAAGGCTCAATATAAAGATTGAAAAGAAGAGGGGATAGGGGCACCCCTGTCGAGTCCCTCGCGAGATTTTTAGTTGTTTAGTCAAATTTCCATTAACAAGAATGCTAGCTGAGGGGTTCTTATAAAGAGCCTTTACTGCCGCCACGAAAGTTTCTCCCAGATTGAAGCGGTTAATTACCTCAGTTAAAAAAATCCAATTAACCTTGTCGAAAGCTTTGGCAGCATCGAATGTTAAAACTGCCAATGGAGTTTGATATAAACTTGCCAAGTCTATAGCCCCAATAAGATCGTGCGTTAATTCTTTCAACTGTCTTCCCTTCATAAAACCCTTTTGATCAGAGTGTATAATGGAACCTGCTACTTTATCTAGTCTCCTGGTGAGAATATGAGTATAGATTTTATGATCGCTATTTAAAAGTGAGATGGGTCTATATGATTCACAGTACTGTGGATTTTTATTTGGTTTTAAAATTATTGTAATTGTTGCCTCATTCCAAGATGCCGGTACCGCCTGTGCACCTGAGTACACTGATGTAAAAAGTTGGAGTAAAAATGGTGCTAGTTCCTCTTTCAAAATAAGATACACTTCATTTGGAATGGCATCGGGGCCTGCCGCTTTCCTTTTTTTAGCGATGTAATAGCTTGCAAAACTTCTTCTAAAGTGATGCATTCGCTCAGTTTATCCCTGTCGGTAGCTGATAAGGTAGGAAGTTGAAGATCCCGAAAGAAGGCTTCCATCATATCTTCAGATGGAATTAAATCTTCAGAATATAAATTTGAGAAGAAATGAGAAAAAGCCTCCTCTATCTCCAGATCATCTTCAATAATCCTCCCCGTGTTTGGACATTTCAGACTTTTCACGGTATTTCTAACGAGGTCAGATTTTGATTTCCACGCTAGAAATTTTCCGCACCCTTCTCCATACT
This sequence comes from Calotriton arnoldi, assembly GCA_963921515.1. Lineage (NCBI taxonomy): Eukaryota > Metazoa > Chordata > Amphibia > Caudata > Salamandridae > Calotriton > Calotriton arnoldi. Next base: position 4,025,138 of record CAWUFW010000135.1, on the reverse strand, counting down.
CATGGTGGGCAAGTCTACTTGCCTCCCATTTTTCTTATTTAATGCCTCTAGATAATCGATCAATTCATTTCTAGCTAAAGCTAACTGTTGTATTTCAACTGTATCGGTTGGCATAGATTCTACCGCTATGGATTTATGGGCAATTTTTAATTCCATTATTTTAATGGCCTCCTTTATTTTTTTATTGTGTATAATAGAAAGGGAGGTTAATAAACCTCTTAAAAAAGCTTTGTATGTGTCCCAGACAATAGGGTGAGCTGCTGAATTTATGTTAATTAAGAAAAACTCTTTTGTCGCTGTTTTAATCTTATCAATAATTGATAACTCAAGAAGTATTACCCGGTTCAAAGTCCATCTAGGTGGAGTAGAACAGTGAGTTAAGGTAATTTCTAATAAGACGGCAGAATGATCGGATAAATGTTCCGGCAGATGAGTGATTTTAGTCGTGTCTCTGCTAGTAACACGATCCACCAGAAAAAAATCGATTCTAGAACGGTGAGCATGTTTCTTGTTGTGATAAGTGAAGTCCCCCCCGTCAACCCCCGAACCTGCCTTTTTTCTCCCCATACATCGAATAGACCACCCTCTATCATTAACCGTTTCAAAATTTTTCGGGTTTTTGTTGTGGCCTCTGCAGCTTTTTTTGACGTGGAGTCAAAGTTGGGATTTAACACAACATTAAAATCTCCTCCTATTATAATTTGGTCGTTTACCTCTCCCAAATTAAGAATTAGGGACTGGAGACAGGACGGGTCATCCGTATTGGGGCCATAGTAACTAACAAAGGTTACCCAAGTTGCATTGATCTTAGCCCTAACGGTTACCCATCTGCCATGGGTATCTGCAGCTACCTTGCCGGTGACTAATCGGTTGATTCTCCTAAAAATAATAGCAACTCCCTTTGTCGGTACCGTCTGTGTTGAGACAAAACAATGTTCTATCCATTTATGTTTTTTAATATTCCTGCCCACTCTTCTTTTACAAGATGCGATTCTTGAATGAGTATGATATCGTAATTTGTGTATCGCAGATATTCCAAGATTTTCTCTCTTCTGGCGGGAAACCTAAGCCCGTTCACATTCCAGGATAGGATCTTTAAAGGTTGGAAACTACCCATAACCACTTATAAGACAGATTTTAGTCAAGAAACCTTCCAGCCATAAAAACCTACTTCTTAATGTATTATGTGAATGAGAACTCTTTTTTATTTTTTTACCCAAAATGCTCCCCCACCCTGTGATCCATATTTTTTCCTAGTGTTTTGTCTTTGGTGCTTTCCCTTGACCCTACCCTCCCCTTCCCTCCCTGGGGAACCCTCCCTCATCTCTAGAGGCATACTAAAGCCTCTCTTTTTGTCTCTCACACTCTCAAACGGATGAGGAAAATGAGAAAGAATTTAAAAGAATCTTATTTGGATGAGCTTTTAACCTGCTGGATCCAGGAGCCAACCTCTACAGGATCTCTGAAGGTGTACATTTTATTCCTCCACATCACCTTCAGGGAGGCGGGAAATTGGAGTTTTGCATTGGCTCCTAGACTATTCAACTCCTGTATCTGTTTCCCCAATTCCCACTGCCTGTCCTGTGTGGTGCGTGATATATCTGATCTTATGCGAAATGTCCAGTCTCCCCTATTGTACGCTCCCCTTTTTAGCCCCTGAGAGAGAACCGCCTCTTTTATAGAGTATGACTTAAAATTCACTAAGATTTTCCTAGGGGTTTTCTTTCCTACCCGTCTATTGAAAGGGTCCCGGTGGATCCTTTGGATATCATTTTCGAGGGTCGCCTTCTCAATTTCTGGATGGAGGTCATTTAGGAGATCAATTATAAAGGTTTTGATGTCTCCCCCTCAAGATCTTCAGGGACATTTAAAATCCGAATGTTGTTTCGTCTGGCGCTATTTTCCAAGCTTTCCAGCTTGTCTGCCCAGAGTTTATCTTTCAATTTTAATTTCTTGATCTCCTCTGTGTTTTCAGTAACCTTTTTCGAGAGATCTTCTACTGTGGCTTCTACCACCTCCACTCGGCCCATAATATCGTTTATTTTAGTTTCCAGTGCCTCACAGGCCCCTTGAATCTTCAATTGATTATTTTCAGAGATTGTGAATTTTTCTCTCATCTCCGAAATCAGGTTCAGAAGTAAGTTGTCTGTTATGGAACTGGCCCCCGCTGTCTGTTCTGCTGGCCCCTCCCCTTGGTCAGCCAGTTGTGTTGACGGTCCAGTTAAAGTGGAGACAGTACTAGAGGCGATATTCAAAGAAGTAGAAGAGAGGGAGCTAGCAGTAGTTGTGGTAGTATTTGCAATAGTGGAGGTTTGCGCAGTTTCTAATTGCATACAGTCATTTTTTGATAAGATCATATCCTCTGCTAAACAGGAAAAACTATTCTCCAATAAAATTAAATTACTACCTTGCTCCATGACCCCTAAATCTCTACTGGTACTAGATTTTCTAGTAGATACTATGAGTGGTCTCTCGGAATTCTCCAGATTTCGGGTTGACTGTGTACCTGAAGTTTTAGTTTGGGCTTGTACCTTAAAATAAGTACGCAGGGAGGGTGTGACACGGGAACTCCCCGATTTAAGTGATTTATCTTGTTTGTTTTTTGCTTTTATAGTTTTTTTGCCCCTCACTTGTGATCTGGTGGTCCCTTTCTCCACTTGTGTTACTTTGGGCTGAGTACTACCTAAGAGGCTCTCTGTAGGCAGCGAGTCCGGCCCCCAAATGCCCTTACTGCGAAGGGTGTATCTGTTTAAGGTATTGAGGCTGCTACTGCTTGTTTGAGGTGTATTACAGCCCCCACTAATACCTTCTAAAACTTTCAGACAACTCTCTTGCTGAGGTGGCCCGGGGGGAACTAACTTGCTCTCACTGGTACTGTTTTCCTCTAAAGAAAGCCCCCGCATCACCTTCTTCTTTCTCCTTACCGGGGTCATCGGTGGGGAGATCTCATTTTCCGCTGTCTTTGCCTCTTTTCTGCCACCAACCGCGGCCAAGACCGGTAACGGGCTTCCCGTGCAAGGAAAACCCACTCTAGCCGCCGCCCGCCGCCCTCTCGCGAGTTGCAGTACCGCTTCCGCCCAGACTCCACCCCCGCCTCGCGGAGAGGACGAAGCAGCTTCGGCGTCCACAGCTGCGAACACCGCCACCCTCGTACTGTGACAGGGTTCTGGTTCCAAGCCGACAGCCCCCCTGGGAGTCAGAAAAAAACAAAAATCCAATTTAGCCAAAAAAGATCGTAACCGCTGATGTGCCGCTTGATTCCGACGTTACTCCGCTTCAGATGCGCCCATCCTGCATGCCTAGCTCCTCATTCGCTAGAGAGGTGAGAGTCCCGACCGGTCAGTGCTTACTGACGGCCGCCATGTTCCCCCCCCAGAGTGTTTTCTTGCACATGAAATGACATTCACATCAGTAGGTAAAGTAAAGGCATTCAGGTTGCCCCACTCAATCTCCAGGCATGTAGGTGAGGCTCTGGCAGTTGGGGTGTAGAACCTGCTGTTGCGACTGCGAGAGGCGTTCTACTCTCTGAAGGAGATGGAGTGGCAGGCACAAGGAGAAGTGAATAATGGCTGTATACCACACCCCAAATGGCCAGTCAGAGGCTATTAAGATTACTTGGGCCCAGTCAAGGCAAACCTTCTTCAATACTTGAGGAATCAAAGGTATGGGAGGAAACGTGTAATAAAGTGGAAAGATGGGGGCGGAGCTTGCCTGACTCCAAGATGGCCGCGCGTTAGGGTAGCTCTCCCGATCGCCACTTTCAATCCGACATAATCCTGGCAGAAATCCTGTTAGTAACTCTTTTGTGAAGGGTCGTCATTTTGCTGCCGTTAAGTGCTGCCTAGCGAACTCAGCGGTTTCCAGATCGGAGCGGACTAGCGGGGGTTTTCGTCAGTGACGCCCGCAAGCCGTAGAGGAATGCGAGGCCCTCAGACTACGCAGACAGAAATCACGCCCTGACTCCGAGCGAGAGGTCTGGGAGAGTACCCCTTCATGAAGCGACAAATCCCGGGAGGGATAATAACGGAATACCCGGCTCAGCGGAGACACGCGGGAAGCGAATCAGACGAAGCGATCGAAGCCAGTGGGCGGTGGAGGCGGCCGCGAGTAAAGGCTGGGAGCCCTCCCGGAGGCATCCGCATGTACAGTAAGTGGGAGCGCCTTGTTGATCTGAGGGCGCCCACCACTCAGCAACACTTTGCTCCCGTGGGTCGTGGAGCTCCTAAGACTGGATGCACTGGCGCGTTTGCACCGACACGCGAGCTTCGACTAAGAGCAGCGGCGGCTGGGTCAACTCCACGGTGCGTGTTGGGCCAGCGGCCGAGCCAAAGCTGACACACGCCGGCAAGAGCGAGTAGCCTGGGGCTGCCGGACACTACTCCTGTGTGCCTGGGAGCTGGAGCGATGTGCACGTTTTATCCTGGGGGGCCCAGAGAGTAAGGCCTAGTGGAAAAGTTGTGCGCATGCTGGACAGTGCCGAGGCCCTGTGAAGTATCAACCCCCAGCTTTTTTGGGCATGAGATTACACCGCGGTGCTGCCGCCACAGATCAGTGCGGGAAGACTGCCGCTCTAATTGAAATACGTGGGAGGTGAGCAGCGTGCATTCAAGGGCTAGTGGGGGGAGCGACCCTGGGGCCCGTTACGATCTTGGAAAGTTGACAATATTAGGCCCTCTAAAAGCACTGCTTTGTGTCAGCGTAGCAGCCCACAGAGGGCATCCCTGTTGCGTAGTTCCTCGCTGCATCATGGGCAAAACTGACAAAGCTCCAGTCCAAACTACAATTCGATCTTCGCAAAACCCCTAGATCGAGGATCCCACACCCACCGAGCAAGAGGCCGCATCGGATGATCAGGAGACGGCAGCAGATATGGATGTGAAGCAAGCATTGCGCACCATACAGCAAAGTCTTTCAAAAATAGACAGCAAAATCGACGCATTGTCGTTCCGCATGGACAGGATGTCAGAACGACTTGACAAGCATGGGGACAGACTCGACACGGCGGAACGACGCATATCTGATATGGAAGATGTTGTACGGGCAGACTCAGAGACAGACAAAGAAAGAGATAAGATTTTACGTGTACTGGAGGCAAAGGTGGAGGATCTCAAAGCGAGATCTAGGCGGAATAACATTCGCATTTTGGGGGTGGCCGAGTCGTCTAATATTGGCAACATGGAACAGCATTTAGAGAAGTTGCTCATCACACTACTTGGTCGGAATACTTTTTCTGAGATTTTCGTTGTAGAACGAGCCGAGCCCATCGTTCTTTGGCACCTCGACCGATCCCGGGAGCAGCCCCTCGGCCTATAATAGCAAGTTTGTTGAAATATAGGGACCGGGATGCAGCCTTGCGAAAAGCGCGTGAACTGGGAACTCTTCACCACGAGGGTGCAGAAATATCTATATTTCCAGACTTCACATTGCAAGTGCAGTAAGCAAGACGGCTCTTCACCCCAGCTAAAAAGAGACTCTGTGACCTGAACTTGGAATACAGTATGTTTTATCCCGCCAAATTAAGGGTCAGAGCGGACGGTAAAGTTCATTTCTTCACAGACCCTAAAGCTGCCCTGCGCTTTCTTAAAGATAAAGAACAGCGCTTGAAACAACAGGGATCGCCTAGTACCTCTCGGCCCCACAAAGAGGACCCCCCGGGCGCTGACGAGGAGCAAGAAGAGTGAACGTGTAGACAGCGCTGGAACAGGCACTCATGGGGGAGCGCAAGGATAATGATGGGGAAATAAGGGCAATAAGGGCAACATGCACGCCATGTGGCCCTGGTGTGGTAGGAATTAATAATTAATGTTGCAACTTGAATGTACTATTCATGGTTAGACTCCTGTCCTTTAGGCGAACTGTATCGCTGTGACCTGCATGGAACTGATTTTCAGGGGACGGAGAGGCTATGAAAAGCTTTCTCAGGCAAGACAGTTGAATGATTAACACAGAGTGCAGCACCAATTTGTAAATAGACCATATCATGGTGCCCGTCACAGCAGTATTTGCTTTGGTTGAAGGCGAATGGGGGAGTGGATAGGGTGGCGCAGGGAGACAGAAGAGATGGCAACATTTGCCCCCAAATGTATCACACCATTTGAACTGTTTTGTTTGGGGTTTCTGTTTGTTTCCAGGGAACAGGGATGGGGGGAGGGATTCAAGATAGCCGCAACTGTTGTGGGTTTTCGTGGCGTGGGTGGGAAGGTTAGTTTTGTGTGTATGGTTGAGTGCAGTGAAGGAGACATGACAACATTTCGACACTACAGTGGTTATATTCACCTAGTGGCTTCTGAGGGCGGGAGGGTACAGTGTCTCCATCTTATGACCTGGAACGTTCGTGGTCTAAACGACAGTAGGAAGGGTCGGAGATTAAGTGCCTACCTAAAGAGACACTCTGTGGCTATTGCGATCCTACAGGAGACGCATCTCACTACGGAGCGTAGTGGGGATGTACACCGTAAACTACTAGGGCAATGTTACTCTGCAGACTATACCTCACACGCCAGGGGGTCCTGATATGGATAGATAAAAAGGCGGGTGGAATTGACTGGACTACTCAGGGACCCACAGGGCAGGTTCGTGGCAGCCCTTTGTAAAAAGGGAGATTTGAAATTCCTCTTGGTCGGAGTGTATGGTCCGAATCATGATGATCCCCAATTTTACAATTTGCTGGCAGCGAAATTGGTGCAGTGGAAGGGTATCTCGCAGGTGTGGGGCGGTGATTTTAATTGTATACTTAATCCAGATATGGATAGATCCCAAGGCCCGCCCAGGAGCCCAGCGGCTACTGCGGTAGCGATAAACGACAATGCACACAGGAGGCCTCATTGACATTTGGAGACATAGATCTCCCACGGGGAGGGGCTACACACATTATTCCTCAGCCTACAATACTCACACCTGTATAGATTTTTGATTAATATCTGGGGGGTTAGAAACCAGAGTCACAACCTGTACACATCTTCCCCGGACATATTCTGACCACTCCCCAGTTTAGCTCACATTACTATTCAGAGCGCCAAGAGTTCCGGCATTCACATGGCGTTTCCCACCCTACTCATTATTGGACACTGTGTTTAAAGCAGGGTTGACAACGGCGATAGAAGATTTCTTTGCAAACAACCTAGGCTCGGTCCAAACATTTGCTACAGTTTGGGAAACGTTCAAGGTATATATTAGGGGAGTAGAGATTTCCACACATGCGGGAGTGTTACGATCTATTCGCAGCAGGTTAGCGACTTAAGAACAGGAAATTGGGCACATGGAAAGGGACCTGTCTGGGACGGGTGCTACCCAAACCGCCGCAAATCTCAAACAGAAATTGGTAGAGTTCCTAGACACAGCTAATGAGGATCTCAAGCCCATGGGGAAATATGGCACAGCACGCAGTAGTGGGGAGCGGGAACGACCAGGAGCCACGTTGGCCGGGATACTGATGCTCAAGAGGGAATTAGATAAAATGGTAGGCATGTTGGACGATGTTGGACGTCCGCTGCGCACTACTGAGGAAATTGCAGCCCATTTTCGCTCTTATTATCAGTCGCTGTACTCTTCCCAAATCCTGACGGACAGCGTTGCCCTTTAGGAGTACCTGTCTTATATTAAACTGCTGTGGCTAGTGACAGAGCATAGAGAGCACCTGATGGCACCCCTGAAGTCTGATGAGATAAGAGACGCGCTGCGTGGGATGGCTGCTTGGAAGGCTCCGGGGGCGGATGGGCTCTCGGTGGCCTTTTATAAAGAATTCCAAGACTTATTGATCCCCTATCTTAAAATGCTTTATGAAGAGATGGCGGAGTCTGGAATTATGCCCCCCTCCTTGCATGAAGCTGTAATTGTCACACTGTTAAAGCCAGGCAAGTCACCTAGCAATTGCTCCTCATACAGACCCTTGTCTTTGCTTAATGTTGATGCCAAGATTTACGCTAAAATCTTGGCTAACAGGCTGGTCCATTGTTGCCTGGTACCATCCGCCCCGAACAGGCTGGGTTTGTCCCTAGTCGCAACTTGTCACAGAATTTGAGAACCTTGTTTGGAGTTGTGCAGAGGCTGAACCCATAAGTCAAAACCGCAGCAGTATTTATTGATGCAGAGAAAGCTTTTGACTCTGTTGAGTGGGGGTTCTTGTTTGCAGTACTGCGCAAGATAGGGGTTGGGGAAATTTTTCTTCGCTTAGTGTCAGTGTTATACGCATCGCCCACTGCCAGAGTGAGGATTGGAGATGATGTCTCCCAGTCATTCAATATTACGCGGGGTACAAGACAAGGGTGCCCGCTGTCGTATGCGATAGTTGCTGAACCATTGGCCTGTGCCATCCGCGAATATCACACACATAGAGGGCTAAGGTTCCCCGAGTACACACTGAATATTTCTGCTTATGCGGATGACATTTTGCTTTATATTCATAACCCGGAAGTAAATCTGTCCCCCATACTACGAGAGGTGGTCCAATTTGGTGGCCATTCGGGATTACGAATAAATTGGGACAAGTCCATCATATTTCCCCTCACCCCTGCCACTGCAAAGCCGACCATGGAGTTCCCGTTGCGCTGGACCACTGAGGCAGTGCGGTACTTAGGCATACAATTTCACACCGACCGAGCGTTAGTGATTCGGGAAAATTACGGAAGGGCTACACAAAAACTAATGGAAGATGTGGATAAATGGATTAGGCTCCCGCTGTTAATAGGGAGAATCGGTATAATGAAAATGGTGATTCTTCCGCGCTTTCTCTTTTTGTTCCAAAATACACCTATTCTCCTACTACAAACCCTATTTAAATACTGGCGTACACAGTTGATACGGTTGGCTTGGGCGGGGAAACAACCTCTAATACGGTGGGATTCCCTCACTTTGCCCTATGAGTTGGGTGGGCTAGGGGCCCCAGATTTAGAGAAATACTACAGAGCGGCAAACAGTACTTTCGCCCATTACTGGATACATGGCCCACAGGACATACCCTTTTTATACTTGGAAAGGAATGCGGCGGAACTGCTCACGCTACCCCAGTCACTTAGCCATCCAGCCTCCAGGCAACTGCAAATCTTTGACTCATTAGCTGTCCCAGCACAGGCCTGGCAGACATTACTGCATATGCAAGCTGGGGCTTTTCTGTACTCTCCAGAGATGACACTTCAATGGTGTTTGTGGTTCCCGCTGGGTCAGGATGTGGGAGCAAGGCGGACACTGCAGACTGTGGGTATTAACACAATGGGTGATTGTTTTAAAGATGGTACACTAGTTACTTGGGAGGCTTTACAACAGCCGGGTATGCAACCGGCAGGCACAGCATTGTTTCACTTCTTCAGGGCTAGACACACTTGGCACGCCCTCCTGGGCGAGGATCTGTTGGAACCACAGGCCATGGGGGCATTCACCACTCTCCTGAAAGTCAAGGAACCCCTTAAATTGATCACTAAATTTTACACTAGCCTGTAGGAAACCAGTCGGGCCGAAGTTCTAAAAGTCAGACTGGATTGGCAACGTGACTTGGGTGCTCCACTAAGTGATAAAGAGTGGCATTACTGCTGTTCCGGCACCCGGTCGGTCTCTCCTAATGGGAGACGAGGCTTATTCATCTTAAATTTTTGCATAGAGCTTACTGCACCCCTGAGCTGAGCGACAGTTGTAGGCTAGCAGAGAACTCTAGCTGTAAAAGATGCAGGGTGGAGGGGGGTGATTCTGGCATCTAGCTTGGCAATGTCCCAGGATTCAGCTATTCTGGGGTAGGGTGTTTCAGGAGCTGGGGACCATCATCAGTGCAGACCTAGAGCCGGACCCCAAGATGGCATTACTGGGGTGGGATTTATCCGTGGACAATACAATGCGTCCTTTGCTAGCCATCGGACTTCTAGCCAAGCGCCGTGTGGCAATTCGTTGGGCGGGCGGCCCGCTACCACTGATAAAAGAATGTCATGCTGATATGTTATATTGTAATACGCAGGGCGATGTATATAATGAACTGCTCCCACCCCGAAGCCGTCCTAAGAGCTGCTGGGGACCATACCAACCATATCTCTTAAGTAAAACTGCTAGTGCAAACTTAGACTCACAGACTGCCACTAACGAGGCAATGTCGCAGGAGACACGAGTATAGGAGAGTACGGAGCCAAGAGTCTATGGAAGGGTTCCATTAGCTGGGCTACTGAGCAAGAGTTAGACCTCACATAAGGCTATGGGCAGCAAAACTGAATGGGAAATACTGTGTCGGCACGCGATTTGTTCCAAGAGATGTAACTGTTTAGGCGGTGTCCCTCAGATGCCCGGTTCATGTCTTTGATTGTTAAAAAACATGTGTACTGTTATGCCTAGATGTGATATAACTGTGTGATATATATTGCAATTCAATAAAACCAATAAAAAAAATAAAAAAATGAAGTGGAAAGTTCAATTTCAAGGCAAAACACGTCCCTCAATGCTTTCTGCATAGGATACTGGTGGGCACAGAATTTAGGGCAGATGAGCATTCGAAAGAGGCAAACAGATCTATTAGAGGAGTCCCTCACATTCAGAAGATGTGATTGGCCCCTCTGGGTGAAGGCGCCACTCGTGGTTGGAAAGATGATGCAGACTGAGGATTTCCACTTGTACGTTGAGCACTCAAGCCAGGTGATGTGCTACCACACACATCTGAGGGTTTTGAGCTCAGGACCTAGAAAGGTAGAGCTTTAGTGCAGAGAAGAGACAACCTTACTACCCCTTATTTGTTGATGTACCACACCGCAGTCATGTTTGTCTGTCAAGTTTTGAAGTGACCGTGAAGGGAAGGAAGAAAGGCTTTAAGAACCAGACATATTGACTGTAATTCCAACAGCCTGATGTGCATAATCTTTTCTTCTGGTGACCAGAGGTCTCCGATCTTCAATCCCTCCAGATGAACACCTTACACTAGGGTGGAAGTATCAGTGATCACTGCTGCCACTGGAGGAAGTGGATGAAAGGGCTTCCCTTGTGCCAGATTGTCCTTCACACGCAACCAATGCAGATCCAATGTAGTGTCCCTGGAGATTTTGATATAAGCTTTCATATCTCGATTGTGTTGGAACGGACTGCGGAGGCACCACTGATTGTTCCTCATGCCCCAGCGTTCATGGGTGACCAACAGAATACAGGAGGCTAGCAGACTGAGCAAGTGCGAGACAGTCAGGATTGGAACACTCACCCCATCATGACACATCGGTATCATTTGGGTGCGATGCATAACGAGTATTTTACTATTTGTGCTTTTCTATAGGTGCCATAATTGCATATGGTCACCTGGCGGATATGCGACCAATTGGCGCGTACCGCACAACGAGGGGGTTGCAGGTACGAGGGACACTAGCAACAACTCGGTACTTAAAGGTTTTACATTATTGTCATCTATTCAAGTATGTTGTGCGGTGAAAACTGGGGGTTATTTACTCCTGGCACGTGTTTTGTCTTTTTATTTGTTATATACCTGCAGACCAAGTAGTAATTCCAAGTGAAGTGAAGGTTGGTTATCCCCTTAGCCCTGATGAAGGTGCGCAAAGTGGTAGCAACGAAACATGTTGGGGCTTTGGACGTAATAATGGTCTAAATTTAACCATTTTTTAATTGAGGACGCTCACAGCACTGAATAAAGTCATATTTGGCCAGTGAGTAGGTACTCATTTTTAACGTTGGGAATTGCATTTCATTTCTTTTCTCACGGGGATTAACAGGGCACGTGTGTGACATTAGCACCTACAGTGCTTATTGTACCTTGCTGTTACTGTTTTCTTCCTTCACGTTTAAGAAAGTCTATGTTGGAACACATTTCTTTTCATGGTGAGAAAGCAACCAATGATGATAAGTGGGTGTGCTAGCGAGTACCAACTAGCAAGCCCCCCTTGGTGTTACTACCGTGAGGTGCTTTCTCTCCATTCCCACACTTTTTTCTATTCCCTTTTAACTGATTTTGGGTGGGAATTCTTTGGCTGCAGTGTTGTGACAGTGTGTTTATAAGTTGGACATTTTTGACACTTGAATTAGTGGCATTCTGCCGCATCGTGGGAGGTGTAGTTAAATATTTTGGACTCCTCCAGTGTCTAAAAGTTAAGGATTTTTGTCCATTTAGTCAGGCCCTCATTGTTGATAATGTGTTGAGTGGGGGGCGGCTTGATTTTTTTCCCCCCTTGGCTCCTTTTTGTATTGATGACATCGGTATCATAGCCTGAATTCTTGAACCCTCTGAGAAGGCTGAAAAGTGTGATTTGATGTTGTATCCAGAAAACCCTATGAACAGGATGCTCTGACAGCGCAGTAGGCATGATTTAGGCTAGTTGATAGGGAATCCCAGGTTGAACAACTGAGTTATTACTTGCAAGTGGTACGGCACCATTTCAGGACAACTGGCTTTTAATGAGGCAGTTGTGTGGCTACGGAAATACTGGAATTCCTGACCTTCTGAGATGGGTTGCAACCACTGCTGTCAACTTCGCGAATACTCAAAAGTGAGGCTGAACGGAAGGTTGGCGAAATGGTAGCGCTCGAATTTAACCGTGAACCATAGATACTTCCTGTGAGACTTTAGGATCGGAATGTGAAAGTAGACATCCTGTAAGTCAATAGACACAATCCATTATGTCAAATGTATGAAGCAATCTTTCGGCCAGAGATGCTGGGTTAGGGAAAAAAGACAGGAATATGATAGGTTAATTGAGATGAAATTGAAAGGAACTTCAGGAATTAATTTTGGATTTGTTCTGAGAAGTACGAATTCTTCAGTGAATGGTAGAAAAAGCTCTTGAGTTGTAAACACCTGTATCTCGCTGACTCTTCTTGCGGAGGTGAGAGCGAGTAATAGTGCAATCTTCCACATGAGGAATTTTAATTCAGCCTTGTGAATGGGCTCGAAAGGTTGTTTCAAGAGCTGCGAGAATACCACACTGAGTTGCCATGCTGGGGGAGGAGCTCGCACTGGTGGGAAAGTCCTGAACAGACCTTTGATAAACGGTTTTATCACTCTAGTAGCACAGAGAGAGAGAGAGATTGTGCTGATCGTCTGTATCATGAAATAGTCACAAAGTGAACCTTAACCGATGCATGCATGAGACCCGATTTAGCCAGAGACAGGAGATAAGGCAGGATCTCCTCAGGAGATGCTTTTATTGGGTGTAAATCATTCTGGTGTCATCATAAACAATCTTTTCCATTTCAACTTGTATATTTTATTGGTGTTTTCCACTCGTGCTTTGGATAATATGTCTCTACATTCCTGAGAAATGTTTAGGTCTTGAAACTCATAGCACTCAGGAGGCATGCGTGTAAGTGGAGAGAGGCTGGCTCGGGGTGTAAGATCTGGCCCTGGTTCATCATCAACAGCGTTAGTGTTGTTGGTAGGCGAATGGGACTGGTCTCTGACATGAGGAGAAGTTCTGTAAACCAGTGCTGCCTGGGCCACTTGGGAGCGATCAAGATGAGGCGACAGTGCTAGATTTTCGTTTTGCTGAGAACCGCCAAGATTAGTGGGAGGGGGGGAGTGAAAAGCATAAATCTCAGACCATGGCATCGAAAGAGCATTTCCCTGGGAGGAGATATCGACTGGCTTTTGGAGTTGCTGTTTGCTGCGAAGAGATCTAATGCTGGTTTCCCCCACAGCAAGAATATCTTGCCAAGTTGCAGCTGATCAAGCTCTCACTTGTGGCAATTGTCTTTGGCTCTGCTGAGAGTGTCCACTAAGGTGTTGTGCACTCAGGACATGTGCTCGGCTTTCAGGACTATCTTGTTTGTTGTGAGCCAACTGCAAAGCTCTTGGGCTTCGTGAGACAGCATCAGAAATTAGGTACCTGCTTGTTTGTTGATATAATACATGCTGGTCGTATTGTCCGTATGGACCAGCACAGAGGATTCAGCGATTCGTGGAAGGAAAGCCTGCAGGGTAAGAAAGATGGCTTTCAGCTCCAGGCTGTTGATGTGGATTTAGTTCTGAGATGCTGACCACTTTCCTTGGATCTGTAGGTCCTGTAAGTGGCCGCCCGAACCTTCTAATATAGCGTCCATGATGATGATAAAATTGCGTACCAATGGTAGAAATGTGAGGCCTTGAGAGAGATGCGATATCTGAGACACCAAGTTAGAGCTTCTATCATCCTTGGGGTTATGGTTATGAAATCCTCAAAGGACCCTTGTGTTTGAATCCACTGGAGTTGCAGCTCCTCCTGTAATGTCCTCGTCTTGAGGCATGCCTGTGGAACTACGTTGAGTGCAGAAGAAATCATTCTCACAAGTGACTTGAACATCCTCACTGAAACACACTTTTTCCTTGAGATTTTGTAGAGCCAATTGAGCCAGTCTCTTCTGTCATTCCTGGGAGAGGAAGGCCTTTGTTGTGGATTGTATCCAGGTCGGCTCCTAGAAACTGCATAGTTTGACTAGGATTATTTGAAGATTTTCGATGATTTACTGTGAGGCCCAGCTTGCCAAAGAATGACAGGCAGGCTGTGGTAGCTTGAGTTGAAGTTGCAGCTTTTAGCAGCCGTCGTCTAGGTAAGGGAATACCCGATGACCTTGTTTCCTGAGAGTGACTGCTACCGGCGCAAAACACAATGAATATGCGAGGGGCTTATTTGAGGCCAAATGGGAGGACTCTGAACTGGTAATGTGTACCAGTTACTGTGAAGCGGAAATATTTGCGGTGTTTGGGATGAATGAGGATATGGAGGTATACATCTTCCAGGTCTAGAGAAGTCATTAAGTATCCGCTGTTTAGGAGAAGGAGAATGTCAGACAGAGTAATCATTCGAAAGGATTGGTTGCAGAGGAATTTGTTTAGCTTTCTGAGATCCAGGGTGAGTCTTCATTCCCGGTTTTCTTGTGTATGAGGAAAAAATGGGAGCAGAAAGCCTTTCCTTTTTGAGCAATCGGAACCTTTTCTATTGCTCATTTTGTAAGCATTGTGAGGGCCTCCTTTTTCAATGAGTGAAGATGAGGGGTGCGTTTCCCTTGTCCGAGTGATTTGTGGCCTTTCTGTAAACTCCCGGGTATGATCATCAGTAAACCAGGCTAGGTCTAATACTCATCTGTCCGATGTGATGTTTCTTAATTGATGCAGGTAGTTGGAGATGTTCGCACTTTCAGGGTGTGACAGAGGTGATGTAGCTGGTACTTGGCTGAGGTCACTGTTTGCGGCCTGTATCCCGGCTCTGGGATGGTGGCTTTCTGCGGTGACCCTGTTTGCATAACCCGCTGTGGATGGTTGACGATATGCCTGTTGCCGATAGGTAGGTCGAAATTGGGGATGGTAGGTCTGGTATGATTGGGAGCGCTGATAACCACCCCTATATGTTGAGAAACCTCGGCCGCACGACCCCTGAAAGGGCAACTTCCTGTACTGGAGGGTGCTGAGAGACTTGGCTGCGTCAGTATCAGTCTTGATGGCTAAGAGGGCATCATCGAAATGCTTGCCGAATAGTGTGTCCCCATCATAGGTCATATCAAGGATCTTAGACTGAACTTCAGGCCTAAATGATGTTGCTTTAAGCAATCCTTGGCGTCTTAAAACTGCTGCATCTGCCAGCTGGCGGAAGCCAGTAGAGGCAATGTCCATGGCGCCATCTTACCTCTGCGGAGGGACACTCGCCTTCCAGTAATATTTTCCTGGCCTTAGATCTTTTCTCTTTAGGTATTAGGTCGATGAGTGAACCAATATCCGACCACATTTGTCGATCATAGCGGCCCAATATAGCCAGGGAGTTGGCCGCACGAACGGTGATGACTGACATGGAGGAGAACCTTTTGCCTATGTTATCCAAGCTTCCTCCTTCTTTGTCTGGCGGCGTCGATATAGGCGCAGATGGGTTTTTGGAGCGTCGCTGCACTGCTTGGGAGATTACAGAATCCGGTTTGGGGTGTCCTGTCAGGCATGCAGGAGAATCCTCTGGAGTCGTATACTTTTTAATCAAAAAGAGGCAGGACAGCCGCCACTGTAGCAGGGTTCCTAATTATTTTCACACCTTCACAGATGTAGTTATAATAGGTATAGACCAAACTGACTTCCTTGTTTGTTCCTTAAAGTCATAGAGGAAACAGTCCGATTGCTTGACAGAAATGGGGAGGTGGAATTGTGTTGATGCCCCATCCATCAAGTTATGAAAACCTCTGATGTCTTCTGGAGGCGAGTCGACAGGGTGTTGAGGAGGAGGTGACGGAGTAGGAATGACATAGTAGTCCCAATCATTTGGTGGGGGCTGAGGTTCGGGAATTTCGCCTTCTAGGTCATCATCAGATGTCGATGGATTATCCCTCGGTGGTAGTGCAATGCGAGAAACCGGCATTATTCTAGGAGTGACTGGTGGAGGAATTAGTGGAGAAGCAGGTTACGGTGGAACAACAGGTTGTTCTGCAGGAGGATCAGAAAAACGTTTTCTATAATCTATTAGCATACCCTGGATATACTGAACCAAAGATCTTGGCATCGGTACTTGGTACTCTCCGAGCGGAGGATCAGAATAGTCCCTGAAGTCCTCATAATGCCTTTGAGGAGGACGACAAAATACCGGATAGCAATAACCTTCGTCTTTAAAGTTGTTTTCTTCTTGGTACTGGATATGGCGCTCTGACGAGCTATGCGCTGTTCCGAAGGGGCCATCATCATCTGACTCCTCTAGGTCCAGTAGGCAGAAGTGACACATTGCTGGGTGAAGGAACCTCAGGCTGCAAAGAGGTCTTTGATATTTAGGCAATTCTAATTTCGTCGACGGGGACGTCAACAACATCATTGTCACAGCAATGTATGTTTCCTGCTTTGATATTGTTGTGGACATTGTGCCTTTCATAGACGGAATCAACGGGGACGGAATCATCACAGACGCCAACAGAGTCATGGTCGGCGGAATCATCGTCGACGGTGATGTGGTCATCAACAGTGGTATCATTGACGAGGACATCGTCGACAGGGCTGTCGATGAGGCCTTCGTGGATGCTGCAAACCTTATCGACGGGATGGGAGCGCCTATGGCTGCTGTCATCTTTGCCGTAGATGGTCTTGACGACGGGACAGTAGTCACGCCGATCTTGGTGTCAACGGTGGTGGTTCAGGCGACGGGGCTGAGAGAAAGGATTTAAGCCTAGTCATTGACGAATCTGAGGAAGAATGAGGATGTTCTTTAGCCTTTGTAGAAGGCGTAGTTGGCTCAGACAAAGCTGTTTGTGAGGAGAACTGTTTGTTTCTCCTTTTTTGTGTTCTTATGGGATGTTTTAAGGGACTTTCTGATCTCCTCAGAGGTCCAAGCCTGGGATCTTGATCTTTTGCGAGATCTTGAAAAGGCATCGCTATCCTCCTCAGAAGATGTCTGAGTTTTTAACTTTTGGAGCCATAAGAAAAGGCGTCCTTCTCTGTTCCTCAAGGTCTTGGAGGAAAAAGTAAGACAGATTTTACATTCCTTTACCTTATGTTAAGTGCAGAGGCAATAAAGATAAGCCTTTTGTGGGTCATCCACACGTAGTCTTTTCTTCCAATAGGTCTCGAGGGGTCGGAAAAGGCCTTTAGTATCAGCCATTGTAGAAGCAGAATAATTTTGAATAATCTTACAGGAAGAAAAAAAAAAACTGAGCAGAGCGGAGGGAGACTTCCTTAACACACGACATGCGGTGAAAATCTGAGGGACTCAGCCTCTCTTGGGAAGGTTCTAGAGTGTGCCAACGTCAGGATTGGTTATCGTTCAGATTAGTCCTTTTTTAAAAAGGACATAGATAGGCTAATAAACGTATGGCCTATTGCCCTAATAGTCTATGATAGTTTTAGATACTGCTTTACTATGATACCGTGGGACTCCCACTTCGACAACGGGGAATGATTCAACGGTGTGAATCTATGAAAGATCCAATACTGGATAAATAGATGGTCTTACGGTAGAGAAAAAAGGTTTAGGAGGTATAGGTGTGGAGTCTGTTGAAAAGTAAGGCATAGCCCCATTCCACAATCCGTAAAACCCAAAGGTCTGTGGTGATTTTTCTCCACATTTGTGGTAAAGAGGATACTGCCTTCTAACTGGATGTTTGTGAACCAACATTGTAGAACTAGGGCTGCTTCCCCATTGTGGCTGGGGAAGAAGAGGGAGAGGAGGGGGAGATGGATAAAAAACGCAATCTTCTTTTGCCACACCCTCTATATTGTCTATAGAGAGGGTTCTCCTGCTGTTATTGCTGGTGCTGTTGACTTGTATATTTTTGGCACCCTCGAAAGGAGAATCCTCTACTTAAGGCACAAACCTTTTTGGAATGGTGGTAGTCTCTGGGTTGAGTTTGTAGCCCAAGGGTTCTCACAGTAGCCTTTTCTCTTAATCTTTCGAATGGTGAATCTGCATT
This sequence comes from Calotriton arnoldi, assembly GCA_963921515.1. Taxonomy (NCBI): domain Eukaryota; kingdom Metazoa; phylum Chordata; class Amphibia; order Caudata; family Salamandridae; genus Calotriton; species Calotriton arnoldi. The sequence goes on along the minus strand of CAWUFW010000135.1, from coordinate 4,006,832 downwards.
AGTACCAAAAAGCTGAGACCCATTGAATGGCAAGTCCATTCATGTCATTTGTGCATCCTGAGAAAACCCTAAATTTCTCAGCCAGATAGGTCTTCTGAGAGAGACTGACGTCTTCATAGCCCTGGCTACTGAGTGTACAGTCCTGACTGAATAACATTTTGCAGGCTGCTTGGCCATCACTTATCAGCTCGTTAAAGTGGTCTTTGGTCTTGAAGCTTAGCAGATAAGTTAGAAATCACTGACCGAGCAGAGTCTAGTAAGGCATGCACATAAAAACCCATCAGACATCACTGAGATTTCAATGCCGTAATTCCTGAACTCCAGGACAGATGGTGTAAAAGGAAATGAAGTGGAAGACAGTCTGGAATAACAAGATGCCTGCACCATTACCTTTTCAGGGGAAGGGTAGATTGTCAAAAACAGGAGGGTACCCAGGAAAGAAGCAGGCTTTATATCTATGAGCTATTTGTCTGGATACTGCAGCGGAGGTAGTTGGTTTCTCCCAGACAGCTGAAATAGGCTCAGTGAGGTCCTCACTGAAGGGCAGAAGTGGTTCTCCTGGGCGAGATGAATGCAGAACATCAGCCAAAATACTGGACATGGTCTCTGTAGATGGAAGGGGAAGATCCAACATCTCTGTAGCTTTCCACAGCATGGCAAGAAGTTACCTCAGGTGGTAGGAGTCCTGTTGGGGACAGTAATTCCCATTCCAGGGAAGTGTATAGACCACTAGAGTCCTTTAGTCCTTGAAAGTTGGAGTCAATGAGGATCTGTTCGGCTGTATCAGCAATAGAAGTGTCATTATTTGTCATCCTCCCCAAAGTAGTAACTTTATTCTTCAACTAATCTTTGAGCTTCCCTTCTAGAATGATGATCATCTAGCAAGGACAACAGATCTGTAGAAGGCAAGGGTGGTGGTACAATCTGTATCAACTGTGGCAGCGGTGGTTGTGATGTCAGTGGCATTTGATGCAGCACCGATGATGTGAATTGCGGTGTTGGAGATCGATTGGGACTCGATGTTGAAGGAGAAGACATCGGAATGCACAATGGTGGAGGAGTCTACTTCGGAGTCAGAGCTTTGGCATAAGTATTTAGGTGCTCAAGATACTTGAGGCAGTGGCTGTTAATAGGGCACTGAAATTCCACCAAACGAGGAGCACATCCGATAGGCACACTCGAGGGGACCATCGCTCTGTTAAAAGATTAAACATTGTATTAAAAAATGGAGAAGGATCCGTCCCAAAGACAGGAAATTCTGGGTTCACATGTACAAACTGGGGCATTAGAGTCGGCGCCACAGATGAAACATTTTCTGGAGCAGGCACTGGGTCCATTGGATTTATCAGAATCAACAGGGAGGCCAGAGCAGGATTTTCTTCCACTTGTTCTTCTCCGATCTAAAGCGGGTGAAGCTAGTGGTGTTTTACCTTTTGTAAATCAGCAGGATTCATGTTGCCTCTTCTTGTGCTTTCTTTTTGAAGACTTAAAAGAGTGGCTCATCTCAACTGGAGACAAATATTTTGGCTTCACACTGAATATGCCACATTACTACGCATTCTTTTTCCCCGCAGGCAATTACAACGCGGTTGTTACGACGACTGCCTTGTAACAACGCATACCATTACTCCGCAAGTCGTAACAACGACTTGCTCTAGGAAGGGGGCGCTGGATGTTGGAAAAGTATAATTTACTATTCCAACTCCAGTTTGTGCATAGGTAGGGAAGGTGTTGGATTTAAAATCCAACACCTTCTGACCCCTCCGCAAATCGTTGTTCCGACTTGCGGAGTAATGGTATGCGTTGTTACAACGCGGTCGTTGTAACAATAGCTTTGTAATTGCCTGCGGGGAAAAGGATTCGTGGTAAACGATGTTGACCCTTCACACTCCTTGAGCACTCTGGGACTTCTCTTCTGTTAAGAGTCACAAGTGTTGGCCTCATGGTCAGATCCACAGCATCATAGGCAGATGGCGTGAGGATCAGTGATGAACATCTGGCCTTCACAGTCTATACGGCTTGAATCCTGACCATTTTAGTAGCAACATTTTGATTAAAATTGCACCTGAAAGGAATACATTTAACATAAATCATCGGAACACAAATTTCTCTTGAGCAGAGTTAAAGAGCTGTGGATCACGTCGATGGTGTGGAAAAAAGGGAACTGATGTCATAAGGCCGATGGGGGCGCTTTATGGATCAAGAAAGTCACGGTGTGCCATGTGTGGAGTCAGCGCACACCTAGTGCCATGGGAGAGCTATTGAAATGTTTCCAGATCTAGACAAATGCTTGGGAAATTCAAAAGGTGAGCAATATGCAGGTAGATGCATCTATTAGAAAGACTGACGTGTAGAAGCCAGAGTTAACTCCGAAAAAGCATACCACAAACAGAGCATGACCTGTACTTTATTGGTTAACAGTTATCTTTTTTCAGGTATTAAATTTCCAGAAAACCTTGTGACTTTTATCTGGTGTTCTGCGAGTCCTGAGGCAGGTAATCTGACATGCATGTCAGATGGCTGAGAGGTCTGTTGTTTTATATACCAGTCAGCAAGATTTAAAATTAACTCTTGCTTGTTGCAGCAATCAGTTAGCGTTATGTGACCTTTCTGTTCGGCTCTAGCAATTAATATGACAGCATAAAGCAGATCAGCTTTTAATGGGGCATAACTGCTTTGAAGAGGTTGGTCATAATTGCTTTTCGACTGCTATTGTGGTATAAGAAATGGGCTCTTATTCACTGCTAGACTGAAAACCAAAATCAGCTAGGAGAAAAATGTTCAAAACAGTCCTACACTGTACGAGGTCACAACTGAACGGAGTCACTGGGGCATGGTTGGGTGATGGCAGCCCATCGATCTCTGAAACCAGCCCACATAGTCGGCAGTCTACCAGGAAAAAAAAATCAAAGGGGCTGAATGGTCAGTCTGGCCCTGCCCTTAAATCTCAATCAATCAGGGGTTTGTAAAGCGCAGCTATTCATTCACCTGTGAGGGTCTCAAGGCGATGGGGAGAGGGGGGCGGGGGGGCAGGGAGCTGATGATCCGTCTAGGTGAGGAGGTTCAGTCGAAGAGCCCTGTCTTGAGGTCCTTCCTGAACTGTGTCAACGACGTGGATTGCCTGAGGTAGAGGGGCAGGGTGTTCCAGGTCTTGGCAGCGAGGTAGGAGAAGGATCTTCTTCCGATTCTGGTCTTGTGGATCCTTGGGACTGAGGCCAGGGCGAGTTGGGAGGAGCAGAGTTGTCTGGCAGGTGTGCAGAAGGCGAGGCGGTGGTTCATATATTCTGGTCCTGCGTTGTAGAGAGCTTTGTAGGCTTGTGTGAGGAGCTGGAAGGTAATTCTGAATTTGTAGCACTGAATCACAGCCAAAATTACTTATTTTCTACAAATATCAGGTCTTTTCTTGGGATTCATAGGCTACTGGGTGGGCACCACAGGGAATGGGTAAGAAACAAGGTACTTACTGGTAACTATAATTCTTCAGCACTGGCATCTTTCATACATTCACCTGCTTGAGTTATGCCCCCATTATCACCAGTTTAAATTAACAGTATGCCCGAAAGGCCTTAAACCAGTGGCACTTAGGTAGCAAATACATCTAACTGAAAATAACTCAAACTCTAGCAAGTGAAGTGATTGTTGCCCCCAACTCCCTCCGACCGACGCCATTTCATCTCAGATTTTTAGCACAAGTGTACAAAAGAAAAATAACCATATGTGAATCCCAAGGAGAGTAAGGTGTGCCACATGCCGATTTATGAAAGATGCTGGAGAACTACAGTTAAAGTTAAGTAACTTAGTAACTTGTTTCTTTTCCATCTGTGGATGTTTCATAGAATCACATGACTGAATCTGATCAGTAAGCAGTATCAACAACAATTAACATGAAAACTGCAGAAAGCTGTAAGGAGAACAACAGCCTCACCTTTCCCAAAAAGATGGACAAGAACTACTTATCCTAGTGCTGTTTCACCAATCACTACGGCCTTCAGGCAGTAATGTAAGGTAAATGTGTGGCAATTTTTCCATGTTAACACTCATCTCATGTCCGGCAGAGGCACTCCTAGCCTAGAGAGCTGCCAATGCCACAACACTTCTCGCAGAATGCGCTGTGACCAATCTTGTCAGTGGACGTCCAGCTTCAGTATGTAGAATTTGATGGCTGCTACCATCATCTTGACATCTTTTGTCTGGTTATAGGGCATGACTTTCAAAATTCAAACACCTTTTCACTTCAACAGAATGCAAAACTCCTTCTACCATTTATGAAGGGTGCTGAAAAAAAAGAATCATAAGTATGACTTGATTATCAGGCTGGTGGCCACTTCTTATTATGAAATGTTGATTGGTGGTTAGTATCATCTTGTGTCCTTAGTGAAATTAAGAAATGGCTTTAACAGTGAATGCTTATATTTCGCTCACTCGCCTGTCTGATGGTAAAGTGACTAGCACTGCTGATTTCCAATACCAATATTTGACAATTGCCCTACAGATCCATTCAAATGGGGTTCTCATTAATTGTGATAAAACCATTTTGAGTTCCAATCTTGTCCATGGGGGTCGAGCGAGGGGTAAGGTCCTAAAATGTGACTAATTCTTCAATGACCCTGATGCCTCCTAAAGATGAGCAGTCAGGAGCCTGGTGAAATCTTGCTGTAGTCACAATAAATATTTTAACTGATGGATGCTTAACTCTGGGTTATGCTAATTTTAGCAAAAAAGGTAATAGTTGATAAGGTTGGACAGAAAATGGCTCAAGACCTACAGACTAACACCAGTTGCAGAATATTTTCCACACTGCCTTACATGTCATGTTGGTGGAATCAGCCCTTGCCTATGTGGGAATGTCCCTAGAGTCAAGAGAAAGGCCCCCAGTCTAGAAAATTAATTTTACTCATGAGATAAATTGGCCGTTTCAGAGATGCCTTGCTTTGGTGAAATATTTGGCCTTGACATCTGGCGAACAATGCCATAAGCAGAGCAAGGTAAGAAGGCAACTGTCTATGCAAGATGAAAAAAGTCTGTAAGCCAATATTGTTTTAGCCATGTTGGTGCTATTAGAATTAGCCAGCATGTTTCCATTTTCATCTTCGCAATGACTTGTGGCTCAGTGAGAGAAGAGGAAAAGCATTTGTATCTACAGATGCTCATGTGGTCATAACAAAGTTGGCCTGTGGCTGATAAAACAAAAGGGATATTCCCTTGTCATTTTTGGATGACCACATGGGTAGATTTGCCCCATTTTTGGGTGGAACTGTGATGCTGTCATCTAAGGAACCTGAAACTTGTGCCTAGTGTTTGTTCAATTCTTCTTGTTTTGGCGCATTTTTAGTCTGGTGAAGAAAAGGAGAAAACATGATATCATTCCTAGCAATCTTTTTAACAAGTGCATGGTAACCATGGGCTCTTCCTGAATTTGAGCTGCCAAAACTGATAGAGCTACCACTCTTTCCCTTCTCTGGCATTCAGTATTGCACCCAGTAACTGCGTAGTGCGAGATGATCACAGCTTTGATTATTTCTCATTCACAGACAAGCCTAGCATTTTGAATAATTGAATGCCAACTGCAGTAGAGCGTTTCATGGACTAGAAGAAATTGCTTTTAATCAACCAGATTTTTAGGTATGGGAAACAGTGATCTAGTCTTTGCAAAAATGCAGCCAATGGTGCCAGAAATTTTGTTAAGATTCTCTTCGCTGACTTGTGGTCACAGCGCTGGAGAGTGTTGTTGGTATGTTTATTTCCAAATAACGAGTCGCTGATGAACGAAACTTCCAGAACGACACTTAGACTTTCTGGCCTGGATAGTACTGCACAGAGCCATACTTGCCTGTAAAGTACTGCAGTTCCTGGGAGCGGTTGGATTCTGGTGTTAGCAACATCTATGGCTGAGTCCACAGCAGCTGCAGGATGATGGCTTTCACAGATTTTCTGTTTGGTTCTTGAAAATCATACCGGTTAGTCTGTTTCCTAACTGGTTATTGGCAGGTGAAACCTTCTTGACGCTCCTTCAACCTCAATGTGAAATTTGGCAATATCTGGCTGTAAGAATGCCAGGCAAGGCATGGCTGGTTCTGTTATGGGTGCTATATAGTAGATCCTTTTGTTTCCAAAAGGCTGAGGAACATACACTGCATCCTTATCATCATAACAATCATCGTCTGAAATGTCAGTTATTCCTTGAGCAGGTAAAGGCCTGGCAGCCATGGTAGGGTGTTGTTGGGGCAGCACTGGTGGTACTTGAGGAGCAGGCACTGAGTTGTAGCTGTGGTGAAAGATTCTGAAGCAGCAGTTGGAGGCAAAGTAGTAATTGCAAAAGTTCTCCCACAGGAAATGTTCTATAAACATCAAACATCACTTGTTGTAAATCTCAAATGATATCTAATAGTACTGGGAGGATTGATGGTTCACAAACCTAAGGGATTGTTATAACAATACAATGGGACCAGTCATCTGGCCACAAATCATCCCTGTAACATGGATAATTGTGATGGTACGGTTACGGCTCAGTTTGAAAATAATCCTTAGCAAAGAAAAATGCTTCTATGTTTACTTCCTTACTTTTAGTTGGGCTGTACTTTAAGCCGGTCTTAACAGATCATTTTGGTCCTATCCTTCGTCAAGTTCGATTTCCGGTATTATAGCCAGTGACAAAATGATACCTTACTCAGAGAGCTATACTTCAGATGGAGCTTTGATGGTACTACCCGTCAAAGATAAATGTGAGTGGTCTCATCCTGGAAACAGAATCCCCTATCAACTGGGCTGTTGTTGATGGGACAGTCATCGACAGGGCTGCTGTCGTTGTGCCTATTGTAGAATGCATCATCAACTTGACTGTTGAAGGAGACGACAGTCAGCAAGGTCTTATTTCTGGGGCCTGTTGACTGTGTATTCGGCAGTGAAAGTTTTATTGAGGGAAGGGTCATCAACCAGATCTTCTGTTTTAGTTGGGAGATCTGAAAGCAGAGGCATGGTGATGTAGTTGACAGCACAGTCAAATAGGGCTTTGACAGATTTTTTTCAACTTAATCTCATGCTCTGGCGAGCGAGAGATATCTGGGCTCTTTTGAGGGATTTCCTGTGCAGTTTGTTGGAGGCTCATTCCAAAGAGACACCATTTTGTCGGACGAGGTGGTCTTCATGCCTTGAAGGATTTCGGGTGTTTATCTGCCTTTTGCGCCTGCCTGTGGGGAGCTCTCTTTACAGACTCATCCCCAGAAGAGGGGGTATTTGTAGCCTTCTGAGTAGCCTGCCTTGTGGTAATTCAATGTTTTAGCCAAGAACCTCCTGCAAATTTTACAATCTTTCTGCTTGTGGCTCTGATAAATGCACATTTTGTGTGGCTCCTTAATGTTAGCACCTTCAATTTTAACAGCATCCCAGATTTTAAATACTGCTCCTTTCCTCCATGTTTTAGAAATTATCCAGACCCAGGGGTAGCAGTAAGACTGGAGAAAATAGATACCCAAGGTAAGAATATTCAGAAAAAAAGTGAGAAGATTTTTTTAAATAAAATACATTTGTCAGATCAAAAGATAAGCAAATCTCAGGGACTCCCTTTCTAAATGTCATGCATTAGAAATCTGAGGTGAGATCATCTTTGGGAGGTGTAGAGTTGGGAGGAATAGCACCTCTCTGGCTGGAGTACGGGTTATTTCTAAAAGTGCCACTGCTTTAAGGCCTTTCAGGCATACTGTGAAATCATACAGCTATTTTAAGTTTACCATCGGGACTCCCACCTCAATGGAGAATGATTAAAGCAAGTTAATCTACAAAAGATTGAATGCTGGAGAACATCATTTACCAATAGTGTCCAAGTGCCACAACATTGTTCCATTCCAAATCTTATCTCCCACAATCCCCTTTAAGGGACTTGACTCAATTAAGAGGGGAGAATCAGTTAGACTTACTCCAGGAGGTAGAATGACAGACAGTTTTGGTGTGAAATAACAGAAAACAGTCAATAACTTCCATGCCCAGTCAGTGCCTTACTCAATAACAAATAAAAGGACTATAGTAACAGGTAAGAAAAATAGCAAGCTTAAAATTACAATACCAGAATATCAGAAGGTCCAAACACCATCTAGGATCATGCTATCATCCCACAGATAATTTCGCTCCCACAAGCTAGGAACTAGAACTCTGATTAACATTGAGCTCTATGGACAATGTTATCGACTTTGAAGTAGCCAAATGGCATCTAAACACGATCCTGAATAAAGTTAACACAGGATAAATATTCATAAACAATTTATGGCAGAATTTACTGGCAAACAAGGCCAAAAAACAGATATTCCTATAATTATCCATTTATTTATTAGAGTCACATTGTCTTGTTTGCTCATACGATATCCGGGTTCCATTTAGGTTACTGATTACTCAGATATTCTTGCCTTTGAACAAAAAACATACCTAAAAATAGCCCAGCTGTTGGGTTAAAAAGGGTGACAATAAAAGTACCACAGCCCAAAGCCCACTACCCAGACAAGATCTCTATTCACAAGAAAGCTGTACGTGCATCTGGAAATGTCCTGGGGAAACAATGTTTGGTCATCGTTGCCTAGTTAGGGACACAGTTCTCTGCAATACTGAGCATGACTGAGGGACCTCTCAAGCCCCCCCCCACCTTTTTTTCTTCCCAGTTTTTCTTTTACGGCAGCTTCACTACTTTGTTGGCAATCAGTACTTCTGCCCTTTCTTCTTTTTCACTCAGCCTTTGGTGTTTTTTTCCTGTCCCCTTACTGTCATTGCTCTACTCTCTGCATTTCCCTGTTATGCCTTTGATGGTAGCTGGATTCTTTTCACCCACCACTTTTTTTTTGCTTTTCTCCACTCCAATTTCAATGCCTTGCTTAGTTGCAAATCCTTCTCTTTTTGGCCATCTTCCTATCACATCCCACTTCTGTGACATCTAATTTTTTTGCTGTAAAAACTCCTCAATTAAATTTATATTAGCTTATAGATCTGAAAAGTAGAAGTTTATTACCAGATGAAAGAAAGGAAGAGTTATGTGCCATTCCCTTTAACAGATCAGATGGAGGTTGCATCATTCAATTATAAATTATAGGATTGAAATGAGAGCCAGAAAGGGGATAGAAGAGATCACACTCCCTTACTGTGATACTCTATTTTTTTCACAAGATAGAATGTTCATAGACGCTCATATCATCCTTTCTCCCTCCACTCCTTCCACTATAGCAAGAAATCTGATGGCCAAGAGGTGGGGTAAAAGAAGAAGGAAATGTGGAAGAAATCCCATTTTGTACAGTTCCTGTTTCCATATTACCGCAGTCAGCTTTGTAGTGACAGAAGGAAGAATGCAGGTTATGTAGACCATTTTACATTCACACCCACCTCAGCCACAAATGGGAGGAGCAGCAGTTGTGTGAGGTAACGGACGGGGTTTGGAGCAGTGTTCACAGCAACCATACTCTTTCCTTCTATCTTTACCTGTGGATTCTGAATGGAGAGCTTGCGAAGAGCTGCAGAAGTTGGCCCCACGTTGCAAGTATGCAGCTGACAGAATACTACTGAGGCAGCATATAAATGACAAATCACAGCCTTGGAAGGAAATAAGGCACCTGAATCTGTCAATGTAAGACTTAATGCACCTTCACACTTTGCCATCAGACACTGACCCACACGTCACTACCCAACCAACAAAAGTAGATTGTTATCCATCAGGTAAAGGCAGCGGAATGGAGGAAAGGAATTGAGAAAAGGAGCCACCATACCAACAACCCTGAAACATGATGCATTTATTTCATGTGGGAACTTCATGTTTATCATAAGGTATATTTGTTTAAGGCACATAAATAGCTTATTAAAACTAACAAACTCCCATTTCCAAAAGTGATTAAGTACCAGAGCAAACAATTACACGCAAGGGCAGCAATGCCTACCTTAACAGCCTTTCCTGGCAATACCCACTAGGACAAGAAAGTAGAAAAAAAAACAGCATCAAGTTCTTCCACGAAACAGTGCTGGTTTTTAGAACTAGGACTGCCCTTGTGTTGAATGACAACTTGGGAGATATTTAAGCTCAAATTCATTTCTAAAAGAAACCAAGAACCACTAGGCTTTCTAGTTGAGGCAGCTTTTGGAAGAAGTTTCTGCCCTTGTTCTTCTTTTGAAAGCAGTTTTTGCCCTTGTTCTTCTACATTAGAGGCTCATAAGGAACATTCAACAAATCAATGATCAACCAGCCACCACCACAAGAGACCCCTCTCATTAAACATTATAGATGGCAGTGCTTTAGAAATCTCTTCAAATTATGCAGTTTGTTTTAAGATTATGTATTTTATTAAAAGCCAACATTTTAATTAGTCTACACATACAAACTGAGCAATCACAACTATCAACAAATGGAAAGGTTCAGCAAAATAAACATTCCCTTACGGATCAGAGCATGAAAAACTGTGTATCTTGTCTCATTCTGCGGAATAGAATATTTTCCATTTACAATTCTAAGTTTAGCGCCATCTTCAAAGGGATGTTGCTTGAAGCACAGCAAATATAGAATACATCCGAGGGCCTATAAAAAAAATTGGGAACAGTTAATATTAACATGAAGTAGACTGCTACCACCAGAAGAAGCAATATGTATTATAGTAATTAGGAATATTTAAAAAAATTATTATTATTATTATTTCACCCTTGTGCATATACGATACACCAGCATTAATAGACAAGATCAGCAGGATCATACAAAGAATACACATATGAATTGATCAATATACACAGTATGAAAATCATAAAACCGGCCATTATATTGAGATGTCTCGCTATACAATTAATAAAGTGCTAAGTGCCAATATATACACAAAATATCTTACATCAAATATCAGCTACATGCCACATGAGAAAGTGCAAATGCCTGAGGATAACTAAAAAGAAAAAAAACTACATTTCATACATTTTAGTGCAACATCGTATTAATCTCTAATATCACTCACATCTTCAGATTACGTTAATCCAAAATCCACTTGTATTTCCGACTCTTGATGGGGTCGCAGCACTGCAACCCAATTGGTGACTGAAGACCAAATCCTGTCTCCCCACTTTTTCTTCTTATGACCTTTAAGTTTATATAAACTGATCTTCATAAATAGCAACAAAAATCACATACATTTCTTTCCTTAATGTCACATTCTGTTCTGTGCTATCTGCCAGTCCTAAAAGCATTGATGATGAAGTAATACATATCCGCCCTTTAGTAATGTGACTTATAAATTCCTCTATTTAGTTTATGAGATAGTAACGTAGGACATGAAAAAAACATGTGTAGTATTTGCGCTTGATCTGAGCCACAGCGTTTGCACTTTCGTCCGAGTCGTATCCCCACTTGGAGATTTTGACCCGATTATAGTAAGGATTAAAAGCAGTCTTAAAAAACGGACTCTACAGGCTTGCCGTTAACAAAACCTTTTCACCTACTTCTAAAGACTATTGGAAACGTATTCCTTCCGTTCCTAACCTAGTGCCCCACTTAGAATACTGAGCATCCAAGTCATCCTTTTGAGTCTGAATCAAGAATTCATATATAACACCTATTCTATCCCTTTGTCTAGCTGCCTTAATAATCAGGATCTTCTCTATTGATTTTAATTCATTTTTCTTTTTAAAAAGAAAATCGCGAATCTAAAAATGTGAAAAATTCCCCCTTTGGTAACCCAAACAATTACTGCAGCTCCAAAATAGTACAAAGCTGAGTTTCATTATAGAAGTCCCATTTTAATTAATACCCTTCTGTCTCCACCTTTCCATCACTGTATCTTGAAAGATAGTTGGCAATAAAGGCGTAGCAGAGGTAGGTGTACAAAATTCCACTAAATGTCGCTTGAGCTGTAACCATACTTTGTGGGCTGCTTTCACTAGCTTAAATCTAGTTTTCTTGTAATAGCCTGGCTCTAATATTCCTATTAAACAACCAGCTCCTTTTCATAAATTGTTGTAAATAATGGGAAATATATATAGTTGTATATAGAGTGGTTTGTACAATATTCCCTTTGTTCTAGGTCCTCATGAGGGGGATATTCATCTAGATCTTTGCCAAATCCCCGTCAACTCTCCGATCTGTCGGAGGACCTGATGATGATATGGGCCAAATTTCAGTCTTATAAAATAGCGATTTATTTAGACTGATCGGCGTGTGGTGTAATCATACACACTCTGCCTAGTTAGCCAAACTCCCATTTTCCACTGTGCCACGCGTTATCAGTTTTTGGTAGCAGCATTAGGATGGTTAGTGTAGATTGTTTATATTGGTAATTAATTGAGATGAGGATTATTGTTTGTTATTAATCTTTGTATTTTTGTTATATGTAGTGGTCGTACCGGTTTTGACCTTAAAGGAATTTGTTTGCAGGTTTGAAGAGGCCTAAGATCCCGGGATAAGCCCAAGGGCTTGTCTTAGTGTGGCATACACTAAGTAGTATTGCGTTGTCTGCTGTTGATGCAAGTATTGAGCAATAGTCGTATTGTCAGTATTGCACAGGGAACTTTGGAGTTAGTTTAGTAGAGATCTATTTGGGTACCTTTAGAAAGTGCATCTGGAGAAGTCCTGAAAGTCTTTACTTGAATGAGAGTAGAATCACGCTGGTCGGAGATTTTACTAGTAGTGTTCTTGGAGAGTTTGTATCTATCTTCTTTTAGTGGAGCAGACAAGCTGGAATGTCTATGTGTTCTAACCTTGTTCGTTTAAAGATATGTAAATAGTTGCCAATAATGTTTGTAAAGGGAGGGTCAGTTGAAGGAGTTATACTGACGTCACAAAGAACCGCGCTGCTATTGGATAGCTAGCGTGAATCGTCCCAAAGAGAAATACGCTGTTATTGGTTGGTTGGTGTGAATTGCGCTGGTATTGGTCAGTGAGAACCTATTGGATTTGTTAGAAGTACGGAAGGAGGTTTCTTGAATAAGAGTTTTAGCGATCGATTGAAACAGTAATGAAGTTATTAAAATTGTTGAAAACCTTGTTTAGAAAGGATGAGCCTATACCAATTAGAGAGGGAATTCCTGTAGCACCTGAGGGTATGCCTGTTCCTTTTATGTCATTAGAAAGGGGTTACCATATGTGTACATGGTTGGAAAATTGGGTGAAGTATACCGAGAGATGGTAATTTGGCATTTCCGGAGTATGGTACTTTTAACACCAGGATTTTAGAGAATTTGAGATATCAGATGAATGAGTTGAAACCAAGTCCGAGACCTATGCAGTACGAAGCGCTTGAAGAGTGGGAACATAAGTCATACAAAAGGGATAAGGATAGGACTGAGAATAGATAAAGAAATACTGCGAGTAGATACTCGGAAGCAAAATGGGATGCACAGATGAAAAGATGGAGAGATGTGGTGGCAATGGGTGAAGGAATGTATCCAGTTGTACTAGTGGAGAAAAATAAAGGAGGAAATTGTAAAGAAAAGAAGAATATTCCAGAAACAGAATCAGATCCAAATGAGGTAGATGATGAGTTGTTGGATGAGTTATTGATGAATAGACCTCCACCGTATCAGGAAGAACAAGAAAGACCTTCACAGAGTGCTCCATTGATTCAAATAGAGGATTTCCAAAGGAAAAATACAAGTGTAGAAAATCAGGCGAAAGGAGATTTAACTAAAATAATAAATCAATTGAGTTTGAATGCAGATGCTTTGTCAGTTCCAGTGACTATTGGTCCTATAGTTCCATTATATAATAATGAACAAAATGTTTCACAGGTGCATGCTCAAACAGTTCCTACAGTTCTAAATGACAGGACTAGTAATGGAGCGAGTGAATCAGAATCATTGATTGATATTTCTGAAAGGTCAGCAGAAACTTCAAAACGTGGTGTACAGATTCTTCCAAGGAGATTATTACAGAGTACGAAGGGAGTGACAGTGACACCTATATGAGGAGGGTCTTTAGGGCCATCACCGGAGGAATTGGATGAGTGGATTAGAGGGATGTCATCTAATAAAGTGAGCATGGATGAACAAGTTACTTACCTTCGGTAACAATATATCTGTAAGAAACAGATTAGTTCTAGATTCCTTACCTGTAGAATTACCTCCAGGCATCAGACTGGATCCGGAGAATTTTTCGTCAGCAGTACCCCTGCGCGTTGAAAGGTGGCGTCGGTCGGCTCCGCTTCATCGTTGGCGTGGTGGTCGCCGGGATGACGTTGCTATAGCTACTTAGACGCCGCCCTTGCGCGCCAACGTCAGTTCTTTTACACGACATTCCATGCCAGAAGCGCAGAGCCATGCAAGACCCTGACCACTGGTGCACAAAACTAGGGCCCTGAAAGGGATTCCATGACCCTAGAAGTCAGTTCGCAGAACGGGGAGGATGGGTGGGGCGGTAAGGAATCTATAACTAATCTATGTCTCTTACAGATCTATCGTTACCGAAGGCAAGTAACTTGTTCATGTGAAAGAGACAATTAGTTATAGATTCCTTACCTGTAGAATAGATACCCCAGCAATACCAACCCCGGAGGTAGGTCTGCGAACCAAGTTCACACCAGAAAGTCTTGGAGAACAGAATGGCCAAAGAAGCAGTCTCTCCGGACTTGGCTGTCCAGGCAGTAGTGTTTTGTGAACGTGTGCAGAGATGCCCACGTAGCTGCCTGACAGATGTCATTGAGGGGGACTCCCCGTCCCAAAGCAGTGGTATCTGCCGTCGCCCTGGTGGAATGGGCGCGTAGTCCCACTGGAGGCTCCTTCTTTGCCAAAGAGTAGCAAGCTTTAATGCACAAAACGACCCACCTAGAGATGGTCCGTTTGTGCACGGCCCGACCTTTTTTGGCGCCCATGTAGCCAACAAAGAGCTGGTCATCCACCCGGGATTGCTTGGTGCGATCCAAATAAAAAGAAAGCGCACGTTTTGGATCCAGACGGTGGAGCCTCTCTTCCTCCTTAGAAGGATGCAGAGGCGGAAAGAAGGTGGGCAAAGTGATGGTTTGACCAATGTGGAAAGAAGTAACCACTTTAGGAAGAAAAGAGTTTGAAGGACAATCTTGTCAGGATGAACCGCCAGAAAAGGAGGCTTTGAAGAAAGAGCCTGAAGCTCACTCACCCTGCGAGCAGAGGTGATGGCAACCAGAAAGGCAGTCTTTAAAGTGGGGAGTCGGAGAGGACAGTTATGTAGCGGCTCAATGGGAGCGCACATAAGGTAAGTAAGAACCAAATTCAAGTCCCACTGAGGCATTACGAACGGCACAGGAGGAAAAAGATGAGTAATGCCCTTAAGAAAACGATTTACAACAGGGGACTTGAAAAGAGAAGGCTTATCAGGAAGCCCAAGAAAGGCTGAAATGGCTGAGAGATAGCTCTTAAGAGTGTCCAGAGCAGAGCCCTGCTGAGCCAAAGAAAGGAGGAACAAGAGAACCTCAGAAAGAGGGGCAGAAAGGGGATCCACAGACTTTGCTGCGCACCATGCCACAAATTTGTTCCATCTGCAGGCGTATACCGTCTTAGTGGAGGGACGCCGGGCTGCCAAGATAACATCACAGACTTCGGGAGGAAGGTCGAAGGCTGTCAACTGTCACCGCTCAATCGACACGCAAGGAGGTGGAGGCTGGACAGATTCGGGTGGAGGACCGCCCACCGATGATGCGACAGAAGATCCTCCCAAAGAGGCAGTCTGTCGGAGGATCGATGGCCATGTGTGACAGCTCGAGATACCAGACTCTTCGTACCCAATCCGGAGCCACAAGAATGACTTGGGCCCGGTCGCGCTTGATCTTCAGCACTCTGGGCAGAAGTGGTATAGGCAGAAAGGCGTATAGAAGACCGCAGCTCCACTCGTGACAAAAAGCGTTGCTTAGCGAGTGACGCCTTGGAAATTCCAACGCGCAGAATAGCTGACATTGCGCGTTCTCTTCGGTGGCGAATAAATCTAACCAAGGCTCTCCCCACTGCTGAAAGAGACCTTGCACCACCTCCGAGTGAAGAATCCATTTGTGATCCATCATGCACCTGCGGCTGAGTTTGTCCGCTCTGGCGTTCAGTGAACCTGCCAGGTGTTGAACCACCAGGGATATGCCCTGAAGATCTAGCCAAGTCCAGAGACGGAGAGCCTCTTGACATAGGGTCCACGACCCCACCCCGCCCTGTTTGTTGCAGTACCACATGGTGGTGGTGTTGTCCGTGAACACCTGCACTACTCTTAACCTGACAGAGGGAAGGAATGCCTTTAGTGCGAGACAAATCGCCCGGAGCTCCAGAAGGTTGATGTGAAGCCCGTTCTCCGCCGGAGACCAGAGGCCTCTGATCTCCGCCTCTCCCATGTGGTCGCCCCACCCCAGCAGTGATGCATCTGTCACCACTGTGAACTTTGGTTGGGGAAGGGAGAGGGATCTGCCTTTGACCCAATCCTGGTTCGTCAGCCACCACTGCAATTGTCGTACAGTGCCCTCCGAGATCTGATCGCAATCGGACAGATTCCCCTGATGCTGTGCCCACTGGAACTTCAGGTCCCACTGCAGAGCCCGCATATGTCACCTGACATAGTCCACCAGCAGGATGCAGGAGGCCATGAGGCCCAGTAGCCTCAAGGTCATTCTGACCGAAACCCTGGATAGAGGCTCAAAGATCTGAATCATAGCCCAAATATCACGAACTCGCTGCTCGGGAGGATAAGCCCGAAACTGCGCTGTGTCCAGAACCGCTCCAATGAAAAGGAGCTTCTGAGAAGGAATCTGGTGCGACTTCGGCACATTGATGGTGAACCCCAGCGAATGCAAGAGGTCGGCCGTAGTCTGGAAGTGGGAGACGACTGCCTGGGGCAAGCCCCCCTTCAACAGCCAGTCGTCGAGATAGGGGAAGACTGGAACCCCTGATCTGCGAAGATGAGCTGCGACCACCGCCATCACTTTCGTGAACACCCGAGGGGCGCTGGTAAGGCCAAAGGGGAGCACAGTGAACTGAAAGTGCCCGTGGCTTACCGTGAACCGTAGGTAACGCCGGTGGGCTGGCAGGACGGGGATGTGAAAGTAAGCGTCCTGCAAGTCCAACGCTAGCATCCAGTCTCCAGGGTCGAGAGCAGACAGGACCTGAGCAAGGGTCAACATTTTGAACTTCTCCTTCCGGAGGAAGCAGTTGACGTTCCGGAGATCCAAGATAGGATGCAGGCGCTTGTCCTTCTTGGGCACCAGAAAGTAGTGGGAATAACAACCACGATCTACTTCTGGGGCAGGAACGTGCTCGATGGCTTCCTTGGCCAAGAGAGCCGTAACTTCCCATTGGAGAAGGGCCAAGTGATCTTCTAACATGCGATGGTACTGAGGTGGCATGGATGGAGGGGTAGTCTCGAAGGGGAGGGAGTAGCCCCTTCGGACTATCTGCAAAACCCACCTGTCTGACATGATGGAGCGCCAGTGGGGGAGGTGATGGCGAATCCTGCCGCCCACTGGCGGCCCTGGAGGGTTTGGAGGCTGCTGCAGAAGGGGCGCTGGTGGACTGACCTGCTCGCTGGCCCCCAGACCCACAACGGTGGGTCCCTCGGCCGCGCAGGGGCTGGACAGCTTGCGTCGGCCTGTGGCCCTGGGTGGAACGTGGCGGGGCACCCCTTCCGTAGCCACGAAAGGGGTGAAAAGCAGACTGCGTAGGGCTGGTAGAGAGGCCCAAGGACTTGGCAGTAGCCTGGGAGTCCTTGAAGCGCTCTAACGCGTTGTCTGCTTTGTCGCTGAACAGGCGACAGGCATCAAAAGGCATGTCCAGCAAGGTAGCCCGGTTATCCCCAGAAAAACCAGTCGACCTCAGCCAGGTGTAGCGTCGAAGGGCTACCGACGTTGAAATTGTCCTGCCTAGTGAGTCAGCGATATCCAGTCCACATCTGATGGTAAACTTGGCTGCGTCTCTCCCCGTGGCGACTCCACGGGAGAGCATGGCCTGGGCCTCCTCCGGGCACTGTGGCAGCACCTGCGCTACCGTATCCCACACAGAGTGGGTGTAACACCCCAACAGGCATGCAGTGTTTACCGACCGCAGTCCCAAGCTGGAGGAAGAAAACATCTTTTTCCCAAGATGGTCCAGCTTTTTGTATTCCCTAAAGGTGGTGCGTTAGGGAATGCGCCTTTGGATGTAGAGGCTTGGACCAGCCAGATCTCAGGGGTGGGGTGTTGGGAGAGGAAAGAGGGGTCGCCCGGAGGTGGCGTCGGGCAATCATCCTATCCACAGGAGCCCCTGTGTAGGGCCTGGACCAGGTGCCCAAAAGGATGTAAGTAAGGGCTTCATTGAAAGGCAGCAGGGGCTCCGAAAAGGCCACTGCTGGTTGAAGCCCCTCCGTCAGGAGATTCGTCCTGACCGCCACCGTAGGTAGCTCTAAGTTGAGGGCCTCGGCAGCCCTACGCAACACCACTGCGTATGAAGCACCCTCCTCCGTAGCCACGGTAGGAGGAGACAGCATGCCAAGGTCTAGGAGGTATCCAGACCACTGGCGTCCCCCAACTCCTCTCTCCAGTCCGGTTCATCCAACTGGTCAGCTAAAGGGTCCACAGACCCCTCCCAGTCCTCCTCACCCTCCTTTGGTTGCCAATCTGGCCTGTCGGGAACACCAGGGTAGAGCAGAGGTACAAAAGTACCGCTCGGCCCGGATCCGGCGCCGGTCGACGTCGGTCCGGCTCAGTGTCCAAATCAGGGTGGAGGCGGGGGTCGACGCCGGCTGGGGACAC
This sequence comes from Calotriton arnoldi, assembly GCA_963921515.1. Classification (NCBI taxonomy): domain Eukaryota; kingdom Metazoa; phylum Chordata; class Amphibia; order Caudata; family Salamandridae; genus Calotriton; species Calotriton arnoldi. Next base: position 3,988,170 of record CAWUFW010000135.1, on the reverse strand, counting down.
AACCAGCGTCGGCTGCGGACGTGGTGCCGGTAGAATCGGCGCCGGGGGAGGCGTTACAAGGTCAACCGGCGCCGATTCGGATCCAGGCCTGGATCCAAGGGAACCCTGCAGTGCCGGGGCCGGAGCCGCCGATGTCGAAGGCCCAGGGCCTGAAGGCGCGCCGGCAGAGTCGGGCTGCCCAAGGATGGCATGCATCGCTTTGTAGAAACTCTGAAGCTGGGCAGGGGTCGCTCCGGCTCCCGGAAAAGGAGGGAAACTCGGAGTCGACCCTTCAGGCTCCGCACACGGAGCCGCGGCACGGGCACCGTCCGCATCCCTCGTTGCGTCGGCCGACGGAGAGAAATCGAAGAGCGACTATGCTTCTTCGACTTCTTCTTGTGCTTCGACTTAGCTAAGGAGTGCGAAGACTTCGAGGACGAGTGGTGGTGACTCCGCGACCGGTCCCTCGACCTCCCACGCGACAAGGACCTCGAACGGCGCGGAGCGGACTGCCGGGCCTCGAGAAGCTTTTGGGACCGCTCCTGCAAAGACTTCGGATTCAAGTTCCGGCAGTAGGAGCACGACTTGGGATCATAGTCGCGCTCCAGGCACCACAGGCACACGCGGTGCTGATCCGTAACCGACATCAGCTTGCAACAGGTGTCGCAAGCCTTGAAGCCGGGCCGAGGACGACTGGACATCCCTGCGTGCTCCAGGAGTCGATAGACTCAAAAAAAGGTGTCGACAAAAGTCGCAAAAAGTCAGTCAAAAAGTGACTGGAAGTACCGCTCTCTCCGGATCTGCGCTGGCTGGTGCAGAAAAAGAAAGAACTGACGTCAGCGCGCGAGGGCGGCGTCTAAGTAGCTACCACGACGTCGTCCCGGCGACCATGACGCCAATGCCGAACGTGGAGCCGACCGACGCCACCTTTCGACGCGCAGGGGTACTGCTGACGAAAAATTCTCCGGATCCAGTCTGACGCCCGGGGGTAATTCTACAGGTATGGAATCTATAACTAATTGTCTCTTTCAGATGTAGGCAGATTCAAAGCGGATTTGGATGAAATGATATTGGGTACGATTAGTCCTGAGAGATTAAGTAGATATCAGGAAGAAGAGTTGTTATTCTTGTGTAAAAATATCACAATGAGGGCGAGGAATCTTCATGAGAAGTTTGCTGAAGTTGCACAGACATATGGAATGGATATAGAAAGGTCAAAGGCCTTACAGAAAACATATAGATTGGATTTCAGTGACAAAGATCTGGAGAGTTTGAATGCTTCAGGAAACAATTGCAGATTAAGGAGTTAATTAACACTTTGAGACAATGGGGTGAGTTGGATCATTGGAAAGGAAGATGGGCTAAAAAGAAGGAAGAAACAGTTGTAAATACAAGTGCTTTATCAATGTTTCCAGTGAGAGAAACAGGTACAGAAGCGACTGAAATGATATATCCCATGAGAAAAGTACCAGGAGGCGGATATGTTCACGTCCCAGGGTCAAGACAGGACATATGGTCTTTCACAAATTAATTTCCCAGGTTGAGAGAAAAACCAGTAGAGTGGTACAAACAAGTAGAGGTTTGTGAAAGTTTCAAAGGTTTTGTGGAAAGACTTAGATGGTTTGTTTGATATTGTGGTACCAGCTGATTTGTGGATTGAGTGTAAAATTGCAAGAGATTGGCCGAAAGAAGAATACCCAAGAGATGCAAAAACTGGAGCACCCTCTGATGAAGTGATGAAAAAGTATAATCATGTCATAACCTATTTAAAGAGGAGATTTTGCCAAAAGAGACAGATTTGGTTAAAATAGACAGACCTACACAAGAAACAAAAGAGACAGTGCATGCTTACTATGAGAGGCTTCTTCAAGTATTTAGACAATATAGTGGCATTGAGAATATCACTGACAAAGACATGGGTCATTGTGTATATAGGTTTGTGTTTGGATTGAGACCAGAGATTAGCATGATGATTCAACAGCATTTAATCTGTTGGCAAAGTAAGTCTATTGACGAGATATTGTGCTAAGCGAAATATTGTAGTGATGATATTGAAACAAGACATAAAAAGTTGAAAGAAAAACTAATGTGGGCTCTGATAAAAGCAGCACAGAAAGGTGGTTTTGTGGATTTTTCTCAATCAGGTTTCCAGGGCAAAGATCAGAGTGTTCAAGATACTCAGAATGTGACTGCTACTGAGGGTGGTGGTGTAAGAGATAGAAATAATAAAGAGGATAGGAAGAAGAAATATCCGTGTCATGCTTCCAGTAAATTTGGACATTGGATACGCGAGTGTAGGAGTTTGGTGACGAATACAGGTGGTGGTACAGTTGTTAATGATATGAATCAGAATCAGTTAGTTCAGATGCAGAATCAGAATTTACAAATACCTGATGGGAGAGGACAAGGTTTAAAAATACCTCAATCTCAAATACCTCAAGCTCCTATGCCAAATCAGAATATGAATGGTCAAGTACAGAGATACAGTGCGAGTATGGGTTTTCACATGGATGAAACAGCAAAACAAAATGTGCAATGGCTTCACAATATTGGTTACAGTCCCAAGGGAGTGATTCAGATACATCTCAATGACTGTACTTGAGGGGGGAAGAGGAGTGCGTGCTTGGCGCATACCTAGAGGTAGATCAGTGTGGTCCTTTTGTGGATGGAGAAGTAGAAGGTAATGTGATTAGATTCCTTGTAGACACTGGCACAACCCGTTCCACTGTGAGAACTGTGGAAATTCCCAACCTACCCCTCTCGGAAGATGATATCCAAGTTGTAGGTGTTTCGAATCAATTGATTAAAACTCCAGTAACGTAACCGATGAAAGTGCAAATTGGAGATTTTAGAGATTTACATCGTTTTGTGGTGTGTGATACAAGTCCGGTTAACCTTTTAGGTAGAGACTTGTTGTGCAAAATGAATTGCACCATCTATTGTACACCAGATGGAATAGCATTTCATACGAAAGATGTAAATGTCTTTAAGATGGCAAGGCAAGGGACAGAGGTGAATGAATTGTATCCTTTATTTACAGCACAGGATTTGCCTGTTGAATAGAGAGAAACTGTGTTCACTGATGTGTGGGATTTTTCAGGAAAAGACATTGGATTATTGAGAGGAGTTGATCCTATTCAAATAACAGTCAAACAAGACGCAGAATTTCTAAAAACCCCACCTTACAAAATGAGTCCTGAAACAATTGCGGGATTGCCTGTGATTGAAATGATGATTGAACAAGGTATTCTAAAAGAGATACTAAGCAGTCCTTGTAATTCGCCTATTATGGGAATTAAGAAACCGAGTGGAAAGTATAGGATTGCCCAAGATTTAAGGAAAATTAGTCAGATAGTAGTACCCTGTTGTCCAATAGTGCCAAACCCAGCAGTAATTCTTTATCAAATTCCATGTGACGCAGAATGGTTCACTGTGATCGATCTGTGTCAAGCATTGTTCTCGATACCCTTGCATCCGGATAGCCAATACTTATTTGCATTCCGATTCGGAGACCATGTCTTGGCATGGTGCAGAGTTCCTTAAGGGTATACTGAAAGCCCCTCAATCTTCAATCAGATTTTGAAGAGGTGCTTAGAGTCATTGGGAATGCCCAATAACTCAGTGCTAGTTCAGTACATCAATGATTTGCTTGTTGCATCAAAGACGAAAGAAGCTTGTGTGACAAATACTATTGCTCTACTGAACCATTTGGCAGTAGGTGGGCATAAAGTGTCACCAGCAAAACTACAATTTTGCCAAAAGGAAGTTCTTTATTTGGGGCACAAAAAGGAGTCAGAAAAGCGTCACAAGATTGAATAAATGCGATCTTGCAAATGAAACCTCCCAAGACACAGAAAGAAATTCAAATGTTGTTGGGTATGGTTGGATACTGCAGACAGTGGATCAATGGATTTTCATTGATAGCCAAAGCCGTTACAGAAATTGACTCACGAAATTTGACAGATCCGATTCAATTGGATGAAGACAGCATGAGAGCATTTGTTGAGTTGCGAGACAGCCTTTGTCGTGCACCAGCATGAGGACTGCCAGATTTCAGCAAGGACTTTGCATTATTCTGTTACGAAAGACGGTTGTGCACTTTCAGTTCTAATGCAAAAGCATGGAACAGCACATCGTCCTGTGGCATATTTTTCAGCAACACTCGATTGTGTAGCTGCAGCTTTACCAGGTTGTTTGAAAGCAGTTGCTGCTTCTTGTGTGAGTTTGGAACAGTGTGAAGCAATTGTGATGGGACATCCATTGAGCGTGTATGTACCGCATTCTGTTGAGATTTTGTTGACACAAACTAGAACACAGCATCTTACAAGTAGTCTGTTGACAAAATATGAACGAGTGATACTGGGAGCTGAGAATGTAACCGTGACAAGATGTACAAACTTAAATCCAGCTACTTTGTTGCCAAATCCAGATTGTGTAATGGTGGTGGATGAAGCAGATCATGACTGTCTGGATGTGACTGAATTGTGTACAAAACCAAGGCCTGATATAAAATATACACTGTTATCTGAATCAGATTGCATGATGTTTGTGGATGGATCTTGCTTGAGAGATGAAATGGCTACCTTGCGAGCTTCTTATGCAGTTTGTACAGTGGCTAATGTCATTAAAGCTTCATGCTTGGAAGGAATAAAATCAGCCCAAATTGTAGAGCTAGTTGCTCTAACGAATGCGTGCCATTTTGGAGAAAATTGAAGAGTAACCACATTCACTGATGTCCAGTATGGTTTTGGGGTTGTCTATTACTTAGGACAATTATGGGCACAACGTGGTTTTTTGACCTCATCTGGATCCCAATTCGAAATGGAGAATATGTATAAGAACTATTGTTGGCATTACAGTTGCCAAAAGAAATTAGGGTTGTGAAATGTTCAGCACACAGATCTGGCAGTGATTATATCACAGTTGGAAACAAGTATGCTGGCGAAGTTGTGCGTTTTGTGAGCTAAATTTGGTTTCAATAAATGAAAAGATACAGAAATCTGATGAAAAGAATGCAATCTGATGTTCTCATCTGTTGAAACATGGGAAGAAATTAGACAGCTACAAGAGGAAGCAAGCACAGTAGAAAAAGAGATTTGGATCAAGGCAGGTTGTTCACGTAGGGAGGAAGATGAAGTGTGGATTAATCCAGATGGAAGACCAATAATGCCAGATAATCTGTTATCCCAAATGGCGAGGTTTTATGATGGTCCTACACGCATAGGTAGAGATGCTATGATCAGGATGTTTAAAGAATCCTGGTTCAACCCAAAATTCAGGGTCATTGCAGAGAGTCTTTGCCAAAGGTGTGTGACTTGTCAGCAGCAAAATACAGGGAGGAAGACAGTTTTTAGTTGGGGACGAATTGGAAAAGCAGCGGGTCCTTTTACTCGATTACAGGCTGATTTCATAGAAATACCACGATATAATGGACTAAAATATGTACTGGTGATTGTTTGTTTTCTCGGTGGGTGGAAGCCTACCCAACAATACGCAATGATAATCTAACAGTTGCTAAATTGCTTCTTAGAGAGATCATACCGAGATTCGGATTTCCAGTCTCTTTCGAATCCGATAGGGTGACGCATTTCAACAATGAAATAATTTGAATGATTTGTTCAGCATTACAAATTGAACAAAAATTGCATTGTGCCTATTGACCAGAAGCATCAGGTGTGGTTGAGCAGGTCAATGGGACAATAAAGTCAAGACTTGCAAAGGTGTGTGCGTCCACTGCACTGAAATGGCCAGATGCATTACCATTAGTTCTGATGAGTCAGAGAAGTATTCCTGATAGAAAAACTGGTTTGTCTCCTCATGAAACCATCATGGGCAGAGCAATGAGGCATCCAGTAGTACCAATGAATCGACTGATGAATATAACTGATGATTTGGTACTCGATTATTGTAAAGGATTGGCTGATGTGGTGCCTTCTGTGTCTCATCAGGTTGGAAAAGTTGCAACCACAACACAGAAAGAGCAGGAACACAACTTGGATCCTGGAGAGTGGGTTCTTGTCAAAAAGCATGTGAGAAAGTTGTGTTTGGAACCTCGATGGCATAGGTCATATCAAGTGATACTGGTGACGACAGCAGTAAAGTGTGGTGGCTTTCCAAATTGGATACATGCGAGTCACACACGAAGAGTCCCAAGTCCACTTGAAAGTAAAGAATCAGTTGAAGGTGATCAAGAAAAGACGAAGGACGGTGATAAAAAAAAGAACCTGAACAGACTGAGAATCGAGTAAAGTGGGCATCAGCTACTGGGTCTCGAGAGACTGCTAATGTCGATACAGTAAAGAAATTGATTCCAGAACAAAACTGTGAAGAGAAAAGGGAATCAAAAGAAATATTCAGACAAGTCAAGAACAAAACAAAACAGAAGAAATTCAGAAGAAGAAAGCAAGAAAAGGAGATATATGGCCAAGAGGGGTGAAAAGACTGAAATACACTTTGAATGAGAGTGTTCCAAATACAATAGTTGAAATATGTGAACAAAGTGATACAGACGAAGATACAGTTTGTAGAACAAAAGAGCAAGAGTACCAAACAAGAAATACACAGCACCCAAATGGACATACTTGGTTGCTGAAAAAATTGACCAAGAAGATAACAGTGGAGAAGAAATCGAGCAAAATCACAGAAATTGCTAAGAGCCACCTTAAATGAACTGGGTAAAAAACTTGGGTGCAGAAGATTGAAATGTTTCTGGAAATACAGAAAAGAAACTGAAATTGCAACTGGAACGGTCTTAAAAAAAAAAAAAAGAAGGGATTGGAGAAGGTCTTGGAGAAGTTTCAGAGAGAAAAGAAGTTGTGGAAAGAAGCTGTGGAGACCTAAGGCCTGAAAGTGCTTGGATACACATTTTTATCAAGTCTAAAAATTTTGTAGTTTTTGTTTTAGTTTAGTTTTTGACCTAAAATGACTAGGATTCAGGAGACTGGTAATCAGAATCAGGGATCAATTAGATGCAAGTGTATTAACGTTTGTTATGTATGTGTTTTACTAATAATGGTTGTTTGGTTAATACTAATAGTTGTTCTGCCTTATTTTATGTTTTCTACTAAGAATAATACTACTAATGATTTGGTGAATATAGAGACAAATGTGGGAGAAACTCTTAAAGAAGACCCACATACTAACATTAAGAGATTAACTGGGAATGATTTACATCAACATAATTCTATTGATGATTTTTCGTTAAATGTTTTTACTAAACGTCTTTATGAGTATGTAAACACTATGGATGCTAGAGATTGTTATGTGTGCATGCAATTACTGTCTTCTGTGTCAGAAAGGTGACTTATCACCACCTTCCCTTAACATATGGAATTTCTTGTAGTGTACTAACAAGTTTGTTCTATGAAAAGGGTCAGTTACAATACTTTTACTCCAATCTAGATTTAGTACTTCCTGAACTTCCTATTCGAAAGAATATGAATGTAATAAGTAGTGCGAAAAATGCGGACTACATGGGAGAGTTTTTTCATACCACTAAGACAATAGATACTGTATATGCCCATAGAAATAACTTAACCTGTAGTTTGCGGAGTGAAGAAATTGAATTCATTAATGTTGTAGAAGATAGAAGAGAACATTTTCGAGGGAAAGTTACTGAGGAAAAGAGTCATATTCCTCCTTGGGCTCATAGAGAGGGAGATTACAAGAAAGGTGAGACACATGCTGCAATGACTCTGGATTGGCATCATAGGGGGAAGCTTTGCTTACTAAGACAAAAGACAGATTATAATAATTATTTCATTGATTCTAGTGAATCTGATCATACCTTCCTGATTACAAGAGGTTGGGATTTGAAGGGTGGTTAGGATCCTGTTTTCCCTGGAATTTATTATGTGTGTGGTAAGAATGCCTATTATAGGTTACCAGCACATTGGTATGGGTGTTGTTATATAGGAATTGTCTTTCCCAAAGTCTACCATGTAGACAAGAATCATGGAACCAATGAAAAGAGTAAGAGTGGATTAATACGTAACAAAGGGGAATTAGTGCTGCTGAAATTGTGGGTGATATTTTTGGAGCATTGATACCTTCAGTTGAGGGTAATTTTAAATTTGAATAAAATTGGAGAAGTGTCCACGGCGGTTGATCGTTTATCATCAGATACTGCTGGTGGATTTTAGATGATTGATACTGAAATGGTGGCTATGAGATCTATGGTTTTACAAAATATACTGGCTCTTGATGTATTATTGGCAAAGAGGGTGGAGTCTATAGCATGTTGAAAATCCAACAATGCTGTACATATATCCCTGATAAAAGTAAGAATCTAGATGGATATATTACTAATATTACACATTTAAGGGAAATCTTAACTGAACTGAAGGTTGACGGTCTTGGGAGAAACTTGGTAAGGGTTTCTCTTCTATGGGGAATTGGTTTTTAACATTTGGTAATAGCTTGTTAGGGAGAATACTAATGCCTATGACTGCTATTGCTACTGGAACACTAATGCCGTTTCTAATATATAAATGCTGCAAATGTAAGGGTAAAACACAAGAAACAAAACGGAGAGCGAAGAAAAGAAAGAGAAGAAATAGAAATGGAAGAGAAATTATTATGAGGTAATGAAAGATGTAGATGAGGTTAGGTTGAAACAAATGAGAACCCATGTGCTATGATGCAATCAAATTGCAATCAGATTTTGGGATTTATTGGTGGCTTAAGTAGCCATCAGAGGGGGGACTGATGGAGCAGAGTTTTCCATAAATAAAACCTGCCCTGATTAAATCTCCCATGGTGTGAAAATCATTAACAAAGATTTTGAAATTAACCGAAAAGAGCATTATTAACCTTTGTTTTGGGAAGAGAATAAGAAAGGTGTGGAAAATTACAATAGGTTTAAGTAGGCCACAAACGATTCCTGAACGTGAGACCGCAAAAAATAAAAGTAGCAAATGAGGTTATTTTCCAGAGCAAAAGTAGCTGAAATGTACTTAAGTGAATATTAATAACGTGGAATAATAGTTTTGAATGATTACATTGATATTAGATTAATGAAAAGTGTAATGAAGTTTATTTTGAGCAAATAACTTAATCGGTTTATTTCTCCTACAGAAAACCGCACGTTTACAAAGAAGGCCTCAAAGAATTGCCATTAGGGTTAATTTACTTTAAAATGTAGAAATGCAGAAAAAATGTGTTTTATTCTTCATAGATGACTATTGTGTTCTGTTAGAACTGGGGGTCTCTAGTTGGCAATGGTATACACCTTTGTCCAAATAGGGACCCTTGCTTCTAAGTCAGGCAAAGGGGATTACACTCCTGGATAACCCCTGCTCACCCCCTTGGTAGCTTGGCACGAGCAGACAGGCTTATCTCAGAGGCAGTGTGTTAAGCATCTGTGAACACATACAGTAATACAGTGAAAACACTACAGATGGACACCACACAGGTTTTATAAAAATAAGTATTCTTTATATAGACTTAACACAAGACCACAAACGACAAAAATCCACAATACTGTACTCAAAATAGACTTAAAGATGGTAGAAGTAACTTAGTTCAAGATGATGATAAATGCGACACGTTTCTCACAAAAGTACCTTGGATGCGTAACGTAAAACAAACAAAGGGTCCGCAGGGAGGGCGATGCGGCGAGCAGGCGCCACGATGCGATGCGACGATCCGGTGCGATGCGATGAGTGCGCCCTTGATGCGATGCGACGACGTGAAGACGATGCGTGCATGCCCGACGGCCGTGCGGCGAACTCTGTACTTTGGATGCGCGACAGGCCCTGCGACACGCTTCTCCGGTGATGCGATGGCAGGCAGCTGCGACGGTGACACTTCTCTGGTGATGCAACGGCGACCCTTGCGGTGGCGACACGCTTCTCCGGTGATGCGACGGCAGGCAGCTGCGACGAAGACACGCTTCTCCGGTGATGTGACGGCAGGCAGCTGCGACGAAGACACGCTTCTCTGGTGATGCGGCAGCGGCCTCTGCGGCGGCGACACGCTTCTCCGGCGATGCGACGGCAACAGCTGCGATAGCGACACGCTTCTTCTCGTTGAGTCGCGCTTCCAGCTCCCAGCGACACGCAGGCTTCTACAGGCAGAATCCCCAGCAAGGGAATTCAGAGGGGAGCTGGTGGTGAAGTCTTGTGTCCCTGAGACTTCAGCAGGAGGCAAGCACAAGTTCAAGCCCTTGGAGAAATATTCTGCAAGATGATGAAAGTTCTTTGAAAGTTCCTTCTCCTTTCCTTGGCAATGAAGACCACTGCAGGCCAACCCAGCAAACAGCACACTGGCAGAGGGGCAGTCCAAACTCCTGCAGCTTCCTTGGTTCTTCTCCTTGGCAAAGGTTTGTCTTGTTGTTCCAGAAGTGATCTAAAGTTCTGGGGTCTGGGTCCCCCTTTTTATACCCATAAATCCTTTGTCCTCTGAAGGCAGAGGGTCCTGTACCTAGTCCAAACCAGTTCTGGGTGCATTCTGCCAGTGCACACCTTCTTCCTTTGTCAGTGTGGGCCAGGGACATCAGACGCACCACAGGAGGTGGAGCCAGCATTGTGGAAGGCAGGCACAGCCCTATTCAGGCCCAGGTGCTACTCCTCCCACCACTCTACATGCAGATAGGTCTATTCAGCCCTGTGCTGACTCACCCTGTCTCCTGGAGTCCCCCAGCCCCTGTCACTCACAAAACCAGGCATACAATACACAAGCTAGCAGAGGCAGGCTGGATGGTTAGGCAAGAAAATACCTACTTTCTAAAAGTGGTATTTTCAAACATAGAATTAAAACCAACTTCACTAAAAGATGTATTTTATCATTCTGAGTTCAGGCATACTAAATTCGTTTTTCTACCATGTTCCCGAGGTCAGTTAGGATTATAAGATGTTATAATCAAACTGCCCATTCTGGCCTATGGGGACAGTTAGCCTTGCAATAGTGAAAAACGAAATTGGCTGTAATTCACTATCAGGACATGCCACACACACCAGGGCATGTCCTACCTTTTACTGACAATGCACCCTGCCCTTGGGCCTACCTTAGGGGTGGCTAACATGTCGAAAAGGGAAGGTTTAGGGACTGGTAAGTGGGTGAACATACCAAGTCGACGTGGCAGTACTAGACTGCACACAGGCTCTGCAATGGCAGGCCTGAGACACACTTTACAAGCTGCTTCTGTGGGTGGCACAACCAGTGCTGCAAGCCCACCAGCAGCATTTGATTTACAGGCCCTGGGTACCCATGGTGCACTATACTAGGGTCTAACAAGTAAATCAAATAATCCAATCATGGAGTCACTAATCCATACATCAATTTACAATAGGGAGCAATTGCACTGTGGCACTGAATAGCAGTGGCACAGTGCCCAAAGCATCTAAACCAGCAACACATATCAAAAACAGAGGAGGCAATCAGTGAAAAATGGAAGGGAGACTCACGCCAATGGTACCAGGTCTAACATGTTCTTACTTTCCGATGGCTGCTACGTGTTCGGAGTATCAGCGGAACTTCCAACTGTCAGGGTAAATGTTTACTTTTGTGGATAACTGTGCTAGTAAATGTTGCAACATTTGTACTTATGCGAGTGTCTTGAGGAAGGAGAAGATTTTGATTTCCTTGGCTGAAGGACGATGATGACAGCATGAGTCTGAACAAAGAACTTTTGATAGAAAAGAGCGACGAGAGTGGTGTGACCTAACACCCCATGCTTCTAAACCAATGAGGAGAAAGCCTTTCGGGGATTTGATACTAGAGTAGGGTTGAACATTATAATTTTAGGGTATAACTATTCGTGTTAGAATCCATGTTTTGTTTGTGCGGATCGGGTCAGAACAAGACTCCTGTACGAGGCAATCGTGTGAGCCGTTTCTTTGCATTCTTTGGCTGATGCCATCTGAAACCGACTCCTTAACTTTGCTCCTCAAATCTTTGTGAGGATTGCCCCAGCTTTCCCTTCCGGCCGGAGGGTTAGCTTTTCGACTATTAGCTCGCTGTGCTACAGTTTCTTTAAGTTTGTATGAAATTCTGTATTTGCATTAATCTTGTTATAGTGCACTCTTGTCTCTTAATCTATCCACTCAACTATTGCTCCTTAAATGAGATGTTATTTTGAATTATTGATTGTGTTCTTTTGTGTGATGGTTCCAATTCGATACTGTACTTGTGTTTGACCATTTTCATATGCTTTCAAGAAAATAGATAAAGCAAAGTAATAGAGAATTTGAGCCAAATCCCTGTCAACTCTCCGGTCTGTCAGAGGACCTGATGTTGATATCGGCCAAATTTCTGTCTTATAAAATAGAGATTTATTTAGACAGATCAGCGGCTGGTGTAATCATACACACTCTGCCTAGTTAGCCAAACTCCCATTTTCCGCTGTGCCACGCGCTATCACTGGCTACTTCTCTCACCTGTGTAAGAGCTCTGTTCTATTCCCCTTCTTTAAGTGGGGTCCCCAGTTCTCCGCCTGCTTCAGTGTAAGGCATGCTTCAGTGTAATATTCGTCAGCCTGTCATTTTTTTAGGGCTGCATTTAGCCTGGAGATAATACCTTTAAAGGAGCCTGGATCTTGAATCATCTGTGGAACTTGGGACTGCTTCGGCTCCTCTGGGAATGACATCCAGATATCGCGAGTTGTGCATGATATACTCGCATATTTCTAGAACTGTCCCCCGATCTACACCGTAGTGAGTTCCAACCACCTTAGTAATAGGTCTACCAGTCTCTGGCAACCACCACCCAGCCATTTAGAAACATCCATGGAGTCTCGAGTAGGCAGGAAGGGGTGCAACCACCAAATCGGGAAAAGCTTGGCAGAGGGCGCCCACTTTAATACTTTCGTGAAGGTTTTTTCCCAGGTTTGGGTCATCTGGGCGACAAACTGAGTCTCCGCCAGAAGCCTACTACCACAGATGAGGAGCTTGGGAAGCTCGGAAATCACAGTACAACCAGAGAGCAACTCTTTCTCCCAGTTGAGCATATTGCAATAGGCCTGCCAGATAATACAATTTGAGTGCCAGGAGGTTCCAGGAAGTTGATATGGAGCTGGGCTCTGCCAGACGGCCTCCCCAACCCAGAAGGTACGCACGAGTCACCATTGTCAACTCTCGGTGAGGGAGAGAGATGGGGTCTTCCGCTGACCCCAATCAGAGACCAGTAACCACCACTGCAGATCTTTTGAAGTCTTCTCTGAAATTTAGATGTGGTCGGAGATGTCGCCTTGATATTGGGCCCTAGGACTTCAGATCCCACTGCACAGCCCGCATATGCCACCTTGAATGCTTGACCAGCAGGAAGCCAACACTCCCGGCAGCCTTAAGGTCCACCTCATAGAAATCTAGGATGGAGGCTACATCTGCATCATAGCCTGAATGTCTTGGATGCCCCTTTCCAAAGGAAAGGCACAAAACCAAACAAAGTCCATAATGGCTCAGAGGAAGGGGAATGCCTGAGAAGGAATCAAGTCTAACTTTGGCACTTTGATAGTGAACCCCAAAGATGAGAGGGGTTTCGCAGTAGTCTGGTGGTGGGTAATGGCTGCCTGGGGCAAGCCCACCTTCAACAGCCAATTGCTGAGGTAGGGGAAGAGTGGAACCTCTGACCTCCAAAGGTGTGCTGCTATCATCACCATCAATTTCATTAAGAGCTCAGATGCAATGGTGAGGCCAAAAGGGAGCACAGCAAATTAAAAATGCTCCTGTCCCACGACGAACCGCAAGTAGTGTGGATGAGCCTGCAGGGCGGGTATTTAGAAATAGGTGTACTGCAGGTAGTACACCACCATCCAATCTACAAGGTCGCGGGCACACAAAACCTGGGCCAGTGTGAGCATCTTGAATTTTTTCTTCTGGAGGAAGGCATTGAGAGGGCAAAGGTGTACAATAGGACAAAGTCTCAGTCCATGCTGCGGCACCAGAAAGATGCGGGAATGAGAACCACAACTTACTTCTGCCGCAGGCACCTTCTTGATAGCCCCTTTAACCAAAAAGGCTTGCATTTCCTGCCGTAAAATGGACATATGGTCCTCTGTCAGTCATTCGAGGGATGGCGGGAGGTGTGGCGGAGTGGCAATGAAGTGCAAAGTGTACACCTTTTAGACTATTTCCATGACTCACCAGTCCAATGTTATGTTCTGCCAACCAGGCAAGAATCGTTGGATCCTCCGTCCATCCGGGTGAGTGTGTTCCACTTAAGGCATGCTAAAGAGGTTTGGCAGGTGGGGCTGCATGGGGTTAGTGGACTGAGTGCCTTACTGATCTTGACCGCAGGGGCTGTGGGGGTAACAGCCTTGGCCGCAAAACTACTGGGCAACTTGATGAGGCTCAACTGGATGACGGCATGGGGAAACTCTGCCAAAGCCGCAAAACTAACAGTGGGCCTGATGCGGCTGGCGAGGCAGAAAAGCCCAGGGAGCAAGTAGTGGCCTTGCTCTCCCTGAAATGCTCCAGAGTGCAATCTGTCTTGCCTGCAAACAGGCGAGTCACATCAAAGTGCATATCCTTTAGAGACGATTGGACATCTCCCGAAAAATTGGTTGACTGCAGCCTTCTTGGTGGTGAATGGCAACACTGGTGACAATGGCTCAACCGATGGAATTGTTGGTGTCCACGCCACTGCGAATCGTGAACTTGGCCGCATTACAAACGTCCTCTATTGCTTCTATTAGGACAGGTCGCAGGTCTTCTGGGACACTTAAGAGGACTTGAGTCACTGAATCCCGAAGAGCGTGGGAATAGCAAACTAGAAGGCAACAGGCATTCAGACTTGAAGGTCAAGCTGGTGGAAGAAAATACCCTGTTGCCAAAGGTCGCTACTCGTTTGGAATCATTATCAGGCTGAGTAGTCGCAAAGGGATTCAGGTTCGTCTGACTTATAGACGCCTGCACCACTGAGATTTCAGGGGAGGGGTGCTGAAACAAAAATGCTGAGTCACCCGGGGCAGGGAGGTAGCGTCTCACAATTTGGCGAACAACTAGGGTGCCAGACCAAGGTTTGGCCCAGGCCCCTAAGAGGATATCTGTAAGTGTCTCATTGAAGGGCAAGAGGAGATCAGTAGATGCTTGCCTGTCTGGAGCACTTCTGTCAAGACATTGTTTTTGACCTTTATAGGTGGGAAGCTGGATGTCAAAAACGCTGGCTGCCCTACGTATGACCATTGCATAGGATGCACTTTCCTCAGAGGCAGAGCCTGGGGAAAAGAGGAGTCCCAACTCTGGTGAAGTGTCAAGACCACCTGTGTTTTGGAGGTCATTGTACCAATTATTCTCCTGGTATGGTTGTAGGAAGCTGCCTCTGCATAACTACACCAAAGTAAAGTATAGTGTGCACAGAGTCCAGTGGATCCCCAGAAGCATTACAGAGACTAAAGTAGATAATACCTTACTCTCTTTTGTGGTAGTGAGGTTGAGCAGTTTGGCTTATCAGAGGGTTGTGTTAAGCATTTGTTGTACACACGCAGTCAAAAAATGGGGCACAGTTTGTTACTTTTATTTTGGAACCAAGAAGAACTCAGTTGCCGGTCAGTACCAGTTTAAAAACAGCAATTCTTTCAGGTACAGTAGGAATGTGCTGGAAATAGCAATAGGAATACTTTACAGTAGTATTAGAATGCTGTGTGGTGTCAATCAACAGTAGCAATACTTAGCAATGTAGAAAATAAAGTCTTAGTGCAAATAGCAAGAAATACAACGTAATCCTATGGAAGGAAAACAGTTATGCACATTAACAGGTAGGTACACAACTTACAATCCCAGTCTTCTGGGTTTTGGACCAACATAGGGCAAGCTTCAAGTGAATATCAAATCTGCACCAGCAGCGGCTTGGGGCAGCCGGGTGCAGAGCTCAAAGGTGGTTCCTGGAGCCCAATGTTAGTCAATGGAGATAGAGGGAGATTGGAGATGCACGGATTGCAGGTAAGTACCTGTGGATTTAGGGCACAGGCCCCAGGGGTTTAAGCAAGCACAGAGGGGGCCACAAGGCAGCACCAATCATACACCACCAGCAGCACAGGGGCGGCCGGGTACTGGGTGCAAAGACAGCGTTCGGCGCCCAATGTAAGCAGATGGAGGAACTCGGTTTCACAAAGAGGCTGCAGGCTTGGACCAGGAGGATGGACGAAGGTGACCAACGACAGGGCTGGTAAGTTGGAATGTCGGTGGACACCATCGTCTGGGCTCCCCAAAGTCGGGGGCTGAAGATGCAGGGGTGCCTTTAGACGGAAATTCTTTATCTGAGCCGGTCGTGGTCAGGGGGACCCTTCGTGCTGAGGCTGCAGGTGTCTTCGTGGGGTTCAGGAGAGGTCCGCCACCGATGGTTTCGAGGTCAGTATCGCTGGGGAGACTTCGCTGGACTGGTGGGCTACTCTAAATCAGACGTGGGTGTCGGGTGCAGAGTAGGCAGGACTCGCAGATCCAGAAGGCAAGGGAGACATTGGTGTTGGTTTCTTTGTGGACAGTGTCGCTGTCCTTGGGAATTCCTGGTCATTATAGAAGGTAGGCAGTCCTCCCAGGGTTGTGGAGGTAGCTGGGCCTGCAGGATGAGTCGTTTCTTCGAGCAGGTTTCTTTGAGGGATGCAGACAGGCGGGTAGGTCTGGGGCCAAATCAGTTGTCGTCTTGACTCTTTACTGCTACACGGCTCTTCGGTCCTTGTTCTTTAGGTCGCCAGGAATCGAAGGATGAAGGTTCTGGGGTGCCCCTAAATACTCAATGTAGGGGTGTAACAGGTAATGGCAGGTAGTAGCCAAGGGGCTATCTACCTTTAGGGTGACAACACCCTTTGTATGTCCCCTGCCTTTGGGGAGTGGGCATCCCCTAACCTTACAGGCTACAATTCTTCCATCCAACATAGAGGATTTTCTAGGGAGGGGGGGTCACTTCAGCTCTGGACACCTTAGGGGTGGCCCTGGCTGAGGGGGGACACACCTCTCCTGCTTACTAATTTTCCCGCCGACCTAGCCGCCAAAAGTGGGGCTTGGTCAGGGAGGTACGCATTTCCATTAGCTGGAGAGGCCCTGGCTAGCATAACAAAGGGCAGGAATCCTTTGAGGCTCACCGCCCTGAACGCTGTTCCTGCTGGGGGGTAGGTGAGAAGCACCTCCACCCCAAGCAGGCTTTGTTTCTGACCCACGAAAGCACAAGGCTCCCACCTCCGGGGGTTAGAAACATGTCTGGAAGTGGCAGGCTGGTGTAGACCAGTCAGCGGCACGCCAGAGAGCTGGTTGTTTTTCAGGGGGCATCTATAAGATGCCCTCTGAGTGAATTTTACAATAACTCTAACACTGGCATCAGTGTGGGTTTATTATACTAAGAAGCTTCCTAGCATTCAGTAAAGCTGTCATGGAGCTGTGGATTTCGTAATGACAACCTCCCAGTCCATGAACTCAATATAGCTTCACTGCACTTACAATGTCTAACAATGGACTTAGACACTGTAGGGGAATACTGCTTATGCAGCTATGCCCTCACTTGTGGTATAGTGCAGGCAGGGATGTGTGTCATTTCGACTCTTCAGTTTTAGCTGCACCAAAACATACAGTCTGCAATGGCAGTGGGTATGTGTTTGGTGAGGAGTCTCAGAGGGTTGCAGAATACATGCTGCAGCCCTTAGAGACCCTCTCTGGTCACAAGGCCCTTGGTACTAGTTGTACCTTTTACAAGGGACTTTTATGTGTGGGCCAGAGGTGTGCCAATAGTGGAAACAGAGATACAGTTTTGAGGAACAACACAGGCACTGGGAACCTGATTAGCAGGGACCTAGAGCACATTCAGCCTAAGTGCGTTAAAAATCAGGCAAAAAGTGGGGGTACCCATGCAGAAAGTGGCACTTTCCTACAATGGTTGCCCCATGTCATCACCCACATCATAGTTGTTTCCGAATCAGTACCAAATAATGATTGCAACGTATGTGTTCTTCCTTCTGGAGGTGCTATGTCAAGCGGGGGACAAGGGGGGAGGGGAGGGGGCGAGTCAGAGAACACAATGGGCACCATATCCTCCGGTGTTGATGTCTGAACAGGTTTCAAGGTTCGGGGAACTGGTGTGAAGCATGATGCCAAGTGAAGAGTTGGTCCAGGACCCGGGGGAGGCCCAGTGGTGAATTCAGAAGATCGAACTAGCTCCAAGGGTGAAAATGCCGGCGGCATCCCAGATGGAGGGCCTCTCAGCTCCTTGGAGCCTGCCAGAGGAAGTCTGTAAGGATCAAAGGAGTCGGCACATGGCATCATGATAATTTTTGATCTGCTGGAACAAGTTGCAGGACGGAAGCAGAGGACTTCGGGAGGGAGACCGAGAGGGAATCAAGAAGCATGGTAACACCATCACACCTAAGGAAAATGTGGGTGGCGGGAAGGGGCCAAGTCCTGCTTGGATTTTTTGGGGGGTTTTCTTCGACTTACCTGCAGACTTGGATCGCAACAACAACCTACCTCCGGAACGACTCCAGTGACTTCTGGACTGGGACGAGGAAAAGAACTGGTACAGACTTTTTGATTTGGACCGGTCTCGCTGCTGAGTTTCACCTCACATTCTCGAATGGTTTAATCAGAGCACAGTCACTGCGGGACTTAGAGTCATAGCTCAACCCTAGTCGCTAAAGGCAAACCTGATGAGTACCTGTCACTGCCCTTGCACACAAAATGTTTTTGAGGTAAAAGGTCTCAAAACAAGAGGTAGCCCCAGATCTGCGTCTCGTGGAGCAGAAAGAAAGTAATTCATGTTAACGAGGGGGTGTGGTGCCTACATGGGCCCTACACCATTTTCAGAGCAGAACAGCACCACATACCACCCAAGTTAAGAGCCCATGTCAGATATTTTTCGCATCCTCTGAGAGTACGCTGGATCTCGAGTAACACTGCATATGTGTAGGAAAGTATAATCTGCTTTCCTGGTTACACCCACTTTTTGCCTGGTGTCAGTGTATTTTTTGACCTAGTCTGCTGGGATCCTGCTAATCAGGTCCCCATCAACTGTGCTATCTCCTTTAAATTGGTTCTGGTAAGTACTTTGGTACCTCCACAATTGGCTACTGGTGTACCCTTCTAAGTCCCTAGTATATGGTACTAAGGTACCCAGGGCATAGGTACACCAGGGGTCTCTCATGGGCTGCAACATGTAATGTGCCACCCATAGGAGTCCACTTAAACTGTGACTACAGGCCTGCTGTTGCAGCCTGTGTGAGTTAGTGCTGGCACCTCTCAAAACAGATGTTTCCTAATATCTGAGATCACTGCACTTAAAACCTATAAGTCACCCCTATGGCAGACTCTTCAGTTCTGAGAGCAGAGTGCTTGGTTATGAGTGTGAGAGTGCTTGGTTATGAGTGTGAGAGTGCTTGGTTATGAGTGTGAGTGCCCCTGCATGAGCAGGACACCCCTACAAACCTAAAGTCGATTCTCCTGCTGCTCCTGGTCTCGCTGTTCAAGTCTTCTGCATCCTCTGTGCTTCATCCACGTTCAACAGACCTGTGGGCATCAAGGACACCTGAAGAACTCTCCCTTGGAGTGAAGTAGTCACTGCCCTTCATCTGCAGGCACCACAACGACGCTGACTGGTCTGCTGCTTCTGATGTCCCACGGACATCCTGAGGCTCAGCAACATAGGTGGTGGTTCTGTGGCTCCCTAGAAGCCTGACCTGTCTTCCCCGCAATTTGGAGGACAGTATCCCTCGTCAGGACTGCGGGGACCGAACCCCTGTGCACCACGTTGGCTTGCCGTTGCAAGGTTTGTTGGTGCTGCACTCCAGAGATCGCTGGGCTACAAGAAGCTCCAGCACCTCACTTCCTGAAGGACAGAGTCCTCCCTGCATCTCCTGCATTGTGGGCCTCCGACTCTGGAGAGCTGCTTGAGGACCTCTTGCGACTCCTGTGCCTCCAGCCTGTGGATCCTCTTGAGGGTCTTCCTTTGCTTCGGTGGGCTCCCCTGCTTGCTCGGGGTCTGCTCTGACTCTCCTGCACTAGGTGAGTCCCTTGGACCTATCTGGTCCCAACGCTTGCTCCTTTTCGTTCTCCGTGCCAGTTGCGGCTACCAAGGCTTGTTAGTGCTCTCGCCAGACACCGACCACCTAGACACTGACAACCGACGTGGGACAACTTGTGCATGGCTCCTGGTTTTCCTCAGCATCCCCTGGTCCTCATAGCTGCAGCGACATGGTCACCATCATCTCTTCTGAACCTCTCGACATCAGTGGGCATTGTGCTTCCGTGCCTCCTGGTCACCTCTGAGTGGCATAGAATAAGTCCCCTCTGCTTGCAGGTTCTTCACTTCAAGAATCCACTGGACTCCTTCACAGTCTTCTCCAGAGGCATCTTCTTCATAGTCTCCCATTGTCGTCTACCGCAGGTTCCGACGTCACTTCACTCCTATGCATCAGCTTCCCTGGTGCAGGTAACCTGGGTCTGGGGCATCCAAGGGTGAGGTGGCTCTTCAACCATCTGTCTTCCAAACGGTTTTTCCAGGGTCCTCCGGGAAGGGTCCTTCTTTAAAACTGCAACCGCGACTTCTCCATTAACTGCCATTGGGCACGTGCTGTGTTTCCACTCAGCACACAGCCTCTGTGGGGTTCCTTGTGTCCCCAACTCCTCTGATACAAGTCCTGTTCTCCTTTGCAGTTCGCATTCCACATTAATATATGGTTTGGTCTCCCCCAATGTATATTTGTGCTACTTACCTGAATATTTCATAGTATTCTTGTGTTGATATCTCTGGGTAGGATATATACCAATGTGCTAGTGGTTGTGTTGTGTAATAAAAAATACTTTTTTTAAATAAACACTGTGGTTCTTTTTCATTTAGCCTACACTATTGATTAAATATGGTAAAACAAGCTGCTTTATACGCCTTCAAGATAAGCCTAAAGGCTGCTCTCCACAGCTACCACTTTGAGAGCTTTCTATGGTTATCAAAGACCACTAAAATCGCCATAAGGATTGCCTGGATTAGTGCAAAGTGCATCACTTGAATAAGTGTGCACCATATACTAAGCCAGCCTCCTGCAATATTCAAAACATATGTTGTCATATTCGCTCAGAATGGAGTTTCCTTTTATGGAGGACAGGAAGTATTTCAGAGCATGGTCTGAATTCCTGCATATTCATACTGTTTGATTGTTACTTGATATACTGTCACCTTTATACTATCAGACCATCCATGTGAGTCATTCAACCTTCCGCAGAAAAATCCATGATGACTGTCAACATACGAAGCAGTGCCTGGAAATGCACACCTTTCAAGTGTGTTGGTCTACGACTGGCATTTAAGGATAACAATTGAGAATTAAAAGTCAAGATATTTTTTTGTCTTCCTAATCTTCTGTTTTTTTGGTATCACTGATACTCCAGATGTTCTTACAGAGGTATCATGGAGCTCAGCAGAGACAGCTGTCTTATAATCACAAGAAAGTCTGTATGAGGGTCCTGACATTTTGATAGAAAAGAAGACAGTCAGTCGTACATAGGATACACCTTGAAACCTGTGCATATAGGACTTCTCCAATGTAAAAAAATAATCTGCACTGGACTGACAGTAAATTTGGTGAAGCTGATCTGCCTCTGAACATTCTCTTTGTGGGAACAAAGCAAACACAAGAAGATGATGGACGGAGCACTGAAACGTTTCAGACACTCACCCCCCAGTCACAGATCTGGGTTGAATCCATCATCGTTCTTGAGCTTACTTCGCCACCCCAGTTCAGACCCAGCCATATGCAAATCAGTCTTGACCCTGTTCCTCATGGGAACAGTTCAGCCCGAACTGCCAAGCCAGGCCTTCCCTGGGCCGGAATTAAGCATCGTGGGACGGGTTTAGGGGGAACACCCCTGGCAGGGTATGCCCAGACGTGGGTCCCTTGCTCACTTTGCTACAGGATTCAAGCGAGCCTGGCTGCTAAGAGGCGTTACCCCAAAACCTGTCCCAGGATGCTGGTGGAGAGAATAGAAATACCCTGAGTATGCTACAATGACATGGAATTCCGCATAGATATAACAAACTAACGAAAACCTTATGAGCACAACCAAAGACTAATGTATTGTAAACTGAACACTATTGCTGTCACCTACACTGGAGAGAGCAGCACAAGGGAAGGATGCCTCTTATCCCCACGTCTTTTTATTCTAGCTCTAGAGAACGTACCATGTAAAATAAGGAACCATGATCACATTCAAGGCATCCGAATTTAAGGTGTCAAATACAATATGCAGACGATATCCTCATTCTTCTGAATGATGCTGAAATTTCATTCCTAACCTACTTAAGAAACTTGTAGAATTTGCTGGTATACACAGATACAAACTGAGTGGGGACAAAATAGAAGCACACTTGTTGACTAAACAAAGTATAAAACACCACAAAGAACAAATTACTTACCTTCGGTAACACATTATCTAGTAGAGACAATATCTAGCTGCAGATTCCTTGTATTTGAATTTCCCAGGCATCAGGCTGGATCAGGAAACTTTTGTGTGAGCAGTACCCCCTGCGTGCAGTCAGTGGCTTTTCGGCCCCGCATTATGTCGTTCGAGTCGGCTATGACGTTGCAGTCATCTATATAGGCGCCACCCAGGTGCGCGGACATCAGTTCCTTTTCACTTTTTTCATGAAAGAAGCGCAGAGCCATGAAATGAACTGACGTGTGTGTGTGTCACAACTAGGGCCCTGAAAAGGGAACAACCATAGCCTTACCAAATGAGTCCGCAGAGCGGGGAGGCATGGGTGGATCATTAAGGAATCTGCAGCTAGATATTGTCTCTCCAGATAATGTGTTACTGGAGGTAAGCAACTTGTTCATCTGATAGAAACTTCTAGCTGCAGATTCCTTGCCTTTGAATAGATACCCAAGCCATACCATCCTGGCAGTGGGCTGCAGACAGATTTTCTACACTAAAAAGTCCAGCAGGACCGGACTGTCCAGGCTGTAGTGCTTGGCAAATGTGTGCAGAGACACCCACGTTGCTGCCTGCCAGATATCCAGGACTGGGACACTCCCAAGCCAACGCCGTGGTCGCAGCTTTTCCCTTGGTAGAATGTGTCTGCAAGCCCTCTGGAGGCTGCTTCCTAGCCAGGGTGCAGCAGATTTGAATGCAGATAACCACCTAGCACGAAATGTTCAATTTCTACACTGCCCGACCTTTTTTAGCTCCCAAGTAACCCACAAAGAGTTGGTCATTCACCCGGAACTCTTTTGTGCAGTCAAGGTAGAACAACGCTCTATTTGGGTCCAGATCGTGGAGACACTCCACTTCCTTAGAGAGATGTGGGGGAGCAAAAAAGGTGGACCGCATGATTGACTGACCCAGATGTAATGGGGTCACCACTTTTGTCAAGAAGGATGCGCGGGTGCGAAGCACCACCTTATCCACAAATGTCATCATGTAGGGAGGCTTGAATGATAATGCCTGCAATTCACTCACCCTCCAGGCAGATGTTATTGCCACTACAAAGGCTGTCTTGATGGTAAGCAGCCAGAGAGGACAATTGTGCAACGGTTCGAAGGAAGCACAACTATGGCATGTGAGAACCAAATTAAGGTCCCACTGCGGCATGATAAAGGGCGTAGGTGGAAAGCACAGCATGTGATCTAGAGCTCACATGCCTCGAACACATATGTACAAGCCTTTTTAGGAACCTATTTACAATTGGGGATTTGAAAAAAAGAGGGTTGGTCCGCCAGCTCCAAGAAAGCAGACAGAGTAGAAAGATAACCCTTAAGAATACCCAAAGCATAGCTCTGCTGGACAAGGGTAAGAATAAAGAGAATAATGTTAGACAGAGAAGAAGAAAGAGGATCAATAGACCTTTCTGTACAATATCTTATACATTTTTGACGATGGCAGGCACATACCGTCTTAGTGGAGGGCTACCAGTCCACCAAAATAACATTACATATTTCAGGTAAAAGGTCAAAAGCTGTCAACTGCGTTGCTCAATCGCCACGCAAGGGAGCGGAGAATTGACAGGTTCCGGTGGAGTATCCTTCCCTGCTGCTGTGATAGACGAGCCTCCCGAAGGGGCAGCCTGATCAATGCTCATTCGAAGAAGCTCTGGATACCAGACTCTCAGTGCCCAGTATGGAGCCACATGAATGACTTGACCAGGAATCTAAGCTGGGCAGCACAGGTGGAAAAATTCCACCCATCTTTGATTCTGCACACAGCATATACAGGAAAAATCCATAGGAAAACAATATCAAAAAGGGCGGCCCCAGCACTGGAAATCTATAATGTGAAGGCCTTAGGGGCGGTTCTTTATGGTGCTGAGCTGTAGGGTTATTTGCATATCGATGGCCTATCCATGGTGGAGCACAGGTTTCTAAGAACCCTACTGAATCTCCCCCTGTAAGCACACCGTTGACCCCCTTATATTTAGATTTGGCCCAAAAGAAAATTGTAGACAAGATAGAATGCTGACTTTTTGTTATAGGTCATGGACAACACCTACTCTTGAGTCCTACCGTGAGGATGTCCAAGATCTTTTGGTTCCACAGTATGCACGGAAAATACCATGGCCCTGTGCTATGTAAGATCTAATTGGACGAATATTGGACCACTCCTAAAAGCAGGTGCTTGATTGGCAAGACCAGTAAAAGGAACTCTTTTGGGAAAATATGGCAGTCAATGTTAGGCAGTGTAAGGGCTCTCTGTGTGCTTTATTGACCAGAAAGCAATGGCTGCCTATGAAGGAACCATCGATGAAATTGCTCCCCCCCCCCCCAACGGCAATTAAACTTTATCTTCAATTTAGGTATAGTACCCTACCCAAAAGTCATTTACCAGCCAATGGCACCTGGACAAGGGTCAACACGGTGATTTGTGTCCAGGCTGTGAGGAGTGTCCTGAAAAACCCATCCATGTTTTATTTTTTTGTCCTTTCTATAAACAAATACGTGTAAAATGGATTGTTCCTCTGTGTAAAAACTTGGATTGGAGGGTGCTCCGGGAATCGTTTAGAATATTGCAGAGTGATACCAGCCAGATTGTAGTTTTTTGTGTGGGTATGTTTCTTAAGTCTCTTTGTATTAAGCGAGCGAAACTCACACAGTATGTTACGGATATTTGATAAGTGTTTTTAAAATGTACGAGGGGCTGTGTTGTGATTTTAATATTTTTAGGTACTATCTCTGATTTGGATATTTTTTAGCAGTAATTGTGTAATGAATTCCAGTGCTTTTTATTTGTGTCTATTCTAATGGATATGCTTATTTATTGACACATTTAAAAAGGATAATGTTACTTACCCAGTAAGCATCTGTTCTTGGCATGTAGAGCTGTGGATTCACATGCTTTGCATACTCCTGCCATCTAGTGTTGGGTCCGGATGTTTGCAAGTTGCTTTTCTTCAAAAAAGTCTTTCCTAATCACGAGGTAAGGTGACTCCTCCTTTTGGTAATAGTGCGCATGGTCATCGACTCCATTGTTAGATTGTTTTCCCGCAGAGGGGGAGTATGGAGTGAGTGAGAGTAGGATAGAGATGTCCATGCATATGAGTATACAACAAGAAAACTGCAACTACTACAAGTACCTGAGGAGGCGGGTGGGCGCATGTGAATTTACAGCTCTACATACCAAGAACAGATACTTACTGGGTAAGTAACATTATCCGTTCGAGGCATGTGTGCTGTAGATACACATGCTTTGCATAGACTATAAAGCAGTATACTCCTAAAGCGGTGGCTAACTTGTAGATGGGGCAGTTGTCTGAAATAGTGTTTTAAGTACTGCCTGGCCTACATTAGCTTGTTGATGTGCTAACACATCTACACAATAGTGTTTGGTAAATGTGTGTGGTGTAGACCATGTAGCTGCCTTACATATGTCAGCTAGAGGAATGTTACCTAAAAAGGCCATAGAAGCCCCTATTTTGCAAGTGGAATGCGCTTTAGGGGGTATGGATAAAGTTCTCTTGGCTTTAGTGTAGCATGCTTGAATGCATTTAACGATCCATCTTGCAATACCAAATTTAGAAATGGGATTGCCTTTGTGAGGTGGAGCAAATGCAACAAACAGTTGTTTTGCAAAAGGCTTTCGTCCTATCTATGTAGTACAATAAAGCTCTTAACATCAAGCGTGTGAAGAGCGCGTTTTGCTACAGAATCTGGTTGAGGAAAAATACACAGGTAACTTAACCGACTGGTTGATATGAAAAGCAGAAACCACTTTGGGGAGGAATTTAGGGTTGGTGCGGAGAACTACCCTATCCTCGTGTATCTGAAAGAAGGGTTCTTCTAATGTTAATGCCTGTAGCTCACCAACTCTCCTTAATGAGGTGATTGCAATGAGGAAAGCAACTTTCCATGAGAGAAACTGTAAAGGACACCCATACAATGGTTCAAAAGGTGGTCCCATGAGTCTTGTAAGGACAATGTTGAGATTCCATACTGGGGCGGAAGGAATCTTTGGTGGTATTACTCTTTTTAAACCTTCCATGACAGCTTTGATTACTGGAACTCTGAATAGCGACAAAAGCCTGTTCTGTGAATATGCAGCTACTGCTGCTAGATGCAAACGAATAGATGTGTAAGCTAGTCCAGTTTGCTGTAAATGTAACAAATAACAGATAATGTTCTCTATAGGAGCATCCAGAGGGTTTATTTTGTTGTTATTGCAGTATGTAGCAAACCTTTTCCACTTTGCTGCCCTGCAAGCCCTAGTGGTCTGTTTTCTAGCCTCTTTTAGAATATTCATACAGTCTGGTGGTAAATTTAAGTAGCCAAACTATGATTTCAGGAGCCAAATTGCTAAATTCAGTTCTTTGGGATTTGGATGTCTGATTTCTCCATGGTTTTGAGTGAGAGGGCTGGAGGTGAGGTATAGCCTTTGATGTGGAACTAGTGACATCTCCAACAGGGTGGTGTACCATGGTTGACGAGCCCATGTGGGCGCTACTAGAATCAGTGTGAGAGTTGTTTGTCTGAGCTTCCGAACCACAGATGGAATGAGTGGAAGGTGGAAAAACGTAGGCAAATATTCCTGACCAGTTCATCCATAGGGCATTGCCCTTTGAGAGAGGGCGTGGGAACCTGGAGCCGAAGTTTGGGCATTTTGCGTTTTCGGCTGTGGCAAACAAGTCTATCTGTGGGAAACCACATAGTTGAAAGTATGGAAGGAGAACTTGGGGATGAATGTCCCACTCGTGAACTTGGTGTCTTCTTCTGCTGAGGAGATTGGCAATTTGATTGTTGACTCCTGGGAGATGTCCTGCCAGGAGAAAAATTCTGTGATGAATTGCCCATTTCCAAATGGTCTGAGCAGGTCATGACAGTTGGATAGAGTGTGTTCCTCCCTGTTTTTGTACATAATACATTGCTGTCATGTTGTCTGTTCAAATCAGGACAGTTTTGCCTAGTAGGTGAGTTTGAAAAGCTTTGAGCGCAAGAAAAATCGCTAGAAGCTCTAGATAGTTTATGTGTAGAGTTTTGTGCTTGTTGCTCCACAGACCTTGTATGGTATAGTTTTGGAGATGAGCACCCCAACCTGTTAGAGATGCGTCTGCTGTGAGCACCACCTGTGGAACAGGGTCGATGAAAGGCCGTCCTTTTGGTAAATTTTGTGGGTTCCACCACTGCAGAGAGCGATGTGTATGGCCGTCTACCAACACTAGATCGGTTAACTGACCCTGCAATTGATTCCAATGGCGTGCTAAGCACACTTGTAAGGGACGCATATGAAGTCTTGATAGGGTACAATTGCGATGCATGACGGTATCATTCCCAGTAGTTGCATGAACACTCTGGCTGGTAAGGCTTGATTGGATTGAAATTTTAGTATTGTAACCTGAATGTTGTGAATTCTGGCTATATAATGGGAGATGCTAGAGCTTTGACTGTGTTTAGAGTGGCTCTTAAGTATGATTGCATCTGCAAAGGACGCAGATGAGATTGTTGTGCATTGACCCAGCTGATGAAGCAGGTTTATTGTCATTTGAGTATGTCGCAGACAGGTTTTGTAAGTGCTGGATTTGTTGAACCAGTCGTCTAGGTATGGGAAGACGTGAACCTGCTGTCTTCTGAGATGAGCTGTGACTACTGCCAGACATTTGGTAAATACTTTGGGTGCAGTGGTAACTCCAAAGGGAAGTACCTTGAATTGATAATGCTTGCCTGCACAAATCTGAGGTATTTGCGATGTGCTGGGTAAATTGGAACATGGAAATGTGTCTTTTAAGTCCAGAGTAGACATAAAATCTGCTTTTTGTAAAAGCGAAGTATGTGCTGAAGGGTTACCATGTGAAAGTGTTCTGACAATTTATTGGTTAATTGTCTGAGACCCAGAATAGGTCTTAAGGAACCATCCTTTTTGGGAATGAGAAAATACAGAGAGTAAACCCCTGTACCTTGGTATTATATTGGAACAGGTTCTATGGCTCCTTTTAGTAAGAGGGATTGCACTTCTTGTTGGAGCAAGTGCAAGTGTTGTGCAGTCAGTTTGTGAGAGTGAGGTGGAATGTTTGGAGGATCGTTGGTAAGCTCCAGGCAATAAACATGTTGGATAATTCCAATCACCCATTTGTCTGTAGTTATGGACTGCCAAATGGGGAGGAATTGTTGCATTCTTCCCCTGACAGGTGTGGTATAGTCGGGGGGGGGTAAGTGTGCTGAATTCACTGCTTATTAGGGGAATGAGAATTACAGGGTGTACTGCCTTTTCCTCTACCCTTAGAATTGTTCCCTCTATAAACTCCTCGAAAGAATCCTCTTGAAGGAGATTACTGGTTGTTACCCCCATAGGTGGATGTATTATGGTCTGAGGGTGTGGTCTTACACCCCGCTCGGTAAAAGGACCGACGAAAGGAACCTCTATTCAGGGATGTGGAATTCCTATAGCTCGACGCCCAGGACATATTGTTTGGAGTCCAGGGCAACAAGTTTTTATGTGTATTTTGTCCTTGGGACAAGTAGGCCCAACTCCCTGCAGCACAAACCCTTTGGCTGTCAGTTTGTAGCACCACATTATGGATCAGGGAAGGACACTCACTCTCTGCAGTTAAGGTAATATTGCCCATTGTTAATGCTTTTCAAACTTGTATTTATGGTTCATTAATTGAAAGCCTGTATTATTAGGGTGAATGCTCCAAGTAAATGTTGTAAGCTCCGACTGCACTACTGACAGTGGTTCCAGTATAAAAATGTACACTCGTTTTCAAAATTTAGCAATATGAGGCACTGTATAATGCTCCCAGAATGCTCTCTGATTTGATGCAAATATGTGCAGAAACTTGAAAGCAAGATTGATGATTCTTTGCTTTCAAAATAAAATGTTCATTAAAAAATGAAAGCAGGAAAAAAACATTTTGTTAAAGTACTGTAAAATTTCAGGTACCATTTCTTTGCAGCATCATTTAGTAACATGTGTTGATGCATGTTAGTATTTCCCAAAAATAATCATAATGGAAAATCAGTGTAACCAGTTTCAATAAGATTATGGGAAACACAAATAAACAAGCATTGGCAAAGCCAGTAGGTTTGAAATAGGTGGTCAGCTTTTTAGGTTTGTCAATGTGGGACTTGTTTTGGCATGGTTTTTGTAAAAGCTTCTTGGTGTGGGAGCTGCCGGGCCCTCACCATAATAACAAACGTTGGCAAAAGCAAAATTTGTTTTTTAGTCTCAAAAAGCACACATTGCCACAGTAGTTACTGGCACTAAACAAAACTACTTTGCGTGCCGATGTGCTCCTTGTGAAAGAGCTGAATGCTGTCACTCACAGTGAAGCCAGCCGATACAGAGCGAGAGACAACATTTTAATAAACACAAAAGGTCATGGTCAACGCGAGTCCAAATTAGGGGCCCAGTTATTAAAGAAAGTCTTAAAAGTGCACCCATGGTATATGTCCTTGCATTAAGTGCAGCTATATGGCTTTCGTGAATTCCCAAGAATTTACAGAAGTAGGACAAGAAATAGCACTACTAGAAAATATTTGTGTACTGCATTTTAGCATGAGCAAATATGCATGTGTAGATTTGCTCATGCGAAAATCTGAGTGTTTGCAAGTTCACTTTCCCTCCAACCACTTTTTTCCCCAACTCGGGAAGATTTATGTCTGCCATTGTCAGTATGGGAAAAGATTAGAGAAGAGTTGTTGAAAACTCTTAAAACATGCAAGTTAGTAGGTTTGCACAGACTCAAATGGACTTTCTAACCCTGGAACTATTGCTTACCACTACCATCAGCCCCAGTATGTAGATCTGCGGAAACGTGGCAACATAAGGTGATTTCAAGTATTCAAACACTACTATGGTATGAGCCCTGGCATAATCAGAGAGGCTATATCAGAGCTCTTATGTAATGAGATTGCTGCCATAATATGTCGCTGCACTACATGACACCAAAGGGGCAAGGGGATTTTGTTACAGGACAAGTAGATTTATGAAGCAACCTGCCCCATGGACTAGTAGATATTTTATTAAATTCCATACCCCTGTCTATTAGAAGTGAACTGGAGTGCTCCCATAGATTTGGCGACTTCTGTGTCCTTTTTATTTGTTCCAAAGCCTGATCAACATCAGGTCCAAAAAGATGTTTTTGTCGAATGGTTTGTTCAGAATGAATTGTTGGACCTTGGGCTTAAATACAGAGATCCTTAACCGAGCATGTCTCCTAAGAAGAATGCTGGTGTTGACCTCTCTAGCTGCAGCATCCAACGCACACCTTATTGAAGAGTTAGAAATTAGCTTCCCTTCATTTACTAAGTCCTGGGCTCTGGTTTTATGCTCATCTGGGAGATATTGAAGCAGCTGCTCCATTTCGGCCCAGTGAGCCCTGTCGTATCTGGCTAAAAGGCCTTGCATATTTGCAATGCACCAGTGATTGGCAGCTTGAGCCACTATGTGCTTGCCAGAAGCATCAATTAACTTGGACTCTTTATCCGGTGGAGGAACGTCTCCAGATGTTTGGGAATTTGCCCTTTTACGAGCATTAGATACAACTAGTGAATCAAATGGTAACTGCCCCTTGATAAATACTGGAGCAGTTGGGGAGGCCTTATATTTTTTATCAACTCTAGGAGTTAACATGCGTGCACGAACAGGATCCTTAAATATTTCATCTGCGTGTCTCATCATGCCCTTAAGCATAGGAAGTGCTTGCAATGAACTATGTGTGGACCCTAAAGTTTCAAACAAAAGATCTTCCTCTAATACCTCTTTGTGTAGCGTCACCCCAGGATATTGTGCTGCCCTGGCAATGAGTTCTTGGTAGGCTACATTGTCATCTGGGGGCGATGGCTTGGCAGGGTACAGGTCTGGGTCGTTATCTGTTGGGGAATCAATAGTATAATCGAACCATGGGTCTGCTGGTAACTGTGTACCCTCATCATCAATATCATCATTATCATGGTGAGATTGTGGAGAATCCTGAGGTGTAATTTGTCAAGGATCTGAAGGTGGAGAGGGTGGTGGTGGAGTGGATGGCGATGGTAGATGAATCTTGTAATGAGTGTCCTCATCTGGAAGTTAGTGTTTTGAGGTAGCTTAGTATGTATGCGACCTGTGTCAGGGTTAATATAGAGTTCTATTTGTTTTCGATCCTTTTTTGGTGGGACAATGTCTAAATTCGGATCGGACGAGGCATGTTTTGTTTTCGACGCCGGTGTTTTCGGTGACGACATGTGATGCTCTTTGGAAACGGAAGATTTCGGTTCTGCAGTCTGTTTTGCTTTTGGTGTGGAAAGTTTCGGCTCCGAGCTGGATTTCTGCTTGGATCCAGATGGTTTCGGATCTGATGAGGACTTTTGGTGAGTAGGTACGGAGCCAGAAGGCTTGACAAGGTGTTTCGGAGCCGAGCCTGGAGGTGGGGCGTCGGAAACGTCGTCTCAGTGCAGACCTTGGCCAGATGGCAGAGGTGATGCCGAAGCCTTGTCTTTATTCTGGGGAAGTTGGTAGGGCAAGGGGTCTTCGGTACTCATGTGACCTCGTCCTTGCGGCAATTCCTTGATGTCGAGGTCTTTCTCGAGGTCCGAGTCGGAGTCCTGGCCGGAGAAGATTTCTTCTTCCTCCGCCGCTGATGCCCCCACATCTTCTTGATTGGAATGTTCACCGAAGATGTCCGGAGTGTCTTCGATGCTTTGACGCTTCTGATCGAAAAGTAGTTTTCGGTGACCGAAACAATATGCGGAGAAGTGGGAAACTCGTACGAAACCAATACCGTCGAGGTAGAGAGGGTCGCGCGTCAAGGGGAACCGAAGAACGGTTTTGAAGAACAAGTTACTTACCTTCGGTAACGATGTATCTGTAAGAGACATATGTAGTTATAGATTCCTTACCTTTAGAATTACCCCCAGGCGTCAGACTGGATCCGGAGATGTTTTCTTTAGTAGTACCCCTGCACGTCGGTAGATGGCGTTGGTCGACTCCACGTCAGTCGTTGGCGTTGTGGTCGCTGGAATGACATCACGGTGTCTACTTAGACGCCGCCCCTGCGCGCTGACGTCAGTTCTGACATGACTTTCCACGCCAGAAGCGCAGAGCCATGCAAGACACTGACCACTGGTGCACATAACTAGGGCCCTGGAAGTGAGTCCCTATCCCTAGAAGTCAGTTCGCAGAACGGGGAGGATGGGTGGGGCGGTAAGTAATCTATAACTAGATATGTCTCACAGATACATCGTTACCGAAGGTAAGTAACTTTTTCATCTGAAAGAGACTGTAGTTCTAGATTCCTTACCATTAGAATAGATACCCCAGCAATGCCAGCCCCGGAGGTGGGTCTGCGAACAAAGTTCACACCAGAAAGTCCTGGAGAACAAAACGGCCAAAGTAGCCGTCTCTCCAGACTTGGCTGTCCAGGCAATAATGTTTGGTCAACGTGTGCAGAGATGCCCACATGGCCGCCTGACAGATGTCAAGGAGTGGAACTCCACCCCACAAGGCAGTAGTAGCTGCCGTCACCCTGGTGGAGTGGGCACGCAGTCCCACTGGGTCTTCCTTCTTTGCCAAGGAGTAGCAGATTTTAATGCATAAGACAACCCATCGAGAGATAGTGCGTTTTTGCACAGCCCGACCTTTCTTGGCCCCCACATATCCAATAAAGAGTTGATCGTCCAACCGGAAATCTTATGTGCAGTCGAGATAGATAGACAGCGCACGTTTTGGGTCCAGATGGTGGAATCTCTCCTCCTCCTTGGAAGGGTGCGGAGGTGGGATGAAGGTGGGCAAAGTGATGGTCTGTCCTGTATGGAAAGTGGTAACCACTTTGGGAAGAAAAGTGGACTTTGTGCGAAGGACTACTTTGTCCGGATGAACAGCAAGAAAAGGAGGTTTGAAAGACAAAGCCTGAATTTCACTCACTCTGCGAGAAGAGGTGATGGCAACAAGGAAAGCTGTCTTCAGAGTAAGGAGCCTGAGAGGACAGGTGTGAAGAGGCTCAAAGGGAGTGCACATAAGATAGGTTAAAGACCAGGCTCAAGTCCCACTGGGGCATTATGAACAGAGAAGGAGGAAAGAGGTGAGTAATGCCCTTTAGAAGGAAAATGTTACTTACCCAGTAAGCATCTGTTCTTGGCATGTAGAGCTGTAGATTCACATGCTTTGCATACTCCTGCCATCTAGTGTTGGGTCCGGATGATTGCAAGTTGTTTTTGTTCGAAAAAGTCTTTCCAGTCACGAGGTAGGTGACTCCTCCTTTTGGTGATAGTGCGCATGGGCATTGACTCCATTGTTGAATTGTTTTCCCGCAGAGGGTGAGAAATGGAGTTAGGAAGTGTAGAACAGAGATGTCCATGCGTATGAATGTAAAATAAGAACTACAACCACTATAGGAAACCGGGGAGGTGGGTGGGCGCATGTGAATCTACAGCTCTACATGCTAAGAACAGATGCTTACTCGGTAAGTAACATTTTCTGTTCCAGGCATGTGAGCTGTAGATCACATTCTTTGCATAGACTCTATAGCAGTAATCTCCCAAAGTGTGGCTAACCTGTAGTGGCTGTAGTTGTTTGAAAAAGTGTTTTAAGTACTGCTTGGCCTACATTTGCCTGTTGTCTTGAGGACACATCTACACAATAGTGTTTGGTGAATGTGTGTGGTGTGGACCATGTTGCTGCCTAACAAATGTGAGATATAGGGATATTTCCCAAGAAGGCCATAGTAGCCCCTATTTTGCGAGTGGAATGCGCCCTAGGGGGTACTAACAAAGTTCTCTTTGCTTTAGTATAACATGTCTGGATACATTTTACAAACCATCTAGCAATCCCTGACTTAGAAAAAGGATTGCCTTTGTGAGGTGGAGAGAAAGCAACAAACAGTTGCTTTGTTTTCCTGAAGTCCTTGGTTCTTTCTACGTAGTAGAGTAGAGCTCGCCTAACATCAAGTGTATGTAGAGCCCGAACCGCTACAGAATCAGGTTGAGGAAAGAAGATAGATTACTCAACTGATTGATTGATATGAAAAGCAGAAACTACTTAAGGGAGAAATTTAGGATTAGTACGGATTACCACTCAATCCTTGTGAAGCTGAAAGAAAGGCTTTTGTATAGTTAATGCCTGAAACTCACCAACTCTCCTTAGTGAAGTCATCGCTATGAGGAAAGCGACTTTCCACGACAAGAATTGCAACTGACATTTGTGCATGGGTTCAAAAGGTGGACCCATTAGCCTTGTAAGAACTATGTTTAAGTTCCACTCTGGAGTAGAGGGAATTCGTGGTGGTATTCCTCTTTTTAACCCTTCCATGAAGGCTTTAATCACTGGTACTCTGAATAGGCAAAAGTGTTGTCTGTTTTGCAAATATGCCACCACTGCTGCTAGATGTAAGCAAATGGAAAGACGTTGGAGACTGAAATATGAGACACTGGATAAAATGAACTATAAACACGCCCTATCTAACTATAAATCATTACTGATCACAGAGAAAAGGTCTTATTTTTCTCAACAGATTGAGAAAGCAAAAAACTCAACCAAAGAACTTTTTGGGGTAGTTGAGAAACTTACCACTGCACCCAAAATAAAGTTTCAGGGAACAGTCAATCTCTCTGTGATAGTGTTTCTAGTGCTTTCAGAAATAAAGTTGATGACATATATAACATCTTCAAGTTGACCACACCCAATAAAACAGCGAAGGAACCCTTGAGTAATGAGACTGAAAGGAGCATCTTTTCAAACTTCTCAGAGGTTTCAAACGAGCTGGTAGAAGAATTGATCCAAGGAATCAAATCAGGATCCCCACTTGATCCCTGCCCTCCTGCGTTGCTAAGAAACATTGTAAGGGAGGTGGGCCCCACTTAAATCAAAATATTTAATAACATGTTTGCCTCAGGCACTTATCCGGCTATTTGGAAAGATGCAGCCATCTTGCCGCTAATAAAGAAAGCTAATCTGGACCCATTATCAACTAGCAACTACAGGCCAATTGCTAGGCTGCCCCTCCCAGCAAAAGCAGTGGAAAAAATTATGAACAGCCAGTTAACCGAATTCATACAACAAAACGATTTACTCGATCCATCTCAGTTCGGTTTCCGTCCAGGTCACAGTACGGAGACAGCACTGATTAAGGCAACAGAGGAGATAAGAGCAGTGATGGACAAAGGAGGTGCGGCGGTACTTATCCTCTTGGATTTGTCAGCGGCCTTCGATACCGTACATCATGACACGCTGCTCCAGAGCCTTGATAAGCTAGAGATCAAGGAGCTGCAACTGTCTCTAATATCTTTTCTGAAAAATAGAAGACAGACAGTGACTCTTGACCATTTCAAAGCAACACCCTATGTGCTCCCATGTGGGGTTCCCCAGGGCTCCTCGTTGAGCCCTTCCTTATTCAATATTTATGTATCGGAACTGGCTCTGTTAGTTCGAAACTTTGGTTTCAATCTAACATCATACGCGGACGATACCCAGATTGTGATCGCGGCGTACAAAAATTCCCCTTCCCCAGCAACTCAGTTTCAAAAATGTATGAGAGAAATCAGCGGATGGATGGGAAGGCATTGCCTCAAGCTGAATTCGGACAAAACCGAAGTGGTAACCTTCGGCAACCTCCAGCCGGGCTGGGACGCTCACTGGTGGCCGGCAGAAATTGGAGAAACACCAAAACCAGTAGAAAAAGCCAAAAACCTAGGGGTTCTGATAGACAGTAAACTCACCTTCACCCAACAAACGAATGCGACAGTTTCAGCATCTTTCTACTTGATAAAAAAAACTAAAGAAGGTTCTCCCCTTTATTCCCCCTGAATCCAGGAGAACAGTGGTCACCACCATGGTGCTATCGAAGCTGGACTACTGTAACGGCCTCTATCTTGAATTACAAAAACAACTTTACATTTTTTTTTCAGATGCTGCAAAATGCGGCAGCTAGGCTCCTACTGAACATACCAAAATATGCATCAGTTAAGGAAGAAATCAGAAGACTCCATTGGTTGCCAGTGATAAAACGAATTAGGTTCAAAGCGCTTTGCTTAGCCTATTAAGTCCTGAATAACATAGGACCGGCTTCATTGAAAAGCCTATAATCATGGTATAACCCGGGCAGACAATTGAGGTCCTCCAATGTCGGGCTGATGGTAGTTCCCAGGATTCGTACAGCGAGCTGGGGCGGCCGAAGCCTATGGCACGGCTAAAATCTGGAACACGCTACCAAAGGAAATAAGAGCCTCCAACTCCCTGGGCGCTTTTAGGAAAAAGCTAAAGACGTGCCTATTCCAGAATTAAGATACGCAGGAGCGGCAGAGTTGGTTCAGTTCAGCGCCAAGACACCTCTGGGTAATCGTGCGCTATAGAAGTTATAATAACATAACATAACAAATTGATGTATAGGCTAATCGACATTGCCTTAAATGCAACAGATAACAAATGATGTTTTGTACAGAAGCATCAAGTGGATTGATATGGTTGTTGTTACAATAAACAAACCGTTTCCATTTAGCAGCATAAAATGCTCTAGTAGTAGGCTTTCTAGCCTCTTTAAGAATATTCACACAGTCTGGTGGTAATTGTAAATAATTAAACTCTATGACTTCAGGAGCCAAATCGCTAGGTTGAGTTCTTTGGGATTTGGATGTCTGATTTCTCCATGGCTCTGAGTGAGTAGAGAGGGTGTGAGATGTAACCTTTGATATGGAACCACAGAGAGTTCTAACAGGGTAGTGTACCAAGTTTGGCGAGCCCAAGTGGGGGCTATTAAGATCAGTGTTAGGTACATTTGTCTGAGCTTCCGAACCAGTAACGGAATTAGTGGGAGAGGCGGAAAAGCGTAAGCAAATATCCCTGACCAATTCATCCATAGAGCATTGCCTTTGGAAGCTTGGTGTGGGAACCTGGATGCGAAGTTTGGGCATTTTGCATTGTGTACTGTGGCAAACAGATCTATTTGTGGAAACCCCATTTTTGGAAGTAAGGAAGAAGAACTTGGGGATGAAGTTCCGACTCATGGATTTGCTGCCGGTGTCTGCTGAGCAGCTCTGCAACCTGATTGTCTGCTCCTGAAAGGTGTTCTGCTAGGAGATATATTTTGTGGTGAATCGCCCAATTCCAAATGCTTTGCACTAGACGCGACAGCTGGAGAGAGTGTGCCCCTCCCTGTTTTTGTAGGTAATACATTGCTGTCATGTTGTCTGTGCGAACTAAGACAGTCTTGCCTAGAAGTTGGGTGAGAAAAGCTTTGAGTGCTAGAAACACTGCTAGCAATTCTAGGTAGTTGATGTGGAGACGTTTGTGACTGTGTGACCACAACCCTTGTACCGTGTGATGTTGAAGGTGAGCACCCCAACCAGTTAGAGATGCGTCCGCTGTCAAAATAATCTGTGGATCGGGTCTATGAAGGGCCGCCCCTTTCCTAAGTTTTGAGGGTTCCACCACTGCAGAGAGCGATGGGTGCGGCTGTCTACCAACACTAGATCGGTTAATAGACCCTGTGATTGAGTCCATTAACGTACTAGACATTCTTGCAGAGCATGCATGTGAAGCCTTGCATGAGGTACGATTGCAATGCAGGATGCCATCATTCCCAGCAGTTCCATGAAGACTCTGGTTGGTAATGATTGATTGGGGTGAAACTGTAGTATTATGGCCTGAATATTGTGAATCCTGGCTACATTGGAAGTAGCTAGAGCTTTGAGAGTATTGAGGGAAGCCCCTAGATAAGACTGCATGCACCTGTGCTGGATACAGGTGAGATTTCTGTACATTTATTGTGAAACCCAACTGATGAAACGGATGTACTGTTATCGGAGTGTGTAGTATACAGGTTTGGTAAGTGCTTGCTTTGATAAGCCAGTCGTCCAGGTAAGGAAAGACATGTATACATTGTCTTCTGAGATGAGCAGTTACAACAGCTAGACATTTGGTGAACACTCTGGCGGCTGTGGTGCAGCCAAATGGAAGTACCTGGAACTGGTAATGTTTGCCTGCTGTCACAAATCTGAGGTATTTGCGATGAGCGGGATGAATTGGAATATGAAAGTAGGCGTCCTTTAGATCTAGCGTAAACAAAGTCGCCCAGCTGCAATAGGGGAAGTACTTGTTGAAGAGTGACCATGTGAAAATGCTCTAACAATATGTATTTGTTTAACTCTCCGAGATCTAGAATAGGTCTCAAAGATCTGTCCTTTTTGGGAATGAGAAAGTAGAGGGAATAAACATCTGACCCGTAATATTGGAGTGGGACTGGCTCTATAGCCCCTTCAAATAATAGTGAGTGCACTTTTTGTTGAAGCAAGTGCTGGTGGCATGGAGACATTTTGAGTGGTTGAGGAGGAATGTTTGTAGGATTGTTGGTAAGCTCCAGGCAATAGCCATGTTGGATAATTCCAAACACCTATTTGTCGGTTGTTATTGATTTCCAAATTGGAATAAAGTTTTGAAGTCTTCCGCCGACAGGTGTGGAATAGTCGGCGGAAAGTGTTGGGAAGTCACTGCTTGCTTGAGGAAGGGGAAGTGCGAGGTGTGATGTTTTTACCTCTGCCCCTGGGACTATTTCCCCTATAACCCCCTCTGAAAAACCCTTTTGTAAAGGAGGTTTGGGAATTGCCTTTATATGAGGAAGTGTTCTGGTCCGTGCCTGTAGACTTGGACCCTCCTCTATAACAAGAGCGCCGAAAGGAACCTCTATTTGAGGGAGATTGAAGCGATTCCATTGATTTTGGCACATTGGTATCCTTCTTCATTTTTTCTAGCGCTAAATCGACTTCAGGACCAAAAAGGTGCTTTTTGCCAAAAGGTATGTTCAGTATGGATTGTTGGACTTCAGGCTTGAATCCTGAAACCCGTGGCCAAGCATGACGTCTCAGTAAGATGCCGGTATTCACTTCTCTAGCTGCGGTGTCAGCTGCATCTAGAGCGCATCTGATAGAAGCATTGGAAATTAATTTCCCTTCTTGGACTAAGTACTGAGCTATTGCTCTATGTTCATCTGGGAGAAACTGCAATAATTGTTCCATTTCGTCCCAGTGGGCTCTATCAAACCTTGCCAGCAGGTCCTGCGTATTATCAATACGCCATTGATTAGCTGCTTGTGCTGCTACACGCTTGCCCGAAGCATCAATCAGCTTCGACTCTATCTGGGGGAGGGGCATCCCCAGATGCTTGAGAATTAGCTCTCTTTCTGGCATTTGACACCACTAAAGAGTCAAATGGTAACTGACCCTTAATAAAAATGGGATCTGTGGGGGAAGATTTATATTTTTTGTCTACTGTAGGAGTAAGAATTCTAGCACGGACAGGGTCTTTAAAAATATTGTCTGTGTGCCTTAACATACCCTTGAGCATAGGGAGTGTTTGATTAGATTTATGTGATCTTAATGTGTCGAAGAGAAAATCTTCCTCTAAAGCCTCTTTATGTAGCTCCACCCCATGGTATTCTGCTGCCCTGGCAATAAGCAGTTGGTATGAAAGGTTGTCATCAGGTGTAGATGGCCTGGCAGGATAAAGATCTGGGTCTGTATCCTGTGGAGGATCAGTGGTGTAATCTGTCCAAGGATCTGGAAGTGGTGCCTCGTCCTCATAAGTGTCACCTGTGTCAAGTTGAGGTGGAGGAGACCGACTGGGTGTAATGTTCAATGGATCATGCTGTGGTTAAGAGGGGGGAGGAGGAGGAGATGGAAAAGTGTGAAAAGGACTAGTGTCTTTTCTTTTTCAAAGGAATAATATGTAGCTCATCATCATCGGGAAGCTTGTGCTTAGATAGTGGTTTAGCATGAATGTGTCCTGTATCGTGATGAATATACAGTTTTTTCTGTTTTGGATCCAATCTAATAGGTACAGTGTCTTTATTGGAATCCGGTGAAATTGCAGGCAAGTCTTTGCTTTTCGGCACAGAAGTTTTCGGATTTGAGCCGGAAAGTCCTTTTGGTGCCGAAGGTTTCGACTCCGAGGGTTTCTTGGGTTTCGGTGTCGAGGGTTTCGGATCCGAAGATTTTGGTTCGGAACCGATTTTGGCTTTGGAGCTCGAAAGTTTTGGCCTCGGAGGTAGGCTTTGGGCAACTCAGTCCCGAGCCAGAAGGCTTTTTGGAGTGTTTCGGTGCCGAGCCCGAAGGCAGAGTGTGAGAAACCTCTTCTCGGTGCCGACTTTGGCCTTGAGGCGGAGGTGATGCCAAAGCCTTAGATTTTTTAGGGATGGTGGGAGGGGGGGAGAAGGTGTCTTCAGTACTCGCGTCCCCTTGTCCCTGCGGCACCTCATCGTCTCCGAGGACGATCTGCAATTCCGAACCGGAGTAGGATGCCGCCAAAGCCAGTTCTTCTTCTTCTGCCGCTGATACCCCTTCTTGTTTGGAGTCGTCGCCGAGCAGAACCGGTGTGACATCCAACCGCTGCATCTCTCAACGTCGAGCCTGACGATCACGGAGAGTTTTCTTTGATCTGTAGGATCAGCTCGCGTCGCAGTCTTGCGCTTTGTGCTCGGGGGACAAGCACAAATTACACACCTGATGAGTCTGTGCGCGGATATTTCGCATGGCACAGAGGACAGAATTTAAATGGGGTCCGTTCAATCGACGAGAAGCCGAATGGATGCGGATGGGCCCGCAGATTTTCAGACCAAAATGTTGAAGTCTTGAGTTTTAATTCGAATCACGGAGAGAGAAGCGCATTCGAGAACAATACTGTCGAGGTAGAGGAAGTACACACCGAGGGGGAACCCGAGAATCAATTCCGAAGCGGAGCGCAACAATACCTGTCCGAACCAGATGGCGGAAAAAAAAAATCTAACAATGGAGTCGATGCCCATGCGCACTATCACCGAAAGGAGGAGTCACCTACTGCATGACTGGAAAGACTTCTTCAAACAAAAACAACTTGCAAACATCGGGACCAAACACTTGATGGCAGGAGTATGCAAAGCATGCGATCTACAGCTCACATGCCTCAAACATCTATTTACAATAGGGGACTTGAAAAGAGAAGGCTGATCAGGAAGGTGAAGAAAGGCAGATATGGCTGAAAGGTAGCCTTTAAGAGTGCCCAGGGCAGAGCCCTGCTGGGCCAAAGAAAGTATATACAAGAGAACCTTCGAAAGAGGGGCAGAAAGGGGATGCACAGCCTTTGCTGTGCACCATGCACAAACTTGTTCCATCTACAGGCGCACACCGTCTTAGTGGAGGGACGCCTGGCTGCCAAGATGACATTCCAGACTTCAGGAGGAAGGTCAAAAGCTGTCAACTGTCCCCACTCAATCTCCACGCAAGGAGGTGGAGGCTGGACAGGTTCGGGTGGAGGACCCTCCCCTGCTGCTGCAACAGAAGATCCTCCCGAAGGGGCAGTCTGATCGGAGGATCGATGGCCATGCTCAAGAGCTCTGGGTACCAGACTCTTTGTCCCCAGTCTGGAGCCACAAGAATGACTTGGGTCTGGTCGCGCTTGATCTTCTTCAGCACTCTTGGCAGAAGTGGTACAGGCGGAAAGGCATACAGGAGGCCGCAGTTCCACTCGCGACGAAAAGTGTCGCCGAGTGAGTGCCGCCTTGGAAATTCCAACGCACAGAATAGCTGACATAGCGCATTCTCTTTGGTGGCGAACACCTCTAACCAAGACTCTCCCCACTGCTGAAAGAGACCTTGCTCCACCACCGAGTGAAGACGCCATTCGTGATCCACCAGGCACCGGAGGCCGACTTCGTCCGCCCTGGCGTTCAGAGAACCTGCCAGGTGTTGAACCACCAGGGACATGCCCTGATGTTCCAGCCATGTCCAGAGACAAAGAGCCTCTTGACATAGGGTCCACGACCCCACCCGCCCTGCTTGTTGCAATACTACATGGCGGTCGTGTTGTAT
This sequence comes from Calotriton arnoldi, assembly GCA_963921515.1. Lineage (NCBI taxonomy): Eukaryota > Metazoa > Chordata > Amphibia > Caudata > Salamandridae > Calotriton > Calotriton arnoldi. The sequence continues at coordinate 3,946,052 of CAWUFW010000135.1, read as the reverse complement.
ATGAACACTTGCACTCCTTGACAAAGAGAAGAAATGCTTTCAATGCTTGCCGGATCGCCCGAAGCTGCAACAAATTGATATGGAGCCTGGACTCCACCGGAGACCACTGTGCCCTGATCCCCACCTCTCCCAGATGGCTGCCCCATCCGAGGAGTGAAGCAATTGTCGCTACTGTGAGATTAGGTTGGGGAAGGGAGAGGGGTCTGCCTCTGACCCAATCGCGGTTCCTCAACTACCACAGCAGGGCTTTTTTTTGGTAGTTCCCTCCGAGATCTGGAGCTCATCTGAGAGATTCCCCTGATGCTGTGCCCACTAGAACTTCAGGTCCCACTGCAGAGCCATCTGTCGTGGTTTACCAAGAGGATGCAGGAAGGCATGAGTCCCAGCAGCCTCAGAGTCATTTTCAACAAAATCCAGGATACAGGCTGAAACATTGGTATCATAGCCTGAAAATCCTGGACTCGCTGCTCGGGGGGATAACCCCAAAACTAGACTGTGTCCAGAACAGCTTCGATAAAAGGGAGCACCTGAGAAGGAGTCAGGTGTTACTTTGGCACGTTTATAGAGAACCACAGCGAATGCAGGAGGTTCACCGTAGTCTGGAAGTGGGAGTCGAACCTGGCTCCAGCTCCGCAGAACCGTGCCTAGAGCGTTGATACTCCTTACCGGTCTTGTTGATGGACGACAGACTAGGTGAAATCGAAGTCCTTTTGGATTTCTTTTGGTGCCTCTTCCCCCAGTGTCCTGAGGACCTTGAGTGAGAAGAGGACTTGGGGCTTTTGGAGCGGTCCCGCGAACTTCTCTTCCTCGAACGGGATTTCAGAGGAGTCGCGCTCGACAGTGTCGACTGCCAAGCTGCAAGAAACGTTAAAGATCGCACCCGCAGGGCCTTCAGCGCCATAGCCCTGCAATCTGAGCAGGACTTTGTATTGTGGTCACGCTCAAGGCACAACAAGCAGATGAGGAGGGGGTCAGTTACCAACAAGGCGCTGTGACAGGTCCCACACAGCTTGAACACTGTACATCTAAATAAAATCTTCATCTCACAGAAATTTTTTTATCAATATTATGAAAAAAGCCTATCAAAAAGAGACAGAGGGGTAGCTTTTCTCCAGATCGGTGCTTAACTGGTGTGGAAAGAAAAGAGCTGATGTCCGTGGGCATGGGTGGAGCCTATACTGGCGACCGGGATGTCATAACCAATGCTAACGACCCCAACGACTTCACACGGAGCCGAACATAGCGACCCGACAGTGCGCAGGAGTACTTCTCATGCAATAGTTTCCGGATCCAGCATGACACCTGAGAATTTCAAATGTAAGGAATCTGCTGCTAAAATTCTCAGATATCCAAATTCAAATGAAGTCCACTCCACATCAAACATATAGGAATAACTTTTAAAAACTGCCTTGATGCCACTACTAAAAAAATAAAACGACACACAACATAAGACAGTAAAAGGGGTCTTTGGCATGATCATCACTGAGTCTACTGGTAGGATCCTACTAGCATGGTTACCCCCACTTTTTGCCTGGTGACAGTGTTTTTTGATCTAGTCTGCTGGGATCTTGCCAATCAGGACCCCAACAACTTTGCTTTCTCCCCTAAATTTGTTCTGGTAAGTAGTTTGGTACCTCCCCAACTGGCTACTGGTGTACCCTTATATGTCCCTAGTATATGGAACTGAGGTCATACCTGTCTGGCACTCAGTTCATTTTTCAGACAGACCATAAGTCCCTGTTATGGCTTAAACAAATGAAAGGTGAAAACCCCAAACTTTTGAGGTGGTCCATTTCCCTATAAAGGATTGACTTTTCAGTGGAACATAGACCTGGAAGTAACCATGCCAAAGCATATCGACTCTCCAGATATTTCCACTTGAAATGAAAACTCAACTGGGCAAGATTAGTCTCACTTCCTTACATTCTTTTTTTTTTGGGGGTGGGGGGTGGGGGTGTTAGAAATGGGGATCTCTAGTTGGCAATGGCTGGCGCCAATGTCCAAGAAGGGACCCCTCTTCCTAAGTCAGAGTAAGGGGGCTACACCCTTTGATAACCCCTGCTCAACCCTGTGGTAACGTAGCACGAGCAGACAGGCCTATCTCAGAGGCAGTGTGTGAAGCATTCGTGACCATACACAATAACGCAGTGAATACACCACAAAGGGACACCACACCAGTAACTATAGAAAAATGAGTAGCTTTATATCAGTTTAACACAAGGCTCGAAGACGATCAACAAGCCACAATGCACGTAAATATAAGTTCACTGAAAAGGCAATAAAGCACTCAAAAGCGGGTGAAACGAACTTAGTTCGAGGCCGGGGTCTACGCGACCCGGTGATGCACAATGTACCTGAGGTTTAAAGGGGCACGGCACGCAGCTTCGGGAGGAAGCCGCGATGATGACAGGCGGACTTGCAGCGGCCGCAGCTCCCAGCTGCAGCGGTCCGCGGCGTGCACTCACAATGATCCTGAGGCGGTGATTAAAGGCGGGCTCAGCGGCCACAGCTCCTCAGCTGCAGCGGCCCACAATAGCGATAGCGATGATTCTCGTAGCACAGACAAATGCGGGCTCTCAGCGGCAACAGCTCCTCAGCTGCAGCGGCCCACAATAGCGATAGCCATGATTCTCGTAGCACAGACAAATGCGGGCTCTCAGCGGCAACAGCTCCTCAGCTGCAGCAGACTGCGATAGCGATGATTCTCGTAGCACAGACAAATGCGGGCTCCCAGTGGCAACAGCTCCTCAGCTGCAGCGGCCCGCGATAGCGATGATTCTCGTAGCACAGACAAATGCGGGCTCTCAGCGGCAACAGCTCCTCAGCTGCGGCGGCCCGCGATAGCGATGATTCTCGTAGCACAGACAAATGCGGGCTCTCAGCGGCAACAGCTCCTCAGCTGCAGCGGCCCACAATAGCGATAGCGATGATTCTCAGCCCGCGTTCCCCGCAGTAGACCCAGAGGCTCTGGAATTCTCGACAGAGGCCTCACCTGCGAGTAGAACTCCTCTCAATAGGAATTCAGAAGGCTGATGGGTGAAGTCTAATGTCCCTGAGACTTCAGCAGGAGGCAAGCTCAAATCAGGCCCTTGGGTAGTTGCTTCAGCAAGATGGATGAAAGTTTCAAAGTCCTTTTCCTCTCGTTACACGGACAGAGGTTCATCTTGACATCCAGAAGTAACACACCGGTAGGCGTTTCGGCGCAGATATTTATACCCCCACAGGTCATTGTTCTCAAAAGTCACAAATCACTGAACCCAGCCAGAACCAGTTCGGTGTGGTCCTGGAGCACTTTATTTACGAGGCGGCATCCTGCCTTTGCGGAAGAGGGGGTCTGGTATCAGACGCACAGTGGGGGCTGGAGCCATCATTCACCTTGCCAGGCCCAGCCCTGCTCAGACCAAAGGGTCACCCCTCCCCATACTCCAGCTGCAGATTCCGCTCTTCAACCCAGGTCGGGCTCAGCCTGCCCTGTCCCTCCAAGACCAGACATCCAATACACATAACAGCAGAGCACACTGGACGACTTAGGCAAGAAAATACCTACTTTCTAGAAGGGGTATTTTCAAACACAAAATATAAAAATAATCCTCACTAAAAGATGTATTTTAATATCCTGAGCTCAGGCATACTAAATTCGACTTTCCAAACATGTTCCTTGGGTCAGCTAGGATTATAGGATGTAATAATCAAAACTGCCCATTCTGGCCTAAGGGAACACATAGCCTTGCAATAGTGAAAAACTAAATGGAGTGAAATTCACTATCACGACATGCCACACAGACCAAGGCAGGTCCTACCTTTCACATTCAACGCACCCTGCCATAGGGATGACTTACATGATGCCAAGGGAAGGTTGAGGGACTGGGAAGTGGGTTCACTTCACAGTCAAAGAATGGCAGTTCTGGACTGCGCACAGACTCTGCGATGGCAGGTCTGAGACACACTTTACGCGCTGCTTATGTGGGTGGCGCAATCAGCGCTGCAGGCCCACCAGCAGCATTCGGTCTACCAGCCCGGGGCACGCACGGTGCACTATACTCGGGACTAACAGGTAAATCAAATGAGCCAATTATGGGAATACCAATTCATCCAGTTAATTTACAATAGGGAGCATTCGCGCTGTAGCACTGATTGGCAGTGGCACAGCGCCCAGAGCATCTAACACCAGCAAACACAGAGGAGACAAAAAGCGAAAGATGGAAGGGAGACCCCCGCTAATGGTGCCAGGTCTAACACGTGTCCCCTCCAGCTGAAATGTGGGGAGAACTACCCACCCACTTGGGGGTTCTCCTCACTAAGGCGGAAATATCTGGACAGACCATCAGCATTGGCGTGTTCTGTACCCGGGCGGTGTTCCACCGTAAAGTCCATCCCCTGTAGGGAAATAGACCACCTCAACAACTTTGGATTCTCACCCCTCACATCTGCATCAACCATCTGAGGGGCCTGTGGTCCGTCTGAACCCGGAAGTGAGTCCCAAACAGGTATGGCCTCAGCTTCTTCAGTGCCCAGACCACAGCAAATGCCTCACGCTCAATTGCACTCCACCTCTGTTCCGTGGAAGTAACCTCCTACTAATGAAGGCTACCGGTTGGTCTAGGCCCTCCTCATTGATCTGTGACAGAACAGCCCCCACACCATGCTCTGAAGCGTCTGTCTGGACAACAAATTCTTTTGAAAAGTTGGCCGCCTGAAGGACAGGCGCAGTGCACATGGTAGTCTTCAGGGCGTCAAAAGCTTCCTGACAGGTGCCAGTCCAGTTCACAATCTTTGGCTGCTTCCTAGAAGTCAGCTCAGTCAAGGGTACAACAATGTTGCCATACCCCTTGGCAAACCTCCTGTAATAACCCGTGAGTCCTAAAAAGGCTGTCACCCGTGTCTGGGTCTTTGGGGGTTCCCAAGACAGGATGGTTTCAATTTTGAGCTGTAGGGGCACCACCTGGCCTCTCCCAACCTGGTGTCCCAAGTACACCAAAGAACCCTGCCAATCTGGCACTTACTTGCCTTGATTGTGAGGCCTGCTCTCCGCAGGGCCATCAACACTTCCCAGAGGTGGAGCAGGTGGTCCTCCCCTGAGGAATTGAACACTGCAATGTCATCCAGGTAGGCGGCACTGAAATCCTCCAGCCCAACCAACTCCCTGTTGACCAACCTCTGAAAGGTGGCAGGGGCATTCTTCATTCCAAAGGGCATCACCCGGAACTGGTAGTGCCCATCCGGTGTGGAGAATGCTGACCTCTCCTTTGCCCCATCAGTCAAGGCGATCTGCCAATACCCAGACGTCAAATCAAACGTGCTGAGGTACCGTGCAGCCCCTAGCCGATCTACGAGCTCCTCAGCTCTGGGGATGGGGTGCGCGTCAGTCTTTGTGACTGAATTGAGGCCTCGGTAGTCCACGCAGAACCGAAGTTCTGGGGTGGCACCAGGCGCTGCAGCTTTTGGTACCAGGACCACTGGGCTGGACCAAGGGCTGCTAGAGGACTCAATCACCCCTAAAGCAAACATTTTGGAAACCTCCTCCTTAATGGATGCCCGAACCCGGTCAGTCACTCGGTAAGCCTTGTGCTTAACAGGCGGACTGTCCCCAGTGTCCACTTAATGGACACACCAATCAGTGACACTAGGCACCAGGGGGAACAGATCACTGAATTGTCCCAACAGCTGGCGACAATCACTCTGCTGCTCAGGGGTCAGTGTGGTGGAGAGGACCACACCCTCCACTGACCCATCTTGCTCCGTTGCACACAGGAGGTCAGGAAGAGGCTCACTCTCCTCCTCCATCCCAGCATCTGTGGCCAGGAGCATGCCCACTACGGACCTCTAAAAGTGGGGCTTCAGGCGGTTGACATGCAGGACCCGCAAGGTGTTCCGGGGAGACCGCAAGTCCACCAAGTAGGTAACAGGACTCTTGCGCTCCACCACCTCAAAGGGTCCGGTCCACTTATCTTGGAGCGCACAGGGCTCCACTGGGGCCATGACCCAAACCTTTTGACCAGGCTGAAACTCAATCAGAGTGGCATTCTGATCGTGCCAACGTTTCATCTCTTCCTGGCTGGCTTCCAGATTTGCCTCAGCAAGCTTTCTGAAATGCTGAGTCTGGTTCCTGAAGGCCAGCATGTAACTAAACACAACCTGGGGAGGTTTCCTGGGAGATTGCTCCCAGCCTTCCTTGACCAGACTCCGAGGCCCTCTTACCGGGTGACTATAGAGTAGTTCAAAGGGGCTGAACCCTAGGGACTTCTGTGGCACCTCACGGTAAGCAAACAACAGGCACGGCAAGAGGACGTCCCACTTACGCCTCATGGACTCTTCTAGGCCCATAATCATGCCTTTGAGGGTCCGGTTGAATCTCTCAACCAGCCCATTACCTTGGGGGGTGGTAAGGGGTGGTAAACTTATAAATTACCCCACACTCCTCCCACAGAGACTTCATATATTTGGAAATGAAGTTAGTACCCCTATCAGACACCACCTCTCTGGGGAACCCCACCCGGGAGAAAATCCCCATCAGCGCACGTCCCACCACGGGGGCCGTCACTGTCCGGAGTGGGATGGCTTCAGGGTACCGGGTGGCATGGTCCACCAAGACCAGGATGAACCTGTTGCCCATGGCAGTCTTGGGGTCCAGAGGCCCCACAATGTCAATGCCCACTCGCTCGAATGGGGTACTGACAACTGGAAAGGGCTGGAGTGGGGCTTTGATCTTCCCCCCCACTCTTCCCACTTGCCTGGCAAGTTTCACATGTCCTGCAGTGAGCATCTGAGCTCCTGTGCATCTGGGGCCAATGAAAGTGGGTGACCAGCCTCTCGAAGGTCTTGGTCTGGCCCAGATGTCCTGCCAATGGCACATCATGAGCCAACCCCAGTAGGAAGGCTCTGAAGCACTGGGGTACCACCAGCACACGGGCTGACCCAGGCTCAGCAACCTTAGGCTCGCTGTAAAGGAGGTCATTCTCCCAATAGATCAGATGTGACCCTGACTGATCCCCTGCTGCCTGGGCCGCAGCCTGTCGCCGCAGCCCCTCAAGAGAAGGGCACGTTCTCTGCTGTTCACAAAATTCCTCCCTGGTGGGCCCTCCTTCCTGCTGCCAATGGGTCAGCCCAGGCAGGTCCCCCAGTTCTGCTACTTGTTCCCCGGTAGGCTCCAGGGCATCCCCCTCAAGGTCTGCTACCTCCTGGGCCGTGGGAACTATGGGGGCCGGTTTCCCGCGCCCCCTACCCCTTCTCTTTAAGGCAGGGGCCTGGGCCATACTTTCAGGCTCCAGGTCCTTCTGAACGTCCTTACTGGCTGCCATGGACCGAGTGGTTGCGCACGCCCACTCAGGCAGACCCAACATTTCCAAGTGAGATTTCCTCTCCACCGTAGCCCACGGGGAGTTCTCTAAATCGTTGCCCAACAGACAGTCTACCGGCATGGCTGGCCTCACGGCTACTTGAAGAGTTCCTGAGACCCCCCACTCAAAGGGAACTTGAGCCACCTCACACTGGCTCTCAGAGTTGTCTGCTGACACTACTGGGCAGAATGCATGGGGGACAACCTGCTCGGGGACACCAACCGGGAGCTGACAGCAGTCACACTTGCTCCGGTGTCCCTCAGAGCCTCCACCCTATGGCCATTGATGGTCACCCACTGCCTGTACTTCTTAGTGTTATCAGGCAGCATGGGGTTAGGGACCTTCTCAAAGTCTCCTAGCGAGACAAGGGTCAATTCTACGGGATCCCACCCACCTGGGGCACCCATCTCCTCCCCTCCCAGGGCTACACTAGCAAGCTGGCGGGTTGGTGCACGGGGTGGTGCATTGAGGTCCCTCTGGGGACACTGGGGATCACAATACCGGTGGCCCACTTGACCACATTTAAAACAAGTAAGGGGCCACCTATGAACAGGCCTACCTGTCGGGGGCACTGGTTTCTTCTCAGGGGGAGACTGGGACAGCACTCCTGGGTTCCCTTGGGAATTACTTTGGGGCCCTCTCTGGAACTCCTCTGTTTACCCCTGTCCCCCCACTTCTCTGCTGGGGACCCTGCCCACCTTTGGCGAAGTCTCCCACATGACCCTTGCGAACCCGGGTGCTCACCCAGCGGTCCGCCTCCTCAGCAAGCTTCCTAGGGTTAGTTAGCTTGCTATCAATAAGGTGGTGGCGTAGCTCTGGAAAACAGTTAATAGCTAAATGCTCCCACGCAAACAAATCATACAGTTGTTCAAAGGTTTCCACTTTGCTACCTTTTACCCAGCGATCCATTGCTCTGCAAAAAAAGACACATTCAACCCAAGTGGTACACTCTAACTTCTTACAGGTTCTAAATCTCTGCCTGTACATCTCTGGGGTCAAACCATATCGCGTCATCAAGGCCTCTTTCATATGGGCATACACCATCCTGCTCTCTTCAGGCAGATCCAACAGGGTATCCCTCCCATCACTCACAAAGCGTCCCCACAACCCCGCTCCCAAATCCTTCTCAGGGACCCGGTGGGACACCATTGCTATCTCGTAGGCGGCAAACCATTGCCCAATATCCTCACTCTTATGGAAATCCTGGATGACATCCTTGGGTATATAAACTCTACTCTCGGTAGGTACTAAAGGTATGCTGCCACCAGAGGGGAGATCTCTAAACTCTTAGCCTTGATCTCCAGCTCCCTCAATACTCTTCTCATGCTCCAGTTTCATTTTCTCAAATTCAAATGCTAACTGGTTATTCTCAATATCCAACTTTTTACTCTCTAGGTCCTTCTGACCTTCTAATTTAGCCATCTCCAAACTATGCCTCCTATCTCTCTCCCTGTCCTCTATCTCTTCTGGAGACAGGCCCTTTGAGGACACGCTAGTACCTGGACTAAAAAGTGCTTTACATCCCACTAAATCCACTTCGTCATCCTGCTGCCCTCCGGCATTCTCTCCCCCGTCCCCAGGCTTTCCCCCATTCCCGGGGGACTCCCTCGCCTCCCACCAAGCCTTTAGCGCCTTCTGATACTCCTCCTTCCTAGAGAGACCTTCAATAGGGACGGTGAATTGCCTGGAAAAAGACTTTAGCTGTTTGGCAGTGTATTTCTAACCTCTCTTCCTCAAAGGTGAGATCCTCTGAAGCATTGGATGCTGGCTTACCCATTGTAGACATAACTGTCAATTACGATCAAAAATAGAACAAGATCAACAACGTAAATAGAACAAGATCAACAACGTGTGTGGTTGCGTTTAGGTCTGCACTCACTAGTAGTGTACACCAGTTATCGTATGTGGATCACAAATGCAAGTCCTGATCCCACCGCTGCCACCAATGTTAGAAATGGGGATCTCTAGTTGGCAATGGCTGGCGCCAATGTCCAAGAAGGGACCCCTCTTCCTAAGTCAGAGTAAGGGGGCTACACCCTTTGATAACCCCTGCTCAACCCTGTGGTAACGTAGCACGAGCAGACAAGCCTATCTCAGAGGCAGTGTGTGAAGCATTCGTGACCATACACAATAACGCAGTGAAGACACCACAAAGGGACACCACAGCAGTAACTATAGAAAAATGAGTAGCTTTATATCAGTTTAACACAAGGCTCAAAGACGATCAACAAGCCACAATTGCACGTAAATATAAGTTCACTGAAAAGGCAATAAAGCACTCAAAAGCGGGTATAACGAACTTAGTTCGAGGCCGGGGTCTACGCGACCCGGTGATGCACAATGTACCTGAGGTTTAAAGGGGCACGGCACGCAGCTTCGGGAGGAACCCGCGATGATGACAGGCGGACTCGCAGCGGCTGCAGCTCCCAGCTGCAGCGGTCCGCGGCGTGCACTCACGATGATCCTGAGGCGGTGATTAAAGGCGGGCTCTCAGCGGCCACAGCTCCTCAGCTGCAGCGGCCCACAATAGCGATGATTCTCGTAGCACAGACAAATGCGGGCTCTCAGCGGCAACAGCTCCTCAGCTGCAGCGGCCCACAATAGCGATAGCGATGATTCTCGTAGCACAGACAAATGCGGGCTCTCAGCGGCAACAGCTCCTCAGCTGCAGCGGCCCACAATAGCGATAGCGATGATTCTCGTAGCACAGACAAATGCGGGCTCTCAGCGGCAACAGCTCCTCAGCTGCAGCGGCCCACAATAGCGATATCGCTGATTCTCGTAGCACAGACAAATGCGGGCTCTCAGCGGCAACAGCTCCTCAGCTGCGGCGGCCCACAATAGCGATGATTTTCGTAGCACAAACAGATGCGGGCTCTGAGCAGCAACAGCTCCTCAGCTGCAGCGGCACACAATAGCGATAGCGATGATTCTCAGCCCGCGTTCCCTGCAGTAGACCCAGAGGCTCTGGAATTCTCGACAGAGGCCTCACCTGCGAGTAGAACCCCTCTCAATAGGAATTCAGAAGGCTGATGGGTGAAGTCTAATGTCCCTGAGACTTCAGCAGGAGGCAAGCTCAAATCGGGCCCTTGGGTAGTTGCTTCAGCAAGATGGATGAAAGTTTCAAAGTCCTTTTCCTCTCGTTACACGGACAGAGGTTCATCTTGACATCCAGAAGTAACACACCGGTAGGCGTTTCGGCGCAGATATTTATATCCCCACAGGTCATTGTTCTCAAAAGTCACAAATCACTGAACCCAGCCAGAACCAGTTCGGTGTGGTCCTGGAGCACTTTATTTACGAGGCGGCATCCTGCCTTTGCGGAAGAGGGGGTCTGGCATCAGACGCACAGTGGGGGCTGGAGCCATCATTCACCTTGCCAGGCCCAGCCCTGCTCAGACCAAAGGGTCACCCCTCCCCATACTCCAGCTGCAGATTCCGCTCTTCAACCCAGGTCGGGCTCAGCCTGCCCTGTCCCTCCAAGACCAGACATCCAATACACATAACAGCAGAGCACACTGGAAGACTTAGGCAAGAAAATACCTACTTTCTAAAAGGGGTATTTTCAAACACAGAATATAAAAATAATCCTCACTAAAAGATGTATTTTAATATCCTGAGCTCAGGCATACTAAATTCGACTTTCCAAACATGTTCCTTGGGTCAGCTAGGATTATAGGATGTAATAATCAAAACTGCCCATTCTGGCCTAAGGGAACACACAGCCTTGCAATAGTGAAAAACGAAATGGAGTGTAATTCACTATCAGGACATGCCACACAGACCAAGGCAGGTCCTACCTTTCACATTCAACGCACCCTGCCATAGGGATGACTTGCATGATGCCAAGGGAAGGTTGAGGGACTGGGAAGTGGGTTCACTTTACCAGTCAAAGAATGGCAGTTCTGGACAGCGCACAGACTCTGCGATGGCAGGTCTGAGACACACTTTACGCGCTGCTTATGTGGGTGGCGCAATCAGCGCTGCAGGCCCACCAGCAGCATTCGGTCTACCAGCCCGGGGCACGCACGGTGCACTATACTCTGGACTAACAGGTAAATCAAATGAGCCAATTATGGGAATACCAATTCATCCAGTTAATTTACAATAGGGAGCATTCGCGCTGTAGCACTGACTAGCAGTGGCACAGCGCCCAGAGCATCTAACACCAGCAAACACAGAGGAGACAAAAAGCGAAAGATGGAAGGGCGACCCACGCTAATGGTGCCAGGTCTAACAGGGGGCTTGTGTAGGAAAGTAAGATCTGCTTTCAGTTTTTGCCTGGTGTCTGTTTTTTGATCTAGTCTGCTGGGATCCTTCTTATCAGGACCCCAACGACTGTGCTCTCTCCCCTAAACTGTCTCTGGTGAGGACCCTGGTACCTCAACAATTGGCTACTGGTTTACCCTTATAAGTCCCTAGTATATGCTGCTAAGGTGCCCAGGGCATAGGAATACCAGGGGTCTCACATGGGCTGCAGCATGTATTGTGCCACCCATGAGAGGCCACTCAAACTGTGACTGAAGGCCTGCCATTGCCGCCTGTGTGAGTTGGTGCTTGCACCTATCACAACCGATTTCGTTTTTTTTAGATCTGAGGTGTGAGAAGTTAAAGTTTAATTAAAGTGGGCACCTTATACCAGTCCAAACAACCCTTATGGTGATTAGGTCAAAGATAACCTTTATAGAAAGCTATCCTAGTGGTAGCTATGGAGAGCAGCCTTCAGGCTAAGTCTTGAAGGAATGTTAAGCACCTTGTTTTACCAGAATGTAACCTTATAGTATTGGTTAAATGAAAGGGAAACCACACAGTAGTTATAAAAATATGTATTTATTCTATATAACACTCTCTAGTATCCTCTACACGAGGATAGAACGCAAATCAAATAATACGGTTACAAAGAATCAAACGTAAGTAGCACAATACACAGTGGGCTCCAGGGGGAGACCAAACCATATACTAAATAAGTGGTATAAGAACCACGACTCAGGACTAGACCTAGTCTAGAAGGTGTGGAATCGCTGGGACCCCAAGGAACCACCCAAGGTGAGTGAATAGGGACCCCACGGAGGACGGGTGCAGAGTGAGAACACGACCGCGTGCTCCGTACAATTCAATGGGTAAGTCGCGGTTGGAAAATTAGAGATTAAGGACCCTTCCCAGCAGATTACGAAGACAACCCTTGGAACTTAGGAGTCTGAAGAGCCACCCCACCCGTGGATACCTTTGTACCAGAGTTACCTATCCCAGAGGAGCCGGGTGCATAGGCACGAAGTGGCGTCAGAAACCCTCGTCGTTCTCTATGGATGTCGACAAAGAAACGCTGCTGCTGGAAGTAAGAAAAGTGTCCGGTGGAATCCACACGTGGATTCTAGATGAGAAGAACCTGAAAGCAGAGGGGACAGAGTCTGGGCCACTTTGGAGTGACCAGGGGCTCGGTAGACGAATGCCCACCAATGTCGGGTGCTTAAGGTGTGTTGACGGTGATCTTGACTCTTCAGCTGCGCGGACCAGGAGACATCTAGGACGACCAGGAGCCGGATATGAGCTGTCCCGTGAAGGATGTCGAGTGCTGAGGGGTCGGTGTCCGGCGGGAGCACCAACAAGCCTTGGCAGCAGCAAACAACGCAGATGGTCAAGTTCGGTGTCGATCTGGCCCAGCAAGGACCAGGGGACTCACCACAGCAAGAGAAGTCAGGGCAGGCCTGGAGCAACCAGGGGAGCCCAAATAAAGCAAAGTTGACCCTCAAGGGGACTCACAGGCCGGAGGCACAGGAGTCGCGAGGGGACCTCAGGCGGTTTCACAGAATACCAGCTAGCAGGGCACAGAGTGCGAGGATGCCGGAGTCCTTCTCAGAAAAGATGCGCTGGGGTCAGGGCTACAAATGGCCCAATGCACGGAATTGTTGCACGACAACAAGCATGTGCAGCTGCAAATGGACCCGGTGCACAGGGGTACGGGTTATGCGGTCCCCACGAGGGATATCGGCCTCAAACTCGCTAAGAGGGCAGCTCGACCTCGGAGACCTTCAGAAACCCCCCCTCCTGTGTTGCTGGAGCCTTCGGAGTCCGAAGGAGCTCAGGATCAGCAAACCGGTCAGATGCGTTACAGTGCCTGCGTTTGCAGAGGAGTGACTCCTTCACTCCAAGGGAGATTCTTCTGTTGTCTTGGAGGTCCACAGGGTCCTGCACGGAGCCTGTATGGATCACGGACAGTGGCGAGACTTTGGACGGCGAGGGAAGACGAAGTCGAGCCCAAGGGAGGTCCAGCGAAGTCCAGCGTGTCCAGACGGTCGAAGTGTAGTGGTATCTTCTTGCAGAATCTTGTCCATGTAAAATCTAATGTCCTGTAGCCAGGTAACCCATTTTATACCCAGGGTAGAGGGGGGACAGATTCTAGGGACCCTCCTAGGGGAGGGACAGGACAGAGGGGTGGCTACACCAATGTCCTTTGTCCAGTTTCGCGTCAGAGCAGGAGCAAATGGCTCCCAGAACTGGTTTGAGCTGGACTATGCACAGGGACAGCAAATGTGCCCCTCGTGCAGACTTTCTGGCACTGAGACAGTGCACCCACCCAGCCCCAATACACTAAATCCTGTCTGGGAGGTGGTCACACCTCCCTGTGGCAGGATACCTATTGTCCGACCTTCCTCTGCTCGAGCTTGGCTCAGCAGCAGGAGGGCAGACTCGTGTCTGTAGCTGGCAGCATCCATTTTGTGCTGTAAGGCTCGAGAAAGTTGGTACCGGTAGACTTGGGTACCCCCGGAACCTCGGTTCTGGGGGGAGGAATCATACCTCCCACACCAGTTACTGGTGTGGAGGTATGATTCCAAGGTGTTTGACACCAAACACGACATACTTCGTTGCAGTCGTTTTCGAGATGGCATTTACCGCGAGGTTATAATGCACCTCTACCTATATGTCTGGTAGTATCACGTACAGCCCGGGAGAATGGTCTCCGAAGACTGCAGAGGGGCCCTGCTCATGCAGGAGCACCCTCTCACGTAAAACCCAGCACCCTGCCTTCAGGATTGTTAAGGCCTGCTATAGGGGTGACAAAGTTTTAAGTATAGTGATGTATGTAGATATAGTGTACCTATATCTCTCGTAAGTGGTGCAAGTACCAGCTTACACAGGCTGCAGTAGCAGACCTGAGGTTCCATTTTGCATGGCCTCTCATGGGTGGCATAATGCATGCTTCAGCTCATGGGAGGCCTCTGGGGTACCTATGCCCTGGGTACATGTGTACCATATACTAGGGACTGATAAGGGTACCCCAGTATCCAATCTGGAGTTGTACCAAAGTTGTACCAAAGTACATACATATCAATTTAATGGAGAAAGATAGGCTGGGGTCCTGAATAGCAGGATCCCAGCCAGACTAGTCAAAACAGTGGTTGCAAAAAGCAAAAAGTGGGGGTAACCATAAGACGCAGATCCTACTTTCCTACATGAGGTCACTGCACTTAAAACCTATAAGATACCCCTATGGCAGGCTCTTCAGTCCTGAGGGCAGGGTGCTTGAGTAGAAGTGTGAGCGTGCCTCTGCATAAGGAGGACATCCCTACAAACCACAGCATCACTTTTCCAGACTTTGTGAGTGTGGTTAGCCATTTTAAGACATTTAGTGGACATCAGTCATTGCTACATGTCTTACTATATAATGGTGTATTTTTTGTGCACAATAGTAGTGCACTACGAGAGATGGAATACAGGATCCCAACCTGATACAGACTCATGTTCTGACCCCAATCACAACAGGGCCTAGTAGTAGCGTTTAGCACTACACACAAGAGGATGTAAATGGTGACGGTCCCAAAGACATCAAACTACAGGACACCAGATAGGCAACTTTACATGTTTTGTTACACGTTCGTAAACTAATCATTTAACTGTATTTAAGATGTGGTGACATTTTTGTTGTATATGAATTGTCTTCTGGATTAATTCTCTACGTGCATCCAAGAAATGTTGTCATGTTAGTTTTGTTTTTTATATAAGTTTTGTCTCCTAAAAAAACAAGCAAAGAAAAAATGCTATGATTCAAGAAAAAGGATCAGTGATTTATTCAAACAAGCATTTGCAATGCAATAGGTCTCGCATTTACGCGAGTTTGAGCTATTGGCATTGTAAATGACAATGCCTTTTATTTATGTTTTGGTTTTTAAAACATAAATAAAAGACATTGTAATTTACAATGCCAATAGCTCAAACTTGCGTAAATGCGGGACCTATTGCAATGCAAATGCTTGTTTTTAAGGAGATGTGGGAAGAAGCATCATGGGAGGCAGGAGCAACACAGCGGTGTATGCGAAGGGAAGAAACACGGAGGAAGTGGTTGGAGTGGATAAAAGCAAGTGGCGAGAGAGAGAACTGGCCTAACGGCTAGGGCGGTCGACCTCGAATCTGGGGAACTGGGTTCGAGTCTCGGCAATGACGCTGAAAATCCTGTGATTCTGGGCAAATCATTTAATCTCCCCGTGCCTAACAAAAATGAATGCGTGTCCTCATGTAACGTAACTGGTGCTGTGTAAAGCGCTCTGATACCCGATTCGGGTCAAGTTCGCGCTATATAAAACTCTGCAAAAAAAAAAAAAAGACCGCAAAGGTGGAGCATGAGCAAAGCAAATAAATGAGACAGAGAGACACGTGTAGCTTGGGGAAAAACATGGGCGAGACGGCAACGCTGGAGAGAAACACCTGAAGGTGAACACATCACGGAGGGTGGTGGGGAGACGCCCACATATGAGAGAAAACAACAGGGAGCGCGGTAAAGGGAAAGGAACTAGCTCACGCTCCATTCAGGCCCTTTTGTTAGCCTAAAATGTCTGGCTCTTCTGTGCATTGGTGTCGCAAACTTGGGTACACATCAGGAAGGGGAGGGGCCTCCAGGCAAAAAAAAAAAAAAGAGAAAACGATCGCGGTGTCCCTGAAGCGGGCGCCGCGGTCAACAAAGTTTTTAAAAAAAATTGTAAACTGAGCGCGGTGTCCCTAAAGCGGACACCGTGCTCAGCATACAATTTAGAGCGCATAGCGCTGTATAAGAAAATCGACCGCCCACACACACTTTTTTCATCACACTTAAAGCCCTAGTATACACTATGGTAAATACCCACCCACAGGGTACCCACCCTGCCTGCCATTAGTCCCTATCCCGAACAGGGTCTGACAGACTGTATTATACAGGGCTTTAAGTGGCTTCTGAATGTTATTTAACTCATGTGTTTCTCTAAATTTCTCTTACGACCTTATACTAAACTGAAAGGAGGTCACTTTGGATACTCTATATGTGTGCACAGGCCTGTTGTAAATTGTTTGTACTGACCTTCGGTCTATCTCCTAGGGGGTTTTAGGGGTTTTCCCTCACCTGTTGCACCATTTATTTAACATAAAGCAAACTATACGCAAACTTCCTGTTGGCGCCATCTCCTACCACATCTAAACAACCCCCCTTTTTTCGTATCTTTTCATGCTTTTTAGATCTGCCTATGCGGAGCACTGGCAGGACCCGGACCACTTAAAGACCTGGTATTATACAGAATACTCGATATAGTTAACAATTTTGGGACTGAAGCCCTTTAAACACCAGTGTTAAGTTTACCTATTGTAACAGCAGGAAGTGACCCACTGGTTCGTCTGCCATACTTTCTGGTTTATCACAGGAAGCAGGAGAACGCTTCTCGGGTAGCATAAAAGATCACCACACATGGCTGTGAAGTGTAAAAACGACTGTTTGCAAAGGCCGGGGCCCTGTACTTGAGAAGGCCCATTTGAACAAAAGGTGAACTGATGGTACCCTTGGCCCCTTCACTGGAGCAGTAATGCCTGTAGAGTAAGCTGTGTATGTGTTATCTTTGTAGCTGCCTGGACACTCCATCCTGTGAACTTGAGCCCACTTATGGCCCGCGCCCTTTGCAGGCTTGCCTACTGTCTCCCCCACAGCCTCTGGATGGCTAAATGTGATCCTATTTCGGTTTAGATGTTTGCCGCAACAGCTGTAGAAATTAGGGTGACCGGAATGCTCCGTGTCACCAAGACACAGCCTGTCCATTTCTGGGTTTTGATTTAATTCTTCAGTGTATTCTGGGAGTTGTAGGCCTGGTTCACTTTATTTGAGCCAATTGGACCAACAGACCTGAAAACAGTAAAATCAAAGGGATACTGATAAGCAGTGCTACACAAGTTCAGGAATGGAAAAGTTGTATTCCATTGATATGGGGCGATCTGGTCGCTCTAGTATAAATGCTACCATGTAACCCTTCCACCCCCCCCCCCTCCCCCAACAAGATGAACACATGGGTGGAAGACTAACCAATTCTTGAGTGTGACCCAGATCTACAAGATGGTGGAATCACTCTTGGGTCCAGATTTTTTTTTTACTAGTTTTAACAAATGTGTCTGCACTCTGCCTGTGACACCAGTCTCTGCAATACAGGATAGTAGAAACTTAAGAAATCTCCTTACACAGTGTTTAATGGTCATTTCAATTAGGTGAGAATAATATGATTTGAAAGTAGTGGTGTTTAGCAGGTTGCACCTTTGGCAGGTGCACTCAAATACCTTCCTTAGCATGGTGCATTTTACTTGCTCCCAATGCCATCAGCAAACATTTTAACAAGTGTGCAGAGGTCTTACTTTGTTTGCAGGGAGGATGGTTGGCCTGGCAACTGGATGTACAAGAATGTTTTAAAATGTGCGCCAGGTGACCATTCGCTGCTGGTCTTCCTAACGTTTTTTGATCCGTACATCCATGATTCTGAACGACATCAGCCTGTGCACCTATGCTTATTCACAGTAGCCGATATGCTCATGGACAAGAGGCGCTGGAGCGGACATTCAAATTTAAATGTCAGGGCCTTTGTTGCGGGCCCGCCGCAGCCCCCCCCCCCCCCCCACAGCTACGTGAGGAATGCCAACCCCGGGCCCCTGTTCTCCCCATCCCCCCACCGCCCGTGTTTACCTTTTGTGCTGTGGTGCGGGCGAGCAGGTGCATTTTTCGCAGCTGAGATGCGCTGAGAGGAGAGATGAGACAGGTGTGCTGAGGGGAGCGGGTGGAGCCCAAGGCATTCGACCAGCATTTGCAACCTTTTATCACTCCGGGCTGCTATTTTCCCTCTTGCCCAAAACATCATACAGGGGGGCATTTCATTGCGTGCACATGAAGCACAGTGTGCACGCTTTCACACGAATGTGGCTCCCATGTGTCTTCCTAGAGCCCATCGAGGCTGCTTATGAGCTCGCAAACTCAACACACAGACTAATTTTATGTCTATCAGTTTAAATTGTGATAAAAACTCTTTCGTTGACACCTTGACTCCAGGATGACTTGAGGAGCTTCTTAGAAGTGGGGCGAGATATTCTGTGTATTTAAACGCTGTTCAGGCAGTGTTTTTTAAATTTTTTATATGAGATTTCACAATGGTGACGGCTTGAGAGGTCACTGGCGCCTCAAGACAGGAAGAGCCGAGATCTCCTGGTCTCCCTGGTGGGCTAACTCCCGCTGCTGGGGCCAGTCTGAGGGCGCTGTCTTTTGTTTGTTGTGGAAAAGACCTCACGGGTGCCACAGCAGGCCATGAAATGCAAGTGTTGTACGGCCAGTGCATGGTCCAGGGGACTGGTGCACTCAGAAGCAGGGCCAAGTCTCGGCTTCACCCCACACACGCCAGGTGCTCCTCGGCGAATGGATGTGTGTTCAGTGGCAACACTGATGAGCGTTGCCAAGTAAAAGCCAACATCAGAGTCAGCACAACGCGTTCTTGGAGTGAGGGCGGTTTTATGTATTAATCAGAATTCGCATCACTGTTTCCAGCTGCAGGATACTAGTCTAGGTTCGAATCCACATCTGTACACTGACGCGATGCTGCTGCTCTTGTGCTCCGTTTCCTGCCTGTCTGTGCACGCGGATTCAAGTCTGCTGGCCGCCATTGCTAAAGCCGAATAAAAAACAATATAGTGCTTACGGACTAATAAAGGAGACAGTCTAACGCCACAAGTAAAAGATCCAGTCCTGATGGGCGGTCACAAAAGGAGACAGGGAGGTAACAAGGAGGGACTAAGAAGCCTCATTATCAATCGGAAGCCAGCATTTACCATGGACGATGACGCCAGCCAATGAAAAATATGGGCGGGGCTTCCACACCACTTCTAAAACATACCCTACTACAATATGCCTCGCAAAGCGAGCAGCGCAGGTGCTCCAACGCTAGGCAAGACCTAAAAAAGGTTTAAAAAACATATACACAGGTGTGATATAACAGAGTGTATACCCTGGGTGAAAGATTAAAAATAATAGGTTAAATCAAAGACAACAGAGGGAACAATACTGTGGTTTCTTCCATTCAAGTGTTATTTGATCAATGGTCTGGGAGGCACTACCCCAACTTTGATTCTTACTATATAATGGCTGCACTGAGCCTGGTCATGGTTGGTGTCAAACATGTTGGAATCATACCCCAACACCAATCCCAGTGTTAGAAGTATGAACCCATGTACTGAGAGCCCCTTAGGGCACTCTGTACTCATGGTAACAGTCTTTCAGGGTCTGACAGGAAGCTAGTGCTGCTGCCGACCACAGACACGATTCTGCCCTCCTGCTGCTGAGCCAAGTTCGAGCAGGGGAAAGTAGAACAATAGGTTTCCTGTCACAGGGAGGTGTGACCACCTCCCAGAAAGGACTTCGTGTACTGGGATGGGGTGGGGGGCGCTTGCCAGCGCCTCCAGACTTCTTTGAAGGGCACATTTGGTGCCCTCCTTGCATACCCCCGTTTGAGGCAGCTCAGAAACCCTTGGTTCCTCCCCTGGCACTGAACTTCGACTGGAACCGAGACTGCACCAAGGAAGACTCCTGCTGCTCCTGGTCTCGCTATTCTTTAATTCTTCGTCGTATGGGTCTGTGCTTCATCCTGGTTCTCAACAGACCTGTGGGCATCAATGACAAGGAGTCAGTACACTGCATCTGCAGGCACTGCAACGAAGATGAGCGGTCTGCTGCTCCTGACGTCCCATGGACATCCCGAGGCTCAACAAAGGTGGTGGTTCTATGGCTCCCTAGAGGCCTGACCGGTCTTCCCTGCAATTTGGAGGACAGAATCCCTCGTTGGGGCTGCTGGGAACAAACCCCTGTGCACCACGTCGACTTGCCATTTCCAAGGCTTGTTGGCTCTGTACTCCAGAGATCTTCGAGCTACAATAAGCTCCAGCCTCCAGCATCTCACTTCCTGAAGAGTCACCCTTGCACCTCCTGCATTGTAGGCCCCCGACTTTGGTGAGCTGCTTGAGGTCCTCTTGCGACTCCTGTGCCTTTGGCCTGTGGGTCCTCCTGAGGGTCTACTCTTGCTTCAGTGGGCTCCCCTGCTTGCTCAGGGCCGGCTTCGACTCTCCGGCCCTTGGTGAGTTCCTTGGACCTTGTTGGTCCCAACGTTTGCTCCTTTTCGTTCTCCATGCCAGTTGAGGCTACCAAGGTCTGTTGGTGCTCTCGCCAGACACCGACCACCTAGACACCGACATCTGACATGGGACAGCTCGTGCTCAGCTCCTGGTCTTCCTCAGCATCGTTTGGTCCTCACAGCTGCAGCACCAGGGTAAACCTTCTCTTCCAAACCTCCCGACATCGGTGGGCATTGTGCTTTCATGCCTCCTAGTCACCACCAAGTGTCATAGACTCTGTCCCCTTTGCTTGCAGGTTCTTCTCATCAACAATCCACCCTTGGATTCCACCGGACTCCTTCACAGTCTTCTCCAGAGACATCTTCTACGAAGTCTCCCATTGGCATCTACGGCAGGTTCTGGCGTTACTTCACTACTATCCAAACGGCTTCCCTGGTGCAGGTAACCTGGTTCCTGGGGCATCCATGGGTGGGGTGGCTCGCCAACTCTGTCTTCCAAAGGGTTTTCTCGGAGGTCCTCCAGGAAGGGTCCTCTTTCTTTAAAACCGCAACCATGATTTCTTCCTTGACTTCCATTGGGCACGCAGCTGTGTTTCCACTCTGCACACAGCCTCCGTGGGGTTCCTGGGTACTTACCTTAGGTGGTTCCTTGGGTCCCCAGCACCTCCGAGTCTTCTAGTCCAAGTCCCGTTTTCATTTGCAGTTCGTATTCCACTTTCTTAATACATGGTTTGGTCTTCCCCAGGAGACCAGTTTATATTTGTGCTACTTACCTGATTATTTCAAAGTATTCTTGTGTATTGTGTTGATATCTCCGTGAAGGAGATATACCAATGTGTTAATGAGTGTGTTGTGTAATAAAAATACTTATTTGTATATACACACTGTGTGGTTCATTTTTTAATTTAACTGACACTACTGATTAAAGCTGGTATAGCAAGCTGCTTTACATTCCTTCAAGATAAGCCTGAAGGCTGCTCTCCACAGCTACCACTTTGAGAGCTCTCAAAGGTTATCAAAGACCACTAAAATCACCATAAGGGGGTTGTCTGGATTAGTGCAAGGTGCGTCACTTGAATAAGTGTGCACCATGTTCTAAGCCAGCCTACTAAACTATTTTTGTGGGGTAAACCAGAAACCATCAAAATTATGTTTCATCTAAAATCATGTACCCCATCTCCATGTTACCCATTCATCTACAACATAATGATTTAGGGAGCTCAACAAAAAAAACGAAGGAAAATTTGTTTAGAACCAAACACTCCAGACTACCTCCCAGCCTAGCAAATATGTTTCAAGCCTTCAGCTTTGCAGAAAGCAGAGTGCACACTACAAAATTGAATGATACCCGGAAACAGCAAGAGTAGAGACAAGTCTCTTCAAAGGTCCATTGGAGCACTGACCATATTAGAATGGCTACACACTGGAATTCTACCTTTCTGATAATAAGAACACCACAAAAATGGCACAGTGTTTGTCTGTGCATATACATGTTTGGGCTTGTACAACCTCCTTCACTAATCATTAATGACTACCTTTCTAAACACAAAAAGCTTAAAGCTAGTTTTATGAGTTAAGTACTGTAAAAACCAATAATGTTTGATTCCACTTTGAGAATTCTCAATGGTTAAAATACAAGATTTGGTTGAGCCCTATTAAAAAAACAAATCACAAATACTTACCCATATGTCCTGCTTCTCTGCAATTGGGAAATTTGAATACAAATCTATCATTTCTGGAGTCCTATACATTGGTGTAGTGTTTCTTGCAATCTGTAAGAAGAAGACAAGTAGAAATAAGTGTCAAATATTTAATAGAGTTTATTCCATTGGCAATAAATAAAAGGATGCAAGTCACGTTTATTCTGAAACAGGATGTTCTTGAGAACAGTATTCAAAAATGTTTTTGATTAATGTTAGTTATGGGCATCAGGCTACTAGAGAGTTGCAATTGCATGACTGTGTTTCCAGTCCAGGGAGGACCTGGCCTGGCAGTTCGGGCTGGTCTGTTCCCATTAGGCACAGGGTCAAGACTGATTTGCATATGGCTGGGTCCAAACTGGGGTGGCGAAGTTAGCTAAAAAACGATGATGAATTCAACCCAGATCTGTGACTGGAGAGGAGGTCTGAAAGGTTTCAGCACTCCGTCCATCATCTCCTTGTGTTTGCATAAAACCATAGTTACCACAATTCATATAAAGGTTTAAATTACACTGTTAGTTTCAGTTGCTCTTTGAGCAAGGACGTTATTCCTTGTGCAACTCACCAGTGATGCTCACTGCAAACACCAAATGGGCACTGGAACAGATGTGAAATTGACAGTAAATTGGGAGCATGACTGATTCAAAAGTGTAGGGTACAAATGTGTTGCTCCTACGTCAAACCTAGCTTATCCAAGTAAATACACAAAAAGTATGTCCCTGCGGGTACTATCACCTTGAAACTGTGCTGTATAAGGTGAAGGATTGCCTAAGTACTGAAATCACAGCTCCCAGTCTGATTCAGAGGCATTGTACAGTGGAGTGGCAAATGAATGAGTAGGTTAGGAAGCACTGCAGACAGGCTCATTCTGTGACCTGAGAGGAGGTGGACGTCTACAGATACAGGAAGAGTGGCATTGACAGACTACGACTGGCGGAAAGTCCTGACTTCTCCTCAAGAGGCTCCCGCTGCTGCTCGATTCCAAGCTATACAGTTAAGTATCTACATCAAGTTTATCATACGAGGGATTAGTTGTGAAAGATGGGGGAGCACCCTTCTTGCTGAAGTTATGGATACAAATAAAGCTACTTTCCATAGCAAATACTGGACTTTTTTGTGCATGGATTAAGAGAGGTCTCATTCAATTACACAAGACAATGGGCCTGATTTAGAGTTTGGTGGAGTAACCTCTCCGCCAAGCTGAGGTTCCAGCTGCCTCATTTAGAGTAGGGTATGTCCGCGATGGAGACCACTCAATCTCCGCCGCTGACATACTGGCTGTCAGAAGTTTACAATTTGTCCGCCCGCCCTATTTAGAGTGGACGGACAAATGGCCAGTTTTTACTTTTTTACACCGCAATCCACGCCATGGCTTTAAGTCAAAGTAAAAACATTTTAATCACCCCCATGCCATGGGTAAAACACCCATGGCAAGGGGGTCATTACTTTTTTATTTTTTTAAAAGAAAATTTCACTTTGGGATTTTGTTTTTGAAAATAAAAAAATATATATTGAAAGTGTGCTGTCCAGCATCATCATGTTGATGGAGTCGCATGGCACACATTCAATGCTTTGACCGGAACCGCCATGACAGTGGTTCCTGTCAACATAAGAGATGCCGCTGGGACATGGCTTGTAAGCCATTTTTTCCATTGTTGCCAGGAACACTCTTCTTTTGGCTATTAATACTGCCAGTGCTATGAACCGTTTGGCCTTCAATTACCCCTCTTGAAGATAACCTAATAATGTCATCATATGCACCGGTTCCAGTTAAAGTCCTGTCATCTTATTTATTTCCCTATACATGACTTTCCAAAACGCCTGTATTCCCGGACGTGCTTATGCAAAGTGTATACAGTCGCCTACTACATGGGGAGCATTGGTTGCAGGTTTAGTTACGTAAACCGAATTTAGACACATTGATGGGTGTAAAGTACATCTGGTGAATGTATTTGAAATGAATTAGGCAATGTCTACTATTCAATGAGATTTTCGTTGTTTGTGCACAGCAATGACTCCAACTCTTCCATCGTAATTTCATGTCCAAGGTCAAGTTCAATTTCTTTAATAATGTTTAGACAATTGCCTTTAAAACAATAAATACATAATATACACACAAAAATTTAACTCCAACCCTACCTCCACTCCGGACCATTTCAAGGTCCAAAACTCAATATACTCACAGGACCCCACAATGTCCGCTATGAACAACAAGACTAAAGTGCACATGTATCACTCAGTGGCAGCCGGCACGGATCAGGGGTGGCGCTGCAGGGGTGGGGGAATGTAAAACATTTATTTTTTAAACTTACCTTATCGGCACGTCTCTCCTCCACGTCGGACTTGTGCCTGAACAGGAAGCAGGAAGCATCCAGGACAATTTGACCAATCGCAACGCTGCAATGCAGCGTTGTGATTGGGCTGAGAACCACGGTTCGGCGCTCAGACGGGGAATGGGGGCCTGGGCATGTTCTCCACCCAGGCTGAGAACATGCTTGGCCAGCCCGAGAGGGCCGGCCAAACATTCATGCGCACATGGAGTGGGCAGACCACTCCTCCCCTGTCCTGCCCTGTGAGCAGAGCAGTCCTGGCTGCAAAGCAGCAGGAACAAATAAAATGATAATAACATTTAGTTAGTATGGGGAGTAGCCTGGCAGCGATGGAGTGAGCAGCGAAGCTCCGGAGCTCCGTCCGGCCGATCGCCATCAAGATCCTTCCTGACCCCCTCGAGAGCCAAACTGGACCCAATAATCTCCAAAGACCTACCCTGAGATGAGGAGAACCCTCGCAGCTGCGAGACGCTGAGGACAGCAGAGCAGCGAGCAGTTGCGAGAGTGCGGCCGTGAGCAGCAACGCGGCCTTCACAAAATGGCGACGCCCATCGGCACCGACTGAGGGAACTCCCGGCGTCTGGGACTGCCCCCCGAGAGTTAACAGATCTGGGGAGTTACAAAGCCCACTGCGACCTGAGACTGCGGACCTCGCTGCGACCTGAAGGGCAGCGACGAGTGGCCGCGAGCAGCGAGACATTGAGCTGGTGGCGAAAGGTGGGCTGAGACTGGAGCGGCGGCAGAGAAGCGCGCTCTGGACCAAACCCTGCAGAGCGCGAGACGCAGACGAACGCGTGAGGAGAAACGAGTCCAGCAGTGTGAGTCACTTCACAGTGCAGTGAGCAGCAGCTGTGTGTGTGTGCGGGGGGGCGGGCCCTAGAGGGGTGATACCAGCGGCGCCAGGAGGTAGAAGGAGACGACGGACCCACCTAAGGTGGCAGACCCCCAGCACGGAGAAGCGGACGGCGGAGCTGTCTCCAGGGACTGCACAGCGGACCGGGGCCGCCGGAGAGCTGAGAGGGGCCTAGAGAGAAGACACAGGTAAGGAGCACCTGCGTCCCCCCTCCCTAGAAGTGCGCAGGACGGAGTCGGCCAGAGGCGGAGGGCACCGGTAGGGAGCACCTGCGTTCCCCCTCCCTAGAGTGCATAAGAAGGAGATGGCCAGAGACAGAGGGCACTGGGAAGGAGCACCTGCGTCCCCCCTCCCTACTGAGCGTAGGAAGACGACGACTGGAGACAGGGGACGCCAGGGGAGAATAAAGAGGTCAGGACCCGACCTGCTGAGGAGCCGCGGGAGCGAAGGAAAGCCTCCTGGGCCCCTGAGGCGGACTGCGGGCATTGAAGAAGCCTCAAATAAGAAACTGAGGCTGAGATCAGGGCAAAGCGCAGTGAGAACCCACACAGGAAGCGGAGGACCCAGCCCTACCCGAAGAGGGACACTTGGCAGACATAGCGGCGCCTGGGGAGAACAATCTCCCGCGGCGACGGTTTAAGGGGAAGGACATTCTCCTGCAAAGTAGGGACCCACAGAAAAGCAGTAGGAGGGCACAACAAGACGGCGGCTCGCAAACCAAGAACTGGTGAAGTGGGCGCCGAGCACTGAAAACGCAGGCAGTGCGAAGAATACTGCCCACGCAAACCAAGCAAGAGGTTAGCCGAGCGGCCCCTGAAGGCGAATCGAACCCTGAATCAGAAGCCCAGAACCTGCAATGCCGCACTGGGGAGCGCGGCCCCCACTGAAAGAGAGCTGTAATTTCACGAGGCACAGAGCCACAAGGCCCCGGACACTAGCAGACCCTCAGCACGGACAGGGGAGAGCCCCCCCCCGCCTTGAGGAACAGGCCGCAGAAGCATCGACTCTGAGAAAGGCACTTACGGAGGCCTGGTGCGGACTGCGAGTGGGAATTGGGGAAATTTACAAAGAAGAAGGGTGCTGAAAGATCCCCGCTGGAAGTTGCGATGGATGGAGGTGAGGCCCCCCCAGTCTCAGACGGACTTGCCCACAAACCCCAACCCTACAGGACATTCTACAAGCGATAAGCTCCAGTGAGCGCCTAGAGGCAAAAATAGATTCAAAAGGCGCGGACTTGGGAATTTTAAGGGACAACCACAAGCGCCTAGCAGAGCGAATGACGGCGACCGAACGCAAGCTGTCAAAAATGTCCCCTGACATCTCAGCCATGGAAAATCAATTGGCCGCATTAGAGACCAAGGTGAGCACACTAGAACTCAGGGCTGAAGACCATGAAAACAGGTCACAGAGAAATAACATAAGAATAGTGGGACTCCCTGAGAAAGTGGAAGGTGCCAACATGGTGGACTACCTCGAAAGATGGATAAGCAAGGAGGTGGCGCCAGAGGGCCTATCAGTGTTCTACGCCTTTGAAAGAGCGCATCGAGTGCCGGCAAGGCCGCGAGTGCCTGGTGCCCCCCGAGAGCGGTGGTGGCAAGGATCCTCCACTACCGCGACAGGGGGCATATCCTGGCAAGAGCCAGACGTAACGGAGACCTGCAGGTGAATAACGCAGTGGTGCGAATCTTCCCGGACTTCTCTAGGGAAGTCCAGAAACAGAGGAGCATATCATAGTGTGAAACAAAAACTACGCCAGCTGGAATACAAGTACACTATGCTCTATCCGGCCAGGCTACGAGTTATTGCGGAGAGGAGTTCTTTCAGACCCCGCAAGAGGCCTGGGACTGGCTGGAGCGCAATCGAGGCGAAACCCCCCTTACGAACTGAAGAGACAGTGGACACGCAGCGGTAGACCCCATGGCAAACAGAACAATGGAGACTTGCCCATGCAGGAAGAGGTACAAATTGATTGACAGAATGAGGTGAAGGAGGTGGCGTTGATAAGTGGCGGAGGAATGGAACGGTCGTCCCAGAGGAGCGGGGTTCAGTTGCCAGAATCGGACTCCGACAGCTCATCCACAGTATCAGAAGTGCCGAGTATTTATTTTAGAAGTTTTATATAGCGCTGGCCTGACCCGAGGGTATTGGAGCGCTTTACAGAAGACACATTGCAGAGATTGACAACAAACGAGACAAAAGAACGACACAATAACATTGCAGGACGCTGGTTGATGGGTCTGCTTCGTAGTCATGGGACATCTGTATCGTAGTCTCGAGGACAAGGTGTTGGAGCAGTGCGGGGTGTCTGTTACCCCGCTCCGAATGCTCCTATCGACTCCCTAGGGAGCGGTTGAGGAACAGGATTTTGAGTTGGCTTTTGAATTTTACAAAAGAGGGAATGGTTCTGATGTGAGGGGGAATGGAGTTCCAGATTTTGGGTGCGCTTCCGGCGAAGGAACGAGCCGCAGTTCTTAGTTTTTGAGTTTTTGGCGGGAGGAGTAGGAGGGAGTTTGAGCTTCTGAGGTTCCTGGCCTGACCGGCTTTTTTGAGTTTGGCCGCCACGTATTCGGGTTTGCCGGTATGTAGGGCTTTATGAGTGAGGCAGGCTGTTCTGAAGCTGATCCGCATTTCAACTGGGAGCCATTTAAGTTCTCTGAGTGCAGGGGAGATGTGGTCGAATTTCTTGATTCCGGTGACCATTCTGGTTGCCGCATTCAGAGTGGTTTTGAGGGGAGCTAGGTGTGACTTTGCAATTCCTGAGAGGACTGCGTTCCCATAGTCAAGTCTTGACAGCACCAGTGTTTGAGTGGCCTGTGTGAGATCACTGGGCGGAATGAAAGGTTTTATTTTGTTCAGTAGTTTAAGGTTGAGGAAGGCGCTCTTGGCCGAATTCTTGATGTGTCTGGTCATGTTTAGTTTCGGGTCTAGAGTGATACCTAGTGATTTGACAGAGTCAGCTAGGGTGAGATTCCCGTTGAGCGCATCCACGGCCTTTAGCCATTCAACAATTTGAGGGTTCTCTTCCTTGTTCGAAATGAGAAGTATCTCAGTTTTGTCGGGGTTTAGTTTAAGGTGATTCAATGACAGCCAGTGTTGGACATCTCTCAGTACGTCATTGAGTCTTTGAATGTCACTGAGGGAGGTGGTTTCCAGATATATCTGAGTATCGTCTGCGTAAAAATGGAAACGGATATTGGCTGCTTTGAGTAGTTTGGTGAGAGGTTCCATGTAGATGTTAAAGAGTTGCGGGGAAAGCACTGAGCCTTGAGGGATTCCCTTGTTGACAGGGTGAGAGTCCGAGGCAAAGTTTTTAATTTTTATTTTTTGGGTGCGATTGTGCAGGAAGAAGGAAACCCATTGGAGGACCGCCTCACCAAGACCGGCTCTTTCTTGGAGAGCCCTAATGAGGAGTTTGTGGTCTACTGTGTCGAATGCTGCCGATAGGTCAAGGAGAATGAGGAGGCAGCATTGGTCAGAGTCTAGTGAATTGTGGATATCGTCGATGATGTTGAGGATCGCGGTTTCTGTGCTACAGCCTTTTCTGAAGCCAGATTGGTGGGAGTCAAGGAGGTTGATGTTATCCAGGTGTTGGGTTAGCTGTTGGAGTACGCACTTTTCTAGGATTTTGGACAGAAGGGGAAGGTTAGATACAGGTCTAAAGTTATTCAAATCCGTTGTGTCAAGGCCGGGTTTTTTCAGCAGGGGTGGGACTTGTCCTACCTTAAGGCAGTCTGGAACGTCTCCATTTTTCATGGAGCTGTTAATTATCATGCACCAAAGCGGTGCTAGGGAGTGCTTCAGCTTTTTGGTTAGTAGGGGCGGAATGGGGTCAAGGACATGAGAAGAGGGTTTGGAGGTGGAGATCAGCGTGATTATCTCATGTTCTTGAATGGGGCGGAAGCTTAGCCAGGATTTGGAGGAGGGGCAGGGAGCGATAGCGACCGCCCCGGGCGTGGTGCTCTTAGTGGGTCGAGTGTTGACGGAGTCCAGTGAGTGTTCGATCTTAGTAATCTTGTCGTTAAAGAAGTTGGCGAAGTTGTCACAGAGTTCTTTGGACGCCTGTATTGAGGAGGTCGCAGGCTTGGAAGTTTGTTGCCTGATGATGCTATAGAGCTCTTTGGATCTATTTTTTGCGCTGTCCAGCGCAGAGCGGAAAAACGCGGATTTCTTGTTTTTGATGTGATTGTTGTATTTCCTGCGAGCTGTTTTGAGTTGTTCGCGGAGGAAGGAGGTAGGGTTCTTCCTCCAGCTTCTTTCTTTGGCTCTTAGTTTTCTCCTTTCGGAATTAGTGTCGGTGTTGAACCAAGACCTGGACGGAATGGCTCGGCTTTTTTTCAACTTTCGAGGAGCGAGTTGATCAAGCATAGTCACCAAGTTAGAGTTGTACCGCGCGGTGAGTTCGGTAGTGGAAAGGTGGTCGTTGGTGCAGGGAAGGAGCGAGCTTATCCTTTCTTCGAAGACTTCCATGGGAATCTGGGAGAGGTTTCTGACCCATTTGGGGGGGTCTTGCATAGGTGGTTGAGAGAGAATTTGCTGGTTGATATGAAATAAGATCATGTGGTGGTCCGACCAGTCCACGGGGAGTACGTGATCGATCGAAATTGCGTCTCGTTGGGCGATGATGGCATCTAAGGTAGCTCCTTTGGAGTGCGTCTCCTCTGTGCAGTGTTGGGTTAAATTATGTCACAGAGAAGATTGGATAGCGTTTGAATTAGCGGGTTATGCGTTTCATTCCATCGCAGGTTAAGATCACCAAGAATTAGGTTGTTGGAGTCTCTGAGAGCGCAGTGAGCAATCAGGTCTGATAATTGTTCCCCAAATGCCGAGGTGTTGCCTGGTGGGTGATAGAGAAGGTGACAGAGTAGTGTTCCATTATCTTTGGTCTTTAAGTTGCCGGTAAGACATTCAAAGGTGTTGTACTTGTATGAGTCTATTTCCATGATGGCGATGTTGTCTTAATGGATGATGGCTACCCCACCCCCTCGTTGGTCTTTTCTGTTTTTGTTAATAATGGAAAAACCTGGGGGCACAAGCATGTCTAAGCATGGTGAGGAGAGCTCATTGAGCCAGGTCTCCGTGATGAACGCAATGTCAACGTCCTGCGAGAGAATGGCTTCTGCTAGTTCGGTTGCATGCATGGATGCCGATCTGCAGTTGATGAGCATGCAGTTGGTGGAAAGCTCTTTTTTGCTAGGGTTCTTTTCCTTGGGTGCCCTAGGAAGGGAGGTGAGGAAAGGCAGTCTAGGGAGTTTTGTGCACGGAGGGTCTCTTCCGAAACCCGTGATCACTTGGATCTTGGGGAGTCAAAGGGGGGTGCGTCGTATGAAGAGGCTAGATCGGCCGCTTCTTTGTCAGACATCGCGGCTTCGGTCCTAGTAGGTCTTGAGGAGAAGGGCTCTATGTCGGTATTTGAGCGACTCTGAGCCCTAGTGACGCGGACTGTGTTTCTTAGGGTTTTTTGTGACAAGTCCTCCGTGTCCGTTCTTGAGGGTCTCTGTACCTGTGTCTCAGGGGTTGCTACGGGCCTAGTGGGGTGCTGGTGGTGGTTGGAGTTGAATGGAGAGGGTACCCTGGGAGGGGATTGTTGGGGCCTTCGGGCCTTGTCGAGGGTGGTGAGGATTTCGCTCAAGCCCCGGGAAATTGCTTCTAGCTGGTTTTCTAGTGAAGCGAGACGCTGCGCCATGGTGTCGTGGGCAGGGGTGAGGGCATCATGGGGAGGGTCGACCCGTGTGGTGTAGGTCGTGTTTATGATTAGATGCCTATTACTACTGGTGTAGAAAATGTTGTGCCCTTTTGGTACCCTGGGAGGGGGGTGCATTGGGTCATGGCGTGAAATCGACCTTCTGAGATCTGGGTGAGTACTAGTGTGATTCGGGGTCGATGGCGGCCGAGCGGGTTCAAGGAGTTGCGGAGGGTGGATCAAATTAGGAGGTTGAGTCTGTTGTTCCTTTGAGAGTTGGAGAGCACTCTTTGTAGAGGCGCTGGAGTGGGGGGTGACTCGGGGTGGGCGGGAGGAGGAGGTGTGGGGCGAGGCGGGGACAGTTTGTTTTTCCTGTTGGGGCCGATTATCTGTTGGTGGGAGCTGGGTCGGGAAGGATCGAGGCAAGTGAGGAAGAGCGGAACGGAGTGTGGGGAAGAGGGAGTCGAAAGCCTCTAGGTTCTCGTTATTAGCCTGAATCAGGACAGTGCCGTTAGTGTAGATGGTCACAGACGTGATCCCACCCCTTGACGAACGGTTAGGGAGCGAGGTTGTGAGTTTGCAGCTATGTGAGGTAGTTGTGGTTTTGGAGATGTAGAGTTGTGTTCTGAGAGAAGTGTTCCATTCCTCTGGTCTTTCAGTGTGAAAGATTAAGTCCATCTTAATCTGTCCTTTAGAGGGGCAGTGATATGTGTCCGTAAATAGAATTTCTTTGTGTAGTCTGATCAATTTCTGCTTGAAATTTCGTCTCGCTTTAGGAGAAAGGTTGGGGGGGAAGCTAATCGTGAATGCGTTCGCGCTGTGAGGTTTCAAGTGGGTCGATGAGGGTTGGGTGGAGTGGGTTGGCGTGCCCGGTGCCATTGTGGGAATTTCTAAGAGAGGGGGACCGTGTATCAGAAAGGGAGTCTAGGACAGTATGGTGGGGTTGGGCAGATCAGCTGGGGGTGAGCTGAAAAATGTCGTCTAAAGTTGGGCCAGGGAGGGTAGGATTGCAGCTGTGCGGTCCCTTACTGATCCGCCGGTGAAGATCAGGGGGTATTGACTTCGAGGAGCCACCCGATTAGTGTTCAGGTCTTAGGGTCTGGTATGGAATGGAATGGTATTGAGCCACCGTAGTTAGGAATCCCTCTCGTTTCGGATCCGTCCTGACAGGCTCGGTATTTTGCCTAGTCACGGCTGTTTTGGCGAGTGTGGCTTCTGTCAGGGAGGATTAGCTGAAAAGGCTGTGGGAGGTGTTTGTTTATGTTTTACCTGGCAGGGATACTTAGCAGTTGATTCGGCTAGGTAGATAGAATAACAAGTGGGAGCTGTAGTTCTTTTGCTATTATCTTGAGGAGACCTGATTATTTTGAGATTGAGGAATTCTGGTCACCCTGTAATACACACTATGTGTAACTGTTTCCTCAAAGAGGGGTCACCTCAGCAGGGATGAGTCGTGGTGTAGCTCGATCTCATGGTAAGGGGGTGATCACTGTGGTGACAAGGGTGGCCATCTTGGAACGGGCGAAGTGAATTGCATGCTGGAGAATGTGAGGCTGCGTAGAGGCAAGAAACTTATGGAATTATGGGCAGAAGGTCGTTGCGTTTTTCTTGTTTGGTGGCCCTTGCAGCGATTGGTTGTTGTTGAAGATCCTATTTTTTGAAAAATACAGGGATCGCCAAGAGCCATGGATCGGCCATCTTAGGCCAGGCAAAGTTAAGTGAGGGAGTGGGGCTCCGAGTAGGATTTAGGCGCTAATTTCAGAAACGTCTTTGGCTATGAGTAGGAGGCCGTTGGGAACTCCTTATTAGATGATCTTTGTAGCTGTTGTTAGAGTTTAGAGATCCTATCTATATCTAAATGCGGGATCAAGAGTCGGGGATCGGCCATCTTGCGGCCAGGCAGAATCGGCTGAAGGAATGGTGCTCTATGTAGGAGATGCGCGTTGATGTTGATAGTTTCTTGATGGGCAGAAGAACGTTGGGTCCTTTAAGCATGACGACCCTTGCAGCGTTGCAGTGTTTTTATGGATTCAGACTTTAGCTAAAAGCGGGTCCCCAAGAGTCGGGGATCGGCCATCTTGCGGCCAGGCATATTCAAATGGTGGAGCGAGTCTCCGTTAGGGACTTGCGCGCTCTGTTTCACATTCCCAGGTCATCTATGCACAGTTAAAAGACGTGAGAGGCCTCGGTCGGTATCGATGGGGGCCCCGGGGCTCGGCGAGCCCTAGTAGTCATTGTTGGGGGGACCGGGGGGTGAGCAGTTGCGGACATTTTAAGGACAGTCATCAGTGTCGTACCTTCACAGAGGAGCGGTGCGGGATTCCCAACGGTTCTGATCCTGCGGTCCTTGTCCCGGAGGAGACACTCGTCTGGTCTGGGGATTCTTGTGCGTTTTTTAAAAATCCGACATGAGGCTGGTCCGGGAGTGCTTACTGGGTTCCTTCGCAATGGAAGACCTGTCAGGGCAGCTTGCAGTCCTGAGGGTATCGGCGAGGGACGATCACTGAGCACTACGATCACCGTCGTTGCCGCCGTCTGGCCTGTTCCGCTCCGGTGAGTCCCGCTTTGTTGGGTGGCTGGGGGTGGTGGTCGAGGTGGGGGTTTGGGAGGGGATTCACTGGTATAGTGACCCCGAGCCCGGGAGCCTGGTTTCACAGCTCCTTCCCCGCGGCCATCTTGCCCGCCCGAGTATTGAACTCCCGCAGATAACACCACAAACACCAGACGACAATATTTGAGAACTTATCGAGAATGACAGAAAATGAAACAAGCTGAGAGAAAAGATGCAACGGCAGGTCAGGAGGGGGGAAGAGGGGACGACTGAGGGGGATAACCCCTGTTCTATCGGAACTGGAGGGCAAGTCTATGACTGGACGAGCACTGGGTCACACCCTCCTGAGTAGTTGTGCAGCGAAGGAGCAGTTGATAGTTGAATGTGCATAGTTTGGATGGGAGGCACACACCTACTTATCCTGGGGAGTGGGAGTTGGGAAGGTGGTTTACAGTTGCATAGTTCGGGGGAACTGGAATTGCGCCGCTTACTAGAGCTAAATCAGGACGACTGGGAATCTCCTACACGCATAACAGGGGGAATTGGGGAGGAAATTGGGAGCGCTTCGTTTAAGGACAGGTAGGACGACCGGGGTACACACACAAATGCATGTCCTGGAATATCCGGGGAATGCAGTCCATGGCAAAAAGATATAAAGTGCTATCTTATCTCAGAAGAAGGGGAGTGCAAATAGCACTCCTTCAAGAGACACACCTCACACAGAAGCAATGGAGGCCAGACATACTTCACTGAATACTCCGCTTATGCTCGGGGGACCTTGATCTGGGTCCAAGCCGGGGTCCCTTTTCAGGTGGTGGACTCCTTAGTGGACCCGGAGGGATGATATGTAGTAGTAAGGGGGCGACTGGAAGGACGAGACCTAAGAATAATAAGTATATATGCCCCCAACTCTGACCAGCCAGCCTTCTTTGAGCGCTTCTCCCACCGACTAGGCCCATACATGACTGGTCCTACGCTAATAGGGGGGACTTTAATAGCGTGGCTGATGTAGGGCTGGACAGATCCCATCCCCGCTGCGCTACTCAGCAACAGCGAGCATTCGCTGCCTGGCAGGGCCATTGGGGACTGCTTGACTCCTGGAGGAGACCCCCCCCTTACGACAGGGACTACTCATATTTCTCGCCCATGCACAAACTCCACGTCCGCCTAGATACCTTTTTGTGTACTGCGGATACCTGGCCCGAACGATTTCAGACCATAACCCGGTTATATGCTAGGACTTACATGGGCGCATACCCGGCCTGTAATCCCTACATGGAAGCTCCGCCCAGAGGCGCTGGATGACCAGGTCTTCAGGAAAGGGATCCGGACGAAAATCACACAATACTTCGAGGACAATGTGGGGACAGCTACCTCTCCAATGACAGAGTGGGGCGCCTTTAAGGTGGTTTTGCGAGGTCATTGCATAGCGGAGAACACGGGGATTAGACAAACGCTCCTATCCGAGATAGAGGGGGCGGAGCGGACCCTCAGAGACCTACAGAAGGAGCGCCCAGGGAAGCCAGAGATTCAGGGAGGAAGTAGCGCACCAGACAGAGCGCCTTTGAAGCTTCGATTACAAGCAATACCTGAGCAGAGCACACGCGGAGAGAGACAAGTCTGGATCCCTCCTAGCGTGGCCGGCTAACCACACTAACAGGAATTCCCCGATAGTGGAACTGATGGACCAAGCAGGCACTAGATGTTTCGCCCAAGAGGCAACCAATGCCATTTTTGCGCAATGCTATGCTGGACTCTATCGCAGCTCCGCGGGGCACGACGGGTCTGCAGCACGGGAATACTTAGAGGGGACACAGCTGCCTAGACTAGATCTGGAAGGGACGGAAGAGCTAGGCGACGATATCACAGAGCAGGAGGTGCAAGGAGCCATCAAACACATGGCACGCAACAAGACCCCCGGCACTGATGGTCAGCCGTCGGAATTTTACGAGGTATACACCGAAGAACTGGCGCCTAGGTTAACTGCACTACACAACGCGGCTCGCAAGGCCGGAGCTCTACCAGAGAGCTCCAGAGAAGCTCTCATCGTACTGATCCTAAAGCCTGGGAAACTAGCGCACGACCGCACAGCCTATAGGCCCCTTTCCATGTTAAACATGGACTACGAAATACTAAGTAAGATCCTAACGACCCGACTATTACCCCATATGACAAAATTAGTACACCCGGACCAGACCGGGTTCATCCCAGAGAGAAATACAGTGATTAACATACGGCGGCTCCTGGCCATCATGGACTCACAGGACTACAATAAACCAGAGGCAGCGGTGTTCACAGTGGACATCGAGAAGGCCTTTGATAGTGTTGAGTGGTCCTTCCTTTATGTGGTACTGGACTCAATGGGACTGGGAGGTGGTTTCTCTGCGTGGGCGCAATTATTATATACCAACCCCACAGCAAGGGTGCGCACAGGTAAAGTGATATCCAGAAGACAGGCGGTGCAACGAGAACGCGGCAGGGTTGCCCCCTCTCCCCGCTGCTATTCGCCCTTGCTATGGAGCCTTTAGCCTCCCGGGCGAGACAGGGACAGGCCTGTCGAGGTCTTCTGGTGAGAGGCGTGCAGCATCATAAAGCCCTATGCGCAATGAGCTCCTGATCTTCCTCCGAGACCTAGGGGGAGATCTCCAGGGAGCGCAGAACACACTAGAGGAGTTTGGCAAACTGTCGGGACTAAAGGTTTATTGGCAGAAGTCGAAGCTCTTCCCCATGGTGCCGAAAGCACCCCCGCCCCTGGCATTAGATAATCTCCAATGAGAGCCCAGATGCCTGTCCTATCAGAGTAAGATTTTACCATGAAACAGCGGACCTGCTAGAGGGCAATGTGGGCAGCGCAGTAAGCTCTCAGAGCGACCATGAGCTTCCGGGGATCCCTGCCATTGTCTATGGCTGGCAGAGTCGCCATGCTGAAGATGGTGGCCCTGCCCCAATTGCTGTACTTGTTCGGGACCCTCCCGGTCTGGATCCCAAGGGCAACGTTTAAGGGCCTAGATTCCATGATTATGTCGTTCCTATGGGGAAAGGGACGCAGGCGAGTGGCTCTAACCACGCTGAAACGCTCCTCGGTGACAGGTGGGCTGGCGGTACCAGACTTAGAGTTATACTATCTGGCGGCGCAGCTCAACTGGCTGATCCAGTGGCTGGGTGAGGGGCGGAACCCAGAAAGGACTCAATATCCCTTCACGCCAACAGAGGCAGAACAGGCAAAACTATTATTGCGAGTGAGAAGGCAAACAACACAGGACACTACGGAAACCAAGGTGATCAATAAGTGCTGGACCAGATACCTTCAGCGTGCGAATAATAGAATCCCCTACTACCCTGAACTGCCGATGGCTCTGCTTCGTGGTCTTCCACATAGAGGGAGTTGGGCAGGACTGGAGGACTGGGGGGAGGCTGGAGTGCAGAGTGTGGGAGACCTGTTCCGTGACTCTTAACTGCTCCCCTTCGAGGACTTTCAGGCAGAATATGACCTGCCCCAGGGTCACTTTCTACTACACAGGGCAGTCACCATGAGTATGAGAAAGCACTGGGGGACAGGAGTCGTGCAGCCCCAGGCTCTGGATGGCTGCCGATATGTTGCTATGTCGGCGGGGAGGATAAAAACAGTCTCCTGCCTATAATGAGCAAAGATATTCAGAGGCCGATGGAATGATTGCCCTCACTGTGGGAGGAAGACCTGGGGATCCCAATCTCGGAGGAGGCCTGGGAGAGTATAGTAGAGAGAACACCAAAATCAACCAGAAACGCAAAATTTAAATTGATTAACTACTATGTCCTACAAAGAGCCTACCTCACTCCGGCACGCATCAGGAAGCACTTTCATGTTGAAGAGGCGGCGTGCCCTAGGTGTGGAGTTGGGGAGGCACACATGATGCACATGTTCTGGGATTGCCCCAAGTTGGTCCCATTCTGGGAAGAAGTCCTTCATATTATAGGAACAATTTTAGACAAAGAGATCCCGCGCACTGCATACTGGGTTGGTTCCCACATACGCCCAAGACCAAAACGACTGCGAAATTCCAGGATCTGGCGTTAGTACTAGCCAAGCGGGAGATCACTAGGAATTGGAAACCAAGGGTTGGAACATGGAAGCGTGAGCTTGAAAAATGGGCAAGTGCGGCAGGGAGGATCCTGTTAGCAGAAGCAGGACGGGGTATAGGCACCCTCGACAGAGCCAGGGCATGGGGACAACCAGTAGACAAACTGACAGCACCTGAACAGGAGCAGGAGCAACCATCTCCCGACGGCTCCCCACCACGAGACCTGACAGAGGAAGAGCAGGCTCGATAGAGAGAGACCAGGACTACTCCCTGAATTCCCCCTTGAGATACAACACATGACATATGCGATTACTTTCTCAGCCACTAGTCCATGTCTTTCTTCCATTTCGCTAGTGTTGGTGTTGTTGATGCCCCTCATCTTCGAGCCACATTTCGTTTAGTGATCATTGCTCCCATGGTAACTCAAATTTGATCTTGGAGCGTGAGGTCGGTTTCGTCCCATTTATTGAGAAGGCACCACTTAGGCGAGGACTGCAACTCCACCCGCACACCTCTTGCAGGTCCTGTATTATAGCCTCCCAGTAGGGTCTTATCTCTGGGCAGTCCAATAGGATATGATGGAAAGATCCCTCCTGCCCACATCTCCTGCGGCACTTGGAATCTAATGCTTTCCCCAATTGTACTTAAGTGTTACAAGATAGGTAAGACCTGTGAAATATTCTAAGTTGCACTAGTCTAAGTTTTGACGAAATGGCTGAGTTTTTGGGGGAGGTCATGGCTTCCAGCCTGTCCTCATCTTCTAATACCCTGAGGTCTGTGTTCCAGCTTTCTTGAAGTCATTGCAGAGGGTAATTGGGGGGGGGTATTAATTTTTGGTAAGTCAGGGAGATTGCTCTATTATTTAGGTAATCAGTTAATAATCTGTATTCCAGAGGGGTCGCTTCGGGAGGTCACGTCACTGTGGTATGGCAGCTTGCAGGGCGTGCCTAATTGTAAGTATCAGAACGTTTCTGAGGGTGCTAGGTCGTAATCACGCTGTAGGTTCGCGAGTGGGGTAACATCTCCTCTGGCCCACAGGTCTCCCACTGTAGAGATTCCCATCTGGTCCTACCTATCAAAGCCTGGGCAATTACGTAGTATTCCGAGTTTTTCAGTATCCCACAGTGGTGTAGCCTGGGTTATCTTACAGTGCCATCCTAAATGCTTGTGTACCTGGTGCCAGAGTGCAACTGTATGTGCAGTGGGGCCAGTCATGTTGTGATGTTTGGGGTTGGTATATAATGCTCGAGGATAGCCCTCCGGTCCCAGAATCCATTCAATATGCGGGTTCATCTTGCAGGCGGTGCACCCATTGATTGATAACTGCTAATTGCGCTGCCCAGTAGTAAACCTGAACATTAGGTAGTGCGATCCCGCCATCATACCACCCTCTCACCAGCTTTCAAGTAGCTATTCTCTGAGGTTTCCCGTCCCAAAGCAGGGCTCCAACCTCGCTTTCTATTGCTTTGAAATAGGATTTGTGTACTAGGTATTGAGTATTTTGTAGCACAGAGGAATCTCTGGAGCGCCATTATTTTAAAGAGAGCTGCTCACCCAAGTAAGGAGAGAAGTAGTGATTTCCAGTGTCTCTTTGGAGTCGTTGCAAGGGGGTTAACAAATTATGGGTATGAAAGAGGTCAGGGACTGTGGTTACGTAGATACCGAGTTATTGAAAGCCTTCTGTCACAACTGCTACCTCTCAATCTGTTGGTAGAACTGGGGCCGGGCCACGTAATATATAAACAGTGGATTTGGACCAGTTGATCTTATACTCCGAGTACTTGCCGAAATTGGTATAAATGTTGATAATTCTATTGATGGAGGAACGCGGTGCTGAGACATATAGTAACACGTCATCAGCATACAAGGGTATTCTGTCCTCCCAGTCAGCTGTCCATCGGAGACCACGGATCAACGGGTCTCCTCTGAGCCATGTTGTCAGTGGTTCGAGGACTAACACGAAGATTAGTAGGGATGGAGGACAGCTCTGTTGCGTACTTCACCTAAGAAGGAATGAGTGCGAGGCGCAGCATTCACCACCACCGGCGCCAGTGGGTCTGTGTACAGCAATCGGAACCACGCCAAGAATTCAGGTCCAAATCCTAGTCTTTCCAAGACTGCGAATAGATATGGCCACTCACCTGTATCAAAGACTTAAAGGGCATCTAGGGACAGTATCGCTGCAGTATTTCGTCCCGGCATGAAGCCAGATTGGTCTGGGTGTACTAATGCAGATATTATTTGGACTACCCGAGAGGCCAGGAGTTTAGTCACGATCATGGCCTCAGCACTGAGCAGAGAAAAAGGGCGGTTGGAGTTGCACTGCTCCAGCAGTTTCCCTTCCTTATGGATAACCACTATGGATGTGAGTCGCTGATCTGAGGGCAGCGCATCTTTCTGTCTGATCTCTATAAACATTTCAAGGAGATGGGGTGCTAGGCAGGAGGCATTCAAGTTACAGAATTTTATTGGGAGGCCATTGGGCCCCATTGCTTTTCCCGATTTAATGCTCCGAATTGCATTCACCACCTCTTCCTCCGTGAGGTCACTCTCTACCAATTTCTGGTCCTCCAGAAGAAGTCTGGGGAGGGGTAAACTGGCCAACAAATCTTGGATTTCCTCCGCCCCAGCCACGCTCTCTGAAGAATACAGAGTACTTAGCAAATGTCTCAGAGATATCTTGAGGGTCTGTTAGTGTCTCCCCGGCCTCATTGTTAAGGGCAGTTACCCAACGGCTCGCTCGATCGCGTCTGTCAAGCCAGGCCAGCAGTTTCCCTGCTATGCCACCTAGTTCATAAATTTCCTAGGTTTCTGATCTTTACTGCTTCTGTAACTAAATCTCGGTATTCCTGTCTCTTGAGATCTAAGACATGTCTCGTGTCTTCAGTGTTATGGTTTCCTAATTCAATTTCTACGGTTACTATGTCACTTGTTTCGATCGCTGCTCTTTTATCCCTTTCATGTCCTACAGCGAGTGATGGCGCTTGCCCCTTTATCACCGTTTTAAAGGCCTCCCAGAGCGTCTGTGGGGAGTCGACCGAGGAGTCATTATCTTTGAAATAGTTCTCTGCTTGCCTGTATCAGCTTCACTTTTATATGAGGTATTTTCAAATACCAGGGGTGTAATGAGATGGATCCTCTGGTATGTGCCCTGCCCATTACATAGTCTGCCCATAGGGGTGAATGGTCGGAAATTCCCCATTCTAGGTGTTTTACCCCACGAAAATTGAATGTTTTGTCTGCCAGTGTGAGGAGGAAATCTGTGAAAGGCTATTGTGTGCTCCCGAGTAAAACGTGTATTGTCTCTTTGATGGGTGGTGTGTCCGCCATACATCAATCAATCAATCCCTGTATCATTAAAAAGTATGATAGGCTTGAGGAGCAATGTGGCGGGTGTCTAGAGGGACTGCAGTCTAATACATCACACAATGTTGCGTTGAAACCTCCCCCAATAAGGAGTTCACCGTCGGGTAGGCCTAGCAGCAATTTACTAAACTCTGGCAACATCATACTGTGAAGTGCTGGTGGTACATACACCGACAACATACTGACAGGTTTCCCTTTCCACATACCAGCCACTGCTGTAAATCTGCTTTGTGCATCAGTCCAGGTCTGCATCACTGTATAGGGAAAATAATTTCTAAGTTGCATTCCTAAATCCCGTGAACCTGAGGTGAAGCCAGCATGTGATATCAATCTATAACCCCACCTATTCAGGGCTTTACAGGAATTACCAACTAGATTTTTTTCCTGCAACAGGACCACATCAGGTGAGTGATGTTTGATGTATAGTAGCACTATACCACATTTTATTTTGTTCCCCAGGCCATTCACATTCCATGAGAGTAGCCTGAGTGCTGGAATGGCCAGTGTTTGTCATGTCTTGGTGGGGGGTTATATTCAGTCCCCTGTGTGTCTCCGTGAAGGGACATGTGGTAGCGACAGGGACACAGTTAGGATTTCCAGTCCGTTGCTCCGCCACTGATGTTATGTTATGTTAGGTAAACTTGCATAGCGCACAGCTGCCCCAGCAAAAGGGCGTCCCGGCGCTGATAGTGTCGGTAGAGAACAGGGGCTAGACTGTAGGAAACAAGTAAGTTTTGATGGCACTACGGAAGGGTAACAGGCAGTCTAAGCGGCGAATCTGAACAGGAAGAGAGTTCCACAATTTAGCGGCAAGACAGCGAAAGGACCGGCCCCCCGCTCTGATGCGCTTCAGCCGGGGGACCGTGACCAGAAATTGTCCAGCGGAGCGCAGCTGGCGTGCGGGAACATAGGGGACCAACAAATTAGATAGAATCTCAGGGGATGCGAATATTAGTATTTTAAAGGCCAGACAAAGTGACTTGAATTCGATCCTCTTGGGAACGGGTAGCCAGTGAAGGCGCCGCAAAGCACCCGACGTAGAGCAGGATCTTGGGAGCCTGAGCAGGACTCGAGCGGCTGCATTCTGGACTCGTTGAAGGCGATTCAATTCCGCCTTATTGGCGCCTAACATCAATGAGTTGGCATAGTCCAATCTGGACAAAATAGTCGCCTGTACTATCAGCTGGCGTGTGGCTGGGTCAAAGAAACCCAATATAGGCCTCAGACCCTGTAAGAGTCCAAAGCAGGTACCAGCGATCTTTTTGGTGTGCTCCTGAAACCCAAGAGTAGAGTCGAACCAGATCCCTAGGTTCTTTACCACCGGCTTAGGAGTGGGGGCTCTGCCCAGGACGCCGGCCACCACTGCGTACTCCAGAGCCCCTTGTCGTTCCCCACCAACAGCACTTCTGACTTGTTGGCGTTAAGTTGAAGGCAGTTGGTGGTCATCCAGCGTGCGACCGCTTCTAGCCCGTTCCGGAACTGCATGGCGCCCCGAGAATGGTCATCAGAGAGGGCCACCACCAGCTGCGTGTCATCAGCATAGGAAACCATGGTCAAGCCATGGTCCCGCGCCACTCCCGCCAGGGGTTGGACGTAGAGGTTAAACAAAACAGGGCTAAGCGCCGATCCCCTGAGGAACCCCCTGCTTGATGGAATGGGCGTGAGAGGAAGGGAGGGGCAGAGACCTGAAAAGCTCTGTCAGACAGAAAGGACCGGAACCAATCCAGTGCCAGACCCACTACCCCTGCCTCCTCTAGGCGACGCAGGAGGATCTGATGGGAGACCGTGTCAAACGCGGCGCTGAGATCGAGCAGTATCAGAGCCGCAGTTTGTCCCTCATCCAGAATGGTCCGCAGGTGTTCACTCACTGCTAAAAGCGCCGTCTCGGTACTGTGACCGGGGCGGAAACCATTCTGGGAGCGGTCTAAGGTACCGCTGTTGTTCAAAAACCCCGAAAGGACTTTATTAGTGTGGGCCTCAGCAATTTTAGTGAACAAGGCAGGAGAGAGATAGGTCGAAAATTTTCTGGCTTAGTGGGGTCCAATGAGGGTTTTTTCAGCAAGGGGATCACCCTTGCTTGCTTCCATGGCGAAGGCACCACCGCTGTGGTGAAAGAAAGGTTGATCATTTGACACAAGGGCGTGAGAAGTATCGGTAAGCAGTCTCTAAATTGGGCAGGCCTCATAGGATCCAGAGGGGAACCTGATTTGACCTTAGTGCTCAATGTAAGAAGCTCATCCTGAGAGATAGAGGGTATTACTGCCAAAGTAGCAGTAGAAGGAGAAGCTAGTGGAGCCACGAGGTCCATGGGACATATGGGGAAGGATTTATAGATGGCTTCTACCTTCTGAACAAAGTAGGTGGCCAGCTCCTCGCATTGCTGCCCAGACGTGATCGTCTAGGTGGGGGGATCTTTCCTGCTTTTAAAGTCATTGAGTATTTTAAAAATGCTTTTCACAGGATTTTTGCTGGACTTGATCTCGTTAGTGAGGTAGGCCGCTCGAGCCAGATGTATGGCCTTGTGGTATCGTTTAATCTCATCCTGGTACAACTTTTTAGCCGCCAGGTCGTATTCCTTTCTCCAGGCCCGTTCTAGCTTTTTGCATGTGCTACGTAAAGCGGCTAGAGAGTCATTGTACCAGGGATTGGAACTCTAACAGCGACCTTTGGACCATTTAGCAGGGATAAGAGTGTCTAGTGCCTGTAGTATCCAGTCGCAGAGTGCTTTATAAGATTGCTCTGGGTCAGTGTCTAGGATAGGGGGACAGGATGCCAGGCGGGCAAGTAGGTCCTCTAGTTTAAGTTTATGCCAGCAACGTCTGAAGGTGACCTGGAGGTCAGTTCTGGGCACTGGCTCTGAGAGCGGGAGGGAGATGGAGACTAGGAGGTGATCGGACCAGCATACCGGGCTAGGCGTTTTGATGTGTAGTATATGGCTCTGACTGCTGTAATATTTGTCGGGAAAGGTTGAGCCCCAGAGTGGACGCCCTAATCTTCCTTCGTGTGTGTGCTCTGATGAAACAACTAAGTAACTAAGAAAAACCCTACCCCCCCACCCTGCACGACGGACTCTGAACGGCTTGCCTCCCCAACTCTGTAGAGCGCCTGTCGCCCCCACCCACCCTGTTATCAGAGGACTATGGCTCGGCTTCCAAGCCCCCCACCAATCCCCAAAATCAATAACTTAAGTTGTACCAAATTTGTAGGAGCTTGCTGTTGGATTCAACAAACAATACCAATGGAGCTTCCAGAATCCAGATGCTACTTGTTATGCATTCTCATTGAGTCATAGCCTAGTCCAGCAAGTATTCATCTAGTCACAACCAGATGTCTCAGTTTCTCTGCTTCTCAGCTATTCCCTAAGGTCTTGCTTAGTCTGCAGTAATGGGCCCCGGTGGCTCATTATTCCCCCTCTTGCACAGCATCTTCTGTTTGGAGCTCCAGGTCGGTGTGTTTAGTTGATTTTATCGCTCGTTTTTCTCTATTTGAGGTCGGAATGGAGTTCCCCCTTCGTCGCCATCCAT
This sequence comes from Calotriton arnoldi, assembly GCA_963921515.1. Lineage (NCBI taxonomy): Eukaryota > Metazoa > Chordata > Amphibia > Caudata > Salamandridae > Calotriton > Calotriton arnoldi. The sequence continues at coordinate 3,901,265 of CAWUFW010000135.1, read as the reverse complement.
CCAGACAGTCCCATGCTTCATCGGGATGAGCGAAGAACCAAGCCTTCCACTCGCAGTTTGGCTGGAAAAAGCATTGAGTACTTCACTTCCCTTTCCCGCAGTGCCTTTCTGACTTCCATGAAGCTTCTTCTTTGTCTCTGGACCCTCATGGCAAAGTCCGGAAAAAGGTGATTGAGCGATTTTCGTATTAAACCGATGGGGCACTTCGGGCTGTTTGCAGTATAATGTCTCTATCTCGAAAATTTTAAATGCAGGTCTCGGCGGGGCTCCTGGCTTTGGTCTGCCACCAGGAACTCTGTGTGCCCTTGCTACAGAAAAGTATTTATAGAGTCTGAGGTTGTAAGTGTTTAAGGATCAATTCCTCTACAAAGATCTGCAGCTGGCCCTTCTGCCAGTTCCCGGACTCCTATAATTCTAACATTATTGCAGAGGGACCTTCCCTCATAGTCATCCAACTGGGCATCAAAGAGTTTATTCGCTTTCTGGAGTTCCGTGGCTTGCTTTTTGAGGACCGATTGCAGATTTGCCGTCTTCTCCTCCATCTCTGTAACTGTCACCCCCATTTTCGGGAGGTCGGCCCTAAGGAGGGACACTTCTGTTGCCACTGTGTCGATGCTTGCTTCCAAGGAGGTGCGCGCTCCGTTGACAGCAGCCAGTACGTCGCACACTGTAGGGTCTTCCTTTCCTGCTGCTGGTTGTGCAAGTCATTGTATCAGGTCTTGGGAGTTCCCCGCCATGTCTTGATACTAGCGCCATGAACATTTGTCTAGTTTGGGTTGAAGGGAGTTACGAGCGCCTTTCCCACCCGTAATGGCCTTTAGTGGGTCAAGATGGTACACAAGCGGATCTTCTAGGGAGTTCTGTGTTCCAAGGTGATCAGCGCCGCCTGCCTATGGCCGTTAAAAGCTTCTAGCGGCCCGTAGGCTTTCAGACAGTAAGAACAGCCCTCCTCCGAATTCGCGTCGGTCCCACACAGGCTCTAGACCGTATGCTGTCGCTGTGCGGAGCACTGTAATGTCTACACCACTGCACAAACAGACTTCCAAGACGAGTGTCCGGTGAATGCGTTGGCTGGACTTGCTCCTGGGAATGCGGTGCTGTGGCGCCTTAAGCCTCACCTCTATAATCAGTGGTGGGTCAATCTGAGTTGTTTTGGCCGAGGCCGGGACAGCAAGGCCATGTCCAAATTGCAAGGTTATTGGGCCTGCACTTGTCACGGTATGTTGGGGTCAGCGTAGGCCAAACAGGCGGGCAGCGCCGCACAAAACAGTGTTACCAGCCAGGGCTCTCACTAAGGGTTATCCTGAGTACCTGTGACCCAGGTACAGAATACGATCTGCCTTTGGAATCGGTTAGGCAGTTAATAGGTATATTCCCCCCCCGCGATCGTCGTCTGGTCACATCACCCGTGCAATTGCAACACCCGGTAGTGCACATGTCTGTATTGTCGTCGGTTTCAATTCTCACACGCTCTTCAACCTGGTGCTACTGGAAGCGCAAATACATTAGTGCGGCCTCTGCTGTGTTGGCGTCTTGGTGTTTGCTGTCCCGCGGTTGCTAGAAGACCGTGGCCAGGGCCGGCAGGGGGGAAAGCATGCGACAGAAGAAGGGTGTAGGCCCCCGCCGCAGCTTGCGTGAGGGCTTGCACGGTCTCACCTCTGTCGTTATTCGCCTAGGGTGAGCCAGACGAAGGCGTTGTAACAGTATTCCCAGCTGCTCCCTTGCTAACCTCACAGTTCTGAATTTCGTGCCTCTCCCTCCATCACTCCCCCGGGGCCTCCAATGGTCCACTCCAGCTCTCCCCGCCGGCCGCAGCCTGTCCCAGTCGATGCCGCAGCTTTGCCGTCCCAAAGTCCCACGAGCTCTTGCAGTGCTGTTTCCGCTCCGGATCGTAGGCCCGTCTCATCCAGAGGGAGACCGGAGTTTCGACCCGTTCCCCCCATGTGGTTTTCTCTCTCGGTCTGTTGAGCACAGCAACGTCGGGCGGTTGGAATGCTGAGCTCCACCTATTTGGGCTCCCGGCTGTCGAACTCTGGTAGGGTGCACCGTTTCTGCCGTCCCGCCGGCCTTTCCAGCTCCACCGTCTCATTGGTTTTCTCAGGTGGTTGTCATGCTCCGTGCACAACTTGTTTGGTATCACCAAGCTGGATTTGTGAACGGATGTTACACAATTTTAGCAGTTGGCTGCCGAAGCTCCCTTAGCATGCATCCATCTTCTTCGCCAGCCAGCCACGCCCTCCCCTCAGTTAAATTTTTAGTGAACATCATTCGTAAATATTTCTATGAGTTTCCCACCTCCACCATCCTATTATCTAATAACCAATTATACGGTTTCCAGTTTTTCCCAAAGGCATTTATTTTAGTTTTTTCCAGGTTAATCTTAAGTTTGATGGCCTCACAACAGATATCAAATCTTTTCAAATTTTCTCTGTAGGCCTATTTGAGTCAGATCTAAAATGGCCAGGTCGTCCACATAAAGGAGGCATGATATATGTCTGCCCCCCATTTTCGGTGAAAAAGATTTGGTGGTTGCAAGGGCTATGGGAGTGGAGAGGTGTGGTGCAGCGGCCAGGGCAGCTGACTCCGGAGCACAGGGCTCACGGTTCGATCCCCGGCTCCGGCGGCAGCTCAGCACCATGTGACTCTGGGCAATAGCTCACTTAATTTCCACGACGGCCCTCAGCGCCTTGAGACCCGTAAGGGTGAGTAGTTCGCGCTTTACAAATACGGATTTATATATTTTTACATTTACATGGGGAGTCCAGCAAGAAACAAGGAAAACAACGTGGGGGCCAGGACACAGTCCTGCCTCAGCCCAATTTCTAAGGGTATTCTTTTTGATAAGGCCCCATTTAAGTCAAGTTCAACCCAGGCCCAATTCTGTGAATGTAGTTCCTGAAGTATCGCTAGCAGGTTAGTGGGAATTGCCAGTTATCCTAGCTTCTCCCACAGAATACTACAATCCACAAGATCGAAGGTTGAGCTTAAGTCAACAAAACAACAAAACAGATTCCCTGTCATTTCCATCACTTTTTGCCCACCAGCCCATAAGCTGAAACAGAGATCAATCGTTGACTGCCCTTGCTTGAAGCCTCCTTGTTCTATTGTGACAATATCATTGCGCTCAATCCAATTCTTGAGAGAGATAACAATTACTGTGGAGTGCACTTTTGCACCAACACCAGGTAGGCTTATCAAGCAGAAATTACCTGGAATATCGGTCTCCTTTTTTAGGTCTCGCCTAGCGACGCAGCGCATGCGCTGCTCGCCTTGGCGAGATCTATTGTCGTCGGTTTGTCGGCGGAAGGGGGACAGGAGATGTGCACGCGTACAGGCGTTTCAGCACAACGCGCGCTCCCCACACGCCCCGATAGATTTACAAATTGCCACCCGTCCTCATAGGGATGGCCTGCTGCTCGTCTAATACCGCTAATACCGTTAGGCAGCGCCGATGCCTCTCAGCGTGCTCTCCCGATACACGCAGCGCTAATGCCTCTCTGGGTGCTTTCCCAATACACTCAGCGTAATACCTGCCTGTGCTCTCCCGACACACACAGCGCTACTTGATCTGTTCTCTCAGATGCACACAGAGCTAATGCCTCTCTGTGCGGTCACCCGATACACTCAGCGCTAATCTGTGCTCTCCAGATGCATGTAGCGCGGACGCCTCTCTCTGTTGTCTAAAAACACGCATTGCTAATACCCCTCGGTGTGCCCGCTAGATACACGAAGCACAATCGCGCCCTGTGCTCTCCAGATACACGCAGCGCTAACACGCTCTATATGCTCTCCAGACGTGCTGTGCAATGGGGGGGAAGGGGTTGCCTTCTCGCGCTGCGTTGCAATGGATGGCAGATTCAGGCCTCCGGGCTCGCCGTGGGGGCCGGCGCTTTGATGTTGCTCCGATCAGCATTGGGGGCCAGCGCAAAAGAATTGTAACGATGGGGCTCGCATGGCTGGTCGCGGTGCACCGGATGGCTGATGCAGGCCTCCGGTTGCGCAGCGGGGGCCGTTTTCGCAAGAGGTGAGTCAAGCAGCAATGTCCAGGCCACCTGTTATGATGGAGAAGGTGCATGTTCACGGCGTCGGTAGGCCCGTACCAGCCGCCACAACGCTGACCGAGGTGACAATCTTGATATAATACGGCAGCGTTTTCAATGAAGAATGTAATAATGCTTGTTCTCACATGTTAACGGAGATTTGAACCGAATTCGAATGTTTTGTTTCATTATTAGTTCGGGGCCTGTTAGCTCAGTTGGTTACATTGTGGTGCTATTAACAACAAGGTTGCAGGTTTGATCCCCATACGGGTCAGTTATTTTACCGAGATTTGGTTACATATTCTGTATTGTCATGGCAATGCTTTCCTGCCCTGGATTGACTCGCCCACAATTTTAGGCAAGTGTCCATGCGGCGATAATTGCGGCCGCCTCGCACGGTAATGCACATTTATGTTTAGTCTATTGCAGCGCTTGGTGGTAATTTCATCTGTTGATGCTATCCGGCTCTGGGGGAGCTCAATTCAATGGTTCTATGGCTTCGTGGCAGTTTATTTTAAGAGGAACGTTTATTTTATTGTCGGAGCGATTAAATGCGAGCCCGAGTGTGGGGGGTCGAAAACGTGTTTCAGCCAATCCCTTAGCAGGTTGTGTCCTGACTAACTTATTATTTGACTCATTTGTATGGCGCACGAATCATCCCCAGGGGGATCTCTCGGCGCCCGAGAAGGAGGCAGATGTAGAGTAAAATATAATAATCGTTCATTAGAATAGCCAGGTCTTAAGCAACTTTTTGAAATGTGGGAGGTTTGGGCAGGCACGGATATGCTCTGGGAGCAGCAACTTGGGGGCTGCTTGAGTGTTTACTTCGGTTCGAATGTATCATTCCATTTAAAGCACGGAGCCCACCACATTTGGTCATCCTCTATGAAGCCCGGAGGTTTTTAGGCCACCAGATGGCACTGCTCCACTGTTTCTCGATAAACTATTACTTTACAATGAATATTGCACGTTGTATTTCCAGGGTTGTGGACCACTGATGGTGTTGAGTTCAAGGCAGTCATTTCACAATTTGCACAATATCCCCCTTCAACCTCCCCCCAATCACCCCAACAAGGAGCTATGCCAGACACCCATTGAAAACAAGCATTTGCAATGCAATAGGTCTCGCATTTACGTAAGTTTGAGCTATTGGCATTGTAAATGACAATGCCTTTTTTTATGATTTGGTTTTTAAAACATAAATAAAAGGCATTGCCATTTACAATGCCAATAGCTTAAACTCGCGTAAATGCGAGACCTATTGCATTGCAAATGCTTGTCTAAGTATGGTTTTGATTATTGCACCATTCCAGCTTGGCAGAAATATACCTGGAAGGGTAAAAGCGGGATCTGACAACGACGCTCACCTGGCAGTCAACACAGTATTTTCAATCACAAATTAGAGCGTGGTGCACACAAGGGAGGAATGTTTACCCTACATTCACATTTAGACACCCTAAGCCGGGGGTCCTATACAAAGTCATACGAAACCCTTTGACACACACTATATAGAGGTTATATGTTAATGTTTTCACAATATTATATTCATCAATGATGGACTCTTGAATATTTTCAACTCTACACGAAAATTTGACGTTTCAAATCTTGGACTCCAAAGGTCATTTATTGCGGTTATCGATGTTCAAAACAGCATATTCTTCCCAGTAGCCAACACGTGTTTCGTCGAATGTATAGACTTTATCAGGGCTTTGAGTCTCTCTGTGTAATCCATATAAAGCACAGCCGTGCTATATAGGGGAGGCCAATAATCCACCCTAATCCCTTCCTCAGAGCCATATGTTAATGTTCAATGGCAGTAACTTCCAAAAGAGGAGTGCTCTGTAAGCAGAACGCCGATACATACAGAGCACTCCCTGTGCAACAACGAACACCAAGAGGTAACACATACGGACCCGGCATGATTAACTATAGAACTCACTAACACTACCTACTTTCAGCAGAATACAGACCAGTCTACTTCTGGTCTCTAATTTGGACTATCGTGATTTTGGAAATCACTGCCATGTCAATGCATCATGCTCCTTTTTTATGCAATTGTAACCTTCTTTTCCACTGAAAGCCCCCAAGGAGTGCCACGCTTTTCCTACTTTTCTCAGCTTCTTCTTAATGTTTAAGCACTCCTTATCAAACCAGGGCTGTTTTGAGAACCCATAGGGCTTATCCTTTTTGGCCTCATAATTGCACATCCTAACTATGGGGTGTCAATCGTTTCACTACCTCTGCAATGGTATCAGAGTCCCAATCCAAATTTTTGAGGCCCACTTCCCACTGAGCTCCAGATCACCGACACTTGGTATTGCGTTGGTAGAGACATGCATCTTTCATCAATTCATGTAGACAATCATTTTGGGAAAGATACTTCCTTGGGAATCACCCACTCCTTTTGGTTTGTAAAAGCAAGTAAAGCCATTCTTAAGTCCCAACGGTCCCTGACCCTAATTATTGATACCTCAAGGCTTGTACAGATGTCAAAAAACCATGCCTGTATAAACATATAATCAATTGGGCAGTTCTGATTGCCATGCACAAACATTTGGGCTGCTGGCAAATCCTCCCCAAACCGTCCGTTTAGGCTGACAAATCCTAACTCTAAGAGAGATTTTATTAGTTGCAGATCATACTTTGATTGGGTGCACTCTGGGAAAATTGCATTGGGAATTCCATAACTTTCTAGCATGTTGCTGCCACTGACCTCTACCTTACTGGGGCTAGCCGGTGAATAAAATGTCCTAATAAAAAACCGGGGGAGCCCCCGGAAACTCTGTCAAAGCCATCAAGCCCCTCTGGAATATCCTCAAGATTTGCTTTTGGGTCCCACATTGATTTACATAAACGTTGGCAATTATTAAGCTATTGAGATGGTGGCACCCTTCGTACAGGTCCAGGAAGCACGCCAGGAGCCAGTCACTACTTGTCTGTATAACTCTTGCTCCTCTGCTACATTTTAGTGATACCAATGTCATCAGCCCACCTTTTAAGCGCCCAGGCCCCACTTTTGTTCACCCTTTTACAAATTCCATAAAACCACTCTGATGGATTTGGTCACCTGCCAACCAGGTCTCCTGAAAACAAATTAGATTTTAGTAAATCTGTAGTCCTATTTAGGTTAACCAACCCATGCACATTCCAAGAAAAATCCCCCACGCTGGCGGGTGCTGCAACTACCTAATACACTTGCACCCCCCCTCCCCGCCCAAAGAGGAGACACTCTCCATATCAACGCTTAGATGCGCAAATCTATTCCGAAGAGGAATTGAATCTACCACTCCTTCTTTTGAGTGGGTCGGAATAGTTACCTCATGGGTACCACGATTATAACCCACCATGAGGGAGAGGGACGAGATTACCTCGGTGCCAATTACCATGTGTCTCTATCTCTAATACAGGCACAATTCTTAAGCCTAGTTTACTGAACTCATCTCCGGCCTGCAATACCAAGCCAACAAATACTGGGGAATTAAAATTAACTTTTGTGACTTCTTTCCCTGCTAAAGATTCTCTGAAGGCTACTTGCTCTATTTCCCTTATTGTAATCACCTCCAGTGCCTTACAGGCTGAGAATACCTTTAAAAGCTTGACCTATTCAACGGCTTCCATTTACTTGCTTTTTTCCCCTTTTCACATCTTAGTACAGATATTGTGCTCTGGAATCCCTACGGCAAACCTTTGTCTGCTCTAGGTCCAATTCTTGACCAAATTGTCTAGTTGTTGTGATGTCTTGCCACTTTTTTTATATTAAGACTCCTTCCAATGTGCGGGAGGCATTTCTCCCAGATCCGTGAACTACTTCCCCAGGTCCTATAGGGCTCTTAATTCCCTCCTTGCTAAGTGGATTAGTAATGCCTCTACTTAGGCCTTGGGACCTGACTGCAAAATGATGGGGGCCTCCCTTACCATACCCTTGGCTCTTTCCATCATACCTTTCTCCCCTTGACTTACTCTCCTATTTTTCCATTAGTTTTTTTTGGGTTGGGATTCTTTATATAAGCCTCCCAATACCTTAGGCATTGGGGGGTGTGGAAGTCTTACCGATACCTTTGCTACCATTAAACCGACACAAGCACCAATTTCCAGCCCACCCATGATACCATCTTCTCATCAAAATTGGTCTTCTAGATACATACATGGCGGTGCTTCCTTGATGCCCCCCGCCCTTAGCGCTGGGGCCTCCTCACCAAGCTCCAGAGCTTGGGAGGCTACTGGGCTTACAAGTCTAGGCATACAAGAGATAATTTTCTTTAATTTGCATAGAATCTCCTTTAGTATACTAGCTTCCGCTATCAGGAACGCATTTGTAGCAAGGGATGATTCAAACAGTATATGTAATTTTTTCTGCATTAGAAGAACATCCAGCACCAGAGAAGGACCAGCCAATATAGAGTCAATATTTGCTGCAGAAGTGGCCATAGTATCTTGGTCCCCACCTTGAGGTGACGTGCCTGCCAGTTCAGACCTAACTACCCAACACTCTCCTAGACAGTACGTTATCCGGTATTTCTCTACTGCTTTTATTCCCCACTGAACCCGCTGCTGCCCCAGACCCTCTTCTGAGCTCACAAAGCTCAACTCAGAAGGACAGAATAGACAGCAAGACGAGGAAAGTCAGGGTGTAATATTTCAGTATTTTCTATCAAGTCCAGAGCCTCCTTTTCTTAGGTATCTAGTATCTCCATAGGACCACCTAGGAAAGATGCAACTTGTCCCACCTTTGCGGAATCCTGGATCGGTATGGTCCTGAAGTACTTTCCCACGAAGTCCTAAACTGAAACTGCCAGGATTTTTGCTAAGGATTGCACATTTCCAGGTGCGGGAGAGCATTCAAATCCAACGTGGCTAGCTTCAACTCGACATGAAGGCGATAGGATCTCAGGCCAAGAGTGTCTCCAATTTCAGGTACTGACCGTCACAGAATGTTTTCAAAATCGCTGGGGCTGTGGAAACTATTTTTACATTTTCTAAGAAATTTGGCCATAAACCCATTAAAGAACTAGTTACACTGTACAATGCAAAATGTCTTGCATTGGGAACGAATGGGGCAGGTGTTTGGGGTTAAACGGGCCCAGGGTGTCTGCAGGCTATTGAAAACAAATTTCTTGGCAGACTGCTCGCAGTTCCAAAGAGTACTGCCAGTTTTGTAATTAATTCTGAAGTTGGACTCACGTTATTGGTGATAAAATTAAACTTGTCCCACTTTTATTATAGTTGAAGACATGGGACTCACCATATACAAATTTCTCTCACCAAGCTTTAGCAGACTGTGTTAAAGTGGACCATTGTGACGCCAACTCCTGGCTTACATATATTATGAAGACTTTTACAGAACTTGGTGTCCCAAATGTATTTTATTTCCCAAATATTAATAATAAATCCAGAGCTACAGTCAAATCTCTTTTGTATAACCACAGAATAACCCTAAGAAACACCAAAATTCTGTCGATGGATACAGTTCGCCGATGTGTAGAGATCATGTCTGTTGAAGGGATTGAACCTTATTTGTAATGGGTTCCCAATACTGAACACAGATTTTATCTTATTTATTTTACACAGTGCCTCTGTACACTTTTTGGCAGCATTCCCGCAGCAAGGAACATTGTTTTCCTCACCAACTTGCTGTCCCTGGACAATCTTAGACAGCAATCCCTTATCCATTGTATGTTTTTTGTGGTTTTTATAACACGTACCTGCGGCTTTTGACACGGTCGACCATGGGATTTTGGTGCATCGTGTCAGAGACGCGGGACTCCTGGGTCCTGCCCTAGATTGGATTACATCCTTTTTGGAGGATCGGTCTCAATTTGTTCGGTTGGCTCACTTCACCGCTCCAGAGGTTAAGACCAATTGTGGAGTACCACAGGGGTCGTCATTATCCCCACATTTGTTCAACCTATATCTACTCCCTTTGGGCCGCTCCTTAAGGGAGCAGAAAGTGAACACCTTTAACTACGCAGATGACTTACAACTTATATTCACTATTAACACCTCAGCTGGGTCTATCTCTGACTTCCAGACCACCTTGCTGTACATCAGCACCTGGATAAATAGCAACCATTTGAAGCTAAACCCGGACAAAACTGAACTGATTTTGACTGGTGGCTCTCAAAACCCCTGGAGCTCCCTTTTTTGGCCTTCGGAGCTGGGTTGCCCTCCAGTGCCAGCATCCTCAACTAAGAGCCTCGGGGTCACAATAAATAATGATCTATCTATGAAATCCCAGGTTGGAAATGTGGTCTCTACCGGATTCTTTCAGTTAAGGAGGATCAGGAAGATTGGTAGATTCCTTACTAGAGATGCACTGGTGCAGGTTGTCCTAGCGCTGGTCATCTCTCACCTAGATTACGCAAACTCCTTATATCTCGGGTTACCTGCATATCTAGTTAGGAAACTGCAGCTGGTGCAGAACCAGGCTGCCAGACTCATCTTTCAACAGCCAAGAGGGCAATGTGCCACCCCCTTCATGCGGCAGCTCTACTGGCTCCCAATATCTCAACATTGCACTTTCAAAATTGGTTGCCTTATTTTTAAATTCTTACAGAATGTGGGCCCTAAATTCGTCTCTAAATTGATCAAGAGACATGTACCCACACGCAATCTGAGATCGGCCCACTTGAACTTACTGGTCATCCCTCCCTATCAACGGAAGAGACTAGGCGGCATCAGGTTTGCTGTGCTGGCTCCATATCTCTGGAATGCTTTTCCTTACGAAATTAGATCCTGCACAGCTCTACCTGTTTTTAGGAAACTCCTTAAGACATGGCTTTTTGTCCAGGCTTACGAATAGATCTACCGGGGCTCATCTACTCCTATACTAGCGCCAAGAAACCAACTGGTGTACGTGCGCTGAATGAATAATTTTAACATTACATAACGTCTAAAGTCCTGTTTTTAAGGACAATCCTACATTCGAATAACATAAGAACTTGTTTTTTACAGCGGCTAGATTACATCTCTATAGGTCATGCCGTTCTTGCTTAATTCGGCAAGCATTGAAAATTAGGAGAGAATTGAAGGTTCCATAACAAACTCTCCCATCATATGCATTTTAAGATCCGCTTGCTTTTATGGGATCTTTTAAAGTTAAAATGTCTTTGTTTTGGGGCCAAAGGAATGTCATGTATAAAAAGTTTTATAAGGTATTATTCTTGAAAAACCAGTTTTTGTATGAATGTGTTAATCTTTGTGGCAAGAAATCATCGCTTTAATGCACTAACAGTACTTTATCTATTTTAATGCATCTTTTGAAAAAAAATATTGTTTAATTTATCTGTCTTTTTATGGATATAATAGCTGAATAAAAGTATTTTGACTGACTGACTAACCGCACCGTTTTTTGTTTTTTAACTTTTTTTTAATTTACTGGAGGCTTGATGCCTCTTCTTTTGGGGCGGCATCCCTGGTCAGCCTTATCAGAGGTTACAGGCGTTTAAAAAAACACTTTAAAATATTTTAGAACGAGTTCACTTATCTCCTCCTCCTGCTCACAGTGTCTAAAGCCGTGCTAGCGCACTGCCACCACCCTATACGGTCGTTTCCCTTTGGGCAGCAAAACTCCAAGTATACGCCCTTTGTACTCTGCCCCTCCTTATTTTGGTTATTATCGGGAAGCTGTGGTGCTGCCGCCCCCCTGCAGGGTATCCTCCAGCAGCGCCTCTCCGGGATTGCAGGCCCTACCAGGACCTTTACAGAACTGGCCCTTCCCGCGCTGAGTAGCGCGTTACAACAGCCTACCACTAAGGCATGGACTCCTGCCGGCAGCTATCAATGGCACCATTAGGCGCCAACAAAGAAAACAGAGACCAATTTTGGGGGGAAAAGCCCAGACAGAAAATGTGGGTGAAAGAAAGCTCCAACTACACCAGCCGAGGAGCGAAGCCACAGCGCGTCAGGTATAGGGTGACCAACCGTCCATAAATTTCACGGACCGTCCCTTATTTAGGCCGCTCCTTCTTCCTCGCGGCCAAAGCCTGGAACGCCCTTCCGCTCCACCTCAGACAGACATCGCTCCCCATCTTCGCAAGAAACCTCAAAACCTGGCTCTTCGACAGACCCCCTCCTTGATGGATTGGATCCTGCACCCCCTCTCCCCCCTAGCGCCTTGAGACCCTCACGGGTGAGTAGTCGCGCTTAACAAACCCGATTGATTGATTGTCCACTGTCCGTGAGTAATTCTTTCACGAACACCTTTTGTCCATAATTTCGGACATTAGAGCGAGCTGTCAGGGGCAAGCAGCCTGAGAGTTCTGCAACTCTCACTGCAGGGGCCAGCTCGTGCTTCTGCTGTGATCTGCAGCAGCAGCCCCTCCCTGACCTGGCACAGATTGCTATCGGCCCATTATCATTCTGTTTGCCGCCCTAATTATCACATACATAATGATAATGGACCTCTGCGCAGTGACAGCATTTGCTGGGCCGCCTCCTGCCAGAGCCTAGGGCAGGGAACCCTGCTTTTGTTTAGGGGCTCCTGTCACCTCACCAGGGGCCAAGTTCCGGAGAGGTGGATGTTTCATTTTGGCTCGTGTTGCCCAGGTGCATCCATTGTTAGCCTCTTACACGGTCACACAAGCAGCGACAATGGTACAAACACAATTGTCCTTATTATTTATTTCTTTTGCTCCAATAGTGCACAGTTTCTATATTTGTGCTGTTATTATTTCAGGTTTACCCTGGCTCCCGAGCCCCCTTAGCTTTTACACATCACATCCCCTTGCTCATGCAACTATACCCTCACCCTGTGGTCTAGTGCACCCTGCTACTTACCTAAGCAACAGGCAGTGGGTTGCAGGCATGGCACACAGGGATGTGTGCCATGTCGACTCTTCACTTTTCTCTGCACCATAAACACGTAGTCTGAATGGCAGTGTGTGGGTGTTAAAGTGCAGGGACTCCAAGGGTGGCACAATATGTGCTGCAGCCTTAAAGGCTTTCCCTGGTCACAGTGCCCTTGGTACCAATGGTACCTTTTACAAGGGGCTTACCTGGGGCCAGAGATGTGCCAATTGTGGATACACCGTTACAGTTTGGGGAAAGAACACAGGCCCTGGGAACCTGATTGGCAGAGACCCAGGGCACATCAAGTCCAAGTGCATCAGAAATCTGGCAAAAGGTGTTGGTGGGGGAGGGGGGGGGGGAGGTTACTGCAAAAGAAACCCACTTTCTTACACCTGGTCACTTAGAATATCCAGGAATCAACAAGGATATTGCAGGGGCATATATGCTCATGCTGATATGCCCTCACAGGAGAAACAGTGCACCCTGCCTTGGGGCTAGGAGGTCTGCTATAGGGGTGACTTACCCATATTCCATGCAGTGTCTGTGGTAATGGCACACAGGGATGTGTGCCATGTCGAGTCTTCAGTTTTGTCTGCACCAAGACAAGCAGGTTGCAGTGGCAGTGTGCATGTGCTTGGTGAGGGGTCCCTTAGGGTGGCACAATTCATGCTGCAGACTTTAAGGACCCTCTTTAGCCACAAGGCTCTTGGTACCAGGGTTACCTTTTACCAGGGACGTATATGTGAGCTAAAGTGGGGCCAATTGTGGTATAGTTTCAGGGAAAGAACACTGGTACTGGGAACCTGAACAGCAGGGACCCAGTACACCTGCATCAAAGCCAGGCAAAATGTGGGGGGGGTACTGCAACAGAAACCCAGTTTCCTAAAGCTGGCCACTCGGAAAACTGCACTCTAGTCCAGCACTGCACGTCCCAATTAACTATATTCTATGCCTGCTGCTTTACATCTCACAATGTCACTCAGATATGAGATGCTAGTAAAGTCCATCCGAGCAGATCTTTCCGACCACTTCTCTCACCAAACCTGCCTGCTCAGGACCATGAACTGTAAACAAAATATCAGACTGGACAACCCAGTTCAATAACCATATAAATAGATTATGATCATATGGAATACCACAAAAAGACCTGCACAGGTTCGAAGCTGCATGCATACCAAAAAAACCATGAAGTGCACGACTGTCTCAACCTAGTATAAGGATAATGTTACTTACCCAGTAAGCATCTGTTCTTGGCATGTAGAGCTGTAGATTCACATGCTTTGCATACTTCTGCCATCTAGTGTTGGGTCCGGATGTTTGCAAGTTGTTTTTCTTCGAAGAAGTCTTTCCTAGTCACGAGGTAAGGTGACTCCTCCTTTAGGTGATGGTGCGCATAGGCACCAACTCCATTGTTAGATTGTTTTCCCGCAAGAGGGTGAGAATGGAGTAAATAAGTGTAGTATAGAGATGTCCATGCGTATGAGTGTGTAATGTAAGAACTGCAACAACTACAGCGCATGTGAATCTACAGCTCTACATGCAAAGAACAGATGCTTACTGGGTAAGTAACATTATCCGTTCGAGGCATGTGTGCTGTAGATACACATGCTTTGCATATACTATAAAGCAGTATACTCCCAAAGCGGTGGCTAACCTGTAGATGTTGCAGTTGTTTGGAATACGGTTTTTAGTACTGCTTGGCCTACATTAGCCTGTTGACATGGTAACACATCTACACAATAGTGTTTGGTAAATGTGTGTGGTGTAGACCATGTAGCTGCCTTACATATGTCAGCTAGAGGGATGTTGCCTAAAAAGGCCACTGACGCCCTTATTTTGCGAGTGGAATGCGCTCTAGGGGGTATAGTTAAAGTTCTTTTAGCTTTAATATAGCAAGTTTGAATGCATTTTACAATCCATCTGGCAATACCAGATTTGGAAATAGGATTGCCTTTATGGGGTGGAGCAAATGCAACAAACAGTTGTTTTGCAAAAGTCTTTTGTTCTATCTAAGTAGTATAGTAAAGCTCTTTTAACATCAAGCGTGTGAAGAGCGCATTCTGCCACAGAATCGGGTTGAGGAAAGAAGCCTGGCAACTCAACCAATTGGTTTATATGAAAAGCAGAAACTACCTTGGGAATGAAGTTTGGGTTGGTACGGAGAACTATCCTATCTTTATGTAGCTGAAAGAAAGGTTCTTCCAACGTTAATGCCTGTAGCTCACCAACTCTCCTCAGGGATGTGATAGCAATGAGGAATGCAACTTTCCATGAGAGGAACTGTAAAGGGCACTTGTGTAATGGTTCAAAAGGTGGACCCATGAGCTTTGTGAGAACAATGTTGTTATTCCACACTGGGAAAGGTGGAATCCTCGGTGGTATTACTCTTTTTAAGCCTTCCATGAAGGCCTTGATTAGTGGGACTCGGAATAATGACAAATGTTGTCTATTTTGTAAGTATGCAGCTACTGCTGCAAGGTGCAAACGAATAGACGTGTAAGCGAGGCCCGATTGTTGCAGATGTAACATAGCAAATAATGTTTTCTATAGAAGCATCTAAAAGATTGATTTTGTTGTTATTGCAATATACAGCAAATCTTTTCCATTTTGCTGCATAGCACGCTCTGGTTGTAGGCCTTCTTGCTTCTTTTAAAATATTCATACAGTCTGGTGGTAAATTTCAATAATCAAACTCTATGACTTCAGGAGCCAGGTCGCTAAATTCAGCTCTTTGGGATCTGGATGTCAGATTTCTCCATGGCTCTGTGTGAGGAGACTGGACTTTAGATGTAGTTTTTGATGCGGAACCAGAGACCGCTCGAACAGAGTGGTGTACCATAGTTGACAAGCCCATGTGGGAGCTACTAGAATTAGTGGCGGGGGATGTTTGCCTGAGTTTCCGAACCACCTATGGAATAAGCGGGAAAGGCGGAAAAGCGGAGGCAAATATTGCTGACCAGTTAATCCAAAGGGCATTGCCCTTTGATGGGGGTGTGGGTACCAGGAGCCGAAGTTTGGGCATTTTGCGTTTTCGGCTGTGGCAAATAGGTCTATTTGTGGAAACCCCCACTGTTGGAAGTATGGAAGTAGAACTTGGGGGTGAAGTTCCCACTCGTGAATTTGCTGTCTTCTCCTGCTGAGGAGATCGGCAATTTGATTGTTTACTCCTGGGAGGTGTTCTGCCAGAAGATAAATCTGGTGATTTATCGCCCACTTCCAAATGGCTTGAGCGAGTATTGACAGTTAGAGAGAGTGTGTACCCCCTTGCTTCTGCACATAATACATTGCTGTCATGTTGTCTGTTTGGACTAGGACAGTTTTGGCTACTAGCGGAGTCTGAAAAGCTTTTAACGCTAAAAAAAACAGCTAAGAGCTCTAGATAGTTTATGTGGAGAGTGCTGTGCTTGTTGCTCCATATGTCTTGTATTGTGTAATTTTTTTAGATGAGACCCCCAAACTGTTAGAGATGCGTCTGCTGTGAGCGCAATTTGTGGAACAGGGTCGATGAAAGGCCGACCTGCTGATAAGTTTTATGGGTTCCACCACTGGAGAGAGCGATGGATGCGGACATCTACCAACACTAGATCGGTCAATAGACCCTGTGCTTGATTCCAATGACGTGCTAAGCATTCTTGTAGGGGGCGCAAGTGATGCCTCGCATTGGGTACAATTGCGATGCAGGAGGCCATCATCCCCAGTAATTGCATGAACACTGGCTGCTAATGCCTGGTTGGGTTGAAACTGTAGAATGGCAGTTTGAATATTGTGTATTCTGGCTATAGTGGGAGATGCTAGGGCTTTGACTGTGTCTAGAGTAGCTCCTACATAAGTCTGCATCTGTGATGGCTGCAGGCGTGATTTTTGTGCATTGATGGTGAAACCCAGCTGATGAAGCAGATCTATTGTGGTTTGTGTGCACTGGAGACAGTTGTGGTAAGTACTAGCTTTGATGAGCCAGTCGTCCAGATAGGGGGAAGACATGGATTTGTTGTCTTCTGAGGTGAGCAGCAACTACTGCCAGGCATTTGGTAAAAACTCTGCGTGCTGTAGTTACTCCAAAGGGAAGTACCTTGAACTGGTAGTGCTTGTTTGCCATCACAAATCGTAGGTATTTGCGATGAGCTGGATGAATTGGAACATGAAAATATGCGTCTTTTAAATCCAGAGTAGACAAAGTCTGCTCTTTGTAAAAGCGGGAGCACTTGTTGAAGTGTGACCATGTGAAAATGTTCTGACCGTATGTAGTGGTTTAGCTCTCTGAGATCTAGAATAGGTCTTTGGGAACCGTCCCTTTTGGGGACGAGAAAATACAGAGAGTAAACCCCCGAGCCTTGGTACTGTATGGGAACTGGCTCTATTGCCCCTTTTAGTAAAAGGGACTGTACCTCTTGTTTTAGCAAGTGGACGTGTTCCGGAGATAACTTGTGAGGTCATGGCGGAATGTTTGGGTGATTGGTGGTTAGCGCCAGGCAATAACCATGCTGGATAATCCCAAGAACCCATTTGTCTGATGTTATCGACTGTCAAATGGGGAGAAATTGGTGAAGTCTTCCCCCGACAGGTGTAGTGTAATCGGGGGAAAGCGTGGGCAAGTCACTGTTTGTTGGGGGAAGGGGAGTTTCTAGGTGTGTTGCCCTTACCCCTACCCTTAGTTGTTGCCTCTATAACCTCCTCAAACAAAATCCTCTGGAGGGAGAGGACCGGTTATTACCCTTGTAAGTAGAGGTATTCTGATCTGGGGATGTTGTTTTTTTACCCTCCTCTGTAGAAGGAGCGACGAAAGGAACGTCTGTTGGATGCAGTCTGAAGTGCTCCCACAGATTTAGCGACTTCAGTGTCCATCATTTTTTCTAACGCCTGGTCAACGCTAGGGCCTAATAAGTGCTCCTAATCAAAGGGCGTGTTAAGGATTGCTTGTTGGACCTCGGGTTTGAACCCGGAGATCCTTAACCAGGCGTGCCTCCTAAGTATGATGCTGGTGTTAATTTCTCCAGCTGAGGTGTCTGCAGCATCTACAGCACATTGAATCGAGGAATTAGAAATGAGCTTACCCTCATTTACTAAGTACTGAGCTTTAGCCTTATGCTCATCTGGGAGGTACTGGAGAAGTTGCTCCAATTCGTCCCAGTGTGCCCTGTCATACCTAGCTAAAAGGCCCTGGGTATTTGCGATACGCCAGTGTTTTGCTGCCTGAGCAGCTATTCGCTTGCCAGAGGCGTCAATTAGTTTGGACTCCTTATCCGGTGGAGGAACGTCTCATGATGATTGAGAATTCGATCGCTTACGAGCATGTGATACCACTAGGGAATCTAGGGGCAATTTTCCTCTGATAAAGATAGGGTCTGTAGGAGAAGCTTTATTTTTTTTTTGTCCACCCTAGGAGTTAAGATGCAGGCTCTGACTGGGTCTTTAAAGATTTCGTCAGCATGCAGCATCATGCCTTTAAGCATGGGGAGCGATTGGGACGCTCTATGCGTGGATGCTAGTGTCTCAAATAAGAAATCTTCTTCCAGTGATTCTTTATGGAGCTCTACCCCATGGTAATGTGCAGCCCTGACAATGAGCTCATGGTGTGATGCATTGTCGTCTGGAGGAGATGGTTTGTTTGGGTGCTGTTAAAAATGGGATTTCTGGTTGGCTAGGGCTAATGCCTAAGCCAGGCAGAAACCACCATTCTAGTCAGGGAAAGGGAGTTACACGCTGAAGATAACCCCTGCTCACCCTCTTGGTAGCTTGGCAGAGCAGTCAGGCTTATCCTAGAGGCAATGTGTAAAGCATTTGCACAACACAAACACACACAGCAGCAACACACTAGGCACGCCACAAAAGAAACTCCACACAAGGATATCTCAAAAATAGCCTTTGAATTACTCATAAAACACATTAGAACGCAATCACATATGTACACTGTGCCACCTGGCACTTGGTATGTCTTTACAGGGATTATATACACGACAGGGCCAATCGGGCCTCTGTCATAACCATTAGAACTCACAGTTAGTGAAAACAACCAGTAACTACTGGTAACATTGCATGTAGCATAAACATCTGAGGCATGAGCATCCTGTCATCACCTAGGACAGCATATTATGCAAAACATAATAATCACATTAGGCCCCTCTTAGGCCTGTACCTAATCAGTAGTGCACGGTAATCACTTATTAGGTGCACACATTACTACCACAGCATAAACACATTATGCAGAAAAGATCATCAGTAATGCATCATTTCCATTATACCTCATGCCGCTCTTGGGCATACATCCTAAATCAGCTCCAGGGCACCGTAATCACAGGCGGTGCACACATCACCTGAGGGTCGTACGCCCAGCCACAAAACAAGGCGAACATCAGGCCAGCTGGCCTGCTCCTCGGGGGCCCGTCTTGGGCTTCCCCGCAATGCCCTCTGTCCAAAAAGTCAGGGCTCTCCCTACTCCATGTCTCCTCTAACACGGGGCCTCCAATCTGGCCGATGCGGCAGAGACATGTGCACAATTCAAAAGGGGGGGGGGGGGGAGTGCAACGCACCTGTGTCCCCAAACAGGCGTGCCCCATGTTGCAGCTGCCTGCGATCCGGCGGTGAAGCTGTGACCCAAAACAGGCACCAACAGTGTGCCTTGCGAGCCCCACTCACCGGGGCCTCTCCTCATCTCGGGTGAAACCAGGAAATAAGTGGGATGTAGCAGCAGGGAGCCCACGAGGCTCCGGTCCTTCCTCTGCGTCCGGTGAGCCTGTGAGGCTCCCTCTCCTTCTCAACACCACGCGGGGCTCTCCTCGTCACTACGGGAGACCCGCCTTGGATCAGGCACAGGGTTTGCCTGACTTCCGCTCTGGCGGTACTTCCTCCGGCTGGCCCACAACCAGGCAGCAGCCACCTGGCTTCCGGAGGCTTCGGCGAGGCACTCACAAGGCGCTGGGCATCAGGGGCCCCCTCCAAGCTTAGGCGGGGCAAAAGGGAAGCGCTCCCGACGCGCTTTCATTGGGCAGGATCCCCTCCCTTTAGGGGCCATCGAACACAACGGGCCCCACTCGCCTGTTCAGTTGCTCCGGCCGGCTCCTCCCACAGTCAGGCAACACAGAGGAATCCCCACGCCGGGATTCCTTCTTAGTGGGGTTCCGCGATTAAGCCGACTTCGCTGCACATCGCTTTTGAGCGCAAAACCCCTGAGAGACTCCTCACGCCTCGGGCAGTGTGAGGCCCCCCCATGTGGCTCAGATCACCTAGGAGAGGGTGGCGCTGCACACGCTGCAGGGCACAAAGCACTTCTCTCTTCCCCTGGCACTACGGCCTCTGGGTGCTGCAGGGCAGGATCTCCAAGCCCTGAAGGGATCAGTTCAAGCGCTCACCACGCGCTGAGCCCTAAAGTCCAGAGGGGCAGAGCTGGGCACAGGCAGGCCAGCACGTAGGGACCCCCAGAAGACAGCAGCTGGGTCCTGCGGCGGTTCCTCCTCGGCCACCAGTCCTTCAGCTTCCAGCAGGTAACCAAAAGTTCAACATTTCATGGGGTCACAGCCCCAATACTTATACCACTCATGTCTTTGTTCTACCCTTGGCACAGGGCTCGGTGCCTGGTCCAAACCAGTTCTGAGGGGCACTTAAACATTTCCTTACGTGTGCACAACACCCTCCTTTGTCAGTGTAGGTCCTGGCCCCAGACACCACAGGGGGGGGGGAGAGCCAGCATTGTCTAAGGCAGGCACAGACCCATTCAAGTCCAGGTGCTACTCCTCCCACTACTCCAAATGAAGTTTGGCCTATTCAGCCTAGCGCTGACTCACCCAGCCTCTCTGGAGCCACTGCACCTCCCTAGCCCCTGTCATCCAGAGCCAGACATGCAATACACAACAGGCAGGCACAAAGACACATAGCACACAGAAATGCCCACTTCTAAAAGTGGCATTTCTAAAATAGTGATAATAAATCTGCGAACACCATTACACAGCATTTGTTACCACTATTCCAAACATACCATACTTGACAACGCTACTCCTCTCATGTCAGGAATTACCACTGAAACACATCAGGGAATCCCCCATGCATTCCTATGAGAGGGCAGCCTCACAGTAGTGAAAAACCAAAATGGCTGTTTGTCACTACCAGGACATGCCACACAGTTAAGGCACATGTCCTACCTTTTACCTACAGCGCACCCTGCCCATAGGGCTAGCTAGGGCCTACCTTAGGGGTGACTGATATGTAGTAAAAGGGGAGTCACAGATGTGGCACCCACTTTATGTGCCACGTCACAGCGGCAGTAAACTGCCCGCGCAGGCCCTCCAATGGCAGAGGCCTGAGACAGGTTTGAAAGGCTACTTTGGTGGGTGGCGCAAGCAGCGCTGCAAGCCCACCAGTAGCATTTAATTTACTGGCCCCGCTTATATGAGATACCACTTTACAAGGGACTGATAGGTAAATTAAATACGCCAAACAGGTGTAGACCAATCTTACCACATTTACCATAGAGAGCACATGCACTTTAACACTGGACAGCAGTTAAAAATGTGCCCAGAGTCCTAAAACCACCAACACCATGTCAGAAAAAATACCAGGAGGAAGGTAAAAAGTTCTGGGATGACCCTGCAAAAAGGGCCAAGTCCAACACAACCCCCTTCCAGCCTAAAGCCAGGGTAGACCAATCAATACCTTGATGGATTTCCCTGCTTGGGGCGATAGAATACGGACGCGGGCCCGCAACTGCAGGGGCACACTCCAGTTCTACGCCAATCTGAACCCATGTGGTTACCTCTGTCTAAGCTCCCAGGAACAACTAAGCTACCCCACTGGAACTCCCTAGCTGTCCGTGGCTAGGACCAGGCCCTAGGTCATCCAGATGTCTCTGGTCCTTGCCATCTCAGAGTGGGGGGCAGTAGCCTCAGGTACATAGTATCCATTCTCCACTCTACCTCTCATCAGTGCAGTCCTATACTGCCACTGATTCCTCAACCCAGGGTCTGCACCCTTAGGCTGATCAGGAGTCACGGGTGAGGCTCTCGTCCCCCTACCCCTCCTTCTGGGGTCCCGCACTCTCCTCCTAGGAGAGGCACCCTCGGAACACAAACTGTCAGGACGCTGGAATCAGCCCTCCGACAAAATTCTCCAACCAGTTCAGAACCATGACCCTGCAACTGGTCTCCCAACCTAGGGACCAAACCCTCAGGTTGAACCGGGGTCAGAGGCGAGGACTCCCTCCCTCTGCACCCCCTACCAGAGTTCTGCACCCCCCCACCTGGAGTGGTACCCCCAGAAGACAAAATGGTAGGGACACTGGTTACAGATGTCCTTCCCTCCAGGTCAGGTATTAACTCCTGAACGTGGCCTCCCAACCCAGGGACTACACCCTGCGGCTGAACACTTGCCTGGCACACCAGGACTTCTGGGGGAGCACGCAGCCCCCCCCTCCAAAGGGTAACACATACCTCATGTGTTGCGTGAAAGTCTGCCTGGCGCGGATCTCCCGACCCCTGTCTATCTGACAGTGCGCGAAGATCCCCCCAGGACAGAAGTGGTGTCACCATGGTCACTCCTAGAAGGCTCAACCCTTATGGCTGGACCCTGACCCACTGGTTCTCCCACTGGGGACTCTCTCCCCCTCTCACCCCTCCATCTGGACTCCTGCACCCTCCATTTAGGAGCGGCACCGCCAGACACCAGAACTGATGGAGCTCTGCTTACAGACGCTCCAAGTTCTCCTGACACTAAAGATCCCCCTCAACGGAAGGCCTACTAGTACAGCCTAGGCTCCCCACCTGGTGTTCCCTTAGGGAACCCTCCAGGCCCTGAGACTGGGTTTCGGTAACCTTGGGACGCATCCCATTCTCACTCCTTCTCCGCGGAGACAGGACGTGAGTCCCTACACCCCTCCCACTACACCGAGACCTATCTGGGCTACTAAGAACCTTTAACGCCACCCTGGGCTGGGAAATACCCGAGCCACTCCTCTTAGAGTCACTCCCAAATGCCGCCTCAGACCATCTGGCACTCACCCAGAGGTCTGCCTCCCATGCAAGCTCCCTGGGACCAGAGAACTCACACTCCAACAGGTGTTGGCGTAACCCTGGAAAACAGAACATGTGCTCTCTGCCAATCAGATTGAACAGCCCTTCAAAATTGTTTGCCGTGCTACCCATCACCCAACCTTCAAGTGCATCACAACATTCATCCACAAACTCCCCCTAAGACTGGTGAGACAGTTTCCTACTGCCCCTGAACCTCAACCTATACCCTTCAGGTGTGACACCCTCTTCCTGGGAACTAGGCACCATGGTCTGGGATCTGGGAGTGGGACTTGAAACACTTTACTCACTTTTGCTGCCACCACTGGACCCCACCAACACTGGTGAATCCAGACCACTAAAACTACACTCAGGGGACATATCCTCAAGAGTTAGCTTTTCTCTGGCAAAGGCCCCTTCTGCCTCCGCCACCCTCTCCTGAACTAAGGCTCTTTCAACCTCAGCCTTTTTCTCCTCCACCCTCAGCTGCGCTATCTCCTTGGCATGCTCCAATCTGAGCCTCTCCAAAGCCAGCTGATGCTCCCTTTCCTCCCTCCTATCCACCCACTCCTCTGGGGACAGGGAAAGGGATGAGGCACTGCCCCCGGCACTGGACCCAGCAAGGGACTCTCTCTCTTCGGGGTTCTCACTATCTAATGGCTTCCCTGCCCGGTCATTTCCTTCCTCCTGTGCAGACTCTTCAGGGCCACCCTCAGACCCACCACCCTCTTGGTATGCGGACACGGCACTCTTCCTTTCAGAGTACTCAAGTCTCCATTCATCCTCTTGCCATTGGAGCAGGATTTTCTGAAGGCTTAGCTGGGTGCAAATCACCCGTGTCCCCAAACAGGCGTGCCCCACGTTGCAGCTGCCCGCGATCCGGCGGTGCAGCTGTGACCGAAAACA
Organism: Calotriton arnoldi; assembly: GCA_963921515.1. Lineage (NCBI taxonomy): Eukaryota > Metazoa > Chordata > Amphibia > Caudata > Salamandridae > Calotriton > Calotriton arnoldi. Next base: position 3,877,540 of record CAWUFW010000135.1, on the reverse strand, counting down.
GGCACCAACAGTGTGCCTTGCGAGCCCCACTAACCGGGGCCTCTCCTCTTCTCGGGTGAAACCAGGAAATAGGCGGGACGTAGTAGCAGGGAGCCCGCGAGGCTCCGGTCTGTCCTCTGCGTCCGGTGAGCCTGCGAGGCTCCCTCTCCTTCTCGACACCACGCGGGGCTCTCCTCGTCACTACTGGAGCCCCGCCTTGGATCAGGCACAGGGTTTGCCTGACTTCCGCTCTGGCGGTACTTCCTCCGGCCAATCTACAACCAAGCAGCAGCCGCCTGGCTTCCGGCGGCTTCGGCGAGGCACTCACAAGCCGCTGGGCATCAGGGGCCCCCTCCTCGAGCTTAGGCGGGGCAAAAGGGAAGCGCTCCCAAAGCACTTTCTGTGGGCAGCACCCCCTCTCTTCAGGGGCCCTCGAACTCAACGGGCCCCACTGAACTCACCTGTTCAGTTGCTCCGGCCGGCTCCTCCCACAGTCAGGCAACATGGAGGAATCCCCACGCCGAGATTCCTTCTTAGTGGGGTACCGCGATGAAGCGGACTTCGCTGCACCGCGCTTTTGAGCGCAAAATCCCTGAGAGACTCCTTATGCCTCGGGGCAGTGTGAGCTCACTCCTGGGGCTCAGATCACCTAGGAGAGGGTGGCACTGCCCACGCTGCAGGGCACAAAGCGCTCCGCTATTCCCCTGGCACTACGGCCTCTGGGTGCTGCAGGGCAGGATCCCCAAAGCCCTGAAGGGATCAGTTCAAGCGCTCACCACACGCTGAGCCTCAAAGTCCAGAGGGGCAGAGCTGGGCACAGGCAGGCCAGCATGTAGGGACCCCCAGAAGACAGCAGCTGGGTCCCACAGCGGTTCCTCCTCGCCCAGCAGTCCTTCACCTTCCAGCAGGTAACCAAAGTTCAACATTTCATGGGGTCACAGCCCCAATAGTTACACCACTCATGTCTTTTTTCTCCCCTTGGCACAGGGCTCTGTGCCTGGTCCAAACCAGTTCTGAGGGGCACTTACACATTTCCTTACATGTGCACAACACCCTCCTTTGTCGGTCCTGGCCCCAGGCACACCACAGGGGGGTGGAGCCAGCATTGTCTAAGGCAGGCACAGTCCCATTCAGGTCCAGGTGCTACTCCTCCAACTACTTCAAATGCAGATTGGCCTATTCAGCCAAGCGCTGACTCACCCAGCCTCTCTGGGGCCACTGCACCTCCCCAGCCCCTGTCATCCAGAGCCAGACATGCAATACACAACAGGCAGGCACAAAGACACATAGCACACAAATGCCCACTTCTGAAAGTGGCGTTTCTAAAATAGTGATAATAAATCTGCGAACACCATTACGCAGCATTTGTTACCACTATTCCAAACATACCAAACTTGACCACGCTACTCCTCTCATGTCAGGAGTTACCACTGAAACACATATTAGGGAATACCCGATGCATTCCTATGGGAGGGCAGCCTCACAGTAGTGAGAAACCAAAATGGCTGTTTGTCACTACCAGGACATGCCACACAGTTAAGGCACATGTCCTACCTTTTACCTACAGCGCACCCTGCCCATAAGGCTAGCTAGGGCCTACCTTAGGGGTGACTGATATGTAGTAAAAGGGGAGTCACAGACGTGGCACCCACTTTAGGTGCCACGTCACAGCGGCAGTAAACTGCGCACGCAGGCCCTGCAATGGCAGAGGCCTGAGACAGGTTTCAAAGGCTACTTTGGTGGGTGGCGCAAGCAGCGCTGCAAGCCCACCAGTAGCATTTAATTTACTGGCCCGAGTATATGAGATACCACTTTACAAGGGAGTGATAGGGAAATTAAATACGACAAACAGGTGTAGACCAATCTTACCACATTTACCATAGAGAGCACATACACGTTAACACTGAACAACAGTGATAAAGTGCCCAGAGTCCTAAAACCACCAACACCATGTCAGAAAAAATACCAGGAGGAAGGCAAAAAGTTCTGGGATGACCCTGCAAAAAAGGCCAAGTCCAACAGGTACAAGTCTTGATCAGTGTCTCCTGGGGGGGACCTAGTGTGTAACCTATCCATGGATCTAGTGGGATAGGCATTCCCCCATCATCTGCATCATCGTCGTCATGATGATTGAGGAGAATCTTGAGGTGTAATCTGCAAAGGATTCTCAGGAGGTGACAGGGGTGCTGGAGGTGGGGGCGATGGGAAGTGAAAAGGACTTGTAGCCACAGTCTTTCTCTTCAAGGGGATCTTGTAAGAAGTGTCCTCCTCTTCTTGAAGCTTGTTTGTGAGGTGTTTTTTTTTGTGTGGATATGACCAGTATCAGGGTTGATATACAGTCTTTTTTGCTTTGGATCAGGTGTTAATGGAATAATGTCCATTTTCAGATCCAAAGGGGTATCTTTATGTTTTGGTGCCGAGGTTTACAGCGCCAGTGTTTTCGGCATCGAAGGAGGCTGACCTTTCGGTGCGGAAGGTTTCGGCTCCGAAGGTTGCTTGGTCTTGGGCGCAGTGGATTTCAGCTCCGAGCCGGACTTATGCTTGGAACCGGAGGCTTTCGGCTCTGAGGAGGGTTTTAGTTGACTGAAGGCTTGACAGGTTGTTTCGGTGCCAGGCTTGAAGGCGGGGCGTCTGAGACGTCGTCTCGGTGCCGACCTTGGCCAGAAGGCAGAGGTGGTGCCGAAGCCTTATGTTTCTTCAGGACAGTTTGTGGGGGCAAGGGGTCATCGGTACTCACGTCACCTTGACCCTGCGGCAGCTCCTCGGCGTCGAGGTCGATCTCGAGTTACGAGCCGGAGTCTTGTTCGGAGAAGCTCTCCTCCTCTTCTGCTGCCGATGCCTCGATATCTTCCAGGCCTGAGTCTTCACCGAACATGTACGGCGTGTCCGCGATACTTTAACGCAGCATTTCCCAGCGTCCAGCCAGACTATCGCGAAGAGTCTTCTTTGATCGAAACGATCTGCAAGCATCACAATTTTCTTCTTTGTGCTCGGGTGATAAGCACAAGTTGCACACTTCATGTGATTCGGTGCGCGGATACTTCGCGTGGCACCGAGAGCAGAATTAAAACGGAGTCCGATCCATCGACGGAGAGCTACCAAGCTTGGTTAGGCCTTGAAGGCCGTCCATGAGGCTTCCCGATGGAAGGTCGATTCCCATGTCGAAAACGATACGCGGAGAAGTGGGAGCGCGTACGGAACAATACCGTTGAGGTAGAGAGAATTGCGCGTCGAGGGGAACCCGGTTTCGAACCGGAGCGCAGCAATACACATTCGAACCTGGTGGTGGAAAAAAAATAATAATCTAACAATGGAGTCGATGCCCACGCGCACTATCACCGAAAGGAGGAGTCACCTTACCTCTTGACTAGGAAAGACTTCTTCGAAGAACAACTTGCAAATATCCGGACCCAACACTAGATGGCAGGAGTATGCAAAGCATGTGCATGTACAGCACACATGCCTCGAACACTTATTTTTGAATTGTACTTGTGTTGGTGGTCTATTTACTTGTAATATTGCGCAACCTCCTCTGATGAGTCTGTAAAACTTACCTTTTGTCCCGAATTTTTGTCCTGAATTGCGACCTTCTGCCCTGAATTTTTGTCTTGAATTTAGACCCTTTGTCCTGAATTTTTACACTCACCGTCCTGAATTTGCACCCATGCAGGTTGGTCACCCTAGTCAGGTACCACGGGATGTCAGCTATCGGCAAACAGCAACGATGCAGCTCCATCTGAAGTGCGGGCACAAGCACGGACGCACATACAGCACGTCACACGAGCATCGAGCGGACGAGTTCCCTTTGACCACACTGTTTCAACTCCTTCTATGAAAGTCAGTAGAAGTGGAAGTGTCTGAGACAGCTGACCGGGTCCTCATCCTAGATCTATTTCCCAGGCTCAATAAGACCTTCTTGGGACCATGTCGTGCAACAAGGTCTCACCATATAGACACAATATCAGTCTACCAGACCCTTGTTGTGAGAATTTTGAAACACAATCACAAATGGCTACCGCAAGGAGAGCTAAGAGCTTATCTTCCACTTGACATTTTTTTGCAAAGATATCACATACACATAGCTGCATATTCAATTTATTGACTTCTTTAGTAAAGTACATAAAATAATGTCAATATATGTGCTCCAAACAAAACGGTGCAGTGAAAGTGGTTTGTGACATAGGTGTGCAAGAAATATTTACAAGTAATCCCTGTTGATCAATGATATACATCTAATAGCACAGAACTCATATACATGTATGTTGCTGAACAATAGAATAACTAAGTAGTAGGCAACAATGGAGTTTATTGACGTTGCAACCCATAAAAACGATTGCCATGGGGTCATCATCAGGACAAGGAACAATGGTTCAATGAATTGAGCATACAAATGTGTGTATGTGATATCTCTGCAAGAAATTGCCAAGTGAGCATCGCTCCAAGATCTTCCTGAGAAAGCCATTTGTGATTGCTGTTTAATGTACTGCCCAGGTTCCTACTGTCATGGGTTATTTTCTTGCAGTGAGATAAGTTTGGTAAACATACCTGGTTCTACAGGCTAACCAGGATTGTTAGTGTGCTTGGAATTTATTGTGTATACAGAAAATTTGGAATATACAGAAAATAATTCAAGCCATTAACTTCCATCAGTGCCTTAAAATGTGATATCAATAAGAGCCTCCCCTCGTAAAATAGACCTCTTAGCTTGTCAATAGGTAATCGGGTCAGCAGCTCTTGTACATTAGGCTCAGCTGTTCCTGTTATTCACAGGTTATTTTTTAAATGGGAACTCATGTAAATAAAATGCCCACCCATTAAAAAAACTGGACCAGTTTATGCCAAGCCCTAGTGGGTGCATGATACCATGTTCACCATCCCCATGGGTTTATTTGTTAAGGTCATTAATGATGTACTGAGCGGTTTCGGGTCTTCTATTTCCATTTCTACTACTAAATATGGGCGGTTCCAGGCCTATCATGTACCAATACCAAATATGTTATGCTTGTGCTACAGAATAGAATAATTCAATATCTATTACCAGCCCCTCATTCTCATATGGAAGTGTCAGTGTGTCCCAGGCAATCCTAAGCTGCTTGCCTGCCCACAACAACCCTAACCAAAAGCATTTGAATATTTTGTAAAAAGCCACATGACTGGGATATTAGCAAACAGGTATAGAAATCTTGGGAGCACAAGCAGTTTTAATATTTTTATCTTCCCCGCCATAGACAGTGCGAGTCTAACCATCTATTTGCTCTTATAATTTAATAATTATAAGTGTCCATAATTGTCCCTATTCACAATCTCGCTTTGTCTATGTAATTTAATTCACAAATATCTTGCTGATTACTCATTCTATAAAATAGGATATTCTAGACTTGAGTGTTTGGCATCTCTCGTAAGCAGGAAGATAATAGATTTAGACCTTATCATGTGCCTTTATTATTGATGGCATTGATGAATTTCATCCACAGGTTTGACAAATTCAATCTTCATTGAGTGACTACCTACAACTTTTTTCTCAAATGTGCTTTAAACCAGGTTTGCTTCTATATTTCAGTAAGTTGGTATTTGTAATAACGAACTTTTTAAGATCTATACAAACCTCTCTAACCAAAATTCTTTTGATTTGCAAATTAAGGTGCTGAGTTATCTTTTTAAGTCGACATTCTGTTAATACGATAATCGTTTAACCGATCGTTGTTTTCGGTGTAGCTCCTCTTTATAGTTCATGAGGTCTGTATTAGTATTCCTCCAAAAATGCATGAGTTTTAAAATGCACAAGTTGAATCTGTTAGATAGTGATCCTTCTACACAACTTCTCAAATTGATATTATCAGCATAACATGATCTTCATGATCAACATACTTAAGTGGAAATGGGCACTTTAAGCTATATGTACCCCTGGTATCTCTGGTAAAATATGTTTTCTTATGTTTTTCTCTTAAATTTTATTGTTTGGACTCTTCCAGCTTATACCTACCTTAGAACTTGCACACCTTGAAAATATTGGTTGTAAAATATACAGAAGAAGAATCTTATCGTTAGTGCTTTGGACTTAGAGTTCAAAGTCCTTACCTCAGGTATTTAATATAACTCATCGTCGCAATTGGATGTTACTGACAACGCAATCAGATTACTTTTCTGGGGATAGCCAATAGAGTAATCTTGAGACATACAGGAGAATATTGTCTGCACACACATCAATAGACGCCTACCTCCCAGGCATATTACATTGTTAGAGTAATGTTCTTGTAGTATGCTAAATGTGAGAAACTGGGTCACTGGTTGAAGGGGTGAAACCCTTCTCAAGCAACGACAATGCTAGTCAGGGTCAACCGCAAAAAGTCACTAAATTAACCTATGCTTAACCCGCTGATAGCCTGGCACAAAAGCAGTAAGGCTTAACTTGGAGGCAATGTGTAAAGAATTTATGCAGCACTCAAACAGTAAAAAGTTTAAACACACCAATTCAAACAAATAGAGTAAAATGTAATAGATAAAATGACACCAAAATGACAAAAATCCCATCAGTAGAAATGGAGAAAATGAATTTTGATACAATTAGCGCCAAAATGCGCAAAGCACCAACTGATGGTATCTGGTCGCACTGGACTGGGGCAAAGTCACAAGTTTAGGTTGATCGTGATAGAGAGCAGGCCAGGCACAGGACCAAGATTTGCCTGCCAAAAACTGTACCTTATGTCCTTTGTAGACAGTCTGCCCCGCGTTGCTTTGCAGGGCTTCACATCACACCAGAGTTGGTAGAAACTTCAGAAAGGCTGGTACAGCTCATTTAAACCCCCCAACCCACCCCCTTTTCCAAGGGTCCACGACTGAGGGGGCACCAGTTGGGCGGGTTAGGACTCACTCAGGTTGGGTCCAAGTGCAGGTTAAATATGGTTGGAGCCTTTTCTGTCCCTGAGGCGCTGATTAGGAGGCCAGCCAACTAGCCTTTGGAGTCACTCTGGTAGCCCTGGGTGCAAGTAAAAAGCAGGTTTTAAGCAGCAGGGCAATGCTCTGAGGACACTAGGCAGGCAGCAGGGCAGTCCTCTTAGTGCAGCAGGGCAGTCCTCTCAAGTACACATCAGGCTACATACAACAGGGCAGTCCTCAGAGTCCTTCCGCAGGTCCAGAAGGGAACTGAAGAGTTGGAGGGTATGATCTTTATACCTGGTATCACACCTTTGAAATGGAAGATTCTGGAGTTGCCCCCCACAGAGGTGTCTGGAAGTTCCTGCCTACCAGCCCTGCTCCCAGGCTGTCTGGAGGCACAATGAACTAGTGTGAAGCCCCTTGTGAGCGTGCTGAGGCAGCCCTTTGAAGTGCAAGTGTGGTGGATGACAACTCCCCCCCCCCCCCCCATCTTGCCTAGATGACCCATTCTGTCACTACCCAGTCTTTCTACTGAGTTGCTGTCTAGGAGGAATTCAGATATGCCAACTTCCACTCACACCTGGTCATGTGACCCTAGAAAAGGCTGCATGTGCCAAATGGGTAAGACAGGAAAATGCCAACTTTCTAAAAGTGGCATTTTCAGAATGGTGACGTAAAATCCAACTTTATGATTACAGAGGGTTTTAAATTACAATTCTAAGACAACAAATTCGGCATTTCTACTTACTCCTAATCAAACATCATCCCTTATCAAATGTAATAAGGTAACCTAATGTTATCCTATGGAAGAGCTAGTCCTTTCAGTAGTGAAAAACAAATTAAGAGTCTGTCACTACCAGGACATCTAAAACTTAAACGTATAGGTCCAACTTTTTAAATGCACTGCACCCTGCCCTATGGGCTGTTTATGGCTATCCTAGAGGTGACTTGTATGCATTAAAAATGAAGGTTTGGGACTGGCAAAAGGTTGGTTTTGCCAGAACTAAATTGCAGTTTAAAACTGCACACACAGGCTGCAGATGGCAGGCCTGAAACATGTTTAAAAGGCTACTTAAGTGGATGGCACACTCAGTGCTGCAGGCCCATTAGTAGCATGTAATTTATAGGTTCTGGGTACATGTAGTACTACTTTCCTAAGGACTTGCAAGTAAATTAAATGCGTAGATTGGGTGTAAGCCAATTTTACGATGTTTAACGGAGAGAGCACAAACACTTTAGCACTGGTTAGCAGGCAAAAAGCTTGGGGTTGACCCTGAACAGAGACCCAAGTCCAACCTTCACCAACTGTTCTATTGACACCACAAACTGCTCCGTCAATAGCCTTTGTACTATTGGTGACGTAATAGTTGGATCCACTAAATGTGTTCCCATTTCACCTCCATCCTCTTAATCACAGTGAAAATATAGTTCCAATCTATGAAGTCATAAGCGTTTGGATATCTAAAAAGACTGTTGCAACAGGTAAATCCAGATTTGTGTGGTGTATTAGGTCAAATAGTGTTCATACATTGTGTACCATTGACCTTCTCTGTATAAAACTGGATTGGGACAGTTTAATTATTGCCGCCCTATAAGGGAGTAACCATTCCACTAGTATCTTGGTTAGAATTTTAGTGTCAGGGTTTAATTATGACAGCAGCCAGTATGACACACATTACGTGGGATCTTTATCTGCTTGGAGTAGCATCATTATATTAGCTTCTCTGGGCATAGGTGTCAGCATGCCCTGCTGTTGCACTTCATCATACATATGAAGAATATGTGGTGCAAGGAAGTCCCAAGACTCTTAAGAAAAGTTGGCGGTAAGACCCTCCGTTAAAGGCAGACAAAGTGGCTCGCTTTCATAAACAAAGTCTGCAATCTGGAGGCCCAGACCAGCCAACTCATACGGAGGTTTCCACACAGAGCCACTTGTTCTGGTTTTCCATTTTAGTGTAATATTGTGATCCATCCAAAGATTTATAAAACACAGACCTACGAAAAGGATGTTAGTAAAGAAATACAGAAGTTTGGGAAATATCATTACCTTCCCTGCATACGATTGACAGTCCTATGTAAAACACAACAGATTTTTAGGTCTGACTTTTGAAACAGCTTTAGTTGCCTCACCATTTTTTTTTTTTTTAAACTAAATATACATACATAAACGGTTCTTTGTGCATCATGCTTCATTGATTGTTAAATTGTTATTCAAATTTTGCCTCAGCCCACCACAGCAAGGGGCAGTGGGTCAGCTGACTATGCCCATGGCTCCCTTCACTCTGAGTGACTGCACAAAGCATGGGCACATAGGTTAACATCTATAGTTCCTTTCACTTCCGTGATAAATCTGGATCCAACCATGCTTTTTAATTTTAGTTATATTTTAATATTAACTTTATATAGCGACTATCTATTTTGATGGCTCAGATGGCGTTATTCATTTTCTGTCTCCTTTTTGACGTTTTAAAGTGCTTAGGTGACATGATTGGTAATTGGTTAGATGGCGACTGATTTATTCTGGTCTCCTTCACAAATACAATACTTGGCACAATAGAAAAACTTTCATATATAAACATCACTAATAAAATAACCACATCAGTGATTGTTATTCTTTTAAATGTAATATGTTTAAAGGAAATATATGGCAACAATGTTTAGGTCACCCACTTTCTTTTTTTGTGGCACATTCTTGCAATAAAAATACAAAGACAAAAAATAACAGTAGTCAAGATGGTGGGCTAGATGGACGCAGAGCTTTGTGGCCCTAGGTGGCGAAATTCCTCCCAGCGCAGGGACCTTTCTGGGGGCCAAAAATACTACCCTTCTAGCATCAGAGGAGGAGGTGGACTGGGAATTGGTCTGAGCCTTGCAGACCTCATCATTCTTAACCGATGAGATCAGCCTTGTCCCCGACCACAAGGGAGCAGTTCAAGGTGGCAGACAGGGCCTAAAACTAAAAACAGCAGCAGAGTCCACCAGGAGCGCCAAAGGGGTGTGTGTGTGGGGGGGGGGGGGTGAGGTAGAGGAGAGTCTTTATAGCTCAGCATACATGCCAAACGACCTAATTCAGGCAGGAGAATTACCCTCAGCATACTCATCTATCACAAAAAGACCTCTTTCACATGAGGAACAAGAAATACCCCATTCAGTATTGGGCATCAGCACCTACCAACACATAAGGGGTGGCAATCCTATTTGAGAACCAACTGATGGGGCAGAAGGTCACCGTGCTTTGAGACCCAGAGGACCAGTTGCTCAGATCTGGAGACATTTATCTTCTACTACATGTACAAACCTACACCCTCTGAATGTTAGAGAGGACCAATATCGGAAAGCCACTACCAGAAACCTTATGGGGGTTGGGGGAGGTATTTTAACCTAGTATGGCACCCTGGCCTGTATAGAGAGAGTTCTAGATGACATGCAAAGAGGTCTTCTCCAAGAGCTTGAGACGCCTCTTAGCATATTGGAAACGTAAGGATGTCTGGCGTATTTTACTTACAGATGACAGGGACTTCTCCATTTCCCTGTTTGCATAGGTCCTATTTGAGGATCAATAATATCCTTATATACCACCTCTATTGCACAGAGTAATACAAGCAGCTATTTGAGCTATCTCAGTATCAGACCATACCCAAGTTGAAGTCACCTGGGGTGATGGGCCTCTTACATTCCAATGAAGCCAATGGTGAATCTTCTTGGACATATTTTGGGACCAGGTGATTAAACATTAACTGGGCTAGTTGATCACAGAATGTTTCAAAATAAATAAAGAAGGGTATTGACAACTAGATAGGACCCCTCCTAGGAGACAGTAAGACGGGAAGCAATGATGGCTGCTAATGAAAAATAATGAATAAATGACATTACTTGTTACACAAGTGTGTACATTTCATGCTATTCAAAAATATTCCAAAATTTGAGCAAGTGATGTAATTTATTCATTATTTGCTATTGTAGTTTATTTCAAATGTCTATTGAAATCTGTAATTCACATGCACTGTGCAAAAAGTGTGGTGTTCTCCGATACAGGGTTTTTTTCAAACCATCAAATGTAATATACAAATCTTTCTACCATGTTTATTTGTCATCACTGACGTAGGTGATTTGTATTTATTTTAAATGGGGCACTGTGGCTGTCTGTTTGTTGGCTTTGAGGAAGACCAGTCCGGTTGAAACGCGTCAGCCACAATACAACTATTCAAACACCGCTTAGGAGTGCGGGCTTCACTTGCGCTGCCGCACGAGTATTTATTTCAAATATACGGGGTCCAGTGCCCAGCTGCCCGGGAATAACTTTGCCTGGTGGAAGTGAACGGGTTGAACACAAGGACCCAGACATGAATGTGTATGTATGTGTATATATACACTCGGCCCCCAAGGCCATGGGGCCGCCGGGGCCAAAATTGGCTTCAGGAGGGGGACCCCCCTCCAAAATGTTTTTTTTTAAAAAGGCTAGGCAGGCCTCGGGGATGGGGTCTTTGGGGCCCAAAATGGCCCAGTTAGGGGGGGGCCATGCAAGCCCCCCTATTTATTTATTTTTTAAAGAATTGGGCAATCCCCGGGGGATGGGGTCCCCGGGGCCAAAAATGGCCCGGGGGGAGGGTGACAAGCGGCCCCTCTCACTTTTTTACATTTTTTAATTAAAAAATGGCTGGGCCCTGGGGGATGGGGTCCTCGGGGCCGACATCGGGTAACGGAAGTGGGGGGCATTAATTATTTTATTTTTTCTCGTGATAGGAGTCGCAACCCTATCACGGCTCTCAGCGCCCCCCCAGTGTAACGTCGTGGTAGATTCGTGGATCCATCTTAAATAAAAGATTTTATAGAATATAATTCAGAAGGTAGTGTTGCATTTGTGAACTTTTTTGTAGAGCTAGTGAGATCGAAGTTAATAATTACATTAAATTTGATAGAGTTAAAAAGAATATAAAAAAGTAAAAATTAAAACTGTGTTGTAGTGCATTGAATTCGTACTTTTGTTTTGCGAATTCGTGACGGGTTCGCAAATCCAGAAAATATTTAAAAAGAGTATGCATGTACGTTAAAAAATAAATAAGATTCACTGTTGGGTTTTAGGGTGGCTCTAAAAGAGCCTTTGTTTTCATTATGACTTTGTTGGAGCTACATGTAAGTGTGGATGCACAGCTTAAGGTTGTTGAGAAACACTCTGTTCCCTTCATCTGTGAAGTGAACTCCATCACTTCTGTAGATGTCATCCATATCAAAACGTAGATTGTTGTTATAGATGCAGTCCATCCTATGGTCTCTGAGGTAAGCAGAAACAGCTTTGTTGACATTTTTCCTAGCTTTCTCAATCTGTGGACAGAATTGATTTGACCACTTCCATTTCTGCCTTTGGCATATATTAGAGTATACAAAGACAGTTTGAGGCAAAAGCAACCAAAGACATCAATTGGTGCAACTTTAATCCTCTCTGTGCAATCCATTTAATATCCACATTTTGCAAACCTAGGTCTTTGTCAATACCTGTGTGTTCAGCATACCGTTTGCACAAGAAAACATAGCTGTGCCCTACTATCCATACTGTAAGCATCTTGAAGGGATGTCTGGAAGGAATGAAAAGATGTCTGTAGCTGAGGTAGTCAGTTGGTAGAATGAGAGGAATCTAAAATGGTGGAGAACATGCTGCTTTTGAGAAAACTGATAAGTGATTGGCTGTTCATCAACATTGTGCACTCAAAAATAGGATGCATGTTACTTTCTTGAAGAAGCATGTTTCTGACTGGTTATTAAATGTTTGAAAGGTACAGTAGATAGGATAAGGTAATATTTTGCAAAAGTCAACCACCCCTGCTATTTGCATTTGTAAGCTTGTGTGCTGAATTTGGTGAACTTGTGACCTTTTGGTACAGTTGAATGTTTCAGAAAGTGTTACTATGGAAACTAGTATTAAACAGAATGGCGGATGGGTTGAAACTTAACTGTGGTTTTAAAATGTGAAATAGTAACTTATATATAAGTGATATGCTACTAAATTAAGTTTTCCCAAATCAGTAGTATGCTTAGAAGTAGTGTGTTAAAAAATAATGCTAGTATTATTGGAAATAGGTTTTTGAAATCCTGTATAGATTTGGGACTCTACAATGCGGCACAGCGGTGGAGTTGCGACTCAAGAAAATTACAGAACCAGTTTGGGCACTTGTAGAAGACAGTTAGAAAGGGTTAACATGTCAAATCAATAGAAATGTGTTTCACAATTTGAAATAATGAAGGAAACAATTTGATTTGTTACTTAAATGTATTTGTGTGCAGAAAGAGAGGGAAAGTTTGCCATTACTGGTTTTACCTTGTTGAGAGTGCTGCATTACATTTATTGTGTGAAAAAGAACATCTTTTATGAGTTTCTGATATTTCATATTCTGCAATACTATTTGAAAGGTGAGTTTCAAATGTGTAAGGTGTGTTATGTATTATGTAGTAGTGCTTCACTCTTTGTAGTGATATTTTTAAATTTGAAAAGCATTATTTTCAAAGCTTTGAAATTATTAGAGAAGTGTGATGTTTAAAATATGTTACAAAATGTACAGATGTGTATTGTAGTTTGTTTTATTGTACTGAAATGACGATTGAAATAGTTTGTGCATACTAATATGTGTGCTTTGGTAGATGGATTAGTGAATATGGTAGTTGTAGGAGTCGGTGGAAAGGTACATTTGAAGTATGCCACATAAATTTAGGTGTCTGCTTGAAATGGGAAGTGCAGTCTGTCAAGTTTAAAGGTATGCATGGTCTTCAGACTGAGGTATGTCTCTACTTGCACATGTATTCTCACACGTGTTATGCATCTGAAGATGCTAGATGTATAAAACACAGGTATACATCTATTTGTATGTTTCTTTTATATATAATGCCACTAGCAAAAGGTACAGACAATTGCATGCATGCTTTCAGGAATATGGTGAGAGTTACAACAGACACATGCGAAGGGTTGCTGATTTATATTTGGCTAGGCCCAACACTCAGTAGTTGCTGAATAGTGAAGCTGCAGCACCAAAGTGAAGTTTAAAAGATGTTGGCAGAGGGATTAGTGATTAGGCTACTTCGTAGGAGTCTGTAGTAAGGTACATTTGAAGTATGTTGCATTTATTTAGGTGTCTCCTTGAAATGGGAAGTGCAGTCTGACAGGTTTAAAGGACTTCATGGTTTTGTGATTGAGGTATGTCTCTACTTGCACATGCATTCTCACTTGTGTTATCCATCTGAAGATGCTAGACGTACAAAACAAAGGTATACATCTATTTGTATGTTTCTTTTATATATGATTCAACTAGCAAAAGGCACAGACACATGCATACATGCTTTCAGGAATATGGTGAAAGTTACAACAGAACTAAGAGATTTGTCCACCGGTAGCCAAACCAACCAGGTTTTCAAGCTACCATGTTTAGATGCATAACATCAGACAATAGATGTAGAAGTAGACACATACTTCACTCACAAGAGCACGTTGACCTTTAAACTTGATAGACTGCATTTCTCATTTGAAGCAGACACCTAAATGTATGTGGCCTATTTCAAGTATACCTTTCCACAGACTCATAGCAAGTAGCCTAATCACTAATCCTTTTGGCAACATGTCTTAAACTTCACTTTTCTCTTGCAGCTTCAGTTTTCACCAACTGCTCAGAATATTTGGCCAAGCCAAATTTAAAACAGCAACCCTTCCCATGTCGCTGTTATAAGTCTCACCATGTTTCTCAAAGAATACATGCATCAGTCTGTGCCTTTTGCTAGTTGCATGATACATAAAAAAACATACATATAGTTGAATACCTGTGTTTCACAGCACATGCTTTCTAAGTTTGTGTTAAACAAAGTCTATGTATTCCTTTCTGCTCATAAAACACGGCACCTAGGTATTGAACAGGCTATGTGAGAGGCTCCGCAATACCTTCATACAGATATCACAGGCTCTGCGACCGAATGACAGAGCAGAACTGTGAGATTTGTCCACCAGTAGCGAAACCAACCAGGTTTTCAAGCTACCATTTTGCAGATGAATAACACATGAGACGATAGATGTAAAAGTAGACACATACCTCACTCACAAGAGCACGCACACTTTTAAATTTGACAGACTACATTTCTCATTTCAAGCAGATACGTAAACTTATACGGCCTACTTCAAGTATACCTTTCCACAAACTCATAGCAGGTAGCCTAATCAGAACTTCTTTTGTCAACATGTCTTAAACCTCACTCTTCTGTTGAAGCTTCAGTTTTCACCAACTGCTGAGAATCCTAGGACTAGCCAAATTTAAAACAGCAATCTGAACTATGTTACTGTTTAAAGGTGCGTGTTCTTGTGACAGGTTTAATATGTAAAATACAATATACTAAATATTTACGTTTTATGGAGACATTTGCAATGTAATTGAAAGTATTTGTTTTATTGTTATGAATATTAATATATAATTATTATAAAAGTATAAAATTATTTAACAAACTATTTAAACTTTTCTTTGTTTTTCAGATATTTATATTTATTGGTAAAAAACATTGAGAATGGCATAAAAAGATCAAGAGAGGAGACAAAAAATGTACTATTTAAAGGAAAGAGAAAAGAGGAAATTAAATGAAGTGCAAAATGTTACACTGAAGAAAAAGTTCTGATAAGAGAACTAAAGAGTTTGTTAAAAGACTTTTACAGAATGTAAAGCAATTTGAAAATGTTGAAAAGAAAAAGCAAAGTTCAACA
This sequence comes from Calotriton arnoldi, assembly GCA_963921515.1. Classification (NCBI taxonomy): domain Eukaryota; kingdom Metazoa; phylum Chordata; class Amphibia; order Caudata; family Salamandridae; genus Calotriton; species Calotriton arnoldi. Next base: position 3,861,960 of record CAWUFW010000135.1, on the reverse strand, counting down.
ACAAATCAGAAGGAAAGGAAAAAAGGAGATGATAAAAGAAAATCATGTTATGGGAAAACAATGCATGTTGAAAGAAGGCTGAAAGAACAAAGACATAAGGAAGAGAATGTATAGAAGTAGAGTACTACAACATTTATTGAAAGATTGTAAAAAATATAAAAGAAGATCAGCAGCTTATAAGAAAAAGCAACAGACTGAAAGTGTAGTAGATAAAGCTTTTGAAATAAAAAGAATTATTTATATTAATATTGAAGATAATGAAAACATTGAATAAACAATGCTGTTTATGAAGGAGAAAAGCAAAAGAAAAAGACTGGTTAATATAAGTAACTTTTGTAAAATTTTCACTGGTGAATGGAAGCACACGTCTAGTACTGAGCCTTTCTTTAATGAAGAAAGCTATTTTCAACAGAACACATTAGTACATGCATTTTATACTAGTGGTCGATGCTATGAGATGAAAGATGGTTCTACGATTCCAAGAGAAAAAATCGTTCCTAGGAATGTAGAAGAAGTAATAGCTGAAGAATTTCAAGGGAGTCGTACACAAGCTGCTGTATTTAAGTGGGATTGTAGCAGTATTCGACAGGAGTCTGACATATTATGAATTTGTTTACGAGAATATGCCAAAAAAAGTATTAAACAGAAGATTAAGATGTTGTAAGGACTAGATCCATGTAAAGGAAAAAAATATACTAATTTGCAAGGTCATTCTCTAGCTTGTCTTTCAAAAAAAGTCTGCCAAAGTACTTTATCATTTAAGAATGTTAGCTGTACACCACTCTGAAATGCGGAAGTTGGTAAGGAGACTGTACTATGTAAAAACGTCTGCGTTATGTTTAAGTGAAATGAACACAGCTCTTTTGCATGGTTCTGTATCCGATATAGAGAAAGTTTGTGATGATATACAGTTTCGTTTTTTTGGATCAGAAGACGAATGTAGAGAAACTGAGAGTTTGATAAGTGTAGGTGTTGAAGAACAGGAGAAAGATTAGTATTGATGAGTTTGCGGAAGAAATGACAGTTAAAGACAGTTTCGTCTGAAAAACCAAACTTTGTTTGTATTCGTTGTCGTCGTACTCACTATAGAAATCAAACTAGGAATGTTGATTTATATTTAAAAATTGAAAAAGAAAATAATTATAAATGGCAGCAATTTGGTGTTTATTTGTTGGTAGAAAGTCAGTTTGAATTGGGTGTTGATCAAGTCATTTGTAAATATTGTTACAACAAATTAGAAGATAACAAAATGCCAGCTAGAGCAGTACATAACTTAGAGTTGGTACCTATTCCTCAAGAACTGACTGATTTAAATACAAATGAGTCTATTCTTATTCAATCTGTACACCCAATTCAGGCCATAGTTTGTATGGAGCCTAAAACAGGTAAGCTGTCACCAACAGATTTACAAGAAGGTCTGAAAGGAAGAGTTGTCTACTTACCTTTACATTTTAAGAAAAACATTGAAACTGTTGGTGTAGACAGAGAAGAAAATGAGCCAGTAGTTATTCTAGTAAATGGTGTACCAACAAAGAGTCGAAAAATCTGGCAGGAGTTTGTAGATGTTAGTAAACTTCAAAAGGCTACAGTATACCTGAGACACAATAACATTTATTATAACAATGTGAATGTTGATGAAGACGTAATATGCTTACAAGAAGAAACAGTAATCTCAGCTGGACAAATTGAAAAAGTGGACAAGTGCAGAACTGAAGAGATTTATGAACATTATACAATACATCCTCTGCATTCAAAAGAAATAATTGGAAACAGTATTGAATTATTTCAAATGAAAAAAGCAAAGGAAAGTCCCATGAGTGCATGGGAAAAAAGTTTAGAGGCTCATTGTTTTCCCCAGCTATTCCCAACTGGAGAAGGTGGACGATTTGATGAGCGAGATGTACAGATTCCAGCTTCAGAATACAGATAAACAAGAATATTTTGTGAAGATGCAAGATTTCGGTAGTGCATTCCATATATATTTCATCTTCTGTTTGAAAGCAATTTGTCTGCACTTTCGTATGCAGTGAAACACATTAAAAACAGGACTTCATTTTCAACATGTTTCTGCAAAAGAGTTCATGGACAAAGTTGAACAAAGAGATGAAAATTTAGAATCTCAGTTAATTAATTTGATGGCGTGCCAACGTGGTACCAATGAGTATTGGTATCGCTGTCATGGAGAACTTAAATGCATGTTAAGAAACTTAGGTATTCCTACATGGTTTGTAACACTTAGCTGTGATGAATATGCGTGGGAACATTTACTTGAATTTCTACGATAAGCAAATTCAAATGTTAAAAACATTGAATTGAAAACAGCTGGGGAACTGTGTTCCTTGGATCCTGTAAATGTATGAAGATATTTTTATTATAGGTTTCAAGCTATGATGTCATTTATCTGCAATAAAAATAATCCACCTCTTGGAGAGGTAACAGATTTTTTGGGAGAAAGGAGTACCAAGCCAGAGGTGCTCCTCATGTACACATGCTATTATGGATAAAGAATGCACCAAAATTTGGAACTGATACTGATGAAACTGTTTAGTCTTTCATCGAACAGTATGTTACATGTGCCATTCCAGCAGATGGAGGAGAAAAGAGCTTGAGACAACAAGTTTTACGGTTTCAAAGTCATTGATGTGGGACATACTGCAAACGAAAATACAAGTGTAAACGGAAATTTTATACAAAATGTCATTTTGGATTCCCACGTCCTACAATTTCTAAAGGAAGAGTAAATAGTTTTTTGTCAGCAGTAAGGCATACAATAACGCGGAAATCTCCCAAGAATACATACAACGTAAAAAGAACAGAAGCTTCAAAGTACATTAATGACTACAATCCAGTTATTTTGAAAATGTGGAATGCAAACATGGATCTCCAGTATGTTGCAGATAATTCAATTGCTGTAGCTCGCTATGTTACATCATATATAACCAAATCTGAAAAGACAGATGAAAGAAATGTGGGAAGAAATTTCACAACAGAAAAGTCTTAGCAAGAAATTGTACAGCTTCAGCTTGAAAATGCTTTCCCATCGAGAGATTGGATCCTATGAATGTTCGGATCGCTTGAGCTCAGCTAGTTTATATTCAAAGTCAAGAGGAATCATTTGGGTAAGTCCAGGTCTTGCTGCCACATGAAATAGAGTATTGAAATCTTTACAAGAAATCGAATACTTAGCACAGAATGAACCAGAAAGTACAGATATTGTTAAAACTAATATGTTGGATACATACTATCCCAAAAGGAGTGCACATCTCAAAAACCTATGTCTGTATGAAATACTGCAACATTACAGCTTTAAAAGAAAAGTTACAGAAAATATAAAAGAAGAAAATATGCAGTAATTGGATGTGAAGGATGTTTGGTAAAACATGCCAAAGGAAATCTTATTAACCACAGAAAACGCAGTAGCGAAAGTCGAGATAAGAGGGAATTTTTCCATTTATCACTTATGCAAATGTTCAAGCCTTGGAGTAGTGAAACGGAATTACTTTGAGATTTCGACTGCTATGAAGATTCTTATAATGTAAGTAAAGATAGTATTAAATGCACAATTTTCCCTACATATCTACAAATGTTAAATGATGAGATTGAACAAGAAAATACTATTGCAGCTGAAATAGCTAGAGAAAGTTCCCAAGATAGTCAAAGTTCTGGTCCACTGAGTCAAGATCCACTGGGACAACCAATTATTGAAAATGAAGCAGCAATAGCCATGAATGAGGTAGAAACTGCAATGCAACAAGCACAACAGGATATTATTCAGTTGGAAAAGCTAGAAGAACAACTAAATATATTTCTTTCTGTTCAATATCTACAAGTCAAAAAACAGATGCAACATGGTGTGCTGCATGAAAAAAAAGAATGCCAATGTTCATCATTTAAACCTATTCTAATGTACATCAGCGGTCAAGCTGGAACAGGAAAAAGTTTCTTAATTAAAGTTTTGACCAGTTATCGACACAAAACTACAGAATCACATTTATCTTGCGTTGTAACAGCTCCAACTGGATTAGCAGCACACAATATTAAAGGGATTACTTTACATTGATTACTTATGCTACCAGTTGAACATGATAATATATTGGAATATCAGAAGCTATCTGGAGAAGCTTGTTATGAAGGGAGACCGCAACGAGCAGCAGTAACCGGGGAGCAGGACTCCAGCCCCCACTCACCATCGCGGCAGTGACGCAGCCGACACTGCACCAGGAGGTGCTAAATCACGCCCAGGGCTCCCGCAGTGCGGGAGACCACAAAAAGCAGCAGTAACCGGCATAGCAGGACTCCAGTCCCCACTCACCATTGCGGCAGTGAAGCAGTCGACGCCGCACCAGGAGGCGCTAAATAACGCCTAGGGCTCCCGCAGCGTGGGACGCGCGTGGACATGCACGGGCCAAGGGCAGGCCCATCTGCGCCTGTCCGCGGCCGATAGCAGCTAGGCTGGACCTGCCCTCTTGGCTGGTCACTTTGAAGTGGAGACAGTGCACACGACATAGTATCTGCCTTTATCGCCCAGGAACTACCACCTAAACGTCACAAGCCAGCGGAAGTCCTGGAAGACTCAGCAGAATGGTGAGCACTTGTTCAATTCTTTTAATTGTGGATGCCCCTTGATCTGACAGGCTCTTTAGTGTCGGTAGGAATCTTCCGCATTTATTTACTATGGGAAGAGGAAAGCTGCTAATACTGACAATCTGACTAACAAAAGGGCTACTATTGATACGTTTTTAGCGAAAGCATCGGGGGCCATTACTAAGGAGATTGACAAAGTGGAGAGGAGACTATCTATGGGCTTGACCGGTCCCCCAGCGCCTGAACTCTCGCATGTGGACTTGTTAGAAGAAACTACTACGAGCCCCCAGGTTTTTACAATTGATAGTTCACAGGCTGCTGCCAAAGGGGCTGCGACGTCAGGGGAAGGTGAGCAACGTGCAAGTGCACCCTCACCAGGCACTGCGGGTGAGGGTTGTGGGGTACCCCCAGTTAATAACTAAAAGAGCATGGAGTCAGAGGTTTCACCAGTACCCAGGAGACTGCGTAAAGCAAAGTGGAGAAACAAGCCCACACGGAGAGTGGAGGAACCAAAACCATCAATTAGCCTGACGGACATGGGGGAATTTTGGAATATTCTGCGGGAAATAGTTATGAATCTGATGACAGACCTGTTCTCTCAGCTCTGGGACAAAATGGACAAAGTGTTATCAGACTCCAGAGAAACACTTGGGAAAGTGGAGAATATGCTGAACATTATCTCTAAAGTACCTTCTCCAATCTGTGCCCAGTCACAGGCAGTATGTCCTAGCTTGCTTGGGCAGAATAAGCCAGAAAGTCGACCACTAAATTATAATAGACCACTTGGGAATGGGCCCCTGAGACGCTTAACAGATCAGGGTAAGGCATCTGTAAGTAGGCCTAATTCTCAAACACGTGGTTTGGTAAGAGGAGTTGAGGATGTTGGGGACCAACATTCTTCCCTGCGTGAGTACGAGAAAGTGAGGGCTATCTCTAAGAACATAAACAGAGCAGGTCTACCAGTAATCGATCTGCCTCCGGCTTGTTGTCCCTATACTGTGGTTCTGGTTGGGGTGCAAAGCTTGGGAGTAGGTACTGAGAAATCCACAGACAATCTGATTAATAAAGTTTCCCATTGGTTAGAGAAACATAGCAGATTTAATGTAATGGATCATTCTCATATTCTGATGGCAAGAAGGGTCTCTTGGATTGGGCAATCCAAGAAAACCTTCAAGGGTGATGCTGTGATTGTCACCTTCAGATTCCCAAAATTGCCACACAATATCTTGACACTCGCCCAAGTTCCCTTTTTATGCAGCAGAAATTAAACCACTCCCACTAGGTTTCTTCTACAGACCGAGTTCTACTGCGGTAGCAAATAATAATGCCCTTGAGCTGGAGGGGGGTGCACATACTGTGGAGGGAATGGAGTTGTCTCCGAATATTTATGCCCCCCTTGTCGGATCTTAATGACCTGGCTCTGAACACAGCATAGTTCAGACAACAGCGACTGACTCCCAAACGCAGGTTGTTATACCTAGTGAGTATTGGCAGAGAGAGAATGTAGACCACCCTCTAGATTACTCCAACCAGAACTGCCAGACAGGTCACCAGGGGGATGGAGATAACATCAGCTATTTTACCCTGTACCCAATGAGGGAGAGAGGTCAATTTGATCTCCTTGAATGTGGCAGGACTAGCTTCAAAATTCGAAGATACCAGATGACTCCAAATTATAACTTCTTACAAGATCATTTGCCTGCAGGAGACCGGGGAGGTGGAAAATAAATTCTTCCTAGAAGTTTACAAGTCGTTCTTCCTCCCAGCGGTAGGCTCGATCTGGGGGCGAGGTAAAGGTGGCCTAATTATATATATCGCACTTGAGCTTTGTGGGTCTGTGAAGCAATTGACCTGGAATTTTGCAGTGGCACAAGGTTTAAAGCTTGTGTTAGGGAGAACGTTACGGTTTACAATAATTAACTTTTATTATGCTAAAAATAGGAATTTTGGTCCTCCAAGTATGAAGGAGCTAGCTGGTCTCCTGGAACAGTTACAGGAGGATGACCTACCACAGGGTAACTTTATACTGTTGGGTGATTTTAATTGTCATTTGTGTTCAGACATCGGACAAAGTGTCTATATGCCCGGCAGTAGAAGACTGGCACATGGAGCATTCCACAGATGGCCTGGATTTAAATGCTCTTTTAAATACCCATGATTTAATGTTTACCTTACAAAATGCAGTAATGCCCCCCAAAGGTTTCTACCCTCCTACTTACAAAGGAAGGGGTTGTGCTACTACCATTGATTTTATTTTTGCATCATCGCTGGGTCCCATCACATTGTTTTCTAGAACTTTATATAGTCCCTATAGCGATCATAACCCTTTGACTCTGGGGCTGTGGGTACAGATTCCTAAGTGAGTACACGGTAGTAGGATGGTGGGGACAATTCTGCCTAACGATCAGGGGAGGCGCCTGCGGTGGTCGCAGGTGGACATCAATGCTTTTAACTTATCCCTTTTCAAAGTGAGGCAACAGGAGATTCTGAAGTGCTTAGATATATCACCCTCAGAGGAAGATGTAATTAGTTTCTTTGAGGCCATCGCGTAGTCAGTGGCTGCTCTTTTAACTGCCCCAGCGGCCACTCCTCATTTGCATAGTCCAAGGTGGTTTGACAATGAGTGTTCCCAGGCACTGAGGAAACTTAAAATAGCGTTGAGAGATACCTCGCAATAGATCTTTTGTAGCCATTTGCCGCAATAATTACAAAAAAGCACTCAAGGAACGGAGGGCTTCATTACAAAAACAGGCTTGGGACGAACTGGTTCAGGCTAGGTAACTTAAAGATAGCTCCCTATTCTGGAAAGGCATCAACAGACCTTGTTTTTCAGAACCGGGCAAACCGACCATAGGTCATCACATTACACAGGACCAGTGGACGAATCATTTCCAGGCGGTTTACAATCACGGGGAGGGAGATCATTATAACAAAGACTGGGAACTCCTCCCATGTGATTCTCAGATTAACTTTCATCTAGATGAGGTTAAAATTGGTATAGAGGGACTGTCTAAGAATAAGGCCCCGGGCCCAGATGTGATTCCCCCGGACTTGTTCCAGAGTAATATAGATGTGTGGGCACCGATCCGGACTAGGGTTCTGAATGCTGCAGTGTTATCTGTTATGCCCCAGTCTTGGTCCACTGCTATTATCGTCCCTATTTATAAGAAGGGAGATAGGGATAATCCCCATTGCTACTCACCCATATTCCTGATAGATTCTACTGTCAAGGTTATGGGGCAGGTCTTAATAAATAGGTTAGTGGAGTGGGCAGATAAAACCAAATTATCCCGGAGGTTCAATATGGCTTCCGAACAGGCAAATCAACAGTGGGCCAATGCCTGCACCTCTATTTACTGATATCAAAATATACAATTGCCAAAGCAGGATCCATATATATATAGGTTTTATGGATCTCACTGCAGCGTTTGATAGGGTGAACCACAGTAAACTGTGGTTGCTGTTAGATGAATTAGGTGTGGAACGAGCAATAATAAACGCTCTGATGACTTTATATGCCCATACCTCAGCTGCAGTCCGATTTACACAAGAGGGAGGACTTAATGATAATTTTAAATGCGCAAGAGGTGTGCGTCAACGCTGTATTCTTGCCCCTTTTTTATTCACACTGTATATCAATGGGATAGAATCTGCCTTGATATCCTTGCAGACCGATACCCCGAGAATAGGCAGTAGACCAGTACCAGTTCTGCTGTATGCAGACGATGCTGTGCTTATAGCACGCACTCCAAGAGCGTTGCAAGTTTTAATCGATGGGTTTGTCTCCTACATGAATGGGCTGGATCTGTCCCTCAACTACACCAAGTCGTTTGTGATGGAAGTTGGTTGTTGAGGGAATAGCACAAAATCCTACAAGGCAGGCACTATTAGCATAGCCAAAGTTCCAGCCTTTACGTACCTCAGTGTTTTATTTGACGCCAAATTAAATTGGAATAACCTGAAGGATGAGAAGGTAATGGATATGAAGAGAGCTATGGGAGACATTGCAAACTATGCACACAGATTAGGTACATGGTCGCATGGGGTGATTTTAAAATTATATCATTCAATCTGTATCTCTAAGGCCTTGTACGGGAGCGAGATTTGGGGTTTCAGGGCAGTGGCTGCATTACAGAGTACGCAAAAATAATTTTTGAGATGGTTGTTAAAAGCCCCTCAGGGAATTGCCGCGTTCACGGTTCACGAAGAAATCGGGGTAAGGTATATCACCGATTTAGTTGCAGTCAAGCCCTGCTTTGCTGGGTGAATATTTGGTCCAATGAGGAGGCCTCTTTTAACCAAGCTGTAATTTTGGATTGCCTTTCATTGGATCACGCCTTCAAAATCCCCTGGTTAAGATATATCAAGGAAACACTCTGTGCCCTAGGAAGATCAGACATTTTTATAAATTATAAAGCAGTGAAGAGAGAGGATAAAAAACGAAATGAACTATTCTCTAAGAAAGCTAGTGCCGAGCGAGAAGGAAAGGAACTGATTAAGCCGACAGTTAGAGCACACGCCTTAGTTAAATCAGTGTTGGAATAGAGTATTACCTCACTATTTTAAGCAGTGCCCATGATTGTTTTTTAATTACCCGTTTTAGATTTAACATGTTTCATCATTTAGTGGCCTCTCCTCCTGGCTTTGTAGAACGAGCTGAGGATAGAGGGCCCTGTGGTAGCGACAATAGGTCTCCACAGGATATTTTACACTTTTTCTTTTTATGCAAATATTTTACGTATCCCAGGCGACTATCTTAAACCCTATTTAAAAGAAATGGGATTTAGACAGGCTCGAATTGCACTTTTGCACATGCAACTTCTGCAGAATTAACACACTTTATTCGTGGTTATGCACTTTCTAAGAGCCATGATAAGATCTGGGCGATCCAGATATGATTGAGACAGAGAGGGGTATTTGTGAACGGTTCCATGCTGACATAGGACTTTGGGAATTAGCTAGCACTTACAGTTGTGTATATGTTAGATGTTTTTTAAGATGAGAGTATATTGTCTGATGCCATTTTAGAGTTGTTTAATATAATGAAATACGTTTTTTACTGTTTTAATGTATTGCATCTTTTATGGCTGTGTTCATTGCAGAATAAAGATTGTTTAATAATAATAATGTTATGAAGTCTCAAGAGTACTGAAGAAAATGAAACTTTTAATCATTGATGAGATGCTGAGCTGCTCCGGCCCAAACGCTGTACTTGTTCTAGTCGTTGGGAGGTTTTAGATAGTGTATTCAAAATCTGCAAGTGTTAAAAACTTCGCCTGTCCCCTGGACCGGCAGTCTCCCCTCCCCCTTCCATTCCTTCTATCAAAAGGCAGAAGGGGCAACCTATCTCAGCGGCTATGATTAACACCCGCTCTCTAGGCAAACACTCCCATGACATCTTTGACCTCCTCTCTGATGAGTCTCTGGACCTACTGTTTATAACAGAGACCTGGCTCAATGAGTTCTCTGATCCAGTGATTGAGCTGGCCATTCCTGGGGGATATAAAGTTTCTCGCATTGATTGCAAAACTGGGAGGGGTGGAGGTATAGCGGTGGTGTTCAGGGATAATTGGATCTTCCATCGCGGCGAGACCCTGGGGATAGATGAGGGAGAGGCTCTGGACTTTCACATCACCATCTCATCCAACTTCACGCTGGGCGGCACACTGGTATAGCGACCCCCCGGTCCGGCAGGAGCTTTCCTCAAAGCCCTGGATGATGTCATCATCCCACGCGCTCCACACTTTTCCCATTTTTTACTCTTGGGGGATTTTAATATCCATCTGGATTGCAGGGATCCCGGGGAGACTCGGGAGTTCCTGGACTCCCTGGGCCTCGCACAGCTCACTCAATGGGTCGGCTCCCCTACGCACTGTGGAGGTCATATTCTTGACCCGATATGCTCGAATTTCCCCATCACTGTCAAAGATCTTCCCGGTATCCTGGACCGATCACTTTTTGATCCACTTTTATTGGACCTTCAATAGTAGCTACCCACCTAGCCCGCCTTGTCAAGGCAGACCCTCCCCCAAAATTGATCCTATAGCCTTTAGCCTGGTCTTGGCTGAGACTCGGCCAGCCCTCGCTAAGGACCTAGAGGGAGCCCTTAATTGTTTCACTAGCTGGATTTCACAGGCGGTTGAGCACCTGTCTCCATCTTTACCGCATAGGCGATAGAGAGATTTTTCTTCAAAACCATGGATCTCCAGTGAGCTCAAAGTTCAGAAACACCACTGTAAAAAACTGGAGCATTCCTGGAGGCAGGCATACTGCCCAATGGACAAGTTAGCACTCAGGAAAGCTCAGAAAACATTATGGGTCTATATCACACGCCAAGAGCCTCTACTATGCTGAACGCATCGCTCTGTCCAGAAACAATGCCAAGGAAATCTTTTCCATTGTGCAGAGCTTCCTAGCCCCTAGCGCAGAGACCATCACGCTTCCTACCTCGGCCACCTAGTGTGAGAAACTGTCTAGTTTCTTTATTGACAAGATCCAGATTCTTCAGGCGAATTTTAATACTGGCACCAACTCCACGGTAGGGAACCCAGTTCCAAAAGGGCCGACATCTACCTGTTACCCATTACCATCTCTGGCGGCCTTCTCATCTATTGCTCCGCCTGATTCCCTGATGGTTCTCAAGTCCTTGAAATCGGGTTCCCTGGCCGACCCCTGCCGGGCAGGCTGTTGGCTTCAGTCGCAGAGACAGTGAACCCGGAGGTTAACAGTCTTATGAATATGTCTCTACTGGCTGCTACAGTTCCTCCAGCTTGGAAACAGGCCAAACATTTGCCTCTTTTGAAAAAACCCTCTTTGGACTTATCTGTCCCTGCAAGCCATCGCCCTATCTCTCTCCTTCCTGCTGTGGCGAAGGTCTGCGAGAAAGTTGTTCATAAACAGCTCACCAACTATGTTGAAGTTTTTGGCCTGCTCCACCCAGCCCAATCAGGCTTCCGAGCCTCATATAGTAATGAAACGGCCCTTGTAGAAATCTCCGAAGCCATTCAGGAATGTTTGGATGCCGGTGGCAGGGCGGCTCTGATCTTGTTGGGACCTCTCTGCAGCATTTGATACTGTGCCTCACTCTCTGTTGCTGGCCCGTCTCTCGGACATTGGTATCTCAGGGTCTGCCTGGAACTGGCTGAAATCGTTCCTAGAGGGCAGAAAGCAGCAAGTTTGGCTCCCTCCTTCCTAGTCTGCTCCTCAAAGTGTGACCACAGGAGTGCCTCAGGGGTCTACTTTGAGCCCCCTCCTTTTTAATATATGTCACCCCGCTGCTCCAGATGGTGGAGGAGCTTGGTGCCAAGATCATCACATATGCTGATGATACCCAGCTCCTCTTCACATGGAACAAAACTAATCTATCCACCTCTCGTGCCAGAACATGCCTAACAGCCGTTTTCCAATGGCTCCTCTCCGCGCAGCTCAAATGCAATGAAGACAAATCAGAGATCCTTCTGTTTGGGACTTTCCCACCACAGTTCAGGGAATTGCTTTGGCCGGCAGATTATCCAATGCCTAATTTCGTGGGTCTGCCCACGAAAAACCTTGCAATTTGGTTCGACGAAAATCTTTTGTTTACTACACAGATAAAGAAGCTAGCTGGGCAATGCTTTGCCACTCTTAAATCACTCAGAACATTTCTCCCCCTCCTCCCTAGGGCAGCCAAGAAACGGTTACTAGTGCCTTAATCCTTTCGCGCATTGATTATGCGAATGCCCTGTACATGGGCCTGCCAAGTTACCTTTTGAAGAGGCTGCAGGTAGTCCAGAACGCTGCAGCAAGGACTCTTCTTAATTTTCCTGTAAGATCTAGAGGCAACACCTGCGCGATCTTCATTGGCTACCCGTGGCTGAAAGAATAAAATTTAAAGACCTTGTTTTGGCTCATTCAGCCCTGTATGGATTTGGTCCAGTTTACCTAAGGAATCGCTTCAGGTTCTACGTCCCTGCGCGACAGCTGCGCTCAGCAACGCAGCTTCTTGCTGTTATTCCACGCTTTCGCCTCAAGAGAATTGGTGGAAGTTCTCTGGCATACAAGGCAGCTTTAGCCTGGAATTTGCTTCCTCTGGACCTTCGCAGTATCCAGGACCCTAAGCTCTTCAGGAAAAGACTGAAGACTTTGCTTTTCATCTAATGGTCCGTTCACTTCCGCCCCACTTGGCTCGCGCCGGGACTAGCCGTGCGCGTTATAAGTGCTAACAACATAACAGATGAGTATGGTCTCAAACTTAATGCTTGCCTTTGTACATTTAAGAATGCAACAGATTTTAAAAACAGATGACGATGTTCTGTTTGGAGGAAAACATTTAATTGTATTCAGAAATCTACTACAATTTACTCCTGTAAAAGGGCAACCCGTTTTTAAAACACTTGTCCATGAAGACACTAGGAAATCTTTGGGAAGTATTGGAAATGTGAACATTTGGTTACATTTTGAATATAAAGAACTTGTTAAGAATATGCGACAAGCAAGTGATGAAGATTACGGAAATATTCAAGACATAAGAATTAGTGTCTTTACAAAACATGGTAAACAAGCTTTAGAAAGTCGGCTACTAAGGAACTAGTTTACAACTGGAAACACAGCAGCTGAAGTAATGTACAACATGCTTGGAGAAAAGCAGCCTATAGTTTGCCTAATGCCTACACTGCAAGAGTGTTCTATATTTAATCAACAACTTCTCAAACTGGAAAAACAACAAATAGTGGAAATTGAAGCTATTGATAAAATTGAACACCAGGGAGTGACTATTCTTCTTACAGAGAAACAGTAGGTTAAATTGGATTCTTTGGAGAAGTCTGTATCTAAAACTGCAGGCTTAGAAAAGACTGGACGTGTATGTATAAACTGTCGGGCAATTTTACGGCGTAATTTGAATGTTGAAGGTTTAGTAAATGGAGCAATGAAAAAAGTTGTTGATTTTTTAAAATTTCAGAATAGAGATGGAATAGAATTTTTGATTATAAAATTTGATCAGATTAAAGAGGTAAGAGAGATTGGGCGTTGTGGTGTACGTTTTTTGCTTGTAAAAGATTTGTATGTTCGCAGACAACAGTTTCATCTGTCTTTAGCATATGCAGTAACTATTCATAAATGTCAAGGTTTAAGTATAGACAGTGCCTTTGTAAATATTAGAAGTACAGTGTTCAAAGAGGGAATGGCATATGTTGCATTGTCTCGTGTAAGAACATTGTCTAGTTTGTATTTGATAGATTTTGATGACAAAAAGGTTAGTGCTGATGCAAATTGTGTAAGAAAGTACAATCGTTTAAGAAGACTTTATACTCCTGATTTAGGTGAATATCCCATATATGGAAACGCAAAGTGTGTCCAAAACGGAAATATGTAAATATGGAAAGATGCAAATGAGGTTCAAAAAAAGAAAACAAATGAAGAGAAACTTGAAGGCGAAATGAAAAAGAAAATGGAAACTGTTGAGGACATTGAAGTATACCAGTTGGAAAACAGTTCAGGTATCAACTGTTATGCTAATGTGATTCTGAATGTTGTGTTTTACCTACAAGATCTTCATCATGAAATCATGGGAAATCGTGAAAAAGATTCTGTTCTTTACTACATCATGTATTTCAACAGTTGGTAACTGACAGAAGTAAAATCCATACTGCTTCTGGCATTCGGCATCTTTTGGATATATGTACTGGTTCTTTGACATTTACTCTTAATATACAACAAGATGCACAACAATTTCTAATCCTTATGCTTGGAGTATTAGAACATGAAGGAATACAGATTGAAAACTTATTTGGACTAAGTTACAGATGGGATCATAAATGTGAATGGTGTTCATTTACTTCTATCACTGAAATACAAATAGAACGATTCATATACTTAACGATATCAGACTGCAAATCAGTACCTTTTAACAAATTGATAAAAACAGCCAATCAGGACATGAGATGTTTGCATTGTAGATCAGAGATGTTGTCTACATTACATATAGAAAGATTTGGAAAATATCTGATTGTAATGCTACAAAGTTGTAGAGCAAATGGAAGAAAATTGGACAGCAAAATTAAATTTTTTTTTAATGCAAGTCAAATATCTATTTCAGGAAGAACTTTTATAGCAGTGGCTATTATTTTTCATGATGGACCTACTACAACATCTGGACACTATACTGTTTATTTAAAGTGTAATTAAGGATGGACGCATTGCAATGATGCCCACTTGGATTTCAAACCTAGATTGCCTTATGAATTACCAAATTCATATTTGTTATTTTTGAAGCCAAAATTTTGAGCACATCATTCGGCCTATTGGGAAGATGTGAACAGAAAGTAGACAGCAGTACAAACTATTAGTATTTATAATTAGTGTTTGGAATATTATTTGCGCTAATTGATATTGCATTTGGAAAATTGTGTTTAAAAGCAAATAGTTAATATATTTGTTGTCTATATTGTACCAGATGTAAATGAGTGTCTACATTTTGGAAAATGTATTTGAGATAAATAATCGAGTTAATGTAGATGAAGAAAGTAATTAAAGTGTAGATAGAAAAACACATAGCTACACATATTGAAAACCTGTTTTTTTTTTTTCTACAATCAATTTGATTGTTTTTTTCCCCGCTGTTCAAAGATGATACTACATTGAAATCAGTGTGTATGGTGAAGTTAAGTGGAAACTAAGAACAGCAAAAAAGGGAAACTGAAAATGTTATGTAATTCTAAATTTATGATGCGTTCTTAAAAATATTATAATTTCTGTAATATATTATCATTAATTAACAGTTTTTCTTCTTTATAGTAGCTACTGTTGAAGTTTGAAAAGCGTTTTAATGCTATTTAGGACAATACTACTCTAAAATACTTCTACTGAGTAATGTATCCAAATTACTTGAAAGGTAAGAATACATAATATAATATGCATGATAGCGTGAAAATTTTTTCAAGGTTTAATTATATGTTATTTGTTTCTAATATAAATAATGTTGATCCTTAACACAATTTGAAAACTATCATTATGTTGCTAAAGTAATCAGGCAGGCAGTCATCCTTTCACGTAGACACTACCCATCCACTCGTCCATTCTCTGAAGCACAAGTCTTGCACTAATAGGATAACCCAGGCATTACCCTTGCATTCTTTCCTTGACACAGGCACTACCCATGCACTCATCCAATCACCCAGACACTACTCCTGCACTCATGTAATCACCCAGGCACTACCCTTGCACTCATCCATTCTGTCCGGTACTACCCATGCACTCATCCAATGACCCACACATTACTCTTGCAGTCATCCTTTTACTCAGGCACTACCCATGCACTGATCTAAGCACCTAGACATTACTCTTGCACTTATGAAGTAACTCTTGCACTACCCATGCACTCATCCAATCACTCAGGCAGTAACCCTGCACTTATGCAGTCACCCAGACACTACCCATGCACTCATTCAATCACCCAGGAACTACTCATGCAATCACCCAGGCACTACGCATGCTGTCATGCAATCACTTAGGTATACTCTTGCACTTAACCATTCACCGAGGCACTACCCATGCACTTATCAATTTCCTCAAGGACTACCCAGGCACTCATCCAATGACCCAGGCATTTGCCTTGCACTCAAACTTTCACTCAGGTACTTACCATGCACTCATACAATCACTGAGGCACTACCCCTGCACTCATGCAATCACAGAGGCACTACCCCTGCACTCCTGCAATCACCCAGGCACTACCCATGTACATATGCAATCATTCAGGCACTGCCCATGCACTCATCCAATGACCCAGGGATTACTCTTACAGTCATTCTTTTACTCAGGCACTACCAACGCACTGATCTAAGCACCCAGGCATTACCCTTGCACTCACAAAGTCAGTCAGGCACTACCCATGCACTCATCCAATCACCCAGGCTGTACCCCTGCACTTATGCAATCACCCAGACACTGCCCATGCACTCATGCAATCACTCAGGAACTACTCTTGCACTCACCCAATGACCCAGGCATTACACTTGCACCCATCCTTCTAGTCGGGCACTACACATACACTCATCCAATCACCCAGGCACTACCCATGCACTCATGCAATCACTTAGGCACTACTCTTGCAGTCAACGATTCACTCAGTCACTACCCATGCACTCATCCATTCCTTCAAGGACTACCCATGCACTCATCCAATGGCCCATGCATTAGCCTTGCAGTCATACTTTCACACAGGTACTTCCCATGCACTCATACAATCACCCAGGCACTACCCCTACAGTCAATCTCCAAGGCACTAACCCTGCACTCATGCCATCACCCAGGCACTACCCTTGTACATATGCAATCATTCAGGCACTAGCCATGCACTCATCCAATGACCCAGGGGTTACTCTTACACTCATTCTTTTAATCAGGCACTACCCACACACTGATCTAAGCACCCAGTCATTACCCCAGCACTCATGCAATCACCCAGGCACTACTCTTGCACTCAACCATTCACTCAGGCACTACCCATGCACTCATCCATTCACTCAGGCATTATCCATGCACTCGTCCATTCACCCAGGCACTACCCATGCACTCATTCAATTACCCAGGCAGTACCCCTGCACTCATTCAATGTCCAAGGCACTACCCCTGCACTCATGCCATCACCCAGGCACTACCCATGTACTTATGCAATCACTCAGGCACTACTACTCTTGCACTCAACCATTCACTCAAACTCTACTCATTTACTCATCCAGACACTACACGTACTCATGCAATCACACAGACACTATCCATTGACTCATGTATTCATACAACATATAGCTTTTCTTTTTTAAACCAGAATAGGTGGTTCTGAAAGCATCCGTTTTTTTTCTTCTTTATTAAAAACTATTTTATAATTTATTTTTTTTAAAAATTCAGTTTTTTTGGTGTTTTTAAGATTTTATCAATAAAAATGTAAACAAAAAAACAAGCACATAGCGTGCGTAAATGGGTTGGGTGGGAACCTGTTCCCCAATGCTCAGCACAGTAATGCACTTTGGACAAAAAAGTCCTGCCTTTGCAAAATCTGAAAGAGTCAGTGGTATGGACTCCAATCTGTCGCCAGGTTTTGAGGTGGAAGGCTGTGCATCTTGGCTCCCATCATTAAGTCTTGCAAGTTCAGCTCATGCAAGCCTGTTTCGGTGCATCGTTTTAAAATGCTTGTGCATCGTTTTAAGATGCACAACTCCTACGCGGTGCCACCGCGTACCGAACGTGATTCTGTTTTTGTTTTTTTTAATTTTGCATTGCAACAATATTTGGCTGTATGTTATACATTTTTAATTACAAATGACTGTACCTCCTCTTTTAAATAACAGTAAATAAATCTATATTTATAATTTTATTTTTTAAAACGTTAGATTTGCGTCCCGTACGCGAATCCGGAAGTTGCGATCTATGCGGACGTACCGCGACTCCTGAAATTACTATTGAAAAAACAGTTTAATAACTTTCATTTATTAATATACAAGTTTAGTAACTATCTTAAACCTCTAACCTTGAACTTAATATTATTATTATCTATATATGAAAAATATATAAGTGAAAAATTACGCTAGAGCCGCGTTCCGTACGTGGATCCGGAACTAACGCTTGGCAATGTACAGGGATTCACGTCCGGTACACGACTCCATGTTTATATTTATATATATATATATATATATATATATATATATATATATATATATATATATATTGACCGTCCTTTTCACGTTTGCACTAATGGTGTTAAACAGGAAAAAATAAAGTACCTCTAAGAAATTTGATCGTGGACTCCCTCTGTGCCGTGGAGACTCTGGTTCATCTGATTGGGACCACGTTGGGTTTTGCTGTTAATATATATATATATATATATATATATATACATATATATATATATATATATATATATATATATATATATATATATATTCACTGAAAAAACCATAGGTTTTAGGGACAGTTATAGTTAGTTGGACATTGCACTTGTACAAAACCCGTGAAATTCCCCGTTATAGTTAGTTCAGCTAACTATAACTCGCGCCCCGCAATTCACTGCTGATGACGTCACATATTACATCACTCATGACATGGTCAGTGACATCACTTATGACATCTCAAATGACATCACTGATGACATCATCTAGTGACTTTCTGTAAAGTTTAAATATTTTTAATGTATATAGGGAAAGGCGTATTGAAGAATGAGTGGGTGTATAAGTGTCTGTATGGATGATTTAGTAGGTGCGTGACTAACTGTATAAGTGAGTGATTAAACGTATCTTACTGAATGCATGGGTTAGTGACTAAACTGGGTGAATGTCTGTATCCGTCTGTCTGTTGCTGTGTAAGTGGCTGCATGGGTTTGTGAATAACTACATGAGTGTCTACATGAGTTATTTATTCGTTGTCTGAGTATCTGTATGGGTGCCTGAGTGTTTGTGTGGGTGGGGTGTGTGCGACTCTGTACATAGATGTGTGAGTGGGTGATTCACTGGGTGCATGATTTGAAGAGTGCGTCTGTGATGGACTGCTTGGGTGGGTGAGTGTGTGTATGGGTGTGTTAGTGAGTGAATGTATATCTCAGTGGTACATGTGCGAGTAACTACATATATAAAAGGCAGTATATATGTGTGTTAGAGTATTTAAAAGGCTATAAGTGAGAGTGTGTGATTGTGAGAGTGGCTGTATGGATGCGTGTGTGCTTGTATCAGTTATTGTATAAGAGCGTAAGAATGTGCTAGTATTTGTATGACTAAGTGAGCTGGTGTGTGTATAACTCTATAGGTGAGTAAATGGGTGTGTGATTAATTTTTTGCATGACTGACTAGGTGTGTGAGTACCTCTATGGATGAGTGGCGGTGTGTGAGTGTTTATATAGGTGTATGAGTGCATATGATAGTCCTGTACTGAGTGACTAAGTATGACTGACTGCACGGGTGAGTGAGTAGATGTGTGTGTGTAGACCTAAGAATCAGTGAGTGGGTATATAGTTATTGGTATTGGAGTGTGTATGGTTTTGCGAATGGCAGTCTGTAAATAAGAGTGGGTGTATCAAAAGTTATATTAGGGTGTGAGAAGATGCATGAAATTATCACATGGATGATGTCATCAGTGATGTCATTTGAGATGTCATCAGTGATGTCATCAGTGATGTCACTGACCATGTCATGAGTGATGTAATATGTGACGTCATCAGCAGTGAATTGTGGGCGCGAGTTATAGTTAGCTGAACTAACTATAACGGGGGAATTTCACTGGTTTTGTACAAGTGCAATGTCCAACTAACTATAACTGTCCCTAAAACCTATGGTTTTTTCAGTGAATTTCAAAGGTTTTTTTAAATGCTAATTTCTAACTATAACGTGCCTGAAACCTATGGTTTTTTCAGTGAATTTGTAAGGTTTTTTAAATGCTAATTTCTAACTATAACGTGCCTGAAACCTATGGTTTTTTTCAGTGAATTTCAAAGGTTTTGTAAATGACAATTTTTTAATTGTATTAATTGTTATATTTATTTTTTTGATACTGATTTACATTTTTTTCAACTATTTATTTTTAGATATTTTATTTTTTAAATTACATTTTAATTACATTATACATTACATTACAAAATATACTTTCTCAGAATGAATTACTTTAGTTTAAATACTTTGCAAATAGGCAATAGACTTTTAAGTACAGTAGTTACAGTTGTTGCAATGGGCAACACAATTTCAAACACAATGCAACATTGAGCTCAATGTGAATTTCTAGTTAAATGCAATTAGTTACTTTATGGATTACTTTTCTAACCACAGGACTGGATCCTAGATTCAGTCCTGGGACATCTCCTGTAAACAGTTGAGTAAAAGCGTTTTGGTTACAGTACTGATTTTTAAGGAATATTATTGTATTTTAAAAGTTGACACTTAGAAACTTTTTCACATAGAATCACCAATGTTATCCTATGGCCGGAAATTCACTTAGGAGGTAAGTAGTGTTATCGTTACTTTTTCTTACACAGTGGTGGATCCTGGATCCAGCACTGGTGCATCTCCTGTAAACAGTTGAAAGAATGCGTTTAAGTCATACAGGCGATTTTTAAGGAATATTTGTAGTTTATGAAAATTGACACTTTGAAACTTTTCTGCTGAAAACCAGACAATGGATTCTTATGGAAGGAAATACAAGTTACTGGTAAGTACGGTTAGAATTACTTTTTCAGGGTCAGTGCTGGGCTAAAAGATGCAGCACTGGGTTCTCTCCTGATAACAGGTGAGTAAATCGGAATTCGTAGTTCGGCTGATTTTAGAGGAATATTATAAAGTTCCAAAACTCCACACTTAGAAGAATTTCCAAGTGAAACCAGTCAATGTTAGCCTATGGAAGGAAATTCAAGTTACTGTTAAGTACGGTTAGAATTACTTTTCAGGGTCAGTGCTGGGCTAAAAGATGCAGCACTGGGTTCTCTCCTGATAACAGGTGAGTAAATCGGAATTCGTATTTCGTCTGATTTTAGAGGAATATTTGTATGTTTCAAAAATCGACACTTAGAAACTTTTTCAGCAAAAAGCAGGCAATGATATCCTATGGAAGGAAATTCAAGTTACTGGTAAGTACGGTTAGAATTACTTTTCAGGATCAGTACTGGGCTCAAAGATGCAGCACTGAGGTCTCTCCTGATAACAGGTGAGTAAATCGGAATTCGTATTTCGGCTGATTTTAGAGGAATATTTGCACAATGGTGAAGGAAGGGGTGGGGCCTAAGGTGACATGTCTGCAAACACGCCCTGTGGCGCGTTTTAAGTTGGACAATTAATTCCTCCT
This sequence comes from Calotriton arnoldi, assembly GCA_963921515.1. Classification (NCBI taxonomy): domain Eukaryota; kingdom Metazoa; phylum Chordata; class Amphibia; order Caudata; family Salamandridae; genus Calotriton; species Calotriton arnoldi. The sequence continues at coordinate 3,840,582 of CAWUFW010000135.1, read as the reverse complement.
CAATCCCGAGGGTCCCTAGGGGCCAACTAGCCCACCAGGTACCTCCAGTATGCGCCAGGGGGCTGCGTTGCAGAGAGGTGTTCAGATGCCACGCCCCTTTTTACAACACACTGCAACGCAGCTCCGTGGCGCTTACTGGAGGTACCTGGTGGGCTAGTTGGCCCCTAGGGACCCTCAGGATTGAAAAGGAATTTATTCCCCATCTTAAAACGCGCCACGGGGCCTGTTTGCACACATGTCACCTGAAGCCCCGCCCCCTCCCTGCACCACTGTGCAAACGCGCCCCGTGGCGCGTTTTAAGTTGGGGGATTAAGTCCCCTTGAATCCTGAGGGTCCCTGGAGTCCAACTAGCCCACCATATACCTCCAAAAAGCGCCACAGAGCTGCGTTGCAGAGAGGTGTAAAAAGGGGCGTGGCCTCTGTACACGTCTCTGCAACGCAGCCCCCTGGCGCATACTGGAGGTTCCTGGTGGGCTAGTTGGCCCCCAGGGACCCCCAATATTCAAGGGGAATTCGTTCCCCCTCTGCAAACGCGCCAGGGGGCGCATTTGCAGAGTACTGCAGGGAGGGGGGCGGGGCCTCCGGCACGATGCCGGTCGTTTTTTTTTTTTTTTTTTTTTTAATGGGAGGGGGGCTGCGTGGCCCCCCTTCCCTTGCCCACTTTTGGCCCCGGGGACCCCATCCCCCGGGGCCTGAGCATTTTTTTTTTTTTTTTTTTAAAAAAAAAAAAAAAAAAAACGGGAAGGGGGCCGCGTGGCCCCCCTTCCCTGGGCCTGTATTGGCCCCGGGGACCCCATCCCCCAGGGCATGGCCTCAATTTTTTTATTTGGAGGGGGGCTGCGTGGCCCCCCTCAGGCCATTTAAGGCCCCGGGGACCCCATCCCCCGGGGCCGGCCTTCCACTTTTTAAAAAAAAAAAATTTAATTTGGGGAGGGGGGCTGCGTGGCCCCCCTACCTGGCCACTTATGGCCCCGGGGACCCCATCCCCCGGGGCCTGGCCTCTCGTTGGGGACTGTGGGGGGGTCCCCAAACCCCCCACAGTCCCGCTGGCTCCCCGCCTCCTGTCATTGCAAACAGCAGTGTCCCGGGGGTAGGCACCCCGGGACACTGCAGGAGCCGGCCCTGGGGGGTGGCGGTCCCCAGGGCCATCAAGGGCTCCAGGAGGGGGGCCGCGCGGCCCCCCTCCCCACATTTTCAAAGCCCCGGGGAGGTGGTGGTCCCCGGGGCTTCGGGGTCCAAACGGACCCCCATTTTTAATTTTTAGTGCCCCGGGGAGGTGGCGGTCCCCGGGCCGTGTGGGGGCTGGAGCCCCCCACACAGGTTAAAAAATTAAAACAGAAGCCCCGGGGAGGTGGCGGTCCTCGGGGCAGCGGGAGGGCAAAGAGCCCTCCCGCACCATTTTGTGTTAAAGCCCCTGGGGTGGCGGTCCTCGAGGCTTGGGGGCCCTTAGAGGCCCCCATACATAAATTTAACCCCCACCATGCCCCGGGACTTGGCCCACCCGGGAAAGTTAACATCGAGCGCGGAGACCGCGCTCGATTTTTTCTCCGGCAGGATCCGCGCACCTTGAGCGCATCCTGCAGATTAAAAAAAAAAAAAAAAGCTTTTGCCCAGGGGGTCCTTGTGGGACCCCCTGAGCAGGCCTAGGGGGTTAGGGTGTTTCTACCATGCCCCCTTTGTGCCCCCTACATTGTAAAGCCCCGGGGAGGTGGTGGTCCCCGGGGCGCATTTGCATACCTAGTGCCCCGGGGAGGTGGCTGTCCCCGGGGAGTGTGGGGGGGCATCAGGCAATTCCATTACGGAGCAGCTTCTACAAGCGGATCCTCGTCCCTGCCTATCATCAACAAAGCTGCTGATCGAGTGCTACTCACCTGGTGGACAACCTTTGGAGCAGAATATATGTATATATATATATATATGTATATATATATATATATATATATATATAATCAATCTACTGGCGGTCGCCAGTAGATAGTTATAGTTAGGACCTATTTTCCATAGGAAATCCGCAACATTCTATTCCCAATAACTTTGGCGCTGGTTGACGAATCTTCGCGAAATTTTCAAAACTTATGGCCCGCTCCGGTCCGCTCCTATCTTGAAAGTTTCGGGGTGATTCCACAAGTGTGGGCCGAGAAAAAAGGGGGGTCCCAAAACGTGTTTTCCCAATGCAATTTTCCATAGGAACCTTTAGTCGCAGTTACAGCCTCGAACTGCTTGAACGGAATTACACCAAATTTGGCAAAAGGTAGCCCTTGGTTCAGTGTCGTGCCTTTTGGTTAAATGGTGTAAATCCGTCCAGTAGTTCCTGAGAAAATCAAAAGTAAAATCACATATATATATATGGCCGCGGTGGATCCGCGCACCCTGAGCGCACCCTCCCGACCACGAGCTTCATGCTAATTGGCTGACAACATCCAAACCAGGAAGTGTTGTCGGCCATCTTGTGACTCGGTAGAACCGAGTTACAAGAAAACAGGGAAAAAAAATGCGCAAAAGCAGCGAAGGGGGCAGGGTAGAAACACCTTGACCCTCTAGGCCTGCTCAGGGGGTCCCACAGGACCCCTGGGCAGAAAAAGCATTTTTTTATTTTTTTATAAAATCGGCGGGATGCGCTTAGGGTGCGCAGATCCCGCCGTGAGAAAAGAAGCGCGGGCTCCCGCGCTCGTTGTTATTTGGCCCCCGGGTGGGCCAAGTCCCGGGGCATGCGGGGGTTTGTAAAATGTATGTATGGGGGCCTCTAAGGCCCCCCCAAGCCCCGGGGACCGCCACCCCCCGGGGCTTCAACTAAATAAGGGTGGTGGGGGCACACGGCCCCCCCGCAGCCCCGGGGACCGTCACCTTCCCGGGGAACTAACAAAAGAAATGTGGGGGTCCGTTTCGGACCCCCGAAGCCCCGGGGACCACCACCTCCCCGGGGCTTTACTAATGAAGGGAGGGGGACGCACGGCCCCCTCCTGGAGCCCTCCATGGCCCTGGGGACCGCCACCCCCAGGGCCGGCTCCTGCAGTGTCCCGGGGTGCCTACCCCGGGACACTGCTGTTTGCAATGGCAGGGCGGGAGCCGCGTGGATCCCGCCCTGTCATTGCAAGTCTGCTTTGCTTCATTAAAGCGAGAGCAGGGAAACCTGCTCTCGCTTCAATGAAGCAAGCAGATTGCTTTTCCATAAGGGGAGCTGCATGTCAGCAGCTCCCTTATGGAAAAGGAATGCCGGCTCCCGCAGGACGCAGGGAGCCGGCGGGACGGTGGGGGGGATTGGGGACCCCCCCACGGTCCCCAACGGAGAGGGCCAGCCCCGGGGGATGGGGTCCCCGGGGCTACAAGTGGCCCGGGAAGGGGGCCACGCGGCCCCCTTCCCCAAAATTATTAAAAGAATAATTAAAAAGGCCGGCCCCGGGGATGGGATCCCCGGGGCCATAAGTGGCCTGAGGAGGGGGCAACGCAGCCCCCTCCAAAACATTTTTTTTTTTTTAAAAAGAAGGCCATGCCCCGGGGATGGGGTCCCCGGGGCCGATTAAAGCCTCGGGAGGGGGGCCACGCGGCCCCCTTCCAATTTTTTTTTTTTTTTTTTTTAAATATTAGGGGGCAAGCCCTGGGGGATGGGGTCCCCAGGGCCAATAAATTAGAAAAAGAAGGGGGGCCACACAGCCCCCCTTCGTAAAAAAATAAATAAATAAAACACTGGCATCGCGCCGGAAGCCACGCCCCTCCTTGGCAGCACTCTGCAAACGCGCCCTGGCGCGTTTGCAGATGGGGAACAATTCCCCTTGAATACTGGGAGTCTCTGGGGCCAACTAGCCCACCAGGAACCTCCAGTATGCGCCAGGAGCTGCGTTGCAGAGAGGTGTACAGAGGCCACGCCCCTTTTTACACCTCTCTGCAACGCAGTTCTGTGGCGCTTAATGGAGGTAGCTGGTGGGCTAGTTGCCCTGTGGCGCGTTTGAAGTTGGGGAATTAATTCCTCTTCAATCCTGAGGGTCCCTGGGGGCCAACTAGCCCACCAGGTACGTCCAGTAAGCGCCACAGAGCTGCGTTGCAGAGAGGTGTAAAAAGGGGCGTGGCCTCTGAACACCTCTCTGCAACGCAGCTCCCTGGCGCATACTGGAGGTACATAGTGGGCTAGTTGGACCCCAGGGACGCTTAGGATTCAAGGGGACTGTATCCCCCAACTTAAAACGGCCTGAGGGCGTGTTTGCACACATGTAACCTCAGGCCCCCTCCCTACACCAGTGTGCAAACGCGCCCCATGGCGCGTTTTAAGAGGTAGTTTTAATCCCCCTGCCCTATTAGGTACTAGGGAGTTACAGAGGAGGTCATGCTAATCACAGGGGTACCCCAACGCATAGTGTTCCCTAGTGTATGTAGGTGTTTTCACTGTATTCTAAGTGTCTTTTAGCATAGCACTGGCTCTAGGCCTGGTTAGTCAGTTACCACCAGTACACGTCTGGAAAAGGTGTGGGCACAGGATGATTTTGCAACAAGGCCTCTTTCTGCTCCTCTGTTGGGTCTTTCTGCACATGTCTTGCTTCTTCCTGGATTTTTCTTCGTCTTTGTGGACTTCTGTTTCTTACTTACATTTCTTTTGCTTCTTTCTGTGCATTTTTTCTTCTTTCTTCACATGTCCTACTTCTGTATGCATAGTTACAAACTAGCATTTGAAAAACCTTTGAAATTCACTGAAAAAACCATAGGTTTCAGGCACGTTATAATTAGAAATTAGCATTTAAAACCTTAGAAATTCACTGAAAAAACCATAGGTTTTAGGAAAGTTATAGTTAGTTGGACATTGCACTCGTACAAAACCCGTGAAATTCCCCCGTTATAGTTAGTTCAGCTAACTATAACTCGCGCCCCCGCAATGCACTGGTGATGACGTCACATATTACATCATTCATGACATGGTCAGTGACATCACTGATGACATCTCAAATGACATCACCGATGACATCACTGATGACATCATACACGTGAAAATCTGATGCACCTCCTCACACTCTAATATAACCTTTGATACACCCACTGTAAAATACAGACTACCATTTTCGAAACCATCGACACACCAATACCAGTTACTACTTACGCACTCGCTGATTCCTAGGTCTACACACATCCCCTCATTCACCCATACAATCACTCATACATGCAGTCACTCATCAATACAACACTATCATATGCACTGCTACACCTATACAGACACACACACCGCCACTCATCCATGGAGTTACTCACACACCTAGTCAGTCATGCAAATAATCAATCACACTCCCATTTACTCACCTACAAAGATACTAACGCATACTTACTCTCTTATATAATCACTGATACAAGTACACACTCATCCATACAGCCACTCTCACAATCACCGACTCACGTATAGTCATTTATACTCCAACTCTCACATACAGCCTTTTCCCTATGTAGTTACTTCGACATGTACCACTGAGACATCCATTCACTCACCAACACACCCATACACACACTCACCCGCCCATACAGCTGTTTTCACACGCACTTTTGAACCCATACACCCAGTGAATCAACCACTCACACATCTATGCACAGAGTCATACACCTCACACCCACCCACAAACACAGTCTCCCATACAAATTCTCAAGCAACCAATCAATAACCGATATACACACTCATGTAGCTACTCACCAACCCATGCATTCAGTAAGACACATTTAATCACTCACTTATACAGTCAGTCACGCACCTACTAAATCATCCATCCAGACACTTATACACCCACTCATTCTTCAATACGCCTTTCCCTATATATATTAAACATATTTAAACTTTACAGAAACACAGTGACTTGATGATTTCATCAGTGATGTCATTTGAGATGTCATCAGTGATGTCACTGATCATGTCATGAATGATGTAATATGTGACATCATCACCAGTGCATTGCGGGGCGCGAGTTATAGTTAGCTGAACTAACTATAACGGGGAATTTCACGGGTTTTGTACGAGTGCAATGTCCAACTAACTATAACTTTCCCTAAAACCTATGGTTTTTTCAGTGAATATATATATATATATATATATATATATATATATATATATATATATATATATAAAAGTATATATTTTAAATTTAAAAAATATTCTAATTGAAATTATTTTTTTAAAAACATTTAAAAAATAATTATATATGTATTTTTATTATATGTGTGTATATGTATATATATATATATATATATATATATATATATATTCACTGAAAAAACCATAGGTTTTAGGGACAGTTAGTTAGTTGGACATTTCACTCGTACAAAACCCGTGAAATTCCCCGTTATAGTTAGTTCAGCTAACTATAACTCGCGCCCCGCAATGCACTGCTGATGACGTCACATATTACATCACTCATGACATGGTCAGTGACATCACTGATGACATCACTGATGACATCTCAAATGACATCACTGATGACATCATCCAGTGACTGTGTGTTTCTGTAAAGTTGAAATATTTGTAATATATATAGGAAAAGACGTATTGAAGAATGAGTGGGTGTGTAAGTGTCTGTATGGATGATTTAGTAGGTGCGTGACTGACTCTATAAGTGAGTGATTTAACGTATCTTACTGAATGCATGGGTTAGTGACTAAACTGGGTGAATGTCTGTATCAGTCTGTCTGTTGCTGTGTAAGTGGCTGCATGGGTTTGTGAATAGCTACATGAGTGTCTATATGAGTTATTGATTGGTTGTCTGAGTATCTGTATGGGTGCCTGAGTGTTTGTGTGGGTGGGGTGTGTGCGACTCTGTGCATAGATGTGTGAGTGGGTGATTCACTGGGTGGATGGTTTCAAGAGTGCATCTGTGATAGACTGTATGGGTGGGTAAGTGTGTGTAAGAGTGTTAGTGAGTGAATGTATGTCCCAGTGGTACATGTGTGAGTAACTATATATGTGAAAGCCAGTATATATGTGTGTTGGAGTATATAAATAGCTATAAGCTGAGAGTGAGTGATTGTGATAGTGGCTGTATGGATGAGTGTGTGCTTGTATCAGTGATTGTATAAGAGCGTAACAATGTGCTAGTATTTGTATGATTAAGTGAGCTGGTGTGTGTATAACTGTATAGGTGAGTAAATGGCAGTGTGTTTAATTATTTGCATGACTGACTAGGTGTGTGAGTACCTCTATGGATGAGTGGCGGTGTTTGAGTGTCTATATAGGAGTAAGAGTGCATATGATAGTCCTGTACTGAGTGACCATAAGTATGAGTGACTGTACGGGTGAGTGAGTGGATGTGTGTGTGTAGACCTAAGAATCAGTGAGAGGGTATGTAGTTATTGGTGTTGGAGTGTCTATAGTTTTGCGAATGGCAGTCTGTAATTTAGATTGGGTGTATCAAAGGTTATATTAGGGTGTGAGGAGCTGCATCAGATTATCACGTGGATGATGTCATCAGTGATGTCACTGACCATGTCATGAGTGATGTAATATGTGACGTCATCAGCAGTGCATTATGGGGCGCGAGTTATAGTTAGCTGAACTAACTATAACGGGGGAATTTCACGGGTTTTGTACGAGTGAAATGTCCAACTAACTATAACTGTCCCTAAAACCTATGGTTTTTTCAGTGAATTTCAAAGGTTTTTTAAATGCTAATTTGTAACTATAACATATCTGAAACCTACGGTTTTTTCAGTGAATTTCAAAGGTTTTTAAATGCTAATTCCTAACTATAACATGTCTGAAACCTACGGTTTTTTCAGTGAATTTCAAAGGTTTTGTAAATGACAATTTTTAAATGTATTAATTGTTATATTAATTTTTTTCATACTGATTTATTACATTTTTAGAATTTTATTTTTTACATATTTTATTTTTTAAATTACATTGTAATTACATTATACATTACATTACAAAAAATACTTTCTCAGAATGAATTACTTTAGTTTAAATACTTTGCACATAGGCAATAGACTTTTGTACAGTAGTTACAGTTGTTGCAATGGGCACCACATTTTCAAACACAATGCAACATTCAGCTCAATGTGAATTTCTAGTTAAATGCAATTAGTTACTTTATGGATTACTTTTCTAACCACAGGACTGGATCCTAGATTCAGTCCTGGTACATCTCCTGTAAACAGTTGAGTAAAAGCGTTTTGGTTTCAGTCGTGATTTTTAAGGAATATTATTGTATTTTAAAAGTTGACACTTAGAAACTTTTTCTCATAGAATCACCAATGTTATCCTATGGAAGGAAATTCACTTAGAAGTTAAAAACTGTTATCGTTACTTTTTCTTACTCAGTGTTGGATCCTGGATCCAGCACTGGTGCATCTCCTGTAAACAGTTGAAAGAATGCGTTTAAGTCATACAGGCGATTTTTAAGGAATATTTGTAGTTTGTGAAAATCGACACTTTGAAACTTTTCTGCTGAAAAGCAGACAATGGATTCCTATGGAAGAAAATATAAGTTACTGGTAAGTACGGTTAAAATTACTTTTGAGGATCAGTACTGGGCTGAAAGATGCAGCACTGAGGTCTCTCCTGATAACAGGTGAGTAAATCGGAATTCGTATTTCGGCTGATTTTAGAGGAATATTTTAAAGTTCCAAAACTCCACACTTTGGAAGAATTTCCAAGTGAAACCAGTCAATGTTAGCCTATGGAAGGAAATTCAAGTTACTGGTAAGTACGGTTAAAATTACTTTTCAGGATTAGTACTGGGCTGAAAGATGCAGCACTGAGGTCTCTCCTGATAACAGGTGAGTAAATCAGAATTCGTATTTCGGTTGATTTTAGAGGAATATTTGCACAATGGTGAAGGGAGGGGCGGGGCCTGAGGTGACATCTGTGCAAACGCGCCCCGTGGCGCGTTTTAAGTAGGGGGATTAAGTCCCCTTGAATCATGAGGGTCCCTACGGGCCAACTAGCCCACCAGGAACCTCCAGTATGCGCCAGGGGCTGCGTTGCAGAGACATGTACAGAGGCCACACCCCTTTACACCTCTCTGCAACGCAGCTCTGTGGCGCTTTCTGGAAGTACCTGTTGGGCTAATTGGCCCCCAACGGACCCTCAGGATTGAAGGGGATTTAATTCCCCATCTTAAAACGCGCCACGGGGCCTGTTTGCACACATGTCACCTGAAGCCCCGCCCCCTCCCTTCACCACTGTGCAAACGCGCCCCGTGGTGCGTTTTAAGTCGGGGATTAACTCCTGAATCCTGAGGGTCCCTGGGGTGCAACTAGCCCACCATATACCTCCAAAAAGCGCCACAGAGCTGCGCTGCAGAGAGGTGTAAAAGGGGCGTGGCCTCTGTACACCTCTCTGCAAGGCAGTCCCTGGCGCATACTGGAGGTTCCTGGTGGGCTAGTTGGCCCTCAGGGACCCCCAGTATTCAAGGGAATTGTTTCCTCTGCAAACGCGCCAGGGGGCGCGTTTGCAGAGTGGTGAAGGAAGGGGGCGGGGCCTGCGGACCGATCGTTTTTTTTTTTTTTTTCCTCTGAAGGGGGCTGTGTGGCCCCTTTCCTTTTTCCTATTTTTAGGCCCTGGGGACCCCATCCCCCAGGGCCTTACCCCTTTTTTTTAATTAAAATTAAAAAAACGGGAAGGGGCCGCGTGGCCCCCTTCCCTGGGCCTGTATTGGCCCCGGGGACCCCATCCCCCGGGCATGGCCTCTTTTTTTATTTGGAGGGGGCTGCGTGGCCCCCTCCTCAGGCCATTTAAGGCCCCGGGGACCCCATCCCCGTGGCCGGCCTTGCACTTTTTTTTTTTTTTTAACTTTTTTTACCTTTGGGGAGGGGGCTGCGTGGCCCCCTCCGTGGCCACTTATGGCCCCGGGGACCCCATCCCCCGGGCCTGGCCTCTCGTTGGGGACTGTGGGCGGGTCCCCAAACCCCCCACAGTCCCGCCGGCTCCCCGTGTCCTACGGGAGCCGGCATTGCTTTACACATGGGGAGCAGCCAACATGCTGCTCCCCATGTGGAAAGCAATCAGCTTTGGATATTGGAAGAGAGAGCAGGTTTCCTGCTCTCTCTTCCAATATCCAAAGCAGTTTGCAATGACAGGACGGGAGCCGCGAGGCTCCCGTCCCTGTCATTGCAAACAGCAGTGTCCGGGGGTAGGCACCCCGGGACACTGCAGGAGCCGGCCCTGGGGGTGGCGGTCCCCAGGGCCACCACAGGCTCCAGGAGGGGGCCGCGCGGCCCCCTCCTTACATTTTGAAAGCCCCGGGAGGTGGTGGTCCTCGGGGCTTGGGGGTCCAAAACAGACCCCCATTGTAATTTTTCTTAGTGCCCCGGGGAGGTGGTGGTCCCTGGGGCGTGTGGGGCTGGAGCCCCCACACAGGTTAATCAAAAATAAAAAAGAAGCCCCGGGAGGTGGCGGTCCCCGAGGCTGCGGGAGGGCTCAGAGCCCTCCCGCACCATTGCACATAAAGCCCCGGGGGTGGTGGTCCCCGGGGGCCCTTAGAGGCCCCCACACATAAAATTAACCCCCGCAGCATGCCCCAGGGACTTGGCCCACCCGGGGCCAATTAACATCGAGCGCGGAGACCGCGCTTGATTTTTTTTCGGCAGGATTCGCGCACCCTGAGCGCATCCTGCCGATTTTTAAAAATTCTTTTTTTTTGCCCAGGGGTCCTTGTGGGACCCCTGAGCAAACCTAGGGGTCAGGTGTTTCTACCCTGCCCCTTTGTGCGCTTTGCGAACTTGTTTCTGTCCCTCGGTTCTACCGAGGATAAAATGGCTGCCAACATTTCCTGAATCGAATGTTGACAGCCAGCTGACAGCCAATTAACATGCAGCTCGTGATCGGGACGGTGCGCGCAGGGTGCGCTGAGGTACGCGGATCCTACTCGGCCATAGATATCACTATCTTTTTACTTTTGATTTTCTCAGCAACTACTGAACGGATTTACACCATTTAACAAAAAGGGTTCTTTCTGAACCAAAACTACCTCTTTGCCAAATTTGGTGTAATTCCGTTCAGCAGTTCGGGCTGTAGTCACGTGTCTAAAGTTTCCTATGGAAAATTGCATGGGGAAAACGCGTTTGGGACCCCCTTTTCTCGGCCTCCGCTTGACGAATCCCCCCAGACTTTCAGGGTAGGAGCGGACCGGAGCGGGCCATAAAGTTTGAAAATTTTGCGAAGATACGTCAACCGGCAAGAGAGTTATTTCAAATAGAATGTCGCGGATTTCCTATGGATAATAGGTTGTAACTATAACTATCTACTGGCGACCGCCAGTAGATAATATATATATACTATCTACTGGCGGTCGCCAGTAGATAGTTATAGTTAGGACCTATTATCCATAGGAAATCCGCGACATTCTATTTGAAATAACGTTGGCGCCGGTTGACGAATCTTCGCGAAAGTTTCCAACTTGTTGAGGCGCTCCGCTCCGCTCCTACCCTGAAAGTCTCGGGTTGATTCGTCAAGCGGGGGCCGAGAAAAAGGGGGTCCCAAAACACGTTTTCCCCATTCATTTTTCCATAGGAACCTTTAGTCGCAGCTACATCCCGAACTGCTGAACGGAATTACATCAAATTTGGCAAAGAGGTAGCCCTTGGTTCAGACTGGTGCCTTTTGCTTAAATGGTGTAAATCCGCTCAGTAGTTCCTGAGAAATTCACAAGTAAAGTCACATATATATCTATGGCCGAGTAGGGTCCGCGTACCCTCCCGATCACGAGCTGCATGCTAATTGGCTGTCAGCTGGCTGTCAACATTCCGATTCAGGAAGTGTTTGCAGCCATTTTGTCCCTCGGTAGAACCGAGGGACAGAAACAAGTGCGCAAAGCGCACAAAGGGGACAGGGTAGAAACACCCTAACCCCCTAGGCCTGCTCAGAGGGTCCCACAAGGACCCCCTGGGCAAAAAAAAGCATTTTTTTTTTTCAAAAAATCGGCAGGATGCGCTCAGCGTGCGCGGATCCTGCCGAAAAAAAAAAAATCGAAGCGCGGTCTAAAATCAGCCAACCTACGAATTCCGATTTACTCACCTGTTATCAGGAGAGACCTCAGTGCTGCATCTTTCAGCCCAGTACTGATCCTGAAAAGTAATTCTAACCGTACTTACCAGTAACTTGAATTTCCTTCCATAGGAATCCATTGTCTGGTTTTCAGCAGAAAAGTTTCAAAGTGTCGATTTTCACAAACTACAAATATTCCTTAAAAATCGCATGTGTGACTTAAACGCATTCTTTCAACTGTTTACAGGAGATGCACCAGTGCTGGTTCCAGGATCCACCACTGAGTAAGAAAAAGTAACGATAACACTACTTACCTGCTAAGTGAATTTCCTCCCATAGGATAACATTGGTGATTCTATATGAAAAAGTTTCTAAGTGTCAACTTTTAAAATACAATAATATTCCTTAAAAATCACTACTGTAACCAAAACGCTTTTACTCAACTGTTTACAGGAGATGTCCCAGGACTGAATCTAGGATCCAGTCCTGTGGTTAGAAAAGTAATCCATAAAGTAACTAATTGCATTTAACTAGAAATTCACATTGAGCTCAATGTTGCTTTGTTTTTGAAATTGTGTTGCCCATTGCAACAACTGTAACTACTGTACTTAAAAGTCTATTGCCTATTTGCAAAGTATTTAAACTAAAGTAATTCATTCTGAGAAAGTATATTTTGTAATGTAATGTATAATGTAATTACAATGTAATTTAAAAAATAAAATATCTAAAAATAAATAGTTTAAAAAAATGTTGTAAATCAGTATCAAAAAATAAATATAACAATTAATACATTTAAAAATTGTCATTTACAAAACCTTTGAAATTCACTGAAAAAAACATAGGTTTCAGACACGTTATAGTTAGGAATTAGCATTTAACAAACCTTTGAAATTCACTGAAAAAACCATAGGTTTCAGGCACGTTATAGTTAGAAATTAGCATTTAAAAAACCTTAGAAATTCACTGAAAAAACCATAGGTTTTAGGGACAGTTAGTTAGTTGGACATTTCACTCGCATAAAACCCGTGAAATTCCCCGTTATAGTTAGTTCAGCTAACTATAACTCGCGCCCCGCAATGCACTGCTGATGACGCCACATATTACATCACTCATGACATGGTCAGTGACATCACTGATGACATCACTGATGACATCTCAAATGACATCACTGATGACATCATCCAGTGACTGTGTGTTTCTGTAAAGTTGAAATATTTGTAATATATATAGGAAAAGACGTATTGAAGAATGAGTGGGTGTGTAAGTGTCTGTATGGATGATTTAGTAGGTGCGTGACTGACTCTATAAGTGAGTGATTTAACGTATCTTACTGAATGCATGGGTTAGTGACTAAACTGGGTGAATGTCTGTATCAGTCTGTCTGTTGCTGTGTAAGTGGCTGCATGGGTTTGTGAATAGCTACATGAGTGTCTATATGAGTTATTGATTGGTTGTCTGAGTATCTGTATGGGTGCCTGAGTGTTTGTGTGGGTGGGGTGTGTGCGACTCTGTGCATAGATGTGTGAGTGGGTGATTCACTGGGTGGATGGTTTCAAGAGTGCATCTGTGATAGACTGTATGGGTGGGTAAGTGTGTGTAAGAGTGTTAGTGAGTGAATGTATGTCCCAGTGGTACATGTGTGAGTAACTATATATGTGAAAGCCAGTATATATGTGTGTTGAGTATATAAATAGCTATAAGTCGAGAGTGAGTGATTGTGATAGTGGCTGTATGGATGAGTGTGTGCTTGTATCAGTGATTGTATAAGAGCGTAACAATGTGCTAGTATTTGTATGATTAAGTGAGCTGGTGTGTGTATAACTGTATAGGTGAGTAAATGGCAGTGTGTTTAATTATTTGCATGACTGACTAGGTGTGTGAGTACCTCTATGGATGAGTGGCGGTGTTTGAGTGTCTATATAGGAGTAAGAGTGCATATGATAGTCCTGTACTGAGTGACCATAAGTATGAGTGACTGTACGGGTGAGTGAGTGGATGTGTGTGTGTAGACCTAAGAATCAGTGAGAGGGTATGTAGTTATTGGTGTTGGAGTGTCTATAGTTTTGCGAATGGCAGTCTGTAATTTAGATTGGGTGTATCAAAGGTTATATTAGGGTGTGAGGAGCTGCATCAGATTATCACGTGGATGATGTCATCAGTGATGTCACTGACCATGTCATGAGTGATGTAATATGTGACGTCATCAGCAGTGCATTGCGGGCGCGAGTTATAGTTAGCTGAACTAACTATAACGGGGGAATTTCACGGGTTTTGTACGAGTGAAATGTCCAACTAACTATAACTGTCCCTAAAACCTATGGTTTTTTCAGTGAATTTCAAAGGTTTTTTAAATGCTAATTTGTAACTATAACATATCTGAAACCTACGGTTTTTTCAGTGAATTTCAAAGGTTTTTTAAATGCTAATTCCTAACTATAACATGTCTGAAACCTACGGTTTTTTCAGTGAATTTCAAAGGTTTTGTAAATGACAATTTTTAAAATGTATTAATTGTTATATTAATTTTTTCATACTGATTTATTACATTTTTAGAATTTTATTTTTTACATATTTTATTTTTAAATTACATTGTAATTACATTATACATTACATTACAAAAAATACTTTCTCAGAATGAATTACTTTAGTTTAAATACTTTGCACATAGGCAATAGACTTAAGTACAGTAGTTACAGTTGTTGCAATGGGCACCACATTTTCAAACACAATGCAACATTCAGCTCAATGTGAATTTCTAGTTAAATGCAATTAGTTACTTTATGGATTACTTTTCTAACCACAGGACTGGATCCTAGATTCAGTCCTGGTACATCTCCTGTAAACAGTTGAGTAAAAGCGTTTTGGTTTCAGTCGTGATTTTTAAGGAATATTATTGTATTTTAAAAGTTGACACTTAGAAACTTTTTCTCATAGAATCACCAATGTTATCCTATGGAAGGAAATTCACTTAGAAGTTAAAAACTGTTATCGTTACTTTTTCTTACTCAGTGTTGGATCCTGGATCCAGCACTGGTGCATCTCCTGTAAACAGTTGAAAGAATGCGTTTAAGTCATACAGGCGATTTTTAAGGAATATTTGTAGTTTGTGAAAATCGACACTTTGAAACTTTTCTGCTGAAAAGCAGACAATGGATTCCTATGGAAGAAAATATAAGTTACTGGTAAGTACGGTTAAAATTACTTTTGAGGATCAGTACTGGGCTGAAAGATGCAGCACTGAGGTCTCTCCTGATAACAGGTGAGTAAATCGAATTCGTATTTCTGGTTGATTTTAGAGGAATATTTGCACAATGGTGAAGGGAGGGGCGGGGCCTGAGGTGACATCTGTGCAAACGCGCCCCGTGGCGCGTTTTAAGTAGGGGATTAAGTCCCCTTGAATCATGAGGGTCCCTACGGGCCAACTAGCCCACCAGGAACCTCCAGTATGCGCCAGGGGCTGCGTTGCAGAGACATGCACAGAGGCCACACCCCTTTACACCTCTCTGCAACGCAGCTCTGTGGCGCTTTCTGGAAGTACCTGTTGGGCTAGTTGGCCCCACGGACCCTCAGGATTGAAGGGGATTTAATTCCCATCTTAAAACGCGCCACGGGGCCTGTTTGCACACATGTCACCTGAAGCCCCGCCCCTCCTTCACCACTGTGCAAACGCGCCCGTGGTGCGTTTTAAGTCGGGGGATTAACTCCCCTTGAATCCTGAGGGTCCCTGGGGTGCAACTAGCCCACCATATACCTCCAAAAAGCGCCACAGAGCTGCGTTGCAGAGAGGTGTAAAAGGGGCGTGGCCTCTGTACACCTCTCTGCAAGGCAGTCCCCTGGCGCATACTGGAGGTTCCTGGTGGGCTAGTTGGCCCCAGGGACCCCCAGTATTCAAGGGGACTTGCCTTCTCTGCAAAACGCGCCAGGGGCGCGTTTGCAGAGTGGTGAAGGAAGGGGGCGGCCTGCGGACCGATCGTTTTTTTTTTTTTCTCCGCGCTTCGATGTTAATTTGCTCCCGGGTGGGCCAAGTCCCGGGGGCATGGTGGGGGGTTAAATTTATGTATGGGGGCCTCTATGGGCCTCCAAGCCCCGGGGACCGCCACCCCGGGGCTTTAACAAAAATGGTGCGGAGGGCTCTTTGCCCTCCCGCTGCCCCGGGGACTGCCACCTCCCCGGGCTTCTGTTTTATTTATTTTTACCTGTGTGGGGGCTCCAGCCCCCCACACGCCCGGGACCGCCACCTCCCGGGGCACTAAAAATTAAAAATGGGGGTCCGTTTGGACCCCAAGCCCCGGGGACCACCACCTCCCCGGGGCTTTGAAAATGTGGGGAGGGGGCCGCGCGGCCCCTCCTGGAGCCAGTGATGGCCCTGGGGACCGCCACCCCCAGGGCCGGTCTCCTGCAGTGTCCCGGGTGCCTACCCCCGGGACACTGCTGTTTGCAATGACAGAGACGGAGCCTCGCGGCTCCCGTCCTGTCATTGCAAACTTGCTTTGGATATTGGAAGAGAGAGCAGGAAACCTGCTCTCGCTTCCAATATCCAAAGCTGATTGCTTTCCACATGGGGAGCAGCATGTTAGCTGCTCCCCATGTGGAAAGCAATGCCGGCTCGAGCAGGAGGCGGGAGCCGGCTGGGACTGTGGGGGATTGGGGACCCCCCACAGTCCCCAACCAGAGGCCAGGCCCCGGGGATGGGGTCCCCGGGGCCATAGTGGCCAGGGAGGGGGCCACGCAGCCCTCCCCAAATTTAAAAAAAAGAAAAAAAGAAAAAGTGCAAGGCCGGCCCCGGGGATGGGGTCCCCGGGCCTTAAATGGCCTGAGGAGGAGGGCCACGCAGCCCCCTCCCATTAAAAAAAAAATTGGAAAAAAACGACCGGCATCGTGCCGGAGGCCCCGCCCCTCCTTGCAGTACTCTGCAAACGCGCCCTGGTGCGTTTGCAGAGGGGGAACGAATTCCCTTGAATACTGGGGGTCCTGGGGCCAACTAGCCCACCAGGAACCTCCAGTATGCGCCAGGGGCTGCGTTGCAGAGACGTGTACAGAGGCCACGCCCCTTTACACCTCTCTGCAACGCAGCTCTGTGGCGCTTGGAGGTATATGGTGGGCTAGTTGGACTCCAGGGACCCTCAGGATTCAAGGGGACTTAATCCCCCAACTTAAAACGCGCCACGGGCGCGTTTGCACAGTGGTGAAGGGAGGGGGCGGGGCTTCAGGTGACATGTGTGCAAACAGGCCCCGTGGCGCGTTTTAAGATGGGGAATAAATTCCTTTCAATCCTGAGGGTCCCTAGGGGCCAACTAGCCCACCAGGTACCTCCAGTAAGCGCCACGGAGCTGCGTTGCAGAGTGTTGAAAAAAGGGGCGTGGCCTCTGAACACCTCTCTGCAACGCAGCCCCCTGGCGCATACTGGAGGTACCTGGTGGTCTAGTTGGCCCCTAGGGACCCTCGGGATTGAGGAGGAATTAATTGTCCAACTTAAAACGCGCCACAGGGTGTGTTTGCAGACATGTCACCTTAGGCCCCACCCCCTTCCTTCACCATTGTGCAAATATTCTTCTAAAATCAGCCAACCTACGAATTCCGATTTACTCACCTGTTATCAGGAGAGACCTCAGTGCTGCATCTTTCAGCCCAGTACTGATCCTGAAAAGTAATTCTAACCGTACTTACCAGTAACTTGAATTTCCTTCCATAGGAATCCATTGTCTGGTTTTCAGCAGAAAAGTTTCAAAGTGTCGATTTTCACAAACTACAAATATTCCTTAAAAATCGCATGTGTGACTTAAACGCATTCTTTCAACTGTTTACAGGAGATGCACCAGTGCTGGTTCCAGGATCCACCACTGAGTAAGAAAAAGTAACGATAACACTACTTACCTGCTAAGTGAATTTCCTCCCATAGGATAACATTGGTGATTCTATATGAAAAGTTTCTAAGTGTCAACTTTTAAAATACAATAATATTCCTTAAAAATCACTACTGTAACCAAAACGCTTTTACTCAACTGTTTACAGGAGATGTCCCAGGACTGAATCTAGGATCCAGTCCTGTGGTTAGAAAAGTAATCCATAAAGTAACTAATTGCATTTAACTAGAAATTCACATTGAGCTCAATGTTGCTTTGTTTTTGAAATTGTGTTGCCCATTGCAACAACTGTAACTACTGTACTTAAAAGTCTATTGCCTATTTGCAAAGTATTTAAACTAAAGTAATTCATTCTGAGAAAGTATATTTTGTAATGTAATGTATAATGTAATTACAATGTAATTTAAAAAATAAAATATCTAAAAATAAATAGTTTAAAAAATGTTGTAAATCAGTATCAAAAAATAAATATAACAATTAATACATTTAAAAATTGTCATTTACAAAACCTTTGAAATTCACTGAAAAACCATAGGTTTCAGACACGTTATAGTTAGAAATTAGCATTTAAAAACCTTTGAAATTCACTGAAAACCATAGGTTTCAGGCACGTTATAGTTAGAAATTAGCATTTAAAAACCTTAGAAATTCACTGAAAACCATAGGTTTTAGGACAGTTATAGTTAGTTGGACATTGCACTCGTACAAACCCGTGAAATTCCCCGCTATAGTTAGTTCAGCTAACTATAACTCGCGCCCGCAATGCACTGCTGATGACGCCACATATTACATCACTCATGACATGGTCAGTGACATCACTGATGACATCACTGATGACATCTCAAATGACATCACTGATGACATTCAAATGACATCACTGATGACATCATCCATGTGAGAATTTAATGCATCTCCTCACACCCTAATATAACCTTTGATACACCCACTCTAAATTACAGACTGCCATTCTCAAAACCATAGACACTCCAACACCAATAACTACATACCCACTCACTGATTCTTAGGTCTCACACACACATCCACTCACTCACCCGTACAGTCACTCATACTTATGGTCACTCAGTACAGGACTATCATATGCACTCATACTCCTATATAGACACTCAAACACCGCCACTCATCCATAGAGGTACTCACACACCTAGTCAGTCATGCAAATAATTAATCACACTGCCATTTACTCACCTATACAGTTATACACACACCAGCTCACTTACTCATACAAATACTAGCACATTCTTACGCTCTTATACAATCACTGATACAAGCACACACTCATCCATACAGTCACTCACAATCACACACTCTCGCTTATAGCTATTTATATACTCCAACACACATATATACTGCCTTTCACATATGTAGTTACTCACACATGTACCACTGGGACATACATTCACTCACTAACACACTCTTACACACACTTACCCACCCATACAGTCTATCACAGATGCACTCTGAAACCATCCACCCAGTGAATCACCCACTCACACATCTATGCACAGAGTCGCACACACCTCACCCACACAAACACTCAGGCACCCATACAGATACTCAGACAACCAATCAATAACTCATATAGACACTCATGTAGCTATTCACAAACTCCATGCAGCCACTTACACAGCAACAGACAGACGGATACAGACATTCACCCAGTTTAGTCACTAACCCATGCATTCAGTAAGATACGTTTAATCACTCACTTATAGAGTTAGTCACGCACCTACTAAATCATCCATACAGACACTTATACACCCACTCATTCTTCAATACGCCTTTCCTATATATATTAAAATATTTAAACTTTACAGAAACACAGTCACTGGATGATGCATAGTCATCAGTGATGTCATTGGGATGTCACAGTGATGTCATTTGAGATGTCATCAGTGATGTCATCAGTGATGTCACTGACCATGTCATGAGTGATGTAATATGTGACGTCATCAGCAGTGCATTATGGGGCGCGAGTTATAGTTAGCTGAACTAACTATAACGGGGAATTTCACGGTTTTGTACGAGTGTAATGTCCAACTAACTATAACTGTCCCTAAATCCTTATGGTTTTTCCAGTGAATATATATATATATATTCACTGAAAAACCATAGGTTTTAGGACAGTTATAGTTAGTTGGACATTTCACTCGTACAAACCCAGAGAAATTCCCCGTTATAGTTAGTTCAGCTAACTATAACTCGCGCCCCGCAATGCACTGCTGATGACGTCACATATTACATCACTCATGACATGGTCAGTGACATCACTGATGACATCTCAAATGACATCACTGATGACATCATCCAGTGACTGTGTGTTTCTATAAAGTTTAAATATGTTTAATATATATATAGGGAAAGGCGTATTGAAGAATGAGTGGGTGTATAAGTGTCTGAATGGATGATTTAGTAGGTGCGTGACTGACTCTATAAGTGAGTGATTAAACGTATCTTACTGAATGCATGGGTTAGTGACTAAACTGTGTGAATGTCTGTATCCGTCTGTCTGTTGGTGTGTAAGCGGCTGCATGGGTTTGCGAATAGCTACATGAGTGTCTATATGGGTTATTGATTGGTTGTCTGAGTATCTGTATGGGTGCCTGAGTGTTTGTGTGGGTGGGGCGTGTGTGACTGTGCATAGATGTGTGAGTGGGTGATTCAATGGGTGCATGGTTTCAAGAGTGCATCTGTGATTGACTGTATGGGTGGGTGAGTGTGTGTATGGGTGTGTTAGTGAGTGAATGTATATCTCAGTGGTACATGCGTGAGTAACTACATATGTGAAAGGCAGTATATATGTGTGTTGGAGTATATAAATGGCTATAAGTGAGAGTGTGTGATTGTGAGAGTGGCTGTATGGATGAGTGTGTGCTTGTATCAGTGATTGTATAAGAGCGTAAGAATGTGCTAGTATTTGTATGAGTAAGTGGGCTGGTGTGTGTATAACTGTATAGGTGAGTAAATGGCAGTGTGATTAATTATTTGCATGACTGACTAGGTGTGTGTGAGTACCTCTATGGATGAGTGGTGGTGTGTGAGTGTCTATATAGGTGTATGAGTGCATATGATAGTCCTGTACTGAGTGACCGTAAGTATGAGTGACTGTACGGGTGAGTGAGTGGATGTGTGTGTAGACCTAAGAATCAGTGAGTGGGTATGTAATTATTGGTGTTGGAGTGTCTATGGTTTTGAGAATGGCAGTCTGTAATTTAGAGTGGGTGTATCAAAGGTTATATTAGGGTGTGAGAAGATGCATCAAATTATCACATGGATGATGTCATCAGTGATGTCATCAGTGATGTCATTTGTGATGATCATCAGTGATGTCACTGACCATGTCATGAGTGATGTAATATGTGACGTCATCAGCAGTGCATTGTGGGGCGGGAGTTATAGTTAGCTGAACTAACTATAACGGGGAATTTCTCTGGTTTTGTACGAGTGAAATGTCCAACTAACTATACCTTTCCCTAAAACCTATGGTTTTTTTCAGTGAATTTCTAAGGGTTTTTAAATGCTAATTTCTAACTATAACGTGCCTGAAACCTATGGTTTTTTCAGTGAATTTCAAAGGTTTTTTAAATGCTCATTTCTAACTATAACGTGCCTGAAACCTATGGTTTTTTCAGTGAATTTCAAAGGTTTTTTAAATGCTAATTTCTAACTATAACGTGTCTGAAACCTATGGTTTTTTCAGTGAATTTCAAAGGTTTTTTAAATGCTAATTTCTAACTATAACGTGCCTGAAACCTATGGTTTTTTAAGTGAATTTCAAAGGTTTTTTAAATGCTAGTTTCTAACTATGCCTACAGAGGTAGGACATGTGAAGAAAGAAGAAAAAACGCACAGAAAGAAGCAAAAGAAATGCAGAAAGAAGCAACAGAAGTCCACAAAGACGAACAAAAGTGCAGGAAGAAGCAAGACGTGCAGAAAGAACCAACAGAGGAGCAGAAAGAGGCCTTGTTGCAAAATCATCCTGTGCCCACAACTTTTTCAGACGGGTACTGGTGGTAACTGACTGACTAACCAGGCCTAGAGCCAGTGCTATGCGAAAAGACACTTGGAATACAGTGAAAACACCTACATACACTAGGGAACACTATGCGTTGGGGTACCCCTGTGATTAGCATGACCTCCTCTGTAAGGCCCAAGTACATAATAGGGCAGGGGGATTAAAACTACCTCCAAGTCAGAGGTGCAGAAATATGCTACTTTAACTAGTAGTCACGTTTGCAGAGTGGTAGAGAAAGGGGGCCATGGCCTCCGAAGACGTCTTAACAATCCCACTGTGTGGGACTTACTGGAGGTAACAAGAGGGGTAGTTGGCCCCCAAGGACATCCTTGGGGGCCAACTTCCCAAACTATTACCTCCAGTCAGTCCCACACAGCAGCACTGGTAAGTACTCGTACCAGGCCACGCCCACTTTGCCCACCACTCCACAAACGCGCTCCCTGGCACGCTCTTGGATGGGGATTGAAGTCCCCTTCACTGCTGGGGGTCCTTTAGGGGCCAACTAGCCTACCTTTTACCTCCAGTAAGCCCCACGCAGTGGGATTGGTGAGAGGTAGACAAAGGCCATGCCCCCTTTCTCCACCACTCTGCAAACACGCCCCCTGGCGCGTTGTAAGTTTGGGGATTAAGTCCCCTTGAATCCTGAGGGTCCCTAGGGTCCAACTAGCCCACCAGGTACCTCAGTAAGCGCCACAGAGCTGCGTTGCAGAGGTGTAAAAAGGGGCGTGACCTGGACCACCTCTCTGCAACGCAGCCCTGTGGCGCTTACTGGAGGTACCTGGTGGGCTAGTTGGCCCCCAGTATTGAGGGGGAATTAATTCCCCAATTTAAAACGCGCCACAGGGCGCGTTTGCAGAGTGTTGCTGGAAGGGGGCGGGGCCTCCGGCACAATCGCGCTTTTTTTTTTTTTTTGAAGGGGGGCTGTGTGGCCCCCCTTTTTCCTTTTTTTGGGCCCCGGGGACCCCATCCCCCGGGGCATGGCCACATATATTTATGTTTTTAAGGAGGGGGCTGCGTGGCCCCCCTCCTGAGGCCTCTATTGGCCCCGGGGACCCCATCCCCCGGGGCCGGCCTTTTTTAAAAAAAATATTATTTTTTTTGGGGGGGTGGGGCCGCGTGGCCCCCCTCCCGGGCCACTTTTAGCCCCGGGGACCCCATCCCCCGGAGCAGGCCCTATCCGTTGGGGACCGTGGGGGAAGCCCCAATGCCCCCACGGTCCTGCCGGCTACCCGCGTCCTGCAGGAGCCGGCATTGCTTTTCCAAATGGGGAGCTGCTGAGATGCAGCTCCCCGTGTGGAAAAGCAATCTGCTTTGCATTTTGGAAGCAAGAGCAGGTTTCCCTGCTCTCGCTTCCAAAATACAAAGCAAGTTTACTATGGCAGGGCGGGAGCCGCGAGGCTCCCGCCCTGCCATAGCAAACAGCAGTGTCCCGGGGGTGGGCACCCCGGGACACTGCAGGAGCTTGCCCTGGGGGGTGGCGGTCCCCAGGGCCATCGCGGGCTCCAGGAGGGGGGCCGCGGGGCCACGCGGCCCCCCTCCGTTCAGTTTCAAAGCCCCGGGGAGGTGGTGGTCTCCGGGGCTCCGTAACGGACCCCCAAATTTACATACTTAGTGCCCCGGGGAGGTGGCGGTCCCCGGGGCGTGTGGGGGGGCTCGAGCCCCCCCACACAGGACTTTTTTTTTTTTTAAAACAAGCCCCGGGGGGTGGCGGTCCCCGGGGCTTGGGGGGGCCCCTGGGCCACCGCAATTACAATATAGCATGCCCTCGGGACTTGGCCCACCCGGGGGCTAAATATTAACGAAGCGCGGGAGACCGCGCTTCGTTTTTTTTATTTTCACGGCAGGATTCGCGGATCCTACGCGAATTTTGCCGATTTTTTTTTTTCATGCTTTTTTTGGCCCTGGGGGTTCTTGTGGGACCCCCTGAGCAGGCCTAGGGGGTCAGGGTGTTTCTACCCTGCCCCCTTTTCTTCTTTCTCACCTTTGTTTCCCTGTATTCTTGTGACTCGGTTCTACCGAGTCACAAGATGGCTGCCAACACTTCCTGGTGTGGAGTGTTGACAGCCAATTAGAATAAAGCTCGTGGTCGGGAGGGTCCGCGGATCCACCGCGCCTCTAGATATCGAAACTTTTATTTTTTGATTTTCTCAGCAACTACTAAACGAATTTACACCATTTAAAAAAAAGGGCTCTTTCTGAACCAAGGGCTACCTTTTTGCCAAATTTGGTGTAATTCCGTTCAGCAGTTCAAGCTGTAGCCGTGTTAAAGTTTCCAATGGAAAATAACATGGAGAAAACACGTTTTGGGACCCCCCTTTTTTGTTGGCCCCCGCTTGGCGAATCACCCCGAAACTTTCAAGACAGGAGCTGACTGGAGCGCCCCACTAGTTTTGAAAATTTCGCGAAGATTCGCTCATCCGGCGCAAAGTTATTGGAAACTAGGTCCTAACTATAACTATCTACTGGCGACCGACAGTAGATTATATATATATATATATATATATATATATATATATATATATATATGGCAAAGTGTGCATTTGGGGAGGTTTCGGGGGTAAGCAATGTTCTTGTCGACATCATTTGTTGTCTGTTATTACCTCTTTTACTACCAATGGAAAGATTTAAGCAAAAAAGAAAATAGCCATGGCACCAGCTTGCTAAAACTAGACCTACTGGCGTTGCAAACGCTTGTTTTAAAGTATTGTGAATGCCTTTATCGACATCTAAAGTATTCCAGTTGGATGAGTTATGCAGTTCCTCCCCACTTTTTCTGACAGGAGCCAACAAAAAGCACATACAAAACATTCTTTAGATATTCACCAGGCCATATACTTACCTTTTCATGGTGTACATAAATATATTATCCGCAACTGCTCCACGGCGTCAAACATGCATGTTTGGTCTTAGAATCATTTTTTTGGGTTTGCTGACAGGTTCTTGAATCACTTCAGGGCCTAATGTTAATTTATTATACACATGTACACCAGACCGGCTAATGGCAGGCCATACAATCAATATGACATACTGAGGGAACATACACATACTAATAATGTCAAACTCATGTCCTTTAATGTACAAGGGTTAAACAACCATAGAAAAGTGTGGCAAGTTAAAGCATATTTACGCAGACACAAGGTAAAGGAGTTCCTACAAGAAACGCACTATGCATTTAATAATCCTGTGTGACAAGCTGACATATGAGGTATGAAAAGATTATTTGCATCCTACAGTTTCTAGACACGGGAGGGCGATCTTGTTTCAAAAAGTGTTTTTTAGATGCTGCAAAGCTGTATGCGACCACGTTGGTAGGTACCTGATTGTGGGAGGCACACTGCTAATCTTGCTACAATGATTAATATATATACGGACCCAACACCACCACCTTAAGATACCTAAAATTCTTGATAATTTCAGACACAAGGAGCACGAAACAATCTGTGGTAGGATATTTCAATCTTGTGCTTGATTAGACAGGGATAGCCCACACCATTCAACCCATCGTACCTCTGAGGCCACAAAAACACTTAAACACGGGATGCAAAAATATTGGCTTTATTGAAACCAGATAAGGACAGTTAGCGTGTCAACAGGCCTTGTTCCAGGAATTTTTATCTGGATGAGCCAAGGGTACGTTCAGATGGGCCAGTGCGTGTTCAATAATGGCACTGTCGCCAGTGTGAAGATGGGGCAAGAATGGCTCTAAGTTCATGCTTAAAAAGTATCACTTTTAATAAGTACTTCTCAGTGCAGTGCTATAATGTGAAGTATTATTGTCAAAGCATCCGCATGTTAAAGAAATACACTTTTTTTTATTTTGAAGCAACATCATATTTTACGTAATGTTTGTTTTTAGGATTAGCAAACACTTTTAGGGATTGGCTCGTGCACATGCTTTAAGAGCCAAGTCAGACCCTTCGCGGCTCCTCCTGTTAATTTGTTGGCTCACCCAAATGCAACTTCCCTCAGACACGAGTTAGGATTGCCACCAGATGGCTTTTACCGCATAACCAGTATTTTAATATCTGCCAGTGCAAAAATAGGGAAAATCACCTAAAGCCGATGTTTTTCTCTTTATCAGTACATATTTAAAATTGTAGGTATAAAACCAAAAGCAATGCACTTTAAAATGATGTTCTAGAGGTTCCTTGACCCCTGACTGTGAATTAAAGGAAACAAATTAAATCCGGTATTTGTTAAGCGCCAACAAGTCACCCCTAAGGGTCTCAATGCGCTGGGGACCGTCGTGGATATCAAGTGAGCTACTGTCCAGAGTCACATGGTGGTGAGCAGAGCTGCCGCAGGCGCCAGGGATCCAACCGTGGGCCCCACACTACAGAGTCAGCTTCGAGGCAAGTCGTTCTGACCGATGCACCACACCTCTCCGCACTAAGTGAAAAAACATCACAACGTTCGACATTGTGCGTTCTCCCAAGCATCTTCCGCTCTGACTGGAGGGCCAAAGGTCATGTTTGTGTGGGCCTGGCCCCCTGCTAGAACCGGGCCTGGATGTCAATCATATCAGTCACTGTCACTGTTAAATTTAGGCTGCAAAATACTTGCAGGAGTTATAGCTAATTGCCTAACACCTCTGATATGTGGCCTGGTACTCCTGAATCAGATGAGATTTTACCCAGGTAGGATGACATTCCATAATATTCGCAGGCTGTTTGAAACCCTGAACTACCTTCAATAGCAGTCTTCCTGGATGATTGTTTGGTTCACTTGAATGGCCTTTTCTAAGAACAGGGCTGGGTAGACTGGGCTTGTAGAAGTTTCTGCTTGAACTAGTGGGCCTATTATACTACGCTTCAGTCAATCAATCAATCATGTCACTTATAAAGCGCACTACATACCCGCGAGGGTCTCAAGGCGCTGGGGGAAGAGGGGGGTGGTGCTGCTACTGATCGAAGAGCCAGGTCTTGAGGAGTCTTCTGAAGGCCAGTAGGTCTTGGGTCTGTCGGAGGTTGGTGGGGAGGGTGTTCCAGGTCTTGGCGGCGAGGTGGGAGAAGGATCTGCCGCCGCCGGTCGTTTTCCGGATGCGGGGGACTGTGGCGAGGGCGAGGCTGGTCGAGCGGAGCTGGCGGATGGGGGTGTAGAAGCTGAGTCGTCTGTTGAGGTAGGCTGGTCCGGAGTTGTGGAGTGCTTTGTGTGCGTGGATGAGGAGCTTGAAGGTTATCCTCTTGTTGACAGGGAGCCAGTGCAGGTCTCTCAGGTGGGGTGTGATGTGGCTGCGTCGGGGGATGTCGAGGATAAGACGTGCAGAGGCGTTCTGGATGCGTTGCAGCCGTCTCAGGAGCTTAGCCGTCGTTCCTGCGTAGAGGGCGTTTCCGTAGTCCAGCCTGCTGGTGACGAGGGCCTGGGTGACTGTTCAGTGGCTGTGTCAGAATAAAAAGGCAGTTGCCTCCTCCGTTTGCTATTAGTTGAGGCACTAGGCAGGGATGTACGCTGTTGCCTTTGCTCCTTGCCTCCGGCATGTCAGCTCAGAGAGAATCATTTCCACAGGGGATTAACCTTTCCCAACAAATAATTACTATTAATGTATGCGGACAATATCTTGCTCTTTAATAAGCGCCTAAAGGTTAATCTACTCCGGAGATTAGCAAGAATCCCCATTTTATCTTTCACGATTATTCTTTACCACTGTTCGTGCTGCCTTGGGTAGGCTGATTTGGGCTGTCAAACAAGTTAAGCTGAAATCTAACATCATGACCTTACCTTATGAAAGGCGAATTCTCTGTGCCGAATCTGGTTATATACTATTCGGCAACCCAGGCACACTTCAATCTATTAATTGGATGTTCGACCATTAGGACCATGGGCAACATGAGCATGGCCCCCCAGCGCCTCGAGACCATCACAAGTGATGCAGCCGTGCTTTAAAAATCTTAATTAATTGATAGATTAGTTCCTCTCGCCACCCCTTGTGCGCCTTGCTGAAACTGGCTTATTAGACCAGAGTCCTCTGATGACTTCCTTTTTCAAAGGTATACCTTACCCAGGGATCACACTGATATAATCATTTCTGCCAAGAAGGCATGGGATATGCTGAGTAAACACTCTGGGCACACACTGGTATACTCACCGGCAGCCCCACTCCTGGGACGACAGAACGTGTGGTGAAGGAAAAGAATGAAATGGGATAGTCTGACCAGTATGGGTCACAAGTACAACAAAATAAATAAATAGAAGTTCAAAGAAAAGGCATTGCTAACCCACTTGGAATAATTATCTACTTCAGACTCAGTCACACCCAAGTTTTTTGTAGGAGTTGGGGTTTATTTTTTCTGTCTTCCCTTTCATTTTTCATAAGTTTTTTGCGGGTTGGTGTCTGCTTTTCTTTGCTTTTTGCTTAGATGTTAGTTCTAGTAATAGTCTGAGAAGAGCTATCATGCCAGCTCTATATGACAGATGTCTCATTTGAAAGGAAAAAAGTTTTGGAAAGATGAGCATGAAATCTGCATCACGTCTTCCAAACTCTGCATTTGCAATGCAATAGGTCGCACATTTGCGAGAGTCTGAGCTGTTGGCATTGTAAATGACATTGCCTTTTATTTATGTGTTTTGAAAACCGGCAAGCAGTGTGTAAACAGTCATTTACTATGCCATATTGCATTCTAAATACTTTTCGCAGTGTTGTTTATTCTATAAACTATCCCTTCTGTGCCTTCCCTCTCACGCATTTTTCCGTAATTCTCTCCTTTTTCACTGTTCTTCCCTGAAACTTCCTTCCTGCATTTCTTATACAGTTTAAACGGCAATGTAGTTAAAATAAAGCAAATCAATGCAGCTATACATAAGATTCTTGGCGTTTGGATCTTTCACAGAAACACAGGCTGCAGCTACTGAATAAATAATTCACGGTCCTGGAAAGCACTTTTGAGTGTGACATCGCAAATATCGACGTGGATAAGCATTTTGAAGTTAGCAGCTGGCTGAGCTGCAGTACATGAGGAGGGAATGTCCTGAAAGGAATATCCTTAGAGAGGACAGGCCTGCTCATTTACCAGCTACATATTGTTCTCATCCGGCATATTTCAATATAAAAAGTGGTCAAAGCTGGTGAAAGAAGAAAACAAGTTACTTACCTGTAACTACGGTTATCCAGTATTGGTATCTTTCATAGATTCACATGCCTGAATCATTTCCCGTCGTCGAGATGGGAGTCCCACGGTAAAATATACAAGCCGTGCCATAAATAATACGTAGGCTAAAATGGCCCAAGGCCATCTAACAGTAGCCTATCTATGTCCTTCTTTCAAAAAGGACCAAATGTTGGCTTCAGGCAATCAGCTATTAGCACCCTCCCAGCAGAGGCAAGTTCTCTTCAGATTTTCTAAGCATAAGTGGGAAGCAAGGATCCCAAAATCAATGAGAACTGACTCCACGGGGAGGAGGGTGGGTTGCATGTGAATCTATGAAAGATACCAATACTGGATAACTGTAGTTACAGGTAAGTAACTTGTTTTCTTATCCAGTATTGGGGTATCTTTCATAGATTCACATGCCTGAATCAGAATAGCAAGCAGTACCATAACTGTACAGTCGTTAGCGGAAGGTGGGAGACATGTAATTTTAAAACTCCCAATAATTATCCACTATCCTTTACACAATGTATGTGCTAAACATTACAGTAAATAGAAATATTAAAACCAGGAATGTTAAGGTAAATATCCAAAGATACATCAAAAACTATACAATAGTACAAATTGACAAATACAGTTACATGATCATTTACCTTGATTAAAATTAAAGAAAGAAAGAAAGTTCCTCTTATGTAAAATAAAGAGGCTGACCTTAGTTAAAGAGCTGACACAGTACAGCTTGGCCAACCGCTGCATCCTCTCGTTGTGTAGATTGCAGGCAGAAATGTTTTGTAAACGTGTGGACATTCTTCCATGTCGCAGCACGGCATATCTTGTCTAATGTCACTCCTGCAAACAAGGCTGTAGATGCAGCAACTGTTCTTGTGGAGTGTGCTTTAGTCCTTACTGTCAGAGGTTTGTTAGCCTTTTCGTGGCAGAACTGTATCACAGATGCGACCCATCTGGCGATCGTGGCCTTAGTTACTGCCGTTCCTTGTCTTCCTTGTCCGTAAGCTACTAAGCTGATCTGTTTTCCTTATTTCCTTTGTCTTGTGAAGATAAAATTTCAAGCATCTTTTGATATCCAAGGTATGCAAGGCCCGTTCTGCTGGACTAGATGGGTTTGGAAAGAAAGATTGCAATATCACTGGCTCGTTGAGGTGAAATTGCGTTGGTATGTTTGGAATGAACATTGGGTTTGTCCGTAGAGTTACGTAATTTTCAGTGAAATGTAGAAAAGGTTCTTTGACTGTAAAGGCTTGTATCTCACTCACTCTTCTTGCAGAATTATAGCTAGCAAGAGGGATACTTTCCATGTGAGACATTTAAGTTCCGCTTTGTGAATCGGTTCAAACGGTTGTCTCATCAACTGCGCCAGGACCACATTGAGTTTCCACTCCGGAAGAGGTGCCCGCACTGGGGGAAAAGCGCGGAAAAGACCTCATGAACTGCTTTATGAGACTAGATGCAGAGAGAGAAGGAATCTGAGGAGATTTCCTGTACCGGGAAATTGCAGCCAGGTAAACCTTTACTGAAGAGAAAGTGAGACCTGATTAGGCCAGAGAAAGGCGATACAGCAAAATCTGTTCAGCCAGAGCTTGGAGTGGGTGAACGTTATTCCTTTCGCACCAGAAACAGAATCCTCTCCATTTCAAACGATATGTTTTGATAGTGCTTTCAGCACGGAATTTGGCAATGATCTCTTTGCATTCTTGTGGTATATTTAAGTCCTTAAATTCAAGGAATTCAGGAGCCATGCGTTCAAGTGAAGCGAGTTAGGGTCTGGATGGTTCACTTGGCCCTTGTCTCTCGATAACATCGTTGAGGATGGTAACAGGCAAATGGGTTCCGACTCCAATAGTAGTAGTAGTTCTGGGAACCAGTATTGTCTGGGCCAACGTGGCGCTATCAGGATCAGGCGACAGCCTTCCGATTTCATCTTGGTTAACACCCTGGGAATGAATGGAATGGGGGAAAAGCGTAGGCATAAATCCCTGACCATCGCATTAAAAGGGCATTCCCCCTTGACCCTGATAGAGGGAATTTGCTGGCATAGTACTGGCATTTGGCGTTCTCCTGCGTTGCAAAGAGATCCAACGCTGGTTTCCCCCATTTTCGAAATATCTTGTCCAGCTGAATTTGCTCGAGTTCCCACTCGTGACAACTGGTTTGGGACCTGCATAATGTGTCTGCTAGGGTATTGTGCAGACCTCTGACGTGCTCGGCCTTTAACGAGATTCCATGGTGCGTTGTCCATTCCCATAATTCTTGTGCTTCCTGGGATAGTGTAACGGATCTTGTTCCTCCTTGTTTGTTGACATAGTACATGCTGGTCGTATTGTCTGTACGAACCAACACAGAGGAACCT
Source organism: Calotriton arnoldi (assembly GCA_963921515.1). Lineage (NCBI taxonomy): Eukaryota > Metazoa > Chordata > Amphibia > Caudata > Salamandridae > Calotriton > Calotriton arnoldi. The sequence goes on along the minus strand of CAWUFW010000135.1, from coordinate 3,809,288 downwards.
GTTATCCTTGGTAGGAATGCTTGAAGGGATAGGAATATGGCTTTGAGTTCCAAGCTGTTGATGTGCTGCTTCTTTTGCACTGAAGACCATTTGCCCTGGATTTGTAAATCTTGTAGATGACTTCCCCAGCCTTCCATGGATGCGTCCGTTGTTGGGATGAAATCTGGGGTGCTCTGTAAGAAAGTCATACAAAAGGGGGGGTACAAAAGGGGATGATGGACGGAACGTTTGAGCCAATCAAACACTCACCCCCAGTCAACTGATCTGGGTTTAATCCATCATCATTCTTTAGCTCACTCCACCACCCCAGTTCAGACATGGCCATATGCAAATCAGTCTGACCCTGTGCCTCATGGGAACAGTCCAGCCCGAACTGCCAAGCCATGTCTTCCCTGGACCGGAAACAAGCATCCTAGGACCGGTTTCTGGCAGTTCAGCCGTCATCAGCCAGGCTTGCTTGAATCCAGTGGCAAAGTGAGCAAGGGACCCACGTCTGGGCATACCCCCGCCAACTTAGGGCGAACAAAGCGATACAAAAGGGGATGATGGACGGAACGCTTGAGCCAATCAAACACTCACCCCCAGTCAACTGATCTGGGTTTAATCCATCATCATCCTGGACTGTTCCCATGAGGCACAGGGTCAGACTGATTTGCATATGGCCATGTCTGAACTGGGGTGGTGGAGTGAGCTAAAGAATGATGATGGATTAAACCCAGATCAGTTGACTGGGGGTGAGTGTTTGATTGGCTCAAACGTTCCGTCCATCATCCCCTTTTGTATCGCTTTGGTCGCCCTAAGCAAGCCTGGCTGATGACGGCTGGAATGCCAGAAACCGGTCCTAGGATGCTTGTTTCCGGTCCAGGGAAGACATGGCTTGGCAGTTCGGGCTGGACTGTTCCCATGAGGCACAGGGTCAGACTGATTTGCATATGGCCATGTCTGAACTGGGGTGGTGGAGTGAGCTAAAGAATGATGATGGATTAAACCCAGATCAGTTGACTGGGGGTGAGTGTTTGATTGGCTCAAACGTTCCGTCCATCATCCCCTTTTGTATCGCGCTGTAAGAAAGTCAGGCCCTGAACAAGATTTGTTGTCTGACACCACCACAGCAGCGCTTTCACTATCCGTGTAGTTATTTGAATTACATCTTCGAAGGACCCCACGGCTTGTTGTTACTGTTTTTGCAATTCCTCTTGAAGAGGCCTCATTTCGAGTCAGGCTAGAGGTACCAGATTTATCGCTGACGAGCACATTCCCAGGAGCGATTTGTACCTCCGTACAGAAATTGACTCTTTTCTTGCAATGGTCTTTGCGAGCCTTTGTAGATGTATCCGTCTTTCCTGAGACAAGAATGCTTTGCATTGAATGGTGTCTAAGGATGCTCCCAGGAAAGATATTACTTGAGTTGGATGTAAGACCGATTTTTCTCTGTTTAAGGTTAGTCCCAACGTATTGAACAAATGAAGGCAGGCATTAGTTGCTCTGTTCTCCTGTGTCGTTGCTGCTTTGAGCAGCCAATCGTCGAGGTATGGAAATACCGGAAAACCCTCGGACCGCAAGGTCGCTGCTACTAGCGCCAGGCATTTGGTGAAAATCTGTGGTGCCGACTTGAGGCCAAAAAGGAGCACTTTGAATTGATAGTGGGTACCAGCCACTGTGAACCTTAGAAATTTCTGATGATTCGGATGGATTGGGATGTGGAAATATGCGTCTTCCAAGTTGAGCGAAGTCATGAAATCTCCTCTGTTTAAGCAGCCCAGGATATCTGAGTGTTACCACCCTGAACGTCTGCTTCTTGAGAAACTGGTTGAGATTCCTTAAGTCCAGAATTGGTCTCCATTCTCCTGATTTCTTTTTTATTAGGAAAAAACGAGAATAAAAACCTTTCCCCTTTAGAGTGAACGGCACTTTCTCTATTGCCTCTTTTAGAAGCATGGTTAAGACTTCCTTTCATAATAAGTGAAGACGAGGGGGAGGGGACCCTTGGGTTGAGTGGTTGGTGGTCGCTGTAGGAACTCTAAAGTGTGGCCATTGGTGACTAGGTCCAACACCCAGTGATCTGATGTTATTTCGCGCCACCGTTGCATATGACTGGAAATCTTTGCACCCACAGGTAGGGAGGGAAGATGGGCTGGTACCCTGCCACGCTAATTGCTTTCTGCCTGAGTCGCGGCCTTGTTGGGATGCTCGCTTGCGGCCTTCCTTGGCGAGAGAAACCAGCTGTAGATGGTTGGCGATAAGATGGTGTTATAAGACTGCCGATATTGGGTTTGATACGGCTGATATTGTTGAGCCCTCTGGTATCCACCCTTGTAATTGGCGAATCCTCGCCCTTTAGCACCTCTGAATGGTGTTCTTTTGTATTGTAGAGAGCCCAATGACTTTGCAGTATCAGTATCATTTTTTATTGCCAAAAGAGTGTCATCAATATGCTTTCCGAAGAGTGACTCACCGTCAAAAGCCATATCTAGGACCTTCGCTTGTACTTCAGGTCTAAAGGTGGTCGCTCTCAGCCATCCCTGGCATCGAAGTACAGCCGCTCCAGCTAACTGTCTAAAACCAGTATTAGCCACATCAAGGGCACAGTCAATTGTTTCTGCAGCTGCACGCTCACCCTCCAGCAGTATCTTGCGTGCATCTTGTCGGCTTTCCTCCGGGATGAGGTTTATTAGCCCTGCCATGTCGGACCACATCTGGCGATCGTAGCGGCCGATAATGGCTAGGGCATTCGCTGCTCTGATAGTTACAGCTGCCATAGAGGAAAATCTTTTACCAAGAAAGTCCATTCTACGCCCTTCCTTGTCAGGAGGGGTAGTAACCAGGGTAGCCGGGCTTTTGGAACATCTTTGAGCAGCCTGAGAGATGACAGAGTCTGCCTTAGGATGTCCGATAAAGCAAGATCGGGAAGGGGGGGTCGTGGCCAACTGCCGAGCATGGCAGACGTGTGCTGAAGGAGCTCTGTGTCAACCCCCGATACTATGTCAAGAATCCTGTCAGTAACTGGACCGACTGGGTTCAAAAACAGCGCCGTGGGCAGTGGAACACCTGCGACACCAGCGATCCTGAAACGGGGAGTCCAGATCCCGATTTAGAGCAACTGCAAGCGGCCGCTCCTGAAAGCCAGGGGCTGAAGGAGAGGAAGTGGGTGGAACGCTGAATGGAACCGGAGGGCACGGTGCGATGCGATGGTGAGGGGACACAATCGACCCGCGCCTGACTTAATTGGCTGGATTTTAAAAAATACCCGCGCCGAGTGAGAGAGTCTCGGCGTGAACGCGGTGGATGCCCGGCTTTGCGATGTGCATGTATGCCCGGCGGGGAAGCAACAAGATGGCGGAGGGCAGCGCTTGATCGCGGCGGATCATTATCGGAATCTGGGAAGCAGTCATTGTGGTGCGTGGACCCCCTCCCTCGTTGGCAGTAATCACAAAAGGCACACGGAGCGGACTGCTGTTGGGCTATTGTTCAAGATCGACGGACCGAGAGCGCGCACGACAGGGCTCATTTCTGCTGCGTCATAATCTGGAGATCCTAGCGAGGGGACGAAGCTGTCCGGCTGATCTCTTGCCTGGGAAACAGATCGCCATTCTCGACAGGGAGCGCCTGACAATTCCACCGATCGTGGCTGTGGTAAGGAGGTGGAGGCGCTGTCGCACTGGCATAGGGAGTAGATACTGTCCGCACGCATTATAGCGGATGTGGGATATAAGGAGACACGACTGGCGATAGCGGGTCCCGGTGCGGTGGATCGACAGGGAATACACCGCGGACCCCTTATGGTGACAATTTCAGGAGAGTATAATACTGCGCCTTCGCCGCGACACAAGCCCATCTCTCTTTTCATTGCCAGACACGGTGAGGAGCCAGCCAGCGGGGGATATAGTGGTCTGGGGTATCGCATTGTAGCAGAGGCGAACTGGATGCAATACCGTACAGTGGGTGCAAGTCACGACACCGCCTATGAGCGGCAACGTTATTTTCATAGTAAAGTATACATACTGAGCCATGGTGCGATCCCCGCGCACGTAGACGTTGGAAATCTGACGCCTCCCTGGAGTCCTGGCCTAGAACACATCGGATATAGAGTCCTTTCTGCCTGCACCAACACATGTGAGGAAGGGACTGAACCATTTGAAATATATCCCAGCCATACCCTAAAGTGAGGGGCGCGTAGGTGGGCTTCCCCACTTGTGAAATCGGAGCAGGTTAGCGTGTGCGATCACCGCTCCTATACATCATGGATCGTATCAGGACCAAGCAACCTGATCCAACTGCCTTTGATGACACGCACTCAACAACGGGCGGTGAACTGTCGCAAAGTCCTGACACCGATGTAGTGCCGCCCACTGGGACTGAACAACACGCTGCCAAATTGGACTTAATACTAAAAGAAATCAGGGACTCCCGAGTGGCGATTGAAGCACAAATAGGGACGCTATCTACTAGCCTTAACCTCTTACAGGCGGATCACAAAAAAACTGGCGGACAAAGTGAAGTCGAATAAACTTGCCTTAGATGATCTGATCCCACAACAAACTATACACACCTCCCAAATGGAACAACTACACCGTCAGCTGCGAGGCTTGCAGGATAGAGTGGATGATGCAGAAGGGCGATCCCGCCGAAATAATGTTCGCATACTTGGAATACCGGAGAGAAGTGAGGGGTCTAACCCCACCCAGTTTGTGGAAAGATGGCTGTGAGAGCATGTAGCAAGAGAGGGCCTTACAGATCTCTACAGCGTGGAACGGGCACACAGGGTGCCGCCCAGACCTCCCCATCCAGGGGCGCCACCCAGACCATTGATAGCGCGCATCCTGAATTATAAGGACCGGGACACGATCCTGCGTGCTACAAGAGAGAACGCTCCCATCCGCTTTGAAAACAAAACGATCTCTCTATATCCAGATTTCACACTGGCGGTGCAGAAGGCGAGGGCTACTTTCCAAGATGTTAAGAAGAAACTGAGAGCACACAACCTGAAATATGCTTTGCTTTTTCCGGCCCGGTTGAAAGTCATTTTTGGCCAAAAATCTATATTTTTTTGACAATCCCGAGGAGGTGGCAGACTGGTTGGAAATCACCTTTACGCCTCCAGTGTCCCAGAACTCGCTCCCGTCGTGTCAGCCAATACGACCCTTGTCGCAACATGAAGACGCAACCAGCCTGGATAAGAATCGGCGCAATGCAGATGATACTAGTGTGAGCCCATCCATGGAACAGATCTCGAATAGCCAAAGAGATGCCCTTCTGACAGCGGCGGCCCTGGCGGAACACGATGCCCAGATCCGAGCGGTGTCTGCACAATCTTCGGATGCTGCCACAGTTCGTTCTGAATCGGATACCAGTTTGACTTTGTTTCCATCAGTTACTGCTCAGACTGCGAATGACTATTAGAGTTGTATGATGGGCCCTCCAGAAGATGGTAATGTATGAAGTGTTACTCAGTGTGCTTCGCTGTACACAATGGGGATTGAAGGTCCAGTTGCCATTATATGATGATGGGGCTGGTGCCGGTGCTGGAGCGATGTGAACAATGTCATTGCACACAGGGTAATGTATGTTAAGAATGGGGTAGTTGCCGCCCCCCCCCCCTCCCTTTCTGGCGACTGCACTATGGTATTTTCTGTTTAGAGTTCCTGTTGAACTTGCTTTCATGGTTTGGTCCTCTGATGTTTTCTGGGAGAACCTAGTATTGGGGAGTTCTGTTAGTTCTGCAGGCTCAGCTATAGATTGCATGTCACCAGATAGTCCTAGAATCCTATATGCTCAGTGTCGATCATTCCACTTGAGATATGATGGCATCCCCTAACAGGTATATATACAGCTCATGGAATATAAGAGGACTGGGTTCCGTTCATAAGAGGCATAGATTACTGGCGCAGCTAAACAGAAGGAAAATTAATATTGCATTCCTTCAGGAAACCCACTTAAGCCATGATGAAGCAATTAAATTGCAAAGGAAATGGAGGACAATTGTTTTTCACATCCTACTCGGCCTTTGCACGTGGGGCCGCGATATGGGTTAGAAGTAGTACCCCTTTCAAGTTATTGGAGCAAAAGATTGATTTAAATGGCAGGTATGTCTTAATACATGGTTTATTAGATGGGGAACACATTGTGATGGGAAGTATATATGCTCCAAACACTGATCAGGAAAAATTTCTGGGAGCCGTTAGCACGGTTTTAGCGGGATGGGAAGAATATCCCTGGGTGCCGGGTGGCGATTTCAATGCAGTGCTTGATGTTGATTTAGACAGGTCGCACCCCCCTTTACACAATACGGGATGTAAAAAATTGGCGGAAGCACTCAAAGAATGGGCAGATGGATGGGGGACGCATGGCGTGTGGCACATCCCAATAGCAGGGAATACTCCTTCTACTCACCGCCTCATAGGCTACATACCCGCATTGACAGAATATTTTGCTCCTTGACTTTACTTGGCCTAGTAAGCGACTCAATGCACTTGGGCAAAACATTATCGGATCACAATCCCGTAGAACTTACCTTACGATGGGGTAGGATCCCTACTCCAGTACCGACCTGGAAACTGCAACCCGTTATTAGAAGACCCGGTCTTTCGTAGCACAATATCCACAGCCATAGATAATTATTTTTCTGACAATGCGGATACAGCGAGTACGCGTCAAATTGAATGGGATGCCTTTAAGACCGTAATAAGGGGGGTAGCGATTAGCACGAAAGCGGGAGCACGGCTCGCTCTCATTGAACAACTTAGAGGTCGAAAACCGATTGGGTAGATTAGGACAGGAAACTGCACAGAACGATACACAACGGGCGCAATTACAAGAAGCACATATAAAATACGCCAAACTTTTAGAAGACCTGCGTATACTAGACTATCGTCTTTACACCCAGAAACAACATACCACGGCGGATAGAGCTGGCCCCCTTCTTGCTAAAATTATTAAAGATGCCCCAGCGGTATCCCCTATCCTAGAAATTCGGAATATGGAGGGTGACACAGTTAGTACCCAACTGGAAATAAACACTGCTTTTAAAAGCTATGAAAAATTATATGGGACACCGGCAGACTTTAACGATGTAGATTTTGAACACTTCTTTGACGGTCTGCAGCTCCCACAATTATTGAGAACCCACAAAGAGGAACTAGAACTGCCGGTGACTAGCATGGAAATAAGGCGGGCGATCAAAGATTTGCCTCGTAATAAAGCACCAGGGAGCGATGATCTGCCTATCGAATTTTATGCAACCTACTCTGACTTGCTGGTACCTCACTTACAACGGCTGTATCAGATATCGTTGGATACTGGTGCGCTCCCCCTTACAACTATGCAGGCGACTGTGGTCTCGCTCCTGAAGCCAGGCCGTGATGGTGTGGACATGGCGGGATACAGGCCACTTTCGCTTCTCAACATGGACTATAAAATACTGAGTAAATTGTTGGCGAACAGACTATGCCAGTATATACCGCAGTTGATACACACTGATCAATGCGGATTTGTGCCGGGCAGAAGCACGGCGCTTAATATTAGGAGGTTACACCAAATCATGACATGTACGCCGGCAACAGACAAGGCAAGGGGATGCATTTCGCTTGATCTACGACAAGCTTTTGACTCCCTACACTGGCATTATATGTTTTATACTCTTTCCAGGTTTGGCATACCAGCAGCATATACAAAGTGGGTGCGACTGCTGTACTTGAACCCCACAGCGCGAGCACGTACGAGACAGCACATCTCACAGCAGTACAGTGTTGCTCGGGGTACCAGACAGGGCTGTCCGCTTTCGCCATTATTTATTTTAGCTTTGGAGCCTCTTTTGCATAAACTCCGGAACATGACGGGACACAAGGGAATTGTGATGGGACTCAGTACACATATCGTCTCTGCATATGCGGATGACCTAATATTATATTTCAAAAACTTGGATGAGGATTCTGAACCCATACCCTCTACCTTTGATACGTTCCAGAGACTATCAGGTCTCTCGATCAATGAAAACAAGTCCTATGTCTATTTTTTCACTGACAACACACGTAGCGGTTCTTCATGTTTTGGGAAGTGGAAGTTTCAAATAGCACCTGATACCTTCAGATATCTAGGAATCCAGATATATAGGGACACGATAGACCTACTAGATGGTAACTTAAACCGTACTATAAACGCGCTCAAACCCCAAATAAAATTCTGGACTTCCCTGCTCATATCGGTGGCGGGTAGGGTGGCTATCGCCAAAATGGTGATGCTCCCTAGGTTGTTATATTATTTCACTAACTTGCCCATAATGGTCCCAGCACAGATGTTTAAATTGTTGACCTCCTTACTAATTGAACTGATCTGGGGAATGGGCCGTAGGCGTATTGGAATCACGAAAATGGGGCACACAACAAGGGGGAATGGGGGCCCCGGATCTGAAGGCGTATTGTTATGCAAGCCAGCTGCAATGGCTGGCGTACTGGGTAGCGGGCCATAATCTTCAGGAGATAGATATGACTAGCCAGACATGGGAAAGAGGAGACTTACATAAACTCTTATTGCCCAATAGCAAGATCCCTTCGACGGCACCCCACTTATTGCGAATTGCGTTGTTGTACTGGAGAAGTGCTCTGAGATACACAAGAAAGGTGGCCACATATGCTCCTACAATCCCCCTTTTGGGAATTCCTTCCCAGTCGGGTACTGTTACTAGTCGACGACTGCTGGCTTGGGAAGACGCAGGAGTAAACACGATTGGCATGTTCTTTTTGGATGGTACCCTAATGCCCCATGACGTCTTTGTTCGAGAACATGGAGTGCCGACTACATTGTTCCTCTTACATGCTAGTATTTCTCGATACATACGCACCACTTGGGCCCCAGAGGGACTAGAACCAAAAACGCACGCATTGCTCACCATGCAATATTTAATGGGGAATGGGAGTCATTTGACGAAGTGGCTTTATAGAGGGATTCGTATGATAGCAGCGGTGCCGCTCCAACCTCTCCGCAGCAGCTGGGACAGGGATGTGGGGCGCGCGCTTACTGATAAAGAGTGGGAAGCCATATTGGGATACCTGAAAAAGGTATCTAGAAATCCTAAATTCAAATTTATACAGCTTATGCTCCTACACAGGGCTTATCTGACTCCACGCAGACTGAGTTCCATGTTTCCAGACGTAGCGGATAGTTGCCCACACGGTCATTCCCCGGATGTGGGTCTAATACATATGCTGTGGAGTTGCTCGAGATTACGGCACTACTGGGAGTCCGTAAATAAGATACTGAAGGATATCGCACCGGTGCGGACCAATGACTTGATGGAGTACTGCCTACTAGGGTTGGGTACAAAAGGGAAGAAGGGAAACCCAGTTAATAAATTTGCTAATCTTGCCCTTTTACTAGCTAAACGAAACATTACCATGCGGTGGAAGACCGCTAAAACACCATTGTTACAGGAATGGCACAATGAAATGGTTAGATGGGGCAGGGCGGAGGGTGCTGAGCTACAGAGAGAAGAACACAGGGGATTGCGTAAAAAGCCAATTTCTATGGACTGGAATATGTTGTTAGAAGAATTTGTTGCTGTTGATATGCAAATGTACTAACGGAATACATATTTACCCCCTCAAGCCTTTCAATGAACTGCTGGAAACAGGATGGGCTGTAATATGTCTTTATTATACAAAGTAATTTACTGTTACTGTGGGAAGCTTTGGATTTCTATGGACATGCGGAATTACTGTGGACACCCTGGAGGTGTGGTACTTTGGCTGAGTCTGTAGGGGGTTGGGGGGCGGGCATAGAGGTAGTTAGTTAGTTTTTAAAAAAGAGACGCAATCACCAGGGATTGCTATATTACTCACTTGTATAATATTAAGTAGCCCACACAGGTTGGATTGTATAGCTTACTGCCTGCAAAGAAATCTAGAAATAGAGCTATCTACATTTGTTTGATGTTAACTGCTGTTCAGTTATGTATATGAGCACTACTTTGCTATCAGACTATATTGTTATTCTTGTGGACGTTTATATGATGACATGTACGCTTACGATATAATGTCTTCTGGTTTACTCTTTGATATGCAAAATCAATAAAATATGTTTAAAAAAAAAAAAAGCAAGATGGGGAATCATCTGGAGCTCTATATTTCTTCTCCACACGAGGTAGATCTGGTGGAATGGACGCCAGTGTCTTCATAATTCTTATGCCCTCCTGCCATATATGGTCAATGATAGGTATGGAGCGCACCACTTTTCTCGTGTCCTCCTTGAAATCGTATAGGAAGCACTCCGTTTGCTTCACAGTCATGGGCAGATGAAACCTGTTGGCTGCCCTCTGCATTAAATTGTGAAACCCCCCCCGATATCCTCTGGAGGGGAGTCTGATGGAAGGTGTGGAGGAGGGGATGGTGTAGGAATCACAGTCAACCCAAGGATCAGGAGCAGATATTGGGTCTGGCAGTTCACCTTCCTCTACCTCTTCATCAGTTCCACTTGAGGAACCTAATTCCCTGATTGATGTTGTGTAGGAGGGAATCTTTGTTTATAATCACCTAACATGGCTTGAAGGTCTTCAATTAATGATGGGGGTAAATGAGCCGTGTCCTTGGGACGTGGTTCCGGTCGGAAATTAAATTGGTAACTATGACGTGGCATATACCCATGTTGGTAATACTGTTGAAAATCTTTGTCCTCCTCCTCATCTTCCTGGCACTTCACATGAAGCTCAGATGGGCTGTAAGCTACACAATATAGGCCATCATCGTCATCATCATCATCATACTCTTCCTCTACATACCTAGTGACCTGAGTGATCCTCGTCGACGGAGGCGTCGATGGTGCAGAACTCGTCGCCAACTGTGTCTTCGTCGCCAACTGTGTCTTCGTCGCCAACTGTGTCTTCGTCGCCAACTGTGTCTTCGTCGCCAACTGTGTCTTCGTCGACGGTGTCTCAGCCGTCGACGGTATCTTCGTCGAGGGACAAACAGTGGACGAGTCTTTCGCCACCGTGATCTTCATTGACGGCGTCGCAGTCGGAGACGAGACGTCGGCGGTCTTCGACGACGATAAAGCCTTCGTCGTCTACGTGGAAACTTTGAAGAAAGAATAGGAGACTGAATCACCGTCGTCGTTACCGTTGCCGTTGACGATGGCGTCGACAATGTTACACAGATTGTCGTCGACGAGAGGGAAATTTTCATCGGCGCTGGTTTTTCAACGTTTTCTTAGTCACAGGATCAGAAGAGGAGGTTCTAGGGCAATCTCTTTCTTTCCTGACAGGTGTAGAGGGCACAGACAACGCCAGTTCAGAGGCGTGTTTAGCCTCCTTCTCCTTACTTGAAGCCCTTTCCTGGGAAGTTTTAAGGTGTTTTTTTCCCTCACCTGAGGAACTGTCTTTGGATCTAGCCCTCTTCTGAGATGATGAACCTCTGCCCCCTTTTTCATCCGAGGAATGAGATTGCTGTTTTGTGGTTTGGAGCCACAATAACAGTCTTCCCTCTCTGTTCTTGAGGGTCTTATTTGAGAAGGTGCGACAGATTTTACAATCGCTCACCTCATGCCTAGGATATAGGCAATAAATACATTCCTTGTGTGGATCATCCACATGGACCCTTTTCTTCCCACAGGTATTACAAGGGCGGAAAAGGCCTTTTTTGTCTGACATGATGTCTGGAATTTGTTGAAGAGAAGAAACTGAGTAGCACTCAGGGAGACTCCCTTCCACACGACTTGCGGTGAAAATCTGAAGAGAACTTGCCTCTGCTGGGAGTGTTCTAGAGGGTTCTAATAGCTGATTGGCTGAAGCCAACATTTGGTCCTTTTTTAAAAAGGACATAGGCTACTGTTAGATGGCCTTGGGCCATTTTAGCCTATGTATTATTTATGGCACTGCTTGTATATTTTACTGTGGGACTCCCATCACGACGACGGGGAATGATTCAGGCATGTGAATCTATGAAAGATACCCCAATACTGGATACGTTCAGGGGCCTGTCTGGAAGTAGCAGTGATCCCCAGATCACACAGCGAGGAGTCCAACAAAATAATTGGCTTGGCTCAGCCGACCACGCCTAGCACTTCTTGCAGGTCCACGCGGTGTGAAGATAAATCCCAGGCCTCTGCGGGGCTCAGGGCTCCGATGCTGCGCTGTGTTATCAGCGGTACCACGACCAGCTAACTGCTGTGACTAAATGGAGATTGGGAAGGCCCAGGGGTTGTGGATGAAACGCCAGGCCCTCCCGGAGGAGCGGGCTGAGAGGCGGGATTGGGCGACACGCTGCAGCTTCACAGACAGCGCGGCAGAAGGCACCGGCGCATCCCGCCTGGCCGTGTGTTACCTGCGGCACAATGTGTGGGGGTGGAGGGGGTGATAATGAAGCACCGAGTTAAATCAGTGCGGCCTGCTGACTGAGCCCGAGGGGGTGCAGAGCAGGAAAGCCAATGCTGTCCAGATCCGCGGAGTCAAAACAAAGAATGCAAGTGAAAAAAAACTAACACTATTCAATACTCAAATAAAAACAAGTGATTTGGCGTTTTCTATTCCATTGATTTTTTTAAGTTAATATGCTCTTAGCCTACATTTTATAACCGCAGCAATGTCTCTTTAGAAGGCAACTGAGCAGCAGATACCACTTACAACCCCCATCCCAAGGGATAAAAATAAGCTTAATTGCTTAAGTATTTACCAGAGAGGCCTGCAAATGCAGAGGGCAGCAGATGCCTCGTCACCGCCCGCCCCTCTACAGTGTTCCAATCTATCTGAACTACGAGCGGCTAGCGCTGCTGCTGTAGTCACAGTTGTGGCTCGTGGCTCAAGAGACTGCAATGAGAAAAATATTTGCAAAGCAATAGGTACCGCATTTGCGAGAGTTTAAGCTATTGTCATTTACAATGCCAATAGCTCAAACTCTACTAAATGCGAGACCTATTACATTGCAAAGAAGCAGCCGCCATTCTCCCGGCTGCTTGGAAATCACATTGTGCCTGCAGCAGAACAAAACTCACTAAAGAAAATAGTGCTTACTGACTAAATAACACAGACCGTGTATCAACAGAAGTAAAAAGGCCAGTCCTTTTAGTAGGTTACAAATGAAGACAAGGGGGTACTAACAAGCCGATTACCGAATCTGAAGCCAGCATTTACAAAGGACAAAGACACAAGCCAATGAAAAATATAGGCGGAGAGTGGGGGGAGCTTCAAATCCATACTCTAATACAGCATGCCTCGCAGAGCAGCGCACACGCTGCCCAGGCTTGACCTAAAAAGGAAATGAAAATGATGACTGCCTTATAGGAGACTGAGGGGTAGAGTGGGAGTGTGCCCTAAGGATAAGCAGGGAGACTTGGTATTATCTAACCAGTCCTGTGGTCCCTCCAGATCAGGAGTCATTCGTGCTTCTGCTCAATATTGAAGGGCTAGACATTAGAAGGCGTTCAGAATACTCAAAAGTTTATAGGTGCCACTGGAATACAGTCAAAAACAGAGGACTACCAGTCACTCGGTGGATGGGGGAGGGTATGTCTTTCCATATACATCTATACATGTCTCTTTGTGCACACACACACACATCTCTGTGTAAGCTCTCAGATTTTCACCTGCTCATCCAATTAGATTTGGAGGGATGTGAGCCAAAATACCTGCCCCCGCTGAGACCTAGGAGGGCTGAAGCTGCGTTGTGGCTGTGGGACGAACCGATGTGGAGCCATCCTCCGCGGACTCGGCGAGCTCTCCATTGTTGAGTCAGTAAGAGAGGGAGTCCGGATGACTCAGAGAAACAGTGAACTCGTATGACTCCGGCATCGATGACCCAGACTCGACGGGCTCGCCTCTGCTGCCGAGGTGAGATGGGTGCTTCCGCCCGAATATGCTGAAGCCCTTGATATGGCTGGCCCAAACTTCTGTTGTTTGAGACTGTTTGAGCACAATTTTCTGGTGTTAAGGTGCTGCAGGAGAGATATATCAGTGGCATCTCATTCTAAGCTGGGACATGTTCCATTATTTTAGTGGCATCTCTTTCTAAGGGGTGGCCTTCCTGGGAGCTAAGTGAACCCTTTTATGTGGAACATGACTGGGTACCAATATTTAGTCATGTTTTCATCCTCGCAATCACTTCTTATTATCTTACTTCACCCTATCCAGGAGACCCTGATGATCTCTTGAGTAAGCCTAGAGCTCCATCCTGTGGCCACAAGTAGAACTGCAGGATTCCTTGTTCTTGATGGCTTCTGCTACAGGTCCTTGGATCTACACTGCCTGTTTGTCTGATTAGGCTGAGTGCGCCATCATGGAACCTAAATAGGACACGAAAGCGTACTTTCTTAGCAGACCAATGATACTGGTCTGTGGAATGACATTGCCTTTTGATACCAACAGCGATACTAGAAAACAACCTAATCCAGCTTTTGGCATGTCCCTCACTACTTAGTTCAGCTATACACCGCATCAAGACGCAAATGCACAACTAACTTCTCCTCCAACTGATTCCTTAGAGCCAGAATCTCTGAGTCATTAACCATGCCTCCGCCATATACCACCAGGAACTCTAAACTCGCTCGCCACGGACCAAACTCATGGTCCATAAATTACCCAGAAAACTTGACCAGTAATGCTAAAAAGAACTTAAAGCACAGAACCTTAAAACAGCACCCAGAAACACTTATTGTTGACAACTACCACACCGCTACTAATGGCGAGACGAAAACTAACTTCATCTTTTACACAAAACGCCCAACTAAGTGGAAAAACACCTTCCTTCTTCATTTTCTAGTCACCAAGTCGGTTAATATTCCCTATGGTGAAAAAATCTCCACAACTGTCTCCCCTACCTTTAAAGGAGAACTGACAATTTCCATTTTCAAAACAGGAAACATTCTCATTCAGGCCTCGGACCCTCACCTCACCACTTTTGATCGACACTTCCAAACGCTACTCTCCTCTATAACTCATCAGTGTCCTCAAACCCAAACTCCCTTACCGCCTCCCACCCGGACAAAAAACCTTGAACCGACCCAATCTCCCAGACGACCAGACGACCCACGATACAACTCATGGACATCCACCATCACGAACTATAATCTTACTACCCCTATCATCACACTCCGCCGGCAAACACCCACTACAATGACTGCTGACACTGACCCCCCTCAAACCGCCGCACACTCTACCCCCCCTGACCCACCACCTCAGGCACAAACCACCCCCACTTCCAATCCTACTGCCAATCCCTTGGACACGGACTTCCCCCTAAACATAGCACATTCCTCTCCCTTGGACCCAAGACCCACTACACCTAGACCCAACCTCTTGACTAGAAACAACAAAGACCCCTCCCCTCACGTCCAATCTATCCCTACTCCTAATCCTAATGCTACCTTAGGGACTCCATTTCCTTTGCTTTCCTCCTCCAACTCTTTTATCATTGCTCAGGACGCTACCTTAGGGCCACCCTCTCCTCTGAACTCCCCTAAACCTACTGCTTCCTCTTGCTCTACGCACAGGCCACAGGATACTACCTGTGGACCCCCCCTTTTACATACTCAAAGGTATACCCCTCAACCGCCGCTTATGATCCCTGACGCCATCCTTACCATTCACACTATTCCTTTGAAGCCCATAACTGAGCTAAAGCAGGGGTCCATCTCCCCTTGCAAAGTGGTATGGAGAAGGGGCATCTCTCTGCACCCTATCCTGGACGGTCACCTGATGGTGACTGTCTTCGGCGGATTGAGGAACAACTGGGCGAACTGAAGCGGGACCTCCTTACTGTAAATGACAACCTCCAGATCCTCCTACAATGCTCAATAAAGAATGAAAAGCTCCTCACACCATATCCGCCCGCGAGATCGGATCTGCCCTCGCACCCTGCAACTATTTTAAATGGTGGAATGGAAAGGTCCTCTGTTACCTGCCCGAGTTACCCTCGCGGGACCGCTCCCCCTCCTCCCTACCTCCACTCCAATCCCTGTAGTTTACAGCCGCAGTGGTCTGAGGTTGACGCGCACGCACTCTCACTACCTTATAAGGACTACGCAGTCTCGCCTAGCTCCATACCTACTATCTCCTCTGATCCTGATAGAGAACCGAGTGCTAACTTGAGATCCTTGAATAAGGATAACTTACTTCAGGTAGTCACTTCGCACCTAGTGGAAGCAACTACAGATTCTCATATCAAATCAATGCTGCTCAACTGCAGATCAGCAGTGAAGCACGCAGCAGATATCTCCGAACTAATCTTATCACAAGAATTAGACCTCCTGATTCTTACGGAAACGTGGCTCAATGACTCTTCCTCCCCAATACTTGACATTTTAATTCCTCCTGGCTATGACATTGTCAGATGTGATAGGGCTATTAAAGCGGGGGGGGGGGGATTACCTGCATCCATCGGTCCAGCCTCGCTTTGAAGCAGACTCAAAGACTTTATGTCCTCCTGTGAGCTACTTGTCGCTGAAATTTGGAACAAGGGCAAGATTGTCTGTGTGCTTCACTCAATCTACCATCCTCCTGGGGACAACAACTTACTCTTCGTAGAACAATTAATGGAATCCATCTCTGCCAGCTCAGCCCTCCATCCTAATCACATCTTCCTCGGTGACTTCAACCTTCACTGGAATGACTCTAATGATCCAGTAGTCTGCTCTCTTAAGACTTTCCTCTCCGACCTCAACTATATACAGGCCTGCAACGGTCCTACCCACTACATGGGCGCTACCCTTGACCTCATCATAGCTAGAGAACACATTATCCAGCTAGATGACATAGTACCATGTGATTGGTCGGATCATCTTCAAATCTCCTTTCGCATTCAGAAGAAGGTATTGCTTAGACAAGGGCAACCACTCAAAAACAAGCAATTGTCTCGTAATCTGAGAGATATCAACATCTCTAACCTTTCCATCTTGAGCAAGAATCTGCTTGAACCTCCAACTACCATGAATAATTTGGAAGAGTTGACGGATCATTACTTCAACACAATGTCTAATATTCTCGACTCTGCAGCCCCGAAGCTTCTTAAAAGTATTCCCTGCAAACAATCCAAACCTTGGTTCAGTGGTACCCTTAATGACCAACGTCGCAATCTGAGGCTCTCAGAGACGTTGGAGGAATGCCCCTTCCACTTCTAGCCTCGAACAGTTAAGAAAGATGAGAAGCTCTTACAACAAACACATTCGCATCGCTAAATCAGAACATTTCAGAGATCAGCTTGACAGCGCTAAAAACCGTCCCAGGAAACTGTTTGATATAATCAAACAACAGGCTAATCCTATTCCAGCAATCAAAATCGCTGGACCCAGTGAGGAGGACTTCTCAGCGCACTTCGCTGAAAAGTCTAGAAGTATTGAGCTGGAACTGCAACGGGCCGCTGAGAATTTGTTGTCTATGAGTTCCGAGGGTTTGCCTGTTCACACGGCAGTATGTGCCCCGCTTTACCTCACAGACTACACACCCAAAAACAATGCCTGCTGGAATACCTTCCGAACTCCGGACTTGGAAGAGCTGTCACTTTCCCTGGCTTCTCTGAAACCTTCCAACCATTTCAAGGACCCACTCCCCGCCAAACTGCTCAAAGACCTCAACTTGGCAGTTCTGCCTCTCTGGTCCAGGATCATCCAACAATCTCTCTTACAGGGAAGGATTCCCGACTGCCTTAAAATGGGGCAAGTCACACCCATCCCCAAGAAGCCCAATGCAGACCTAAACAGATCCCAGTAACTTCCGGCCGATCACCAACATCATGTCTTTAGCGAAATTGCTCGAGAAATCTGTTCACACACAGCTCTGCGACCACATTGAGAAATTTCAGCTCCTAGACCCACATCAATCAGGCTTTAGATCAGGTCATAGCACAGAAACAGAGCTAACTCACATTGTTGATGATGCATTGAGAGCTCTGGACCAAGATACACCCTGTCTGCTAATCCTGCTGGACTTGTCCTCTGCTTTTGACACTATCAAACATGATAACCTGATTAATCTTCTTCAATACAGGATGGGGCTATCGGGCCCTGTCCTAAATTGGTTCTCCTCTTTCCTGCATAACCGAACACAAAGAATCAAAGTCAACCAATCTTTGGCGGCCAGCACTTCAGTCTCTATTGGGGTGCCTCAAGGTTCTGCACTTTCGCCCATGCTCTTCAACCTATGCATGGAACCTCTAACTGCCATTCTAAATGACTCAAACATTCAGTACCACATGTACGCGGATGACACGCAACTGTATTTGAAGATCTCCTCTCCAGATGACATTAAAACTCTTAATAGAGCGCTTCAAAAAACTCAACAATGGCTAACACATAACCACCTATTACTTAATTCTCTCAAAACTGAATTTCTCCTGATTTCCCCACGCAACCACGAGGCTCCCACGCAAAACTGGATCAAACAAATCTCAGCACTCAACTGCACACCGCATTTGGTGGACTCCGCCTGCTCTTTAGGTGTCACCCTAGACAAATTTCTAAACATGCAAGGTCACATCAATTGCAACCATTAAGAGTGCCAACCATCAGCTCAACACTCTTAGGAAAATCAAACCGTTCCTACCTCCCGAAAACATGCAATCAGCAGTCCAATCCTTAGTTATCTCACGTGTAGAATATGGATTGGTGACCCTAGCTGGTCTTCCTAAATCTAGGTTAGCGCCGCTAAGAGCTACTCTGAACGCCTCTGCCAGACTAATCACAGGTTCAAGAAAGCATGATCATATCACACCTGACTTAATGCACAAGTTACTAACTTGTGTAACGATATATCTGTAAGAGACAGTAGTTAGTGACAGATTCCTTACCTTACCTTAGAATATCCCCAGGCGTCAGGCTGGATCCGGAAAGTTTTTTGCGTAGCAGTACCCTTGCGCGTCGGTAGGCGGCGTCGTGCGGCTCCGCGTCCGTCGTCGTGATCGCCGGGATGACATCGCGGGCAGTACTTAGGCGCCGCCCCTGCGCGCTGACGTCAGTTCTGTACACGACTTTCCGCGCCAGGAACGCAGAGCCATGCAAGAAGCTGACACAGGTGTCTGAAAAATACTAGGGCCCTGAAAGGGATGTCCTTAACCCTAGAAATCAGTTCGCAGAACGGGGAGGATGGGTGGGCGGTAGGAATCTGTCACTAACTACTGTCTCTTACAGATATATCGTTACACAAGTTAGTAACTTGTGCATCTGAAAGAGACACGTTAGTGACAGATTCCTTACCTTAGAATAGATACCCCAGCAATACCAACCCCGGTGGTGTGTCTGCGAACAAAGATCAGACAAGGAAGTCCTGGAGGACAGAACGGCCAAAGAAGCCGTCCCTCCGGACCTGACTGTCAAGGCAGTAATGCTTTGTAAACGTGTGCAGCGAGGCCCACGTAGCTGCCTGACAGATAACCGGCAGCGGAACACCGCGGCCTAAGGCGTGGTAGCAGCCGTTGCCCTGGTGGAATGGGCATGCAGCCCAACAGGAGGCTCCTTCTTAGCCAAAGAATAGCAGGTATTGATGCACAAGGTAACCCAGCGGGAGATGGTCCTCTTGTGCACCGCCCGACCTTTTTGGCGCCCACGTAGCCAACAAAGAGCTGGTCATCCACCCGGAAGTGTTTTGTGCGGTCAATATAGAAGGAGAGCGCACGTTTTGGGTCCAGACGGTGGAGCCTCTCTTCCTCTCTGGAAGGATGCGGAGGCGGAAAGAAGGTGGGCAAAGTGATGGTCTGCCCAATGTGGAAAGCAGTAACCACCTTTGGCAAGAAGGACGGACGCGTCCGAAGAACAACCTTGTCTGGATGAACAGACAGAAAGGGAGGTTTGCAAGATAGAGCCTGGAGCTCACTCACCCGCCGAGCGGAGGTGATGGCCACCAGAAAGGCTGTCTTTAGAGTCAGAAGACGAAGAGGACAGTTATGCAGAGGCTCAAAGGGAGCGCACATCAAAAAGGTAAGAACCAAGTTCAAGTCCCACTGAGGCATCACAAACGGAACAGGAGGGAAGAGGTGTGTAATGCCTTTTAAGAACCTGTTAACAACAGGGGACTTGAAGAGGGAGGGCTGATCAGGGAGCCTGAGGAAGGCCGAGATAGCACAAAGAGAACCCTTGATGGTACCCAGGGCAGAACCCTGTTGGGCCAGAGAGAAGGAACAGAAGGACCTCAGAAAGAGGGGCAGAAAGGGATTCACAGCCTTTGCTGTGCACCATGCCACAAATTTGTTCCACCTGCAGGCGTATACCACCTTAGTGGAGGGACGCCTGGCTGCCAGAATCACATCACAAACTTCGGGAGGCAAGTCAAAAGGAATGAACTGCCGCCGCTCAATCTCCACGCAAGCAGGTGTAGACTGGACAGGTTCGGGTGGAGGACCGTCCCCTGCTGCTGCGACAGAAGATCCTCCCGAAGAGGCAGACGGATCGGGGGATCTACGCTCATATTGAGTAGCTCGGGATACCAAACTCTTCGAGCCCAGTCCGGAGCCACAAGAATGACTTGGGCCCGGTCGTGCCGAATCTTCTTCAACACTCTGGGTAGAAGTGGTATAGGCGGAAAGGCGTACAACAGACCGCAACTCCACTCGTGACGAAAAGCGTCGCCGAGCGAGTGCCGCCTTGGAAATTCCAACGCGCAGAACTGATGACATTGCGCGTTCTCTTCGGTGGCGAATAGATCTAACCAAGGCTCTCCCCACTGTAGAAAGAGTCCTTGCGCCACTTCCGAGTGAATCCATCATGCACCTGCGGCTGAGTTCGTCCGCCCTGGCGTTCAGCGAACGTGCCAGGTGTTGAACCATCAGGAACATGCCCTGATGTTCCAGCCATGTCCAGAGGCGCAGAGCCTCCTGACAAAGGGTCCACGACCCCACCCCGCCTTGTTTGTTGCAGTACCACATGGCGGTGGTGTTGTCTGTGAACACCTGCACTACCTTCCCTTTGACAGAGGGAAGGAATGCCTTGAGTGCAAGACGGATGGCCCGGAGCTCCAGAAGGTTGATATGGAGCCGGGACTCCGCCCGGAGACCAGAGGCCTCTGATCTCCGCCTCTCCCATGTGACCGCCCCATCCCAGAAGGGACGCGTCCGTCACAACTGTGTGCTCTGGCTGGGGAAGGGAGAGGGATCTGCCCATGACCCATTGCCGGTTCGAGAGCCACCACTGCAACTGTTTTGCAGTCCCCTCCGAGATCTGGACGTGATCGGACAGGTTGCCCTGGTGCTGCGCCCACTGGAACATCAGGTCCCACTGCAGAGCCCGCATATGCCATCTGGCATGATTGACCAGCAGGATGCAGGAGGCCATGAGGCCCAGCAGCCTCAGGGTCATCCGTACCGAAACCCAGGATAAAGGCTGAAAGATCGGAATCATAGCCTGAATATTCCGGACTCGCCGTTCGGGAGGATAGGCCCGAAACTGCGTCGTGTCCAGAACTGCTCCGATGAAAAGGAGCTGTGGAGAAGGAATCAGATGCGACTTCGGCACATTGATGGAGAACCCCAGCGAGTGCAGGAGTTCGGCCGTAGTCTGGAGGTGGGAGACGACTGCCTGGGACCGAGCCCGCCTTCAGCAGCCAGTCGTCGAGGTAGGGGAAGACTGAAACCCCTGCCCGGCGCAGATGAGCTGCGACCACCGCCAACACTTTCGTGAACACCCGAGGGGCACTGGTAAGGCCAAAGGGGAGCACGGTGAACTGAAAATGCTCGGGGCCTACCGTGAACCGAAGGTAACGCCGGTGGGCCGGCAGGACGGGGATGTGGAAATATGCGTCCTGCAAGTCCAACGCTACCAACCAGTCTCCAGGGTCGAGGGCAGTCAAGACCTGAGCTAGGGTGAGCATCTTGAACTTCTCCTTCCGGAGGAAGCGATTGACGTTCCGGAGGTCCAAGATAGGACGCATGTCCTCCTTGTCCTTTTTGGGCACCAGGAAGTAGTGGGAGTAGCAACCACGCCCTACTTCTGGGGTCGGAACATGCTCGATGGCCCTCTTGGCCAAGAGGGCCGTGACTTCCTTCTGCAGAAGCACCAAGTGATCCCCTGACATGCGGTGGAATTGAGGTGGCATGGCTGGGGGTGGACTCGAAGGGAGGGAGTAGCCCCTTCGGACAATGTCCAAGACCCACCTGTCCGAGGTGATGGTACGCCAGTGGGGAAGGTGATGGCGGACCCTGCCCCCTACTGGCGTGCTGTGCACCTGAAAGGAGGGACTAGGAGGGTTTGGACGCCGCGGGCGGGTTGGAGGTGGTGGCCTGACCCGCACGCTGGTTGCCCGATCCGCCACGGCGGAATCCACGTCCTCGGCCACGCGAAGACGCCTGCTGCGCGGGCCGGTGGCTGGGCTGCTGACGTGAAGGGGCGCCCCCTACTGTGGCCACGATAGGGGCGAAAAGCAGAAGTCAGCGGAGGGCGTGTAGCAGAAAGGCCCAGGGACTTTGCAGTAGCCCGTGAGTCCTTAAAGCGCTCCAACGCATGGTCTGCTTTGGACCCAAAAAGACCAGACTCCATCAAAGGGCATGTCCATGAGAGTATTCTGGACATCCCCTGAAAAACCAGTGGTTCTCAGCCAGGCGTGGCGTCGTAGCGCCACCGTCGTTGCAATAGACCTGCCCAGCGAGTCGGCGGTATCAAGGCCACATCTAATTGTATATTTGGCCGCATCCCTTCCTTCCGCAATGGCGCGGGAAAGCAGTGTCTGGACCTCCTCAGAACACTGGGGCAAAACATCCACCACCGAATCCCACAAGGAGTGGGTATATCGGCCCAAAAGGCAAGCAGTGTTGACGGACCGCAAGCCAGCACTGGAGGAAGAAAAACCCTTCTTCCCAAATTGATCCAGGCGTTTGGATTCCCTATCCGGAGGGGCGGTAGGGAAGGCGGTTTGGGAAGCGGAGGCTTGGACAACCAAGCTCTCAGGGGTGGGGTGGACAGAGAGAAACAGGGGGTCGCCCGGAGCTGGGCGATGGCGTCGGGACACGTTCCTATCCACAGGAGCCCCTGTGTTGGGCTTGGACCAGGCGCCCAAAAGAACGTCAGTGAGGGCGTCGTTAAACGGCAGCACAGTCTCCGAAGAGGAGGCTGCCGGCTGAAGCACCTCTGTCAAGATATTAGTCTTGACCGCCACAGTAGGGAGTTGGAGACGTAAGGCCCCAGCCGCCCTACGCAACACCGTTGCAAAATTGGCTCCCTCCTCCGTAGCCATGGGAGGAGACAGCATGCCAGTGTCAGGGGAAGTATCTAGACCACTAGCATCCCCTAGACCCTCTGTCCAGTCCTCATCGTACTGACACTGTTGTGTCAGAGGGTCATCAGACCCCTCCCAGTCCTCCTGGTCCTCCTCAGGTTCAAAATAAGGGGGAGGAGGGACATTTGGGATCCAAGGTCCCATCGGCGCCGGAACCGGCGTCGAGCGACGTCGGTCCGGGTCCATGTCCGGAGCCGGAAGTAACTGGGGAACGACGCCGCCCGAAGCCCCAGGCGGCGTCGAGAACGGCACCGGAGACATCGGCGCCGGCGGAGGTGTCGTTAGGTCGACCGGCGTCGATGGGGGTTGTGGAGCCGGGATCGAGGCCGGGGCCGGGGCTGGAGCCGGGATCGAGGCTGGAGGCACGGGCGACGCCGGGGCCGGAGCCGTCGGCGACGCCGGAGCAACCCCATCAGGGCCCGCGGGGCCCGAAGGCGCACTGGAGGGGCCTGAAGGCCTGAAGAGGCGGGCCATGGCCGACAGGAATTCCTGCACTTTGGCCGGATCCGCCCCCGAACCCGGGAAGGGCGGGTATGGCGGGGGCGACTCCACAGGCATGTCCGGGGCCGCGGGGACGGTGCCGGGAGGGGCCTCAGCCGAGTCGCGAGACCGGCGAGGCGAAGTCCTAGAGCGATGATGCTTTTTGGACTTTTTGTGTTTTGACTTACCGGACGAAGAAGACTTCGATGCCGATGACCGGTGTGGACTCCGCGATCGACCCCTGGACCTCTCACGCGACCGGGGCTTCCGCGGAGCCGAATGCCGGGCCTCGAGGAGCTTTCGAGACTGCTCTCGCAAAGCTTTCGGGTTGAGGGCCTGGCAGTCGGTACAAGACTCCGTGTCGTGGCCTCAGCCGAGGCAGAAGAGACACTCCCAATGCGGGTCGGTGACGGACATCATCCGAGCACAGGCGCCGCAACGTTTGAAACCGGGCATCCCTACGACACCTTGAGAGAAAAACAGTGAAAAAATTCACCAAAAAGTATGGTCAAAAAATGACATCCCTTTCAGGGCCCTAGTATTTTTCAGACACCTATGTCAGCTTCTTGCATGGCTCTGCGTTCCTGGCGCGGAAAGTCGTGTACAGAACTGACGTCAGCGCCGCAGGGGCGGCGTCTAAGTACTGCCCGCGACGTCATCCCGGCGATCACGACGCCGACGACGGACGCGGAGCCGCACGACGCCGCCTACCGACGCGCAAGGGTACTGCTACGCAAAAAACTTTCAGGATCCAGCCTGACGCCTGGGGATATTCTAAGGTAAGGTAAGGAATCTGTCACTAACGTGTCTCTTTCAGATCCAGCTTAACTGGCTCCCCATTGAAGCTAGGATCCGTTTCAAGATAGCCTGCCTGACACATAAAGCTATACATTTCAATAGCCCCGTTTACCTGGCAAAAAAACTGGAGCTCTCCGGAGCCAGAAGAAATTTAAGAAGCTCCAATACCCTACTACTGAAACCACCGAAATTCAATAAAAAAAGAACTTACAATCGCACCTTCTCAGGGCTGGCTCCAAGAATTTGGAATGCCCTACCGACGGAGATCAGAGCCAACCCTTCGACTGCCTCATTAAAAAAACAGGTCAAATGGCTACTATTGGAAGAACTGCATCAGCAATAGCCTCCATGTCATTTGCTGTCAATTTACTTTCACTTTATGTTTGTAACTCGTACTTGACAATCATTTTTACTTGGGGTTTAAAATGTATCTCATCTGTCTTTGAAGTAAGACGATGATGAAACTGTTCGGCCTCATCTGGGTGGGCTGTTACCTGTTTGTTCACTTGCTTTTTTGTAAGTGTATTTATATTGTCTCTGTACGTATACGTCAGCGTTCCTCTTTGTACAGCGCTCTGATACCCGGTTGGGTCTTGTTCGCGCTTTATAAAACTTTTCAAATAAATAAATAAATAAATGTGCAGGATCCCCAAAAACCATTTTAAACACATTTTTTAAATGAAAACATGCCTATTATAGACCACTTTCTCTGCCCATCCCACCACTGAACTACATCCTTTTAAAAACCCCAAAATAAAGGGGAAATTTAGCTAACAATATGTTATGCACACATTAACTGTAAGAATCTACAGTTAGCCAGCCTTCCCTTCACACACTGCAGGGTCAGTGAGGCAGTTTGTTTTGACAGAAACACAGGAATGATCACTGTCTTCATAGACTATTTGTCAAGGTCCTTTAACCCGGGACACAGGTGAGCTGTTTATAGATTCCGAGAATACCAAACTCACAGAAGAAAATAAGTTACTTACCTGTAACTTCAGTTGTCCAGTATTAGTATCTTTCATACATTCACATGCTTAAATCATACCCGCCGTCGAGGTGGAAGTCTCACGGTAAATATTATAATAGTAGTAATAAATCTTAGCATAGGCAACAATGCATTGCACAGTCACTGCAGTAGCCCATCCATATCATTTTGTAAAAAGAACCAAAGTTAAAACACAGCCAATCAGACATCAGCACCCTCTAGAACACTCTACAGAGAGGCAAGTCCCTCAGATTTTCTAGCACAAGTGACAAGAGTATTTAGAATAATAAGGAAGGGCTCTCCAGGGAGGAGGGTGGGTCGCATGGATAACTGAAGTTACAGGTAAGTAACTTGTTTTCTTATCCAGTATTGGATCTTTCATAGATTCACATACTTGAATCAGAATAGCCAGCAGTTACCAAAGAATAATGTATTCAAACCTTGAGGATGGCGGGCACCATATAAATAATAAATATATATATATATATATATATATATATATATATATATATATTCACTGAAAAAACCATAGGTTTCAGGCACGTTATAGTTATAAATTAGCATTTAAAAAACCTTAGAAATTCACTGAAAAAACCATAGGTTTGAGGAGCGTTATAGTTAGTTGGACATTTCACTCGTACAAAACCATAGAAATTCCCCCGTTATAGTTAGTTCAGCTAACTATAACTTGCGCGCCCGCAATGCACTGCTGATGACGTCACATATTACATCACTCATGACATGGTCAGTGACATCAC
Organism: Calotriton arnoldi; assembly: GCA_963921515.1. Classification (NCBI taxonomy): domain Eukaryota; kingdom Metazoa; phylum Chordata; class Amphibia; order Caudata; family Salamandridae; genus Calotriton; species Calotriton arnoldi. Next base: position 3,783,094 of record CAWUFW010000135.1, on the reverse strand, counting down.
TGATGACATCTCAAATGACATCACTGATGACATCACTGATGACATCATCCTTGTGATAGAGTGGCAGACCTCCTCTCACCCTAATATAACCTTTGATACACACACTCAAAAATACAAACTAACATTTTCAAAACAATGGACATACCAATACCAGTTACAACACACCTATTCAGTAATTCCAAGTTCTACACACACATCCACTCATTCACCAACAGTCCCTATACAGTCACTCATACATGTACTCACTCATCATATGTACTCATACACCTATACATCCTGTTACACACCGCCACTCATCCATATAGTTACTCACACACAGTCACACATGCAAACAAAGTATCAAACATCCATTTACTTTCATATACAGTTATACACACACTACCACACTTACTTCTACAGAAACTTACACATACTTACTCTCTTAAACAATCACTTATAGAAACACCTACTTATTTGTACAGGAACTCTTCCAATCTCTCACATATACTCACTTATATACACCAATACTCACATATACTAGTTTAAAACATATGTAGTTATTCATAAAGACACTATTGAGACAGTCATTCACTCACTAACACACCCATACACATACTCATCCACCTATACAGTCCTGCACACATGCTGTCTTCAACACATACAAACAGTGAGTCACTCATTCATGCATCTATGCACTAAGTAATACCCCCACCGAACCATACAGACACTCAGACACTCATACTGATACTCAAAAAACCAATAACCCATATAGACACTCATGTAGCTACTCACCAACCCATGCAGCCACTTATACACAAAGTGAGAGACTGATACAGATATTTTCATATTTAAACATTACTCACTAACCCATGTATTCACTAAGATACACTTAGTCAGTTATACAATCAATTTTACAAAAAAAATCATCCAATTAGACACTTATATACCCATTTATTCTTCCATCGACCTTGAGATATACATATATAAAATATATTTAATTTTCAGAAAAACACACATTCACTGGATGATGTCATCAGTGATGTCATCAGTGATGTCATTTGAGATGTCATCAGTGATGTCATCAGTGATGTCATGAGTGATGTCACTGACCATGTCATGAGTGATGTAATATGTGACGTCATCAGCAGTGCATTGCGGGCGCGCAAGTTATAGTTAGCTGAACTAACTATAACGGGGGAATTTCTATGGTTTTGTACGAGTGAAATGTCCAACTAACTATAACGCCCCTCAAACCTATGGTTTTTTCAGTGAATTTCTAAGGTTTTTTAAATGCTAATTTATAACTATAACGTGCCTGAAACCTATGGTTTTTTTCAGTGAATTTCTAAGGTTTTTTAAATGCTAATTTCTAACTATAAGGTGCCTGAAACCTATGGTTTTTTCAGTGAATATATATATATTTATTATACTATGTATACATGTGAAAATGTCTCGGTCCCCTGTTTGCCTCGGTGGCACGGAAAAAATGGGTGGAACTGACGTCAGCACGCCGACGAGGTCCTCTTATGGCTCCGATGACGTCATACGGTGTCGTGAGCGGAGCCGTGCTATTATGACGTCCTTGTTGACGTGGGAGAGCTAGGAAAGAATTTCCATGGAATGCTGGTGCAGGGGATATTCACCTAAGTGTTCAGGCTAGTCCTTTGGGAACAACTGTTTATGTTGCCACTCCAGAAACCGAAACCAGTGATCCGAGGGCAGAGGCCCTGCAGATGGCACACGAGGTGGGGTGCCCAGTCGTGTGCACCGGCGGGGCAGCGAAGTGACAAGCACCACAACCCACAAAAAAGGTAACGAGGGCACTGAATAACACAGGATCTTCTCTTTGTATCTGGCAGGAACAACGAAGTTAAAATGCCCTAGTACCAAAATGTAGAATTAGTGCTACAACGGTCTACAAGAGGACCTGCGATGCCGCTTCTGTCTCCCGTACCCTGGAGGCGGCACATGGGTCACGCGGTACGGTCATACTGCGGTGGGACGCACACTCGTTGACCTCTCATGGCACTGCTCCACACTTCAGGGAGGACGCTTTCCATTAGCTATGTTTTCTGATGACATGTCGCACCGGCCCCGTCCAACAACAGAACTCCTTTAGATCCAAACAGACTCTTCCACTCTCTCACCGGAAGTGAAACCAGGCCACGCGGACACTTTCACAATACAACAGCCGGGAATGCACCTTTCGGTAAAAAAACCACATTCCTTCCTCCTAATTAATCAAATAAACGTCTCACTGAAGAACAGGGGCCAGCTTCGATCGGTAAACAGCCGTTACAACGACTTTTTTACTTTGCGATACCATTACAACGCATGCATTACCACGCATGCGTTGAACATCACAAAGTCATTACTACGCATTTTTTAGAACGCATGGTCATTTACCACGCATGCCTTTACAACGAATTTTGTTGTAAAGGTATGTATGGTAAATGACCATGCGTTCTAAAAACATGTAGACGATCCATGTCGTTGTAAGGAAACAGAGGCTGTTCCGTTTCCTCACAACGACGTGCACCGCCCCTCAGAGACGACGTGAAGCAGGAACCACGAGGAGAGAGGAACCACAAGGAGTGAGAGGTAAGGGGGATTGGGCATGGGGTGGGGGTTTCCTTTCTAGGGTTTAGGGTAGTGCAGTGGTGTTTGGGTGGTGTAGGGGGTCGTGCTGGGGGTAGTGTTTTAGGGTTTAGGGTAGTGCAGTGGTGTTTGGGTAGTGTAGGGGGTCGTGCTGGGGGTAGTGTTTTAGGGTTTAGGGTAGTGCAGTAGTGTAGGGGGTCGTGCTGGGGGTAGTGTTTTAGGGTTTAGGGTAGTGCAGTGGTGTATGGGTAGTGTAGGGGGTCGTGCTGGGGTAGTGTTTTAGGGTTTAGGGTAGTGCAGTGGTGTTTGTGTAGTGTAGGGGGTCATGCTGGGGGTAGTGTTTTAGGGTTTAGGGTAGTGCAGTGGTGTTTGGGTAGTGTAGGGGGTCGTGCTGGGGGTAGTGTTTTAGGGTTTAGGGTAGTGCAGTGGTGTTTGTGTAGTGTAGGGGGTCATGCTGGGGGTAGTGTTTTAGGGTTTAGGGTAGTGCAGTGGTGTTTGGGTAGTGTAGGGGGTAGTGTTTTAGGGTTTACGGTAGTGCAGTGGTGTATGGGTAGTGTAGGGGGTCGTGCTGGGGGTAGTGTTAGGGTTTAGGGTAGTGCAGTGGTGTTTGGGTAGTGTAGGGGGTCGTGCTGGGGTAGTGTTTTTGAGTTTAGGGTAGTGCAGTTGTGTTTGGGTAGTGAAGGGGGTCGTGCTGGGGTAGAGTTTTAGGGTTTAGGGTAGTGCAGTTGTGTTTAGATAGTGAAGGGGGTCATGCTGGGGGTAGGGTTTTAGGGTAGGGCAGTGGTGTTTGTGTAGTGTAGGGGGTCATGCTGGGGGTAGGTTTAGGGTAGTGCAGTGGTGTTTGTGTAGTGTAGGGGGTCGTGCTGGGGGTAGTGTTTTAGGGTTTAAGGCAGTGCAGTGGTGTTTGTGTAGTGAAGGGGTCGTGCTGGGGGTAGTGTTTTAGGGTTTAGGGTAGTGCAGTGGTGTTTGTGTAGTGTAGGGGGTTGTGCTGTGGGTAGGTTTAGGGTAGTGCAGTGGTGTTTGGGTAGTGTAGGGAGTTGTGCTGGTGGTAGTGTTTTAGGGTTTAGGGTAGTGCAGTTATGTTTGGGTAGTGTAGGGTGTCGTGCTGGGGGTAGTGTTTTAGGGTTTAGGGTAGTGCAGTGGTGTTTGGGTAGTGGAGGGGGTAGTGTTTTAGGGTTTAGGGTAGTGCGCCCAACCAGCCACAATATCCGTGGACAAAGGGGATCCTGACTCTTTGGAACGCTCCGTCAATTGAATAATTTGGGTCAAGGGCCCTACCACGTCCAAGACCTATCAATTCCTCTCTTGGGATCCCTCATATACTTGGAGAAAAAGGTACATAGTTTCTCATCAATTTCAGGCGTGTGTGCCACCTTCCCCTTCAGTGAGGGCCTGGGGCATTCTCCCCTCATCCTATTCCTGACCTCCCTTTCAAGGGGTTGATGGATTTTCTCCACCACATTCTCTGCCACTTTGGCGTCAGGTGTCCACTCCGCTGACCTAGGATGGTAAATTTGGGTAGGCTCGAACATGTCCGAGTGGACCCCGTCCCCAACCGGGGACTGAGAGGAGTGGGACTCTGGACGCCAGGGACGCCCGAGTCCTTATCCTCATCGGAGGAGAAATTGTCCTCCGATACACCCTCTCCCTCTAAGGGAAACCCGCCGTCGGGGTCTACAATAGTGGTGACAGTGTCGCAATTTTCTCCGGGCCCCTCCTCCTCCCGGCAGGGTGCATGTTTTAGCGTTCGCGCACTCTTGAGGAAGGTCTCCGTAAGTTTATCACATCCTTCCAAGTGCCCCGCGTTATGCTTAACGGCCCTTTTATTCCCCATCTGGGAGCTACTGGGACCCGCCACCACCAGATCTGGGTCACTGAACACCCCAGGGATGCTTTTCGCCAGCTTATCAACCTGATCCCTAAGAGGAGCCAGCGCCCTAGAAATAGCCAGAGAGAGGGCTTGGTCCACTGCTGGAGGGAGAAGTTGGGGGCCATTCCTCCTCCACTTCCTGGTAGGAGGAGTAAAAATGGTCTTCTGGAGAAGACATGATAGCAGAGGGTGTGAGCACGGAACAAATGCCCTTAAAATCCTTAAGGCAGCCCCCTCGCCGGTGCTCCAACAGCTGGGCTTTCCCGAAGCTGTTATAAGAATAGACTGAGGCGCAATACCAATTACCACCACCAGGTGGCGCTGGTCACTAACGTGGCCGTGTGGGGAAATCACCGCGTTGCGGTTTCAAAATTAGGCGAGGGTTGGTCGGGAATCAAGCAGACACTAAAGGAGTGACCGGATTCCCAAACGCACGTAAAGACCAGCGGGAGCGCTCGACGGAGCTGCCTCGCTCGGACCAGACGCGCCTGACAAGATCTCACCGCGCGCAGAGCACACAGCGGGAGAAACTGCGAGGGGGAGAACGCGCTCAGGCAAGAGCCTGCTGCGCAGGGAATATGAAACAATACCAAGGCAATAATGCTAATAACGTGCACAAGAAACCGCTATACAAACAGCAACAACGTCAGATTAAGCCAAGAATGTAAGGAATGCACTTAACTGACGAGTAGTGAAGAAAGGAAGCGGAAGGGACGTCACGATATTATATACGATGGACTGTGATATGATTGGACTATAGTTGCCTTGGAGACTACCCCCCTAATGGTTCATGGGTTGTGTAGTCTTTTGTTTAATGATTGTTGTGTTACGTTTTCTTTGAACTGCTATGCAAATAAAGTGAGGAAAGATATGCATAATCCTCGCCTCCGTCCTGCCATAGAATTCATTAAACTTTATTTGATCTGATTTAGAAACATAGATCATAAAAGTGTACATAAAAACAGTAAATCCTCTTTCCTAATACAATACAATGAGAATTAATTAAAACCAGTAGGTAAAAACGGGTGTTACAAAGCCCGGTTCAGAGCAACTTCAGGTTAACAGAATCGTAAAGGTCAATGTTTCGCAAGATCAATCTCATGTACTTCGTGCAAAATACGCAATAAGGGGTCCAAGTAAGATGTAACGCTCCAATACCTGACCAGTTTGCACTATATAAAACTGCAGAAAAACTAAAAATAAAAAGTGTTTTGCACACTTCTGTCATTGGGCTATATGTGGGCTACATCTGGGTGATATTTGTGCTACATTTGGGCTCTTTTTTCTCTGGTGGCCATCTTGGGAGACTTATTTGTTATGAAGTTTCCTAATTTCGTCATTTACTGCAGTCTCCTCAGTAGGAAATGCTTTCAGTTTTTTACTTTGATTCTATCAAGAAGGCATTCAGATGTGTCACACATTTGCCATAAATTCAGAATGTTAGCACTCTAGTTGTTCATTAGATCACTGTAGTAAAGCTACTGCTCACCAGGGAGTTAACTGGAAGTCTACTGCTGGTATTGAAAGTGATTGTTTCAGTCTGCATGTCAGAATTTTCTAATAAAATAGAAGAGGATTTGAGATCTCACTTAAAACATGCCCTAAATTTTCTTTCTGCAGCACTAACCATAATTTCTATGGCACAATGAACCCCCTCATTTTGTTCCTTTTTAAATTAAATGTTTTAAGTGTTACCAGTTTATTCCAATCAAGATGGCTTCAGGTGTGCCACACTTTTGTCATAAGTAAGGCTGTTCGCACTCTAGTTGTTCTTTAGAACACCCTGGGAAGCTGCAGTAGAACACAAAGGCATCAACTGACAGGCTGCTCCTGTTGAAATATAACAGGAAGATATTTGAGATCTCACTTAAAACATGTCCTAATTTTTCTTTCTACAGCACTAACCATAATTTCAATGACAAAATGAACCCCTCATTTTGTTCCTTTTTAAATTAAATGTTTTAAGTGTTACCAGTTTATTCCAATCAAGATGGCTTCAGGTGTGCCATACTTTTGTCATAAGTAAGGCTGTTAGCACTCTAGTTGTTCTTTAGAACACTCTGGGAAGCTGCAGTAGAACACAAAGGAATCAACTGACTGTCTCTGCCCTTGTTGGATGTACATGTTTTACTGAGAATGTCAGACTTCATTCTCACATGACTGAGAAAGATAATGTGAATTTACAGAAAATATGCTCTCATTTTAGCTTCTGGAGCACCTTCCAAAACTGTATGGGACAAGCATGTGAAAATAGTTCTCTCTCAAACATGATTCATGATATCCCAGCAGAAGGTTTTTCACAGGGTAAAATCACCTTAGAACACACCACAATTCCTGAAATTAGTATGGTACCATCAACAAATGAATTCTAATGCAACTAAAGTCTGTTATCACCCTTTATAGGTCTCCTTTTGGTAACCCTCAAAATCTTCGATTCACTACAATGCATTTCAATGGGGTACTATCATTTATATTGGTCCAAATATGGCTGCCAGCAATTCCAGGATGAAGTGCTGACAGCCAATCAGATCTCACGATGACATGTGTGGTTAGGCTCCGCCCAGATATATATGTGTTTTTACTTTTGATTTTCTCAGGAACTACTGAATGGATTTACACCATTTAACAAAAAGGGTTCTTTCTGAACCAAGAACTACCTCTTTGCCAAATTTGGTGTAATTCCGTTCAGCAGTTCGGGCTGTAGCCGTGTCTAAAATTTCCTATGGGAATTAACATGGAGAAAACACGTTTTGGGACCCCCTTTTTCTCGGCCCCTGCTTGCCGAATCACCCCGAAACTTTCAAGATAGGAGCGGACCGGAGCGCCCCACGAGTTTTGAAAATTTCGCGAAGATTCGTCAACCGGCGCCAAAGTTATTTCAAATAGAATGTTGTGAATTTCCTATGGAAAATAGGTCCTAACTATAAACTGGCGACCGCCAGTAGATTATATATATATATATATATATATATATATATATATGCAATGGCTCTGAACTAGGCTGTTACGCAATGTTCTTGCCCTTCTGAATGTCATTAAGGGTGCTTTCGGCAAATCTTTCCCTATTATTGGGTCAGATTTCAAGATGTGCCAATTTTTTACGAATACCTTTCTAATGTCCGAAGCATCACTAGAATACTCCGTGATCATCCTGAAGTTATTTAAAGTTTCCTTTTTCTCCTTCCTTTTCGCACCTAGGTCACTGTCATTAATCAATTCTAGTCTGGACTTCTTATCCACTTTAGCCTTAGCTTCCTCTAGGGTGTCTTGAGATTTGTTTATTATCTACAGGGGCACAGAACAGTCAGCAAAGGAGTATCTAGATGTGCTCAATAACAATGACCTCAACCTCAGGTTCACAGGAGAAATAAGCAAGACTTCTGTGAACTTCCTTGATCTCACGGTCTTCCCTGCGGAAGGTAGACTGTGCACTTCGTTGCACAGAAAGCCCACCGCGGACAATTCCGTGCTGCATGCAAGCAGCTGCTATCCAGGAAAAACTATAACGAGTATTCCGTATGGCGAGCTGCTAAGAATAAAAAGGAATTGTACACGCGATTGTGACTATCAGGCGGCAGCGAAGGAGAGTATACAGAGATTTGAGGTCAGAGGGTATCGCAAAGACACCCTAGAGGAAGCTAAGGCTAAAGTGGATAAGAAGTCCAGACTGGAATTGATCAATGACAGTGCCCTAGGTGCGAAAAGGAAGGAGAAAAAGGAAACCTTAAATAACTTCAGGATGATCACGGAGTATTCTAGTGATGCTTCGGACATTAGAAAGGTATTCGTAAAGAATTGGCACATCTTGAAATCTTACCCAATAATAGGGAAAGATTTGCCGAAAGCACCCTTAATGACATTCAGAAGGGAAGAACACTGCACAACAGCCTAGTTCAGAGCCATTGCATTCAGGAAAGTAAACCATCTGCTTTTGGTAGGTTAGCTGGGTTATTTCCTTGCTTAAAATGTAGGGCATGCAAAAACAGCAAGAAAGTTTTAGATTACACTGTGCCCGGTTTGGAAGAACCAAGAAGAATCAAAAAACTTATGAATTGTAACACAAGCTACACGGTGTACTGTTTGATGTGCCCGTGTGGTTTGCGTTACATTGGAAGCACAATACACCCAACGAAAGTGCGAATCTTAGAACATCTTAGAGCCATCAATAATAGAGATGTAACCTATCCGGTGGCCAGGCACTTTGAGGCATTCCATCAGAGTAACAGAGACTTGTTGAGCTTTTTCTGTATGGATCATGTACCCACCAACGTGAGAGGTGGGGATAGACAGTTAGAACTTCGCAGATTGGAGTCGAGATATATTATCGACAACCAAACAAAGATGCCAGGAGGTTTAAATAGCGGGGAAGAGATGGCTGTCCACTTATAGATGTTCAGAGAGAAGAAAAGTAAACATCTATCCTTGAGGGAATCTGAATTTTAATGAGATAACATCATACTATGTAAACATACTGTTTATTTGCTTTGAATTTTGGTTTAAAGTTCTAGGATTTTAACGCCCCATTTAGGGTGAAATCAGAATTTTGGGTAAAAATGGCCCATTCAGGGCGAGATTAACATAAATCTGTACTGGCATTTGACGAGGCTAAACATAACATAAGGAATGCCCATTCAGGGCGATATTATTTTGTAATGAGGCTGGGTTTAATGTTGGTTTAAGCAAAGTAAATGCATGTTTAACAATGGCCGACACCGTGGGACTGAAGCAAGTCCGGTGTCCTTTGTTGATGTTTATATTTCATTATTTAATGTTTGCTTCATGTCGGCGCTGGCCACTATTGAAAAAGGCGGTAGCCGAAACGCGTCTTGTCGTGTTCGAAAAAATCCCAATAAAATCTGGGATATAACTGTTCTCGTGAGTGCTGGTATAATTTTTTACCCTGAGCCTGGAATTGTTGCGTGGTGTCGGTCACCACGCTAAAAAAAGCACCCGGCCGCGAGTGAAGGTGAGATAAGACGGAAACTGGAGCGTGAATATATACATATATATATATATATATATATATATATACATACATATATATAATTCCACAACAACCGCTTCTCTCCAAAGGCCCAGCACTTTCCCCACAATTACAACACGAGACACTAGTTAGTCCGAATACTTGATTTCGTTTTGTATTTTGATATGCAGAAACACAGAACGCCTACGCGTTTCGGCGTATGCATTCAACTGGGCAACCCATTTTCCCACAACCAGTGATTTAAAAAAAAAAGTATGTTTTTCATATGACCCTTGCTCACTTCCCTTCTAAAGCATCTAGACTGGCTGTTATGTAATCCCGTCTCTAGTCGGCAGCCATGTTGGAGTCACATATTATATATCCCTATACATCAAATGCTGCATTATATTCTTGATCCACATATGATGCACATAAACCATATCACCAAGGGTTATAGTTACATGTCAACAACATAATCCCTTATGTGCATCGCACATTTTCTAATGTATTTAATTCTTGTTTATCACCGTTGCACTCACCTTGGTTACATTGCTTAAGTTCTCATAGTGCCTCTCTGGTCTATAAACAGCTTTCCCTGTATCTGCACTTTCTATTACATTTAAGTGCAAATTTGTAAGCAGTATACCACATTGACATATACAGAGTGCAACTGTTGTTCATCAATAAAATAATCATCCTCTTTAGAAAAGCATGTCTATATCTGTGCGTCAAAAGTGCAAATGCATTTATATGGATAATTCCAAATGGGGATCACTTATAACTAGCTTAAAATGCTGCGGCTACAAATAAAAGTGCAAATTCCTATTCATGAGCCATATATCACGATTACATGTCTGTAGCGCAATTGTTATTCTTGGATAGCATAAGTTTGCTGCCCCTTGATGGCATATCTGTGTTTATACATCTAAAATATTAATACCTTTATGTCGGTATATTGGATATTCCTATGTATACAAAGTATGAATGCATGCATATGGATACTTACCACAGGAGATCTCTTGTATCCTGCTTTAATTGCCACCGCTACATATGAAAGTGCAAATGCCTATTTGTAAACCATGTATCATGATAACATATCTAAAGTGCAACTGTTATTTATACATAGCATAAATTCTCCTCCCCTAGATGGTATATCTATATTCATGCATCTAAAATGCTAATGCATTTATGTAAATGTATAGAATGTTCCTATATACAAGAAAACGGGGCATTATAATTCCAACTCTAGTAAAAAACCTAATTATGCCTAAATGCTCTAGTGATAACTTGTGTATCCTTGACACCATTCAGTAAAGTGCCTGTGCATAAAATGTGCAAAAGATGTGTATGTTTTATGTTTTAAATGCAACAATCTATCGGAATAAAATCCAGACCAAGCTCAGTTGTATCCTTCAGTTCTAAGACACACTTCAAGCATTCTGTGTTCATCAGTGTACTCCTCAACAGATCACATGGTACACATACTGACCCCTCATAGATGAACATGCAGCTCCGTGTCAAGGTTATGACCCCATGGCTTTTCAGTGCTCAAAAGAACAATCATCTTCGATTCACACTCACACAGTTCAAGTTCCCAGTTTCCTTTGCGTGGGTGAATCTTGATGGGCTTTATGCCATAATACTGTAAGGATGTCAAATTGACCTGATGGACCTCCCAAAAATGTTTAGCCAGGGGGTAAGCTCTATCTTGGTGCTTGATAGTCCTGATGTGCTGCAGAATCCTGAGTCTGACCATGTTAACGGTGCTTCCTACATATCGCATACCACAACCACATTCCAAACACATAGACCATGAACTCAGTTTCACATGTAATCCTCTCCCTTATCCTGCAAGTTATATATATAATTTAAAAAGCAAAATTAATCGCGCTGCGCTCCAGAGGGCTTCAAATTCACGTAGATTTAATTGGCATCAGGAACTACACCAAAACGCTACCAACGTGTTTCAACCATTAAGGTGTTGTTCACGGCAGCTGAATCTGTTTCCAAATTACACCATCTGCCCCCACACCCTTTATATCCATAGGCATGCTGGTACTCGTAGTCTCATTGTTGTTAATCTTTAAGTCATTGCTGGAGACGCTCAATTATGCATCTTTTTAAAAAGTCTATCCAATGTTTTTACATAGAGGAGTGTCTGCATTAGCTCTTATGGCATAATGCTGATCAATATGCTGCACATTCCTCCTCATTTTAACTCTTACTGAATTACTTCAAACAGGTAGTGTGTATGGTTTAAAGTCTTCCAATAGTAATCCTTTTATTGCCAGAAATGGTACATCACATGTTACCAGTCCTTCTGACTTGGAACTAGTAATTCTCAGTTATGCGACAGTGATTTGTGAAGCCCCTGGACCTCGTCCAGTCATTTAGATGTCATCTGTGATGTCACTGACCATGTAATGAGTGATGTAGTATGTGAGGTCATAAGCAGTGAATTGCAGGGGCATAAGTTATAGTTCGCTCAGGTAACTATAAATGCTGAATTTCATTGGATTTGTATGAGGGAAATTTGAAGTCAACTAAAACGTCTGTGTAAGCTTTGTTTTTTTCTAGGAATTTCTAAGGCTTTTTTAATTTTATTTCCTAACTATAACTTACCTGTAACCTTTGGATTTTTCAGTGAATTTCCTCAGTTTTTTAATGTTACTTCCTAACTATAGCGTCCCCTTAACCTTTTGTTTTTTTAGTGACTATATTCTTTTTTTAATGTTACTTCCAAACTATGTCTGTAACCTTTGTTTTTTTTGTGAATTTTGAAGGTTTTAGAAATTTTGTTTCTTAAGTGTAACATCTAACCTTTGTGAGTGTGTGTGTGATTCGCTGTATAGGTCTGTGGGTGTGTGAGTGGCTGTATAGATCTGTAAGTGGGTGTATGAGTAGCTGTATGAGTAGTTTTCTGGGTGTTTGAGTGGCTGTATGTGTCTGTGAGTGGGTTTGTGAGTGACTATGGATGTGTGAGTGGGTGTTTGATTGGCTGTGTGGGTCTGCGAGTGGATGTGTGAGTGTCTGTATGTGTGTGTGTGTGAGTCGCTGTATGGGTCTGTGAGTGGGTGTATGGGTCTGTGAGCGTATGTGAGAGAGGCTAACTGAATGGGTATGTCAATGTTTGTGTGAGTGACGGTGTGTGTTTCAGTAGCTCTGTGAGTGACTGATAAATGTGTAGTGTGTATTATACACTACAGCTGTGTAATGCACCAGGAGAAAATGTCTCTAGCGACTGTGTGTGTGTTTTGGCAATGTGATTGTTCCTCGTGCGTCTTCATCCAGAAATCTGTGATAACATGAATCCTCCTATAGAGAAGACAACAAGACTACAAAGAGGTGAATCTCTACCAAACAAGGATACTTGCTCTTAACAGTATGAAGCAAGTGCTTCTTTCTTTGGTGGAGATGTCTCCATTTTCTACTGTATCAAGAACACGTCCCCAAAATCTGCAGGAAACATGCTGGGTGCCTTTTGGTAGGATGCCCATCATCCTAACAAAATTGACTACTAAGGTGAAAGGAGCGAGACCAAACGGGTAGAGATTCAGGTGATTTTTCACACTTGAAAACTCGTCGTCGTTGAAAGGGAGAAACATGGACTCTGCTGTCACCAGGAGAGACCAGGAAAGAACCCACTTGTCACAGTAACAACATATTGTGCTCCAATAGATCAATGATGCATTCACCTTCATCAAGGATTTCAGATCGTTTTCCAATGTGGAATTTCAGAGAGTGCACACTTGCTTTGCCTTCGCCAAGCCCAAGCCTAGGAAGTTGGGATAATTTGTTCTTTACAGAAGTGGAGTTTCATATATATGGGTATATATTTGTAAGTGCCTCCTGTTAAGGTTTAATTTTTGTGAAATGAACATCAGAGCCAGAAAGGCCCAGGCAAATCTTAATAGGGGAGGAGGGCCATGCGGACCCCCTCTTCCCGGGCCGATTTCGTCCCCAGGGACCCCATACCCCGGGGCCCAGCCTCATGATCATGCATGCCCTAGAGCCCACCCAGGAAATCCAGTATGCAAAGTTGGGGACTGTGGCAGGAGCCTCAATGCCCCTGTGGTCCCTGGCATAGCTCCTGCATGCAGGGAGCTGCTAAATACGCAGCACCCTGTGTGTGGGAGCAATCCTTTAATCTGTTTCCCTGCCCAGATGAAGAGTGTTCTCCCAGCTGGTGGGAGCAGTTTTCCTGCTCCCACCAGCTGAAAGCGGACTTACTGTTTGCTCTTGCTTGGCAGGAGGCGAGCACCAACAGCTGTGTCCCTGGGGTGGGCACTCCGAGACATAGGGAGACGGCCCTGGGGGGTGGCGGTCCCTAGGGCCAATAATGGCCCCTCCTTTCAATTTGCAGGGCCTGCACGAAGAGGTGGTGGTCCCCGGGACGAGAATGGCCCAGGAGAGGGGCTGTGTGGACCCCCTCCTTCTAAATATGTAACTAAGGGAGGTGGTGGTCCCCAGGGCTGTAATTGGCCTAGGCGGGGGGCCACACAGCCCCCCCCCCCAATCAAATGTAATTTGCGGCCCTGAATGTGGTGGTCCCAGGGGCCCTTAAAGGGAATGGAGGGGGATTTACGCAGCCTCCCTCCAATTTTTTAATAAAGCCCTGGGGAATTGACGGTCCCCGAGGCTCTTTAAAGCCTCAGGAGGGGGCCATGCGGCCCCCTCCATAACAAAACACATTTGAAGTGCCCCGTGGAGGTAGTGTCCGCGGGGCCAAGATCAGCTATGGGGAGGGGATCTGTGTGCGCCCCCTCGTATATATATATATATATATTTCCACACTTGCTCCAAATCGTTGCCCTTAGCCTTTTCCACACAATCCCAGGGCAGTAATGAAGCACGGCACTCGTAGAAACTGACTTCAAAAGGGCTTGATTTCATTTCGTTGTAGCAACAAGCCTCTCTCATACGAAGCCTATAACAGCAAAGTGCATACAAAAGAATGACCTACGCGTTTCGGCTAGCGCCTTCTACTGGGTCAAAGTGTGCTCATGAAAGTGTCCTATTTAAAGGGGAAGCATAGCTCATTTCCCCCCACCACCAATTAAAAGCAAGGTCAGTTTCTTAAAGGAGACATACAAAATTAGATCCATATATTGTTTAAAAGTCAACAGAATAGCTTTTTTACTTTCTTTTTTCTTTTTTCCTTTTTCCCCAAAGTGACATACCTTTACTATGATATAAATTTGTGAAGTACACAATCCAACCCTTTATGTTTGTGCCAATTTCTTATGGTTAACGAAAAACGCCCTAGACACACAATTTGATGTTCATTATACAATGTTTCACTATACCTCCCAAGCACCATGGTGCTCTATGGCTAGTTCTCTGATCATACCATGTGAAATATTTCAAATTTATTTATATTTGTATGTTTCTTGGATTTAGTTGTAATCCTAATTAAAGTGGCTTGTGCTTCCAAAAAGTGCATTGTGCAAATTCCCTAAATTGTAGGAGAAGATATGCGAAAGATGGCAAAAAAGATCTTAAAGTGCCTGTGCTTATGAATGTGCAGAAGTATATGTACCCTCAATTCTGAAATGGAGGTAAAAGGTGCATGAGGAGGAGGTTTGCTGAACACTGAGGTAAAATTAATTAATGTTTGTTGTGCTGTCAGCCCTAACACTGATTCCATAATGTCTTTTCTCCAATGTGTACTGAAGTGCTATACACTTTTCACCATACACATAAAGTGCTAGGTGCTTATTCGTAAAACCTCATTATATGTTATATTCTATATCAGGTCACCTCAGTTAACCCCTATGCGATGGTCAAATATCCATTTTCAACAAGACAGTTTGAATCCAATTACATATATGTATACATTGCTAATTTGTATGCATTGGAGTCTGGGACCATCTGTGATACCTGCCAATAAAAATTCTTCTACTCAAAACCGCACTTTATAAAGGTTTTTGCAAATATATAACCATTAATGACTAACTTGTTCACCATATCTAAAATAGCCAATGCATTAATTCCACATATTCAATAAATAATTAAAAAGATGTAAAAAAAAATGTAAAAAGAGACGGAGGTAAAGAACAGTCGTTATATATATATATATCCCCCCCGGGACATGGCCCACCCAGGGTCTAATAATTAAAGAAGCTCTGGAGACCGTGTTTTTTTCCTGCAGATTTCCTGGGGGACCCCAGTGGCAGTGCTAGAGGTCAGGGTATTCCAACCCTGCCCTCTTTTTTTATTTTTTCATTCATTTTCAGGAATCAGCTGAAGCAGAGTCCCAAAATGGCTGCCAACACTTCCTGGTTGAAATATTGGCAGCCAATCAGAGCTCTGCACGAGATTGTCAATATTCATGGAGGCTTCGCGACAATAGATATTCAAATTTGAATTTTCTTTAATATCTCCAAAACTACTGGACAGATTTACACCAAGTAAGAAAAAAGGCACCTTTCTGGACAAGAGCTACCTTTCTGCCAAATTTGGTGTAATTCCGTCCAGCGGTTCGGGCTGTAGTCGTGGCTTGACGGATTCACCCTGAAACTTTCCTACTTTATTAATGAACTCCTAGATTCATACCTTATATGGACAGGATCCTCCCACTTTCTGCTAAGCACAAGTATGTGCAATTTAGAAGTGGCACCCTGCAGTTAAGATCCTTCACTGCAAAGTGAGCTAAAACAATGCAGTCCACAAAGTTTTGTCCCCACTGCCCAAGGCATACCGAAACAGAGGCACATTTCTTTTTCTATTGCCCAAAGTTTGTACTGCCCCACAAGAAATGGATCATAGCTCTCTGCAAGAATTTGGCTGCAAAACATTACTGGGAGGCGCTAAGGATCCTAAGGCGTGGCACGACAGAACAAATCATGTTTGCTGTCTCTCGATATTTAACTGGGCATGAAACATCGGAATTAGAGCAATGCCTACAAATGATTTGGCACTATTAAATAGGAACCTAAAGATGATAGCCTTGGATTTATGATTATAGTTATATTACCCGAGTACTCAGGACGTAATTCACCTAGTAATAAAAGTACCAGTAAAGCACAAGTTACTAACTTGTGTAACGATATATCTGTAAGAGACAGTAGTTAGTGACAGATTCCTTACCTTAGAATATCCCCAGGCGTCAGGCTGGATCCGGAAAGTTTTTGCGTAGCAGTACCCTTGCGCGTCGGTAGGCGGCGTCGTGTGGCTCCGCGTCCGTCGTCGGCGTCGTGATCGCCGGGATGACGTCGCGGGCAGTACTTAGACGCCGCCCCTGCGCGCTGACGTCAGTTCTGTACACGACTTTCCGCGCCAGGAACGCAGAGCCATGCAAGAAGCTGACATAGGTGTCTGAAAAATACTAGGGCCCTGAAGCACAAGTTACTAACTTGTGTAACGATATATCTGTAAGAGACAGTAGTTAGTGATAGATTCCTTACCTTAGAATATCCCCAGGCGTCAGGCTGGATCCGGAAAGTTTTGCGTAGCAGTACCCTTGCGCGTCGGTAGGCGGCGTCGTGCGGCTCCGCGTCCGTCGTCGGCGTCGTGATCGCCGGGATGACGTCGCGGGCAGTACTTAGGCGCCGCCCTGCGCGCTGACGTCAGTTCTGTACACGACTTTCCGCGCCAGGAACGCAGAGCCATGCAAGAAGCTGACACAGGTGTCTGAAAAATACTAGGGCCCTGAAAGGGATGTCCTTAACCCTAGAAATCAGTTCGCAGAACGGGGAGGATGGGTGGGGCGGTAAGGAATCTATCACTAACTACTGTCTCTTACAGATATATCGTTACACAAGTTAGTAACTTGTGCATCTGAAAGAGACACGTTAGTGATAGATTCCTTACCTTAGAATAGATACCCCAGCAATACCAACCCCGGTGGTGGGTCTGCGAACAAAGATCAGACAAGGAAGTCCTGGAGGACAGAACGGCCAAAGAAGCCGTCCCTCCGGACCTGACTGTCAAGGCAGTAATGTTTAGTAAACGTGTGCAGCGAGGCCCACGTAGCCGCCTGACAGATAACCGGCAGCGGAACACCGCGGCCCAAGGCCGTGGTAGCAGCCGTTGCCCTGGTGGAATGGGCACGCAGCCCAACAGGAGGTTCCTTTTAGCCAAAGAATAGCAGGTCTTGATGCACAAGGTAACCCAGCGGGAGATGGTCCTCTTGTGCACCGCCCGACCTTTTTGGCGCCCACGTAGCCAACAAAGAGCTGGTCATCCACCCGGAAGTGTTTTGTGCGGTCAATATAGAAAGAGAGCGCACGTTTTGGGTCCAGACGGTGGAGCCTCTCTTCCTCTCTGGAAGGATGCGGAGGCGGAAAGAAGGTGGGCAAAGTGATGGTCTGCCCAATGTGGAAAGCAGTAACCACCTTTGGCAAGAAGGACGGACGCGTCCGAAGAACAACCTTGTCTGGATGAACAGACAGAAAGGGAGGTTTGCAAGATAGAGCCTGGAGCTCACTCACCCGCCGAGCGGAGGTGATGGCCACCAGAAAGGCTGTCTTCAGAGTCAGAAGACGAAGAGGACAGTTATGCAGAGGCTCAAAGGGAGCGCACATTAAAAAGGTAAGAACCAAGTTCAAGTCCCACTGAGGCATTACAAACGGAACAGGAGGGAAGAGGTGAGTAATGCCTTTTAAGAACCTGTTAACAACAGGGGACTTGAAAAGGGAGGGCTGATCAGGGAGCCTGAGGAAGGCCGAGATAGCACAAAGATAACCCTTGACGGTACCCAGGGCAGAACCCTGTTGGGCCAGAGAGAGAAGGAACAGAAGGACCTCAGAAAGAGGGGCAGAAAGGGGATCCACAGCCTTTGCTGTGCACCATGTCACAAATTTGTTCCACCTGCAGGCGTATACCACCTTAGTGGAGGGACGCCTGGCTGCCAGAATCACATCACAAACTTCGGGAGGCAAGTCGAAAGGAATCAACTGCCG
Organism: Calotriton arnoldi; assembly: GCA_963921515.1. Classification (NCBI taxonomy): domain Eukaryota; kingdom Metazoa; phylum Chordata; class Amphibia; order Caudata; family Salamandridae; genus Calotriton; species Calotriton arnoldi. The sequence goes on along the minus strand of CAWUFW010000135.1, from coordinate 3,764,781 downwards.
CCGCTCAATCTCCACGCAAGCAGGTGTAGACTGGACAGGTTCGGGTGGAGGACCGTCCCCTGCTGCTGCGACAGAAGATCCTCCCGAAGAGGCAGACGGATCGGGGGATCTATGCTCATATTGAGTAGCTCGGGATACCAAACTCGTCGAGCCCAGTCCGGAGCCACAAGAATGACTTGGGCCCGGTCGTGCCGAATCTTCTTCAACACTCTGGGTAGAAGTGGTATAGGCGGAAAGGCGTACAACAGACCGCAACTCCACTCGCGACGAAAGCGTCGCCGAGCGAGTGCCGCCTTGGAAATTCCAACGCGCAGAACTGATGACATTGCGCGTTCTCTTCGGTGGCGAATAGATCTAACCAAGGCTCTCCCCACTGTAGAAAGAGTCCTTGCGCCACTTCCGAGTGAAGACGCCATTCGTGATCCATCATGCACCTGCGGCTGAGTTCGTCCGCCCTGGCGTTCAGAGAACCTGCCAGGTGTTGAACCATCAGGAACATGCCCTGATGTTCCAGCCATGTCCAGAGGCGCAGAGCCTCCTGACAAAGGGTCCAAGACCCCACCCCGCCCTGTTTGTTGCAGTACCACATGGCGGTGGTGTTGTCTGTGAACACCTGCACTACCTTCCCTTTGACAGAGGGAAGGAATGCCTTGAGTGCAAGCCGGATCGCCCGGAGCTCCAGAAGGTTGATATGGAGCCGGGACTCCGCCGGAGACCAGAGGCCTCTGATCTCCGCCTCTCCCATGTGACCGCCCCATCCCAGAAGGGACGCGTCCGTCACAACTGTATGCTCTGGCTGGGGAAGGGAGAGGGATCTGCCCATGACCCATTGCCGGTTCGAGAGCCACCACTGCAACTGTTTCGCAGTCCCCTCCGAGATCTGGACGTGATCGGACAGGTTGCCCTGGTGCTGCGCCCACTGGAACTTCAGGTCCCACTGCAGAGCCCGCATATGCCATCTGGCATGATTGACCAGCAGGATGCAGGAGGCCATGAGGCCCAGCAGCCTCAGGGTCATCCGTACCGAAACCCAGGATAAAGGCCGAAAGATCGGAATTATAGCCTGAATATCCCGGACTCGCCGTTCGGGAGGATAGGCCCGAAACTGCGTCGTGTCCAGAACTGCTCCGATGAAAAGGAGCTGTGGAGAAGGAATTAGATGCGACTTCGGCACATTGATGGAGAACCCCAGCGAGTGCAGGAGTTCGGCCGTAGTCTGGAGGTGGGAGACGACTGCCTGGGACGAGCCCGCCTTCAGCAGCCAGTCGTCGAGGTAGGGGAAGACTGAAACCCCTGCCCGGCGCAGATGAGCTGCGACCACCGCCATCACTTTCGTGAACACCCGAGGGGCACTGGTAAGGCCAAAGGGGAGCACGGTGAACTGAAAATGCTCGGGGCCTACCGTGAACCGAAGGTAACGCCGGTGGGCCGGCAGGACGGGGATGTGGAAATACGCGTCCTGCAAGTCCAACGCTACCAACCAGTCTCCAGGGTCGAGGGCAGTCAAGACCTGAGCTAGGGTGAGCATCTTGAACTTCTCCTTCCGGAGGAAGCGATTGACGTTCCGGAGGTCCAAGATAGGACGCATGTCCTCCTTGTCCTTTTTGGGCACCAGAAAGTAGTGGGAGTAGCAACCACGCCCTACTTCTGGGGTCGGAACATGCTCGATGGCCCTCTTGGTCAAGAGGGCCGTGACTTCCTTCCGTAGAAGCACCAAGTGATCCCCTGACATGCGGTGGAATTGAGGTGGCATGGCTGGGGGGTGGTCTCGAAGGGGAGGGAGTAGCCCCTTCGGACAATGTCCAAGACCCACCTGTCCGAGGTGATGGTGCGCCAGTGGGGAAGGTGATGGCGGACCCTGCCCCCTACTGGCGTGCCGTGCACCTGAAAGGAGGGACTAGGAGGGCTTGGAGGCCGCGGACGGGTTGGAGGTGGTGGCCTGACCCGCACGCTGGTTGCCCGATCCGCCACGGCGGAATCCACGTCCTCGGCCACGCGAAGACGCCTGCTGCGCGGGCCGGTGGCTGGGCTGCTGACGTGAAGGGGCGCCCTACCGTGGCCACGATAGGGGCGAAAAGCAGAAGGTAGCGGAGGGCGTGTAGCAGAAAGGCCCAGGGACTTTGCAGTAGCCCGTGAGTCCTTAAAGCGCTCCAACGCATGGTCTGCTTTGGACCCAAAAAGACCGACTCCATCAAAGGGCATGTCCATGAGAGTATTCTGGACATCCCCTGAAAAACCAGTGGTTCTCAGCCAGGCGTGGCGCCGGAGCGCCACCGTCGTTGCAATCGACCTGCCCAGCGAGTCGGCGGTGTCAAGGCCACAACGGATAGTGTATTTGGCCGCATCCCTTCCTTCCGCAATGGCGCGGGAAAGCAGTGCCTGGACCTCCTCAGGGCACTGGGGCAAAACATCCGCCACCGAATCCCACAGGGAGTGGGTATATCGGCCCAAAAGACAAGCGGTGTTAACGGACCGCAAGCCAGCACTGGAGGAAGAAAAACCTTTCTTCCCAAACTGATCCAGGCGTTTGGATTCCCTATCCGGAGGAGCGGTAGGGAAGGCGGTTTGGGAAGCGGAGGCTTGGACAACCAAGCTCTCAGGAGTGGGGTGGACAGAAAGAAACAGGGGGTCGCCCGGAGCGGGGCGATGGCGTCGTGACACGTTCCGATCCACAGGAGCCCCTGTGTTGGGCTTGGACCAGGCGCCCAAAAGAACGTCAGTGAGGGCGTCGTTAAACGGCAGCACAGTCTCCGCAGAGGAGGCTGCCGGCTGAAGCACCTCTGTCAAGATGTTAGGCTTGACCGTCAAAGTAGGGAGCTGGAGACATAAGGCCCCAGCAGCCCTACGCAACACCGTACCAAAATTGGCCCCCTCCTCCGTAGCCACGGGAGGAGACAGCATGCCAGTGTCAGGAGAAGTATCCAGACCACTGGCCTCCCCTAGACTCTCTGTCCAGTCCTCATCATACTGACAGTTGCGTGTCAGAGGGTCATCAGACCCCTCCCAGTCCTCCTGGTCCTCCTCTGGTTCAAAATAAGGAGGAGGAGGGACATTTGGGACCCAAGGTCCCATCGGCGCCGGAGCCGGCGTCGAGCGACGTCGCTCCGGGTCCATGTCCGGAGCCGGAAGGAACTGGGGGACGACGCCGCCCGGAGCCCAGGGCGGCGTCGAGAACGGCACCGGAGACATCGGCGCCGGCGGAGGTGTCGTGAGGTCGACCGGCGTCGATGGGGGTTGTGGAGCCGGGATCGAGGCCGGGGCCGAAGCCGGAGCCGGGATCGAGGCTGGAGGCTCGGGCGACGCCGGGGCCGGAGCCGCCGGCGACGCCGGAGCAACCCCATCAGGGCCCGCGGGGCCCGAAGGCGCACCGGAGGGGCCTGAAGGCCCGAAGAGGCGGGCCATGGCCGACAGGAACTCCTGTACCTTGGCCGGATCCGCCCCCGAACCCGGGAAGGGCGGGTATGACGGGGGCGACTCCACAGGCAAGTCCGGGGCCGCGGGGGCGGGGACGGTGCCGGGAGGGGCCTCAGCCGAGTCGCGAGACCGGCGAGGCGAAGTCCGAGAGCGACGATGCTTCTTGGACTTCTTGTGCTTAGACTTACCGGACGAAGAAGTCGACGACCGGTGTGCACTCCGCGAGCGACCCCTGGACCTCTCACGCGACCGGGGCTTCCGCGGAGCCGAATGCCGGGCCTCGAGGAGCTTTCGAGACCGCTCTCGCAAAGCTTTCGGGTTGAGGGCCTGGCATTCGGGACAAGACTCGGTGTCGTGGCCTCGGCCGAGGCAGAAGAGACACTCCCAATGCGGGTCGGTGACGGACATCATCCGCGCACAGGCGCCGCATCGCTGAAGCCGGGCATCCCTACGACACCTTAAAGTTGGAAAAAACCAGTGAAAAAATCACCAAAAAGTATGGTCAAAAATTGACCAGGGCACTGCTCTTCCCGGATCTGCGCTTGCTGGCGCGGAAAAAGAAGAACTGACGTCAGCGCGCAGGGGCGGCGCCTAAGTACTGCCCGCGACGTCATCCCGGCGATCACGACGCCGACGACGGACGCGGAGCCGCACGACGCCGCCTACCGACGCGCAAGGGTACTGCTACGCAAAACTTTCCGGATCCAGCCTGACGCCTGGGGATATTCTAAGGTAAGGAATCTATCACTAACGTGTCTCTTTCAGATAGGGATGTCCTTAACCCTAGAAATCAGTTCGCAGAACGGGGAGGATGGGTGGGGCGGTAAGGAATCTGTCACTAACTACTGTCTCTTTCAGATATATCGTTACACAAGTTAGTAACTTGTGCATCTGAAAGAGACACGTTAGTGACAGATTCCTTACCTTAGAATAGATACCCCAGCAATACCAACCCCGGTGGTGGGTCTGCGAACAAAGATCAGACAAGGAAGTCCTGGAGGACAGAACGGCCAAAGAAGCCGTCCCTCCGGACCTGACTGTCAAGGCAGTAATGCTTTGTAAACGTGTGCAGCGTGGCCCACGTAGCTGCCTGACAAATAACCGGCAGCGGAACACCGCGGCCCAAGGCCATGGTAGCAGCTGTTGCCCTGGTGGAATGGGCACGCAGCCCAACAGGAGGCTCCTTCTTAGCCAAAGAATAGCAGGTCTTGATGCACAAGGTAACCCAGCGGGAGATGGTTCGTTTGTGCACCGCCCGACCTTTTTTGGCGCCCACGTAGCCAACAAAGAGCTGGTCATCCACCCGGAAGTGTTTTGTGCGGTCGATATAGAGGGAGAGCGCACGTTTTGGGTCCAGACGGTGGAGCCTCTCTTCCTCTCTGGAAGGAGGCGGAAAGAAGGTAGGCAAAGTTATGGTCTGCCCAATGTGAAAGGCAGTAACCACCTTTGGCAAGAAGGACGGACGCGTCCGAAGAACAACCTTGTCTGGATGAACAGACAGAAAGGGAGGTTTGCAAGATAAAGCCTGGAGCTCACTCACCCGCCGAGCGGAGGTGATGGCCACCAGGAAGGCTGTCTTTAGAGTCAGAAGACGAAGAGGACAGTTATGCAGAGGCTCAAAGGGAGCGCACATTAAAAAGGTAAGAACCAAGTTCAAGTCCCACTGAGGCATCACAAATGGAACAGGAGGAAAGAGGTGTGTAATGCCTTTTAAGAACCTGTTAACAACAGGGGACTTGAAAAGGGAGGGCTGATCAGGGAGCCTGAGGAAGGCCGAGATAGCACAGAGATAACCCTTGATGGTACCCAGGGCAGAACCCTGTTGGGCCAGAGAAAGAAGGAACAGAAGGACCTCAGAAAGAGGGGCAGAAAGGGGGTTCACAGCCTTTGCTGTGCACCATGCCACAAATTTGTTCCACCTGCAGGCGTATACCACCTTAGTGGAGGGACGCCTGGCTGCCAGAATCACATCACAAACTTCGGGAGGCAAGTCGAAAGGAATCAACTGCCGCCGCTCAATCTCCACGCAAGCAGGTGTAGACTGGACAGGTTCGGGTGGAGGACCGTCCCCTGCTGCTGCGACAGAAGATCCTCCCGAAGAGGCAGACGGATCGGGGGATCTACGCTCATACTGAGTAGCTCGGGATACCAAACTCTTCGAGCCCAGTCCGGAGCCACAAGAATGACTTGGGCCCGGTCGTGCCGAATCTTCTTCAACACTCTGGGTAGAAGTGGTATAGGCGGAAAGGCGTACAATAGACCGCAACTGCACTCGTGACGAAAAGCGTCGCCGAGCGAGTGCCGCCTTGGAAATTCCAACGCGCAGAACTGATGACATTGCGCGTTCTCTTCGGTGGCGAATAGATCTAACCAAGGCTCTCCCCAATGTAGAAAGAGTCCTTGCGCCACTTCCGAGTGAAGACGCCATTCGTGATCCATCATGCACCTGCGGCTGAGTTCGTCCGCCCTGGCGTTCAGGGAACCTGCCAGGTGTTGAACCATCAGGAACATGCCCTGATGTTCCAGCCATGTCCAGAGGCGCAGAGCCTCCTGACAAAGGGTCCACGACCCCACCCCGCCCTGTTTGTTGCAGTACCACATGGCGGTGGTGTTGTCGGTGAACACCTGCACTACCTTCCCTTTGACAGAGGGAAGGAATGCCTTGAGTGCAAGTCGGATCGCCCGGAGCTCCAGAAGGTTGATATGGAGCCGGGACTCCGCCGGAGACCAGAGGCCTCTGATCTCCGCCTCTCCCATGTGACCGCCCCATCCCAGAAGGGACGCGTCCGTCACAACTGTATGCTCTGGCTGGGGAAGGGAGAGGGATCTGCCCATGACCCATTGCCGGTTCGAGAGCCACCACTGCAACTGTGTTGCAGTCCCCTCCGAGATCTGGACGTGATCGGACAGGTTGCCCTGGTGCTGCGCCCACTGGAACTTCAGGTCCCACTGCAGAGCCCGCATATGCCATCTGGCATGATTGACCAGCAGGATGCAGGAGGCCATGAGGCCCAGCAGCCTCAGGGTCATCCGTACCGAAACCCAGGATAAAGGCTGAAAGATCGGAATCATAGCCTGAATATCCCGGACTCGCCGTTCGGGAGGATAGGCCCGAAACTGCGTCGTGTCCAGAACTGCTCCGATGAAAAGGAGCTGTGGAGAAGGAATCGGATGCGACTTCGGCACATTGATGGAGAACCCCAGCGAGTGCAGGAGTTCGGCCGTAGTCTGGAGGTGGGAGACGACTGCCTGGGATGAGCCAGCCTTCAGCAGCCAGTCGTCGAGGTAGGGGAAGACAAACCCCTGCCCGGCGCAGATGAGCTGCGACCACCGCCATCACTTTCGTGAACACCCGAGGGGCACTGGTAAGGCCAAAGGGGAGCACGGTGAACTGAAAATCCTCGAGGCCTACCGTGAACCGAAGGTAACGCCGGTGGGCCGGCAGGACGGGGATGTGGAAATAGGCGTCCTGCAAGTCCAACGCTACCAACCAGTCTCCGGGGTCGAGGGCAGTCAAGACCTGAGCTAGGGTGAGCATCTTGAACTTCTCCTTCCGGAGGAAGCGATTGACGTTCCGGAGGTCCAAGATAGGACGCATGTCCTCCTTGTCCTTTTTGGGCACCAGAAAGTAGTGGGAGTAGCAACCACGCCCTACTTCTGGGGTCGGAACATGCTCGATGGCCCTCTTGGCCAAGAGGGCCGTGACTTCCTTCTGTAGAAGCACCAAGTGATCCCCTGACATGCGGTGGAATTGAGGTGGCATGGCTGGGGGTGGTCTCGAAGGGGAGCGAGCCCCTTCGGACAATGTCCAAGACCCACCTGTCCGAGGTGATGGGACGCCAGTGGTGAAGGTGATGGCGGACCCTGCCCCCGACTGGCGTGCTGTGCACCTGAAAGGAGGGACTAGGAGGGCTTGGAGGCCGCGGACGGGTTGGAGGAGGTGGCCTGACCCGCACGCTGGTTGCCCGAACCGCCACGGCGGTATCCACGTCCTCGGCCACGCGAAGGCGCTTGCTGCGCGGGCCGTTGGCCGGGCTGTGGACGTGACTGGGCGCCCTTCCGTGGCCACGAAAGGGGCGAAAAGCAGACGTGAGCGGAGGGCGCACAACAGCAAGGCCCAGGGACTTAGCAGTAGCCCGTGAGTCCTTGAAACGCTCCAGCGCATGGTCTGCCTTCGAACCAAAAAGACCGACTCCATCAAAGGGCATGTCCATGAGTGTATTCTGGACATCCCCTGAAAAACCAGTGGTTCTCAGCCAGGCGTGGAGACGCAGCGCCACCGTCGTTGCAAGCGATCTGCCCAGCGAGTCGGCGGTATCAAGGCCACAGCGGATGGTATATTTAGCCGCATCACGCCCTTCCGCAATGGCGCGGGTAAGCAGTGTCTGGACCTCCTCAGAACACTGCGGCAAAACAGTTGCCACCGAATTCCACAGGGAGTGGGTGTATCGGCCCAAGAGGCAAGCGGTATTAACAGACCGCAAGCCAGCACTGGAGGAAGAGAAAGCCTTCTTCCCAAAGTGATCCAGGCGCTTGGATTCCCTATCCGGAGGGGCGGTAGGGAAGGCGGTTTGGGAGGCAGAGGCTTGGACAACCAAGCTCTCAGGGGTGGGGTGTTGGGAGAGAAACAGGGGGTCGCCCGGAGCAGGGCGATGGCGTCAGGCCACGTTCCTATCCACAGGAGCCCCTTTGGTGGGTTTGGACCAGGCACCCAAAAGAACGTCAGTCAGTGCATCGTTGAACGGTAGCACAGTCTCCAAAGAGGAGGCCGCCGGCTGAAGCACTTCAGTCAGGATGTTAGTCCTGACGGCCACAGTAGGCAACTGGAGATTCAAGGCTCCAGCAGCTCTACGCAACACCGTTGCAAAATTAGCCCCCTCCTCCGTTGCCACGGGAGGAGACAGCATGCCAGAGTCAAGGGAGGTATCCAGACCACTGGCATCCCCAAGTTCCTCAACCCAGTCCGGGTCAAACTCGCACTGTTGTGTGAGAGGGTCCTCAGACCCCTCCCAGCTCTCCTGGTCCTCCTCAGGTTGAAAATATGGAGGAGGAGGGACATCAGGGACCCAAGGTCTCATCGGCGCCGGAACCGGCGTCGGGCGACGCCGGTCCGGCTCCATGTCCGGACCCGGGGAGAACCGGGGAACGACGCCGCCCGGAGCCCCGGACGGCGTCGGAAACGGCACGGGGACATCGGCGTCGGCGGAGGCGTGGTTAGGTCAACCGGCGTCGATGGGGGTTGCGGCACCACCGGAGCCGGGGTCGAGGCCGGGGCCGGAGCCGAGGCCGGGACGAAGGCTGGTGGGACAGGCGACGCCGGGACCGGAGTCGACGGCGACGCCGGAGCAACCCCATCAGGGCCCGCGGGGCCCGAAGGCGCACCGGAGGGACCTTGAGGCCCGAAGAGGCGGGCCATGGCCGACAGGAATTCCTGTATATCGGCAGGAGTCGCCCCGAACCCGGGTAGGGCGGGTACTGCGGGGGTAACTCGACAGGCACGTCCGGGGCCACGGGGGCGGGGACGGTGCCGACAGGGACCTCAGCCGAGTCGCGAGACCGGCGAGGCGAAGTCTTAGAGCGATGACGCCGCTTAGACTTCTTGTGCTTCGACTTACCGGAGGAGCGCGAAGACTTGGATTCCGACGAACGGCGGGGACTCCGCGTCCGGCCCCTCCACCTCTCCCGGGATCGGGGCTTGGTGCGGCGCGGAGCCGAATGCCGGACTTCGAGGAGCTTTCGAGACCGCTCTCGCAAAGCCTTAGGATGAAGTTTCCGGCAGTCAGGACACGACTTCGTGTCGTGGTCTCGGCCGAGACAAAAGAGACACTCGAGGTGCGGGTCCGTGATCGACATCATGCGACCACATTCCTCGCAGGGCTTAAAGCCGGGCATCCCTACGACACCTCAGGAGTCGTGAAGACTCGTTGAAGAAACAGTGAAAATATTCACCAAAAAAGATAGTCAAAAAGTGACTAGGGCACTGCTCTTCCCGGATCTGCGCTTACTGGCGCGGAAAAAGAAGAACTGACGTCAGCGCGCAGGGGCGGCGTCTAAGTACTGCCCGCGACGTCATCCCGGCGATCACGACGCCGACGACGGACGCGGAGCCACACGACGCCGCCTACCGACGCGCAAGGGTACTGCTACGCAAAAACTTTCCGGATCCAGCCTGACGCCTGGGGATATTCTAAGGTAAGGAATCTGTCACTAACGTGTCTCTTTCAGATACAATCTTTGAATTTGTAAAATCGCACGAGTTTGATGATTTACATTTTTTTTAAAGTGGTTTTTATGATGTTTTAATTGATTTTTAACTATTGAGTCTATGTATGTTTACTGCACTTTGATGGGTTTTTAAGCCGAAATAAAGTTCTATATAATAAATATATAATCAGAGTGGCAGTAACAACTTAATAACTGTGCACCTGTTTGAGGAATGTTTGCAAAACTTTGCAGACCTGTTGCACCTGTTTCATTGTCAGAAGACTGAAAGTTTTGCGGTGTTTGGTGAAGGGGGTGCGAAGAAATCTGGGGGCCCCGGCTTGAAATCCAATGCATTTTACATAGACTTTTGAATTTCGAATAGCGCAAAAACGGGCATTCAGATTTCGTTGAGATTTGTCAGCATTAGATATTAGGGTGTGCAGATGATTCTTTTGGGTACTGCAGATAAGTAAAGTAAGTATTTTTTAAGTAATGAAGTTTTCAACTTGGTGATATCTCGGAGCACAATGCTACTAAAAGTAGCAAGGAAGCCCAAAAGAAACTAGACTGCATATGTAAAGTTTCAGATTTACTACATGAACAATTGAAAGACCCATTTATGGTCACATGCTAATGGTAATCTATAAACAAATGCATAACAACTAGAATACATCTTAATCTACATAAGTTTTCTTTGCATGCTCTCTGGCTCACAAAATAAAACTGGCCCAACAAGCCAAACAAAAAATGTCTTTCTTATGCACCTCTGTACAACAATATGAAAAACTGAACTAGCAGTGAGCCACACAAACTACTATTCGGAGGACATGATAATAGGCCACTAAGAATAAAAAATCTCAATTTTTATAACAACAACAGTGATTGCCTTTCATTCACTTTCGCCTTCATATGGAGCACAATCCTACTAAAAAGTAACAAAGAAGCACAAAGAATAAACTAGACTCCATATGTAAAGTTTTGTATTTACTACATGGAAAACTGAAAGATCCAATTAATGGTCACATGCTACTGGAAACCTGTAAACAAATGCATAACGAATAGAATAAATCTTAATCTGCTTAAATTTTTTTTTGCATGCTCTTTTGCTAACAAAAGAAAACTGGGCCTACATGTTAAACAAAAAACATCGTCCATATGTACTCCTGTGCAACAAAATGGAAAAGGGACCTAGCAGTGAGCTACACAAACTACTATATGGAGGACATGATAATTGGCCATTAGAAAAAAAGAAAATATCGTAATTTTTATAACAACGTTTAACTTTTTAAACTTTGGGCTTCATATGTAGCGCAATCCTACTGAAAGTAGCAAGGAAGCACAAATTAGAAATGAAACTGCATATGTAAAGTTTAAGAATTACTACATGAACAACTAACTAAGACATTTATGGTCATCTTATTATGTAAACCAATAAGCAAATACATAACAAATAAAGTAGATAAAAAGAAAGAAATCGCATTAAATCTTATTGTCACTCTGTAGTTATTGTTAGTATTTCCAAAGATAGGAATTCCTCAGATATTAGCTCTCTATTAACTTTCAACCCGTTTGACAAATCACCACAAAACTTTCCAGACCTATAGCAATTTCTACATTTAGAGATGATGTAAATTTTTGTGGTGAATCATTAAGGGGGTGAATCATTAAGGTGGTGCAAAGATAAAAGGGGGTCCCAAAAATCGTTTTTCCACCAATGCATTTTCCATAGACTTTTGTAATTGACGTAGCACGAAAACAGCTGAATGGATTTATATGAAATTTGGCAGGATTATACATTATAGTGCAGAGATGATGCTTTTGGATACTGCAGTTAAGTAGGGTAAGTACTTTTCAAGTTATAAGGCATTTAAACGTAGTGATATCTGTCACCTCGGTACTTAAGCAGAATTTCACAAATGTTTGTGAAACTACCAGGGTACATGGCCGTGAACGTATTTAAACATATTTTAGAAATACATTTCCTGACCAATTACCACTTTAATAATAGTGTAATAAATAGAGACCCACTACTTACCTATATCTAAGGCCCTAACACTGACCACTCACAAAGTGTAAATAAAACAATATGGCTGCCTTTCCATTCTCTAAAAATAGCCATTACCCACTTATATACTGGACTGTCATCACCATGGTATACTGCAAAGTTATCGTGGTATACCATGGCCAAAAATATAACTAAGGCCTAGCTGTATTATTGGGCTGTGGTACTCCTGCGTCACTCATGGTGTCGCATTGGCAGTGCAGTACTTAAATCAGATTTAAAAAGGAACACAAGGGCACCATGCGTGGCCCTGCGTTGATTGGTGAATCTGGAGAAACGCAATTCACGGCCATTCACTATTATGCTTTACTCTGCACACCATAATCTCATTGCTGCTGAATTTGACATACATCCTTATGCTACTCCACTGTAGCCACTCCACTATTCCACTCTATGCCTCTCCACTCTACGCTATTACACTGACCGCAACGCCACTGAATGCCACTCCAGTCTACATCTCTCCACTGTACGCCACTCCACTGGATGCTACTCCACTATACGCTATTCCAATCTATGCCATTCTACTGTACACCGCTCCACCCTACTCTATTCCACTGTATGCCACTCTCTCTACAACACTCCACTGTATGCCACTCCACTGTACGCTACTCCACGCCACTCCATTGTATGGCGCTCCACTCTATGCCACTTCATTCTACACTATTCGGTTGGACCCCACACCAACGTACGGCACTCCACTGTATGCTATTAGACACTACCCCATGCCACTGTACTCCACTCCAGTCTACACCACTTCAATATATGCCACTCCACTGTACGCTACTCCACTATACACTGTTACACTCTATGCTACTCCACTATACACTATTACACTCTACACCACTCCACTGTACAACACTCCGCTCTGCGCCACTCCATTCTACGCTATTACACTGTACACAACTCCACTCTATGCCATCCACTCTACGCTATTACACTGTATGCAGTTCCACTCTACGCCGCTGCAGAGTACGCCACTCTTCGCCACTCAGTCTATTCCACTTCACTGTACGCTACTCCACTATACATTATTCCAGTCTACACTGCTCTACTGTGCACCTCTCCACACTACTCCACTGTATGCCACCCCACTATATGCTACTCCTGTCTACGCTACGCCAGTGTACACCACTTCATTTTACACCACTCCATTCAATGCTAGTTCTTTGGATGCCACTTCACTATATGCTATTTCACTTTACCCCACTCCACTGTACACTACTCCAGTCTACGCCACTCCACTCTTCGCTTTTCTACTCTATGCTATTCCACTCTACACTATTCTACTCTACGCCACTCCATTCCACACTATTCCACTCTACATAACGTCATTTTCTCCTCTACTGTATGGTGTTCCACTTTACCCCACTTCACTGTACGTCACTCCACTGTATGCTATTACACTCTACCCCACCTCACAATACACCACTCTAGTCTAAACCACTTCACTTTACGCCTCTCCACTGTACGCTACTACACTATACGCTATTACAGTTTACGCCACTCCACTGTACGCTATTACACTCTATGGCACTCCACTGTATGCCACTCCACTCTACCCTATATCACTTTATGCCACTCCACTCTACCTTACTTCAGCGTACTCTCCTCCATTCTTTATAACTCCACTCTACAAAACTCTACTACACTTAATGCCACTCTACTCCACTTTGTCTCCATACACTCCACTGTTCAAATTTGCCCTCGTCTCCGTGCCTGCCCACTCTATTGTGCAACACTCTACTCCACCCTACGACAGTATCCAATGCTGTATGACACAGCACTCCACTCTAATGTATGAGACGCCACTCTGTTAATCCACTGTACCCTACGCCACTCCACTCTTCTACACTCTACTGTACAATATTCCACTGTATGCTACTCCACTTCACGCCACTACAGTTTACACCACTCCACGCCGCTCCATCGTATGACATTCTCCTCCACTTTATATAACTCTATAAAAGCCTACCACAATCCATGGCACTCTACAAAATTCCGCTCCACTCTATCCCCGTCCAACTCTGTACTCCACTTTATGCCTGTACACTCCAATGTACAACACTCTATTCCACTATACAACACTTTTCTGTATGATACAGCACTCCATTTTACTGTACGAGACCTCACTCCACTTTATAACAGTTTACTACCTAGGCTACACCAATACACTCCACTCCATGCTACTCTACGACACACCAATACACTCCATACTACTTTAATCCACACTACTTTAAACCACTCCACTCAACGAGCCTTTTCCTCACACTACGCTACTATACAACAATTCACTCTAGGCAGATGCACCGTTTCACACACTACTGTACTCTATGCAACTCCACTCTACTACAATGTATGCCACTCTTTGACACTTTACTCCTGTCTATACCCCTTCACTTCACTGTACTATACTGTATGCCACTGTACAACACTCTACTCCACTCTACGATACTCTAGTCCACTATACGATACTGTATGCAGCTCTTTGTATACCACTGCACTCCAATTCATTTCACTCTACTCTGACACCATACTCCACTACTCCACTCTACGCCACTCCACAGCACTAAATGCCACTGTACTCTCTAACACTGTACGTCCATCCACTGTACCACACTCTACAACACTGTACTGTACACCACTCCACCAAAATAAACTAGACTGTATGCCACTCTAATGTACTGTAGTCTACATCACTTTGCAATAATGTATGACACCCAACTGCACTTTACTCTACAACACCGTACCGAAAGTTATGACACTTTACCCAACTGTATGCTACACCACTTCACTCTACTACACTCCAATCCACTATAGTCTACAATGCACCACTCCACTCTATGACTCCTTACTCCACAATACCCCACTTTGTGTACTCACTCTACTCCTCTCTACTACACGTTATCCCACTCTACGCCATTGTACTATACTCCGCTCTGCGCTGCTCCACTGTCTGACACTGTACTATACTGTATGCAACTCAACTCTAAACACTGCACTACACTCTATACCACTCTATGCCCATCCACTCCACACCACTGTACTACATTGTATGACACTTGACGCCAAGCCACTCAACTTCTGTCTACAATACACCACTCCACTATGACACAGCACTCCACTCTGACACTCTCCTCCACTGTACTCTACAACACTCCACTTGATGATACTCCACAGTCTAGGACACCCTAAGCTACTGTTCGAGACGCCATTTCACTGTACAACTCGCTGCTCGTCTACGATACTTCACTCCTCTATATGAAACACCATGCCACTAGACTATATAACACTTTACTACACTGTACGATACACTACTACACTCTACTTGATTCCAATCAATAGACTTTACAACACTCTCCTCCACTGTATTGTGCAACAACTTTGCACTTGCGACACTGGACTCTACAATTTTTTTTAAAAACCATTGAAATTCTATGTAAAAACCCAAGGTTGAGGCTTAGTTAGAGAGGAAATTTATTTTCCCGATGCAAACCAAGTTTAAACTACACAAACTTAAAAAATTCTAAAGTTATAGCTTTCATTTGCAGTTTATCCACCACCTTCAAATTATTATAAGTAATAGACCTTTTTACACACTCTTTTCAGCTCGCTAACCAGACAACACTAACTCTATCTCGCCACTCTACCATGCACAAATAATGATACTCCACTGTACAACACTACACTGTATGAGACTCTCCACCACTTTACTGTGCGACACTACACTCAGCAACACTGAAATATACAATACTCCACTGAACGCCACTCTGCCGCTACACTGTACAACACTTTGTCACTCCACTCCACCACACTCCATTTTATGACACTCGAGTCGACAACTGTTTAACTGTCATATCTACTGTTCGACATGCTAAAACATTGTACAACACGCCGCTCCACTCTATACACAATACGACACCACACCACTGCACTGTATAACACTTTACTCCAGTGTACGCAACATCACTCCACTCTACTCGTCTCCACTCTAGTCAACTCTACAATATTCCACTCCACAACACTAGACTCTACAACACTCTCCTTCACTGTACTGTACTACACTCCTCTTTACGGCACTCCAATCGGTGACACTCCACATTATGATTTGAAACACATTTTATTTAAAAATAAAAACATTAACATACAATGAAAAAGCAAAGGTTAAGAATAATTTATAGGGAGGCGTGGCTAGGAGTCAACCAAGATGGCCGCACATTGAGACGGCTCTGTAACCACCACTCAAATATCCCGCATATTTGTCTAATATTCTGGCTTGTGCCCCAGAATTGCGCACCTGCTAGTGATCCTGCAGTCCCTGGTCATCTGCCAGTGGTGATACGGGAGATTCTGCGGCCCCCTTGAGCAAGTGTGCAGTGGCTCCAAATGTACACAGCGGGCCGGGAACATGGCAGACGGTGCTCCGGGGGCCCAGTGATTCAGCGGAGGAGCTTGCAGCTGCATTCTTGGTCCTGTCCCCACCTCCCGCAATACAGGCTGGCCAGTGGTGAGAGTGGTGGCGGGCGCAGGATGGGCAGGGGGGTGAGCCACCAGAGTATGTGGACTCGGCTGCGTGGACCCCTAATTGCCACCATAGTAGCAAACCACGTGGAGTCATCCGGCCTGGTCCCAGCGCGGCGGCCTCAGTGCAGGCAGGCGCAGGGACGAGCCTAGACGGGGAGTGCACAGAAGCGGCCCCTGGGGATTATGAGGCAGAAATTCAGCACACTTGTGGCAGCACATCCTTAAGGGAATTGGGGCCTGCCGCAGATGCCTGCAAGCATTGCTCTCCCTCCCCCCAACACGAATCACTAAGAGGTGAGGATCTTCAATTGAGGGGTGGCAGATCACGGGCCCACGGCGCTCTGCATCCCCGGAGGTACAGTGGAAACACGACTCCCCCATGGACACTTGAGCAACAGATCCATATGAGGTGTGTGCTAGTGAACTGTTAAGTGACTATGTGGGGGCCTGCTGAATATCCCTTGAGTGGTGCAGTGGTGAACTGACTGCGTTCCAATGGGAGAGGTCATGACTTAAAAACTACACTCCTCTTCTTGGAGAGGAGAAAATGAAGGGGGTACGGGGTGGTGGGGTCATGGGGGCAGAATCGGGAGACGGGCTTGATCAGCTGGGGCACAAGTATTTCAAACATGCCATAAGGGATACCAGGATTGTCCAAACATTCTGGCATAACTTGGTTATGCGGTCCGAGCCTACCCACTAGAGTGGATGGTTTGTGTGGGGCGACAGGCACTCTGCAGGTTGGGGTGGTGGGCTGTTCCAGGCTCACAGTGCAGGATAGCAGGTTGGGGGTAGTTTATGGGGTTGGGACAACTTTTATATATCTGAAATGTTGTTTTGTTACTATGACAGCTCGGGTACAGGGGTGCTGGTTGAAATGAGGCAGGAACACGCAGCACAGAGGGGAGCAGCACAGACACAGGGCCCCCCCGAGATCACAGCGGTGGCCGCACGCAACACTACTATGCAGATAGAAGCGCAGTCACAGCGAGATTTAACCATTTGGTCCTGGAATGTGAATGGGCTGGGGAGTAGAATTAAGCGCATGCTTGTGCTCCAATACCTGCGCCAACATGCCCCGGACCTAGTGCCGATGCAGTAAATGCACCTTTGGGGTAACCAATTCAAAACCTTGGACAGATTTGGCTACATTCTTATGGCACATGCCGGTTACATGACTGACTGCAGAGGAGCCGGCATTCTAATTAAGAAATCAGTGCCATTTATCCTTATCCGCACATGGTCCGACCACCTGGGTCGCTACATGGCTCTGTCTGGATGCTGGGAGGGTCTTATGTTAAACATTTGCTGTTTGTATGGACGACCTTATTAGACATTAGTGCCCTACTCTTAGAGCTGCCACCTGGAATCCTCATGCTGGTAGGCGATATGAATGCTGTAGTTGAGCCGGGGATTGACAGACTGAGCAAGGCTACCCCGCAACCTCACACACAATCCACAGCAACAACAATACACATACTTTTTGGCAGCGCACAGTAGTCACACCCTTATTGACCATATCTTTACCCACCAAGTACACGTAGGCCAATTCCAAAACACATCACATATAGCGTGAAGGATCTCCGATCACTCGCCAGTTGGGGTAGTGTTGCACAGACCGGCCCGAAATCTCACGCTGCCCCCTAGAGTTGATCCATGGCCGCTGCGTGACAGAGGCATCAAAGAGAAACTGAGAGAGAGGAACAGACACTTCACAGAAAATAAAGGGAGTGTTGATTCAGCGTGTGTCCTGTAGGAAGCATTCAAAGCTGTTATATGTGGCCAGGCTCAGGCCCTGATAGGGGGAAAGAAGAAAGAGACAAAACTTGAATACGAAGCTATCGAGTGGGATATTAAGACTTTAGAGACCAGGGAACTTGAGGAGGGAACCGCTGACCATCGCCATCAGCTTTAACTCTAGCAGCATGACCTGCGCATACTAGCGGAAGATAGGGCGCGTGCCCATGCACTCGCAACAGAATGCAAGCAATATGACATAGGGAACAAAGCCAACAAACTGTAAAAAGCGCAGTTAAGTGCTAGAAATCCTTGACTCGGACGGAGTGCCCCAAAGGACCAGTGCTGCCATAGCCAATACTTTCACCACCTACTACGACTGCGACTAATATAACCGATGCAGACTGTGCTGACTTTCTAAAAGACAGTGACCTCCAGACGCTCTTAGACGAGGCTAGAGGAGCTTTGGAAGAAGACCTGACTGGGGAAGAGTTGGCACTAGCAATGCACAACTTCCAGTCTGGAAAGGAGCTGGGGCCCAACGGCCTCCCAATTGGATTATATAAGGGAATGGCTGACAGACCACATGCTAGCCATGTTCCATACGTTGCAAGAACAGGCAGTCTGCCTGAGGACCAGAGGATCGCCACTATTGTAATTATTCACAAAAAGGGCATGCCACTGACTGATTGTGGATCATATAGGCCCCTCTCTTTATTAAATGTGGAAGCCAATATGCTACCAAAGGCATTGGCAACCAGACTGCAAGGTCATCACTTCAGTGATCCACCATGACCAATTGGGCTTCCTGCCCCTTAGGAGTGCACATCTCAACTTGCCACATCTCTATGGGGTGCTGCACATGACCAGAATGCTGCAAGTCTTTGACATCTTTGGGAATCACTCAGGATATCGAATAAATTGGTTCAAATCATTGATCTTTCTCCTGGTGAGTGGGAAGCCGAGGCGCCCTTCCTTTCGTACGGCGCCCTTGGCGCTGGATGGGTTCCAATATCTTGGGATCTACACTACTCATGATCCAAACAAATTCCTGCGTAGGAATCTGTTCCCCCAACTCGATAGACTCCATCGGGAAGTAGAACATTGGAGGACTCTGCTCCATCATTAATGGGCAGAGCTGCACTATACAAAATGATGACCCTCCCCGCCTCCTATATATATATATATATATATACACACTTCAAAATACTCCTTTTAAGATCCTTCAGAGTTCTTCCGTAAAATAGATCATGAAGCCCGCCTTTTGCTATGGAATGGCAGTAGCTTGTGAATTGCGCTGAGCAAGCTTCAAAGAGGAGTATATGATGGAGGACTGGTGGTCCCAGGCATACTACGTATTACTGGGCTACTCAATTAGTGGCAGTCAATGACTGGGTATTTACTGATCGTAGCGAACCGGTCTGCCAAGTAGATAGAGAGGCTATGGGTTGCAGGGGTCATTTGGCAGTCCTATACTGAGGAAAAGGGAACAAGACCTACCTTTACATACCCAGATGGCGGTCCGTGTATGGAGGGAGGCGACCAACTATTTGGGCTGGGGGAGTAAGCTCCCTAACCAAACCCCACTATGGGACAGTGACCTACTGCAAGAGGTGGGTGACCTGAAAGGTTTTTCGAAATGGGCCTTGATCGGCATAGAAATCTTGGGAAACATCTGGAGGGGGCAAGCAATACTTAGGTTTGAAGTCATGCAACAGGAGTATGAATTGACAGAGACAGAGCGGTATAGGTACTTACTGATTGGGCATGCCCTTAGGAGACATATGGTAGAGGAGGAAAAAAATGAATCAATATTCTCCTGACCTTATGGTGGCATTGAGAGAGTCCTGGGCAAGAGAACTGGGTGATTTGGACGATGACGACTGGACAGAAGCACTCCAAAGCCTGCGAGAGGTAGCGTTTTGTGCCCCTTTTTGACTGGTGTAGCTGAGAATCCTACACAGATCATACTACTCCAGAGTCCTACTTCAGAAGATAGGAAAAGGGGATCCTGCTCTCTGTTTGCGAGGGTGTGGGCAAGAAGGCACATATTTACACATCCTTTGGGAGTGTCTGATCATACAGCTGTACTGGGGAGAAGTGACTCAGAGAATGTCTCCGATATTAACTTTGGAGGTTCCCCCACACGCGAAATGGCTCCTTTTGTCTATAACAGGGGAGGTGACCTGTCCAAAATATCGAAAGATCTAGCTGGTGGTTGCAGCGTGGGTGGCTAAATGTAATATTGTGCGTACCTGGGGCGCAGCAACTCCCCCTCAGATAAAAGACTTTGAGTCCTACTTAGACTGGTGCCAATCTGTGCTGAGCAAGTCGTCTATCAAAGCAGGGGCTGCCCAAAAAAGTGGCACAAAGTGTGGGATAACTGGCACAACTTTCGAGAGTGCTGAGTATGTGGGGTGGAGCCGGAAAGGGGAGGATGGACATTGTCGCTTGGAAGTCTGCTAAATCTGTAAACTACAAACTGTCATTGGCCATAAAGGCTGCATTTCAAATATATAATCATGCTTTACTGTCCCAATTTGCTGCTTTAACCAAATTGTACACTGAATGCTCGCTTTCATGTCACTCCTGTACCTACTGTATGCTGAGCGATGTTTCAATAAAGAGTTAAAAAAAATATATAATTTATAGTTGGAAATACCTTATGTATTCTTTCTATACAAACCCAACTTAAAATACACGAACATTTAAAATTGTAAAGTTATAATTATAACTTCAATTTATAATTTACGCACCACCTTCAAATTACTATAAGCCGCACACCTCCGAAACATTTTGTCCCCTCACTTGCCACACTACATTAACTATAAGTCATGCCTTTTCTATGCACTATTTATACCCTTTCATACTACATCGGTTATAGCATGTGAAATCATAGCATTCATAACAACACTTGTAACTTCTCAAATGACATTATTTGTCACAACACAGTGCATGGTAGAGTGGTGAGTTATGGTTCGTGTTTTCTGGCTAGCGAGCTGAAAAGAGTGTTTAAAAAGACCTGCATCTTAAAATAATTTGAAGGTGTCAGATAAATTGTAAATGAAAGTTATAACTATAACTTTAGACTTTTAAAAGTATGTGTAGGTTAAACTTGATTTGTATAGGGAAAATATGTTTTCCTAACCATAACAAAGCTTTAACCTTTGATTTTTTCCATTGAATATATATACCTATATGCACACACATGTATAATATATATATATATATATATATATATATATATATATATATATTTATCACTCTGAAAAAACCATAGGTTTCTGGGGCGTGATAGTTAGTTGGACATTTCACTCGTACAAAACCATAGAAATTCCCCCGTTATAGTTAGTTCAGCTAACTATAACTCGCGCGCCCGCAACGCACTGCTGATGACGTCACATATTACATCACTCATGACATGGTCAGTGACATCACTCATGACATCACTGATGACATCTCAAATGACATCATTGATGACATCACTGATGACATCATCCTTGTGATAGAGTGGCAGACCTCCTCTCACCCTAATATAACCTTTGATACACACACTCAAAAATACAAACTAACATTTTCAAAACAATGGACATACCAATACCAGTTACAACACACCTATTCATTAATTCCAAGATCTACACACACATCCACTCATTTACCAACAGTCCCTATACAGTCACTCATACATGTACTCACTCATCATATGTACTCATATACCTATACATCCTGTTACACACCGCCACTCATCCATAGAGTTACTCACACACAGTCACACATGCAAACAAAGTATCAAACATCCATTTACTTGCATATACAGTTATACACACACTACCACACTTACTTCTACAGAAACTTACACATACTTACTCTCTTAAACAATCACTTATAGAAACACCTACTTATTTGTACAGGAACTCTTCCAATCTCTCACTCTCACATATACTCACTTATATACACCAATACTCACATATACTAGTTTAAAACATATGTAGTTACTCATAAAGACACTATTGAGACAGTCATTCACTCACTAACACACCCATACACATACTCATCCACCTATACAGTCCTGCACACATGCTGTCTTCAACACATACAAACAGTGAGTCACTCATTCATGCATCTATGCACTAAGTAATACCCCCCACCGAACCATACAGACACTCATACTGATACTCAAAAAACCAATAACCCATATAGACACTCATGTAGCTACTCACCAACTCATGCAGCCACTTATACACAAAGTGAGAGACTGATACAGATATTTTCATATTTAAACATTACTCACTAACCCATGTATTCACTAAGATACACTTAGGGGCCGATTCCGATTCGGGCAGGAAATCTCTCCGACCGAGCCGGACCCGGAGAGATTTCCGACTGAATCAGACCCTAGCAGTCCGACCGAACGAGTACGATGCGTTCGCATGCTATCGGACTCGATTCGGTCGGACTCCCATTGAAGTCAATGGGAGCTGGTTGTACAACGCGTACGCGGGCTCCCATTGACTCAATGGGTGCGAGGCGAACAAGGGCGCCCCCTATAGCGGGTACGCGTCGAAGCGGGTCGCGCCGTACACGCACAGGTAGGGGGGACCCATGGGTCCCCCCTGTGTGCGGCTAGGCATACAGGGGGGTCCGACACGGACCCCCAAAGTGCGGCTCCGACTGCTCTTTCGAGCCGGATGGCGCGAGTCGGTCGGACTGCTCGCGGCGCGCATCGTACTTACCCGGCCGGGGAACGTCTCCATTGCGCGGTGCGAGTTGTGTCCGTGCGAGTCGGTCGGAGCGGTTTGGTCCCGCGAACGAGTCGGTCGGCGATTTCGCGTACGTTCGCATCGTACTCGCTCGCCCGGACGCACGTCCGACTCGGTCGGAAACAGGGCGTCCGAATCGGATCCGATAAAGCCGAATCCAATTCGGAGCCCTACCGGCCGAGATCGGAATCAACCCCTGTGTCAGTTATACAATCAATTTTACAAAAAAAAATCATCCATTTAGACACTTATATACCCATTTATTCTTCCATCGACCTTGAGATATACATATATAAAACATATTTAATTTTCAGAAAACACACATTCACTGGATGATGTCATCAGTGATGTCATGAGTGATGTCATGAGTGATGTCACTGACCATGTCATGAGTGATGTAATATGTGACGTCATCAGCAGTGCATTGCGGGCGCGCGAGTTATAGTTAGCTGAACTAACTATAACGGGGAATTTCTATGGTTTTGTACGAGTGAAATGTCCAACTAACTATAACGCCCCTGAAACCTATGGTTTTTTCAGTGAATTTCTAAGGTTTTTTAAATGCTAATTTCTAACTATAACGTGCCTGAAACCTACGGTTTTTTCAGTGAATTTCTAAGGTTTTTTAAATGCTAATTTCTAACTATAACGTGCCTGAAACCTATGGTTTTTTCAGTGAATATATATATATATTTATTATACTATGTATACATGTGAAAATGTCTCGGTCCCCTGTTTGCCTCGGTGGCACGGAAAAAATGGGTGTAACTGACGTCAGCACGCTGACGAGGTCCTCTTATGGCTCCGATGACGTCATACGGTGTCGCAAGCGGAGCCGTGCTCGTTGACGTGGGAGAGCTAGGAAAGAATTTCCGTGGAATGCTGGTGCAGGGGATATTCACCTAAGTGTTCAGGCTAGTCCTTTGGGAACAACTGTTTATGTTGCCACTCCAGAAACCGAAACCAGTGATCCGAGGGCAGAGGCCCTGCAGATGGCACACGAGGTGGGGTGCCCAGTCGTGTGCACCGGCGGGGCAGCGAAGTGACAAGCACCACAACCCACAAAAAAGGTAACGAGGGCACTGAATAACACAGGATCTTCTCTTTGTATCTGGCAGGAACAACGAAGTTAAAATGCCCTAGTACCAAAATGTAGAATTAGTGCTACAACGGTCTACAAGAGGACCTGCGATGCCGCTTCTGTCTCCCGTACCCTGGAGGCGGCACATGGGTCACGCGGTACGGTCATACTGCGGTGGGACGCACACTCGTTGACCTCTCATGGCACTGCTCCACACTTCAGGGAGGACGCTTTCCATTAGCTATGTTTTCTGATGACATGTCGCACCGGCCCCGTCCAACAACAGAACTCCTTTAGATCCAAACAGACTCTTCCACTCTCTCACCGGAAGTGAAACCAGGCCACGCGGACACTTTCACAATACAACAGCCGGGAATGCACCTTTCGGTAAAAAAACCACATTCCTTCCTCCTAATTAATCAAATAAACGTCTCACTGAAGAACAGGGGCCAGCTTCGATCGGTAAACAGCCGTTACAACGACTTTTTTACTTTGCGATACCATTACAACGCATGCATTACCACGCATGCGTTGTACATCACAAAGTCATTACTACGCATTTTTAGAACGCATGGTCATTTACCACGCATGCCTTTACAACGAATTTTGTTGTAAAGGTATGTATGGTAAATGACCATGCGTTCTAAAACATGTAGACGATCCATGTCGTTGTAAGGAAACAGAGGCTGTTCCGTTTCCTCACAACAACGTGCACCGCCCCTCAGAGATGACGTGAAGCAGGAACCACGAGGAGAGAGGAACCATGAGGAGTGAGAGGTAAGGGGGATTGGGCATGGGGTAGGGGTAGGGGTTTCTTTTCTAGGGTTTAGGGTAGTGCAGTGGTGTTTGAGTAGTGTAGGGAGTCGTGCTGGGGTAGTGTTTTAGGGTTTAGGGTAGTGCAGTGGTGTTTGGGTAGTGTAGGGGGTCGTGCTGGCGGTAGTGTTTTAGGGTTTAGGGTAGTGCAGTAGTGTAGGTTGTCATGCTGGTGGTAGTGTTTTAGGGTTTAGGGTAGTGCAGTGGTGTATGGGTAGTGTAGGGGGTCGTGCTGGGGCAGTGTTTTAGGGTTTAGGGTAGTGCAGTGGTGTTTGGGTAGTGGAGGGGTCGTGCTGGGGGTGGGTTTAGGGTAGTGCAGTGGTGTTTGGGTAGTGTAGGGAGTCGTGCTGGGGGTAGTGTTTTAGGGTTTAGGGTAGTGCAGTGGTGTTTGTGTAGTGTAGGGGGTTGTGCTGGGGGTAGTGTTTTAGGGTTTATGTTAGTGCAGTGGTGTTTGGGTAGTGTAGGGGTAGTGCTGGGGTAGTGTTTTAGGGTTTAGGGCAGTGCAGTGGTGTTTGTGTAGTGAAGGTCATGCTGTGGGTAGTGTTTTAGGGTTTAGGGTAGTGCAGTCGTGTTTGTGTAGTATAGGGGGTCGTGTTTTAGGGTATAGGGTAGTGCAGTGGTGTTTGTGTAGTGTGGGTGGTCATGCTGGGGGATATTTAGGGTTTAGTGTAGTGCAGTGGTGTTTGGGTAGTGTAGGGAGTCGTGCTGGTGGTAGTGTTTTAGGGTTTAGGGTAGTGCAGTTATGTTTGGGTAGTGTAGGGTGTCGTGCTGGGGGTAGTGTTTTTAGCACTTATTTTTCTTTCTACAGCACTAACCATAATTTCTATGACAAAATGAACCCCCTCATTTTGTTCCTTTTTAAATTAAATGTTTTAAGAGTTACCAGTTTAATCTAATCAAGATGGCTTCAGGTGTGCCATAAGTTTGTCATAAGTAAGACTGTTAGTGCTTTAGTTGTTCTTTAGTACACTCTGGGAAGCTGCAGTAGAACACAAAGGCATCAACTGACAGGCTGCTCCTGTTGAAATATAACAGGAAGATATTTGAGATCACACTTGAAACATGTCCTAATTTTTCTTTCTACAGCACTAACCAAAACCACCGCGGGCAGCATCGGGCAATGCTCAAGAGAGCCCCTGCATCATTCTGAGAAAGAGGGTGAAATTTAATAACAATGTCATTATTGGAGCGATCCTTGGGCTGAGTGACATTGCCTTCTCATGAGTTTAGCAATACTGTGGCTGGCGGGCCGGCCAAATGGAACAACAGGGGCGGAATTTCTCTTGCCTGACCCCAAGATGGCTGCCACAGTGGTCTTTTACCACGACGAACTTCAACTCTCACACTGGTGAGATGACCCACAGACTTACTCCGGAGAAGTTTATAGGGAAGCGTATCAAGGAAAGGAAACCTGGGCTGGGCAACCCCGACGCGCAGAGGAATCGGGGAACCTCTGGTAGAGGGTTGAGACCTAGGGCTGAGTCTTTGCTTCCCAGTTACTCTGGGATGGGTGCTGACTATGGTTCTATGACGATGTCCCCCGGACTGAAACCTTGAACTTTGTACACACCACGTTGCCGGATCAACATGGCCCATGATGGAACTTTCGATTGACCTTTGACGATGCCCCATGGGCGGATACTAAAACTGTTCGTACTTACCTCGGCGCACGAGCAACATTGGCCGATGCCCGGTGGAGCTGTCATATGCAGCTATAGAGGAGTCTGGCCCTGGTTTCACCCCCTCGGCCGTCACCTACCCAGCCGGTCATCTGACATTGTTTTCCTCGTTTCCCCGCTGTGTTTCCTTCCCTCCCCCTCCCCCTCCCTCCGTGATTCTTTGATTTAATTGATGTAACTATGTAACCTGTAACTCGCCGATCCTCATGTTAAGCGCTCTGATACCTCCGGGTCTAGCCAGCGCTATATAAAACTCTTCAAATAAATCAAATAAATAAAAATAAACCATAATTTCTATGACAAAATGAACCCCATCATTTTGTTCCTTTTTAAATTAAATGTTTTAAGTGTTACCAGTTTATTCCAATCAAGATGGCTTCAGGTGTGCCATACTTTTGTCATAAGTAAGGCTGTTAGCACTCTAGTTGTTCTTTAGAACACTCTGGGAAGCTGCAGTAGAACACAAAGGAATCAACTGACAGTCTCTGCCCTTGTTGGATGTACATGTTTTACTGAGAATGTCAGACTTCATTCTCACATGACTGAGAAAGATAATGTGAATTTACAGAAAATATGCTCTCATTTTAGCTTCTGGAGCACCTTCCAAAACTGTATGGGACAAGCATGTGAAAATAGTTCTCTCTCAAACATGATTCATGATATCCCAGCAGAAGGTTTTTCACAGGGTAAAATCACCTTAGAACACACCACAATTCCTGAAATTAGTATGGTACCATCAACAAATGAATTCTAATGTAACTAAAGTCTGTTATCACCCTTTATAGTTCTCCTTTTGGTAACCCTCAAAATCTTCGATTCACTACAATGCATTTCAATGGGGTACTATCATTTATATTGGTCCCAAGATGGCTGCCAGCAATTCCAGGATGAAGTGCTGACAGCCAATCAGATCTCACGATGACATGTGTGGTTAGGCTCCGCCCAGATATATAGGTGTTTTCTTTTTCAAATTTCTCAGGAACTACTGAACGGATTTACACCATTTAAGCAAAAGGCACGACCCTTAACCAAGGGCTACCTTTTTGGCAAATTTGGTGTAATTCCGTTCAGCAGTTCGGGCTGTAGCTGCGACTAAAGGTTCCTATGGAAAATTGCATGGGGAAAGCACGTTTTGGGACCCCCTTTTTTCTCGGCCCCCGCTTGCCGAATCACCCCGAGACTTTCAGGATAGGAGCGGACCGGAGCGCCCCAACAAGTTGGAAAATTTCGCGAAGATTCGTCAACCGGCGCCAAAGTTATTTCAAATAGAATGGTGCGGATTTCCTATGGAAAATAGGTCCTAACTATAACTATCTACTGGCGACTGCCAGTAGTTAATATATATATATATATATATATATATATATATATATATATATATATAAATATGTATATATAAATATGTATATGTATGGATGTTACCCAGTAAGCATCTGTTCTTGGCATGTAGAGCTGTAGATTCACATGCTTTGCATACTGCTGCCATCTAGTGTTGGGTCCGGATGTTTGCAAGTTGTTTTTCTTCGAAGAAGTCTTTCCAGTCACGAGGTAAGTTGACTCCTCCTTTCTGTGATAGTGCGCATGGGCATCGACTCATTGTTAGATTGTTTTCTCGCAGAGGGTGAGAATGGAGTTAGTAAGTGTAGAATGGAGATGTCCATGCGTATGTATGTAAACTGATAACTGCAACAACTACATGAGACCTGGGAGGCGGGTGGGCGCATGTGAATCTACAGCTCTACATGCCAAGTACAAATGCTTACTGGGTAAGTAACATTATCCGTTCGAGGCATGTGAGTTGTAGATCACATGCTTTGCATAGACTATACAGAAGTACCTTCTCAAAGCGGTGGCTAACCTGTAGTTGTTGTAGTTGTCTGAAACAGTGTTTTAAGTACTGCCTGGCCTACATTAGCTTGTTGCCTCGCTAACACATCTACACAATAGTGTTTGGTGAATGTGCTCGGTATAGACCATGGTGCTGCCTTACAGATGTCAGCTATTGGAATATTCCCTAAGAAGGACATATTAGCCCTTATTTTGTGAGTGGAATCCGCTCTAGGGGGTATTCGCAAAGTTCTTTTTGCTTTTCTATAACATGTCTGGATACATTTTACAATCCGTCTTGCAATGCCTGATTTAGATATGGGATTGCCTTTGTGTGGTGGAGAAAAAGCAACAAAGAGTTGCTTTGTTTTGCAAAATTCTTTTGTTCTTTCCACGTAATATAGTAGAGCTCTTCTAACATCAAGTGTGTGTAGAGCTCGTTCTGCCACAGAATCAGGTTGAGGAAAGAACACAGGTAACTCAACCGACTGATTGATATGAAAAGAAGAAACTACTTTAGGGAGAAATTTAGGATGGGTTCGAAGAACCACTCTGTCTTTGTGAAGTTGAAAGAAGGGCTCTTGTATAGTTAATGCCTGGAGTTTACCAACTCTCCTTATTGAAGTTATTGCGATCAGGAAAGCAACCTTTCATGAGAGGAATTGTAATTGACACCTATGAATTGGTTCAAATGGTGGACCCATTAGCATTGTAAGGACTATGTTTAAGTTCCATACTGGTGCAGGTGGGACTCTTGGTGGTATCACTCTTTTTAATCCTTCCATAAAGGCTCTTATCACAGGTACTCTGAATAGAGATAAGTGTTGTCTGTTTTGCAAGTATGCAGCTACTGCTGCTAGATGTAAGCGAATGGATGTGTAGGCTAGTCAAGATTGCTGTAAATGTAACAGATGACAGATGATGTTCTGCTCAGAAGCACAATAGATAAACTGTTTCCATTTTGCTGCATAACATGCCCTAGTAGTAGGCTTTCTAGCCTCTTTTAGGATATTCATATAGTCTGCTGGTAATTGTAAATAACCAAACTAACTTCAGGAACCAGATCGCCAGGTTGAGTTCTTTGGGATTTGGATGCCTGATTTCTCCATGGCTCTGAGTGAGGAGACTGGAGGTGAGATGTAGCTTTTGTTGTGGAACTACTGATAGCTCTAGCAGGGTGGTGAACCAGGGTTGACGTGCCCATGTGGGAGCTATGAGAATCAGTGTGAGGGATGTTTGCCTGAGCTTCAGAGCTACCAGTGGAATGAGTGGGAGAGGCGGAAAAGCGTACTCAAATATCCCTGACCAGTTCATCCATAGGGCATTGCCTTTGGAGAGCTGGTGTGGGAACCTGGAGGCGAAGCTTGGGCATTTTGCCTTTTGTGCTGTGGCGAACAGGTCTGTGTGGGGAAATCCCCATTCCTAAAAGTAGGGGAGGAGAAACTGAGGATGAAGTTAACACTCGTGGATTTGCTACTTCTGTCTGCTGAGAAGGTCTGCAATCTGATTGTTTACTCCTGGAAGATGCTCTGCCAGGAGATAAATCTTGTGGTGAATAGCCCATTTTTAAATGTCTTGTGCTAGGCGTGACAGTTGGAGTGTCCCCCCCCCCCCGTTTATGTATATAGTACATAGCTGTCATGTTGTCCGTGCGAACTAGGACAGCTTTGCCTAGGAGGTGGATTTGAAAGGCTCTGAGCGCTAGAAACACAGCTAGTAGTTCTAGGTGATTTATATGGAGACTTTTGTGCTTTAGACTCCACAATCCTTGGATTGTGTGATCGTGTAGGTGAGCACCCCAACCAGTGAGTAATGTGTCTGCTGTTAGCACTGTCTGTGGAACAGGGTCGATGAAGGGCCGCCCTTTGTATAAATTTTGTGGGTTCCACCACTGCAGAGAGTGATGTGTCTACCAACAATAGATCGGTCAATTGACCCTGCGACTGGTTCCACTGACTTGATAAGCATTCTTGAAGTGGACGCATATGAAGTCTTGCAATGGGAACGATCACTATGCAAGACGCTATCATTCCTAGCAGTTGTATGAAGACTCTTGCTGGTAATGATTGGTTGGGCTGAAACTGAGTGAGAAGAGACTGAATAATGAGAATTCTGCAAGTGCTCTTTGAGTGTCTATGGTGGCTCCCAGATAAGTCTGTGTTGGAAGGCTGCAGATGAGACTTCAACGCATTCAGTGTAAACCCTAGTTGGTGTAGTAAGTCGATTGTGGCTTGAGTGTGTTGGAGACACTTCTGGTAAGTGCTGGCTTTGATGAGCCAGTCGTCCAGGTATGGGAAGACATGGATGTGCTGTCTTCTCAGTTGAGCTGCGACTACTGCCAGGCATTTGGTAAATACTCTGGGAGATTGGGGACTCCAAACGGTAGTACTTTGACTTGGTAATGTTGACCCACTATCACAAATCTGAGATATTTGCGATGAGCAGGGTGTATTGGAATGTAGAAATATGCGTCCTTTAAGTTTAGAGTAGAGATAAAGTCGCCCTGCTGTAGAAGTGGAAGCACTTGAAGTGTCACCATGTGGAAATGTTCTGACAGTATGTAGTGGTTTAGTTCCCTGCGGTCCAGAATAGGTCTTAAAGAGCCGTCCTTTTTGGGAATGAAAAAATACAGGGAGTACACGCCTGACGATTGATATTGTAACAGTTCAGGTTCTATGGCTCCTTTTACCAATAGAGACTGGGCTTCCTGTTTGAGCAGGTGTGAATGTTCTGGTGACATTTTGTGAGAACAAGGTGGAATGTCTGGAGGATTGGTGGTAAACTCCAGGCAATAACCATGTTGGATAATTCCTAACACCAATTTTTCTGTAGTTCTGGATTGCCAAATGGGGAGGAATTGTAGAAGACGTCCCACGACAGGTATTAAATGATCGGCGGGAAGGATAGGTAAGTCACTTTTTGTTAGGGGAAGGGAAATTACTTGGTATGGAACCCTTGCCCCTACCTTTGCCATTGTTCCCTCTGTATCCTCCTCTAAAGAAGCCTCTTGCGGAGGAAGATTGATTGTTGCCTTTGTACGAGGCAGCATTATTGTCTGAAGATATGGTCTTGGACTCCCACGGTAGAAGGAGCGACGAAAAGAGCCACGATTTGAAGGAGACTGTAGGGCTCCAATTGATTTAGTTACCTCAGTGTCTTTTTTCATTTTCTCCAATGCCTGATCTACTTCGGGCCCCAAGAGATGCTTTTTGTCAAATGGAGTATTTAAGATGGATTGTTGGACTTCAGGTTTAAAACCGGAAATCCTTAAATCAGGCGTGCCTCCTGAGTAACACAATAGTGTTAATCTCCCACCCGAGCTGCGATGTCAGCAACATCTAAAGCACATCTAATAGAGGAATTGGAGATGAGCTTTCCTTCTTGTACTAAATCCTGAGCTTTAGCTTTGTGCTCATCTGGGAGATATTGGAGCAATTGCTCCATTTCGTCCCAGTGCGCTCTATCATACCTGGCTAATAGGGTCTAGATGTTGGCAATGCGCCAATGATTCGCTGCCTGGGCGGCCACTCGCTTACCAGAAGCGTCTAATAATTTTGACTCTTTGTCCGGAGGGGGAGCATCCACCGAGGTTTGTGAATTGGCCCGTTTACGAGCATTAAGACAACCAGTGAGTCTAGTGGTAAGGGCCCCTTAATAAAGACTGGATCCGACGGAGCAGGCTTACATTTTTTGTCTATTCTGGGAGTGAGAATACAAGCTCGAACAGGGTCATTGAATATATCATCGACATGTCTCATCATGCCTTTGAGCATAGGGAGAGTCTGACTGGATCTATGTGTACTCCTCAGAGTTTCAAACAAGAAATCTTCTTCCAGGGATTCTTTGTGTAGTTGTACCCTGTGATATTCTGCAGCTCTAGCAAGTAATTCTAAATACCCTACATTGTTGTCAGGAGGGGAAGGCTTTGCAGGGTAATGGTATGGGTCATTGTCTGTAGGTGAATCAGTATTTTAGTCTTTCCAGGATCTACCGGTAAATGAGTATCTCCATCATCATCATCAGGCTGTGGTGGTGGAGAGTTAGTTGGTGTGATAAGTAAATGTTCTAATGCTGGAGAAGGTAGTGAATGTGTGGTGGAGGAGGAGGAGAAGGGTTAGTACCAACATTTTTCCTCTTTAAAGGAATTGTATAATGTATGTCCTCTGACTCAGGTTTGCGCTTCTGAGGCAGTTTGGTAAGAAGATGTCCTGTATAAGGATTAATGTAACGCTCCTTTTGTTTTGGGTCCGATTTGGGAGGTGGGACGTCGAAAATTGGATCCTGCAGCTTCAAAGGATCATTTTTCGGTTTCGGCACGAGGACTTCGGTGCCAGGGTGGAATGAGTTTTCGGTGCAGAAGGTTTGGGTTTCGAAGCAGTTTTTGATTTCGGCGCCGAGGGTTTTGGCTCTTAACCAGTCTTTGGCTTCGAGCCTGAACGTTTCGGCGCCAGACTATGGCCGTCTCGATCCCGAGCCGGAAGGCTTAACAATGTATTTTGGGTCCGAGCCGGGAGGCGGGGCATTAGAAACATCTTCTCTATGTCGACCGTGGCCCGGAGGTGGAACCAAAGCCTTTTGTTTGGGCTGAATTGGATTTCGGGGCAAGGGGTGTTCGGTACTCACGGGATGATCACCTTGCGGTATGTCGTCTTCCATTTCGGAGTCCGATTCCGGAATAGATACAGGTTCTTCTTGCTCCTCTTCGGCCCTTTGTGCATCAAATTCTTCTTGCTCGGATCTTTCACCGAAGATGTCCGGCGTGTATTCGATGTTTTGGCTTTACATTTCACGACGTCTAGCAGACTATCGCGGATTGTTTTCTTCATATGAAATGATCTGCACTTGTCGAAGTCCTGTTCATTGTGATCCAGAGGCGAGCACAAGTTGCACACTTTGTGTGAATCATGCGCGGACACTTTGCGTGGCACTGAGGACAGAATTTTAATGGAGTCTGTTCCATCGACTGCCAGGTGGATCGACGCGGTTAGGCCCGACAGCCTTCCACGAGTGTTCTGATCAAAATAACATTTTTCTTCAACCGATACGCGGAGAAGTGGGATACGCGTACGAAACAATACTGATGCGGGTAGAGTGGATTGCGCACCGAGGGGCACCAGAAGAACGGGTTCGAACCGGAGCGCAGTAATACACGTCCGAACCTGATGGCGGAAAAAAACAATCTAACAATGGAGTCGATGCCCATGCACACTATCACCGAAAGGAGGAGTCACCTTACCTAGTGACTGCAAAGACTTCTTCCGAAGAACACAACATGCGAACATCCAGACCCAACACTAGATGGCAGGAGTATGCAAAGCATGTGATCTACAGCTCACATGCCTCAAACATATATATTACCTACTGGCGGTCACCAGTAGATAGTTATGGTTAGGACCTGGTTTCTATTCAAAAAAGCGATTTTTTCTTTTGCCAATATCTTTGGCGCCGTTTGACTAATCTTTGTGAAATTTTTAAAACTAATGGCCCGCTCACTTCAGCTGCTGTGTTGAAAGTTTCGGGATGATTCGACAAGCAACGGCCGAGAAAAAAGGGGGGATGACGCAGCTACAGCCCGAACTGCTGAACGGAATTACACCAAATTTGGCAGAAAGTTAGCTCTTGGTCCAGAGTGTACCCTTTATGTTAAATGGTGTGAATCCGTTCAGTAGTTTGAGAAATTTAAATAATTTACAGATATCCATAGTTCCCTGTAAAGGATCCACGTACCCTCCCGATCTCAAGCGTGAAATGTGATTGGCTGCCAACAGTTCCAACCAGGAAGTGTTGGCAGCCATCTTGTGACTAGGTTGAACCGAGTCACAAGGAAAAAGGTTGAAGAACGGTTTTAAAAAAACAAGCAAAGGGGGAAGGTAGAAACACCCTGACCCCCTAGGCCTGCTCAAGAGGGCCGGACCCCTAGGGACCAAAAAAGCATTAAAAAAAAAAAAAAACACAAATCGGCGGGAGTTGAATCCCACTGAAAATTTTTAAAATACAGGGGCAACACAAAAGTATCATTGGGGGCCTGCACGGCCCCCACAGCCCCGGGGACCACCACTTCCCCAGGGATATGATTAAAAAATAAAGTGTGGGGGGCTCGAACTCCCCCACACAGCCCCAGGGACCACCACCTCCCAGGGGCATACATCAATTAAATGCAGAGGTCAGTTGCGGCCCCCTGGCCCCGGGGACCACCACCTCCCCAGGGCTTAAAACACGTTCGAGGGGGCCGCGCTGATGTAATTTGGCAGCACTTAAGTTAAGCATTAGCTGAAGACAGCCTGTATTCAGAGGCTGAATTGTCCGCTTTGTGGAATCTATTTTGTATTTCTGGCAGCCATTTTGGTTGCCATGTGCTGCCATGTGCTCGCCATGTGCTCTGTCCTACCTTCCTGTTAACTGCTCTTGAAATCTGCCTAGAGACAAGTTATATTTAGTTCTTTTTGCTTTGCACATGCTCAGTTGAGCTTGCAGCTGTTCCGAGTTTATAAATGTCAGGATGTGTCTACTAGAAGTAGAAACTGTTAGCTCCACCCACTTGTCGACTGTGCATTTTCTGTATGACCTTATATGTACCTAAAACTAGGATTTGTGTTTGTACCGCCTTCATTTGAGCCCCTGTGTGGGTATAAAAGGACCAAGGTCCTTCCATTCAGTGTGCTACTTCATGCATTACCGAAGGGTGGTGTGTAAATGTAGCTCCACCTCATGCGGTTTAATAAACTCTGTCTTTTCTATTCCCAGTTTCTGTGCCAACTTCTTCTTAGCGGTCTGAGGACTCTGTGCAAGGAACGGTGAACTCCTAAGCACTGGTGGCCTTGTTGAGGCTCACCACCACAGCGCGGCCCCCCTCCAGGAGCCCTCCATGGCCCTGGGAACCGCCAACCCCCCAGGCCCGGCTCCAGCAATGTCCTGGGGTGTCCACCCCCAGGACATTGCAGTTTGCTATGGCATGGTGGGAGCGCTGCTCCCGCCATGCCATAGCAAACTTCTGCTTCGCTTCATGGAAGCGAGAGCAGGAAAACTGCTCTTGCTTCAATGAAGCGAAGCAGAATTGGTCTTGGGCAAAGGGAGCTGCATGTTAGCAGCTCCCTTTGTCCAAAGCAATGCTGGCTCCCGCAGGAGGCAGGGAGCCGGCAGGGACGCGGTCCCCAACGAGAGGCCAAGCCCCGGGGGATGGGGTCCCCGAGGCTGAAAATGGCACGGATGGGGGCCAAGCGGCCCCCTCCCTTTTAAATTCCTTTTTTTTTTAAATGGCCAGGGGGCCAAAATTGGCATGTGGTGGAGTGGGCCCCCTCCTTTACAATAATATAAATGGCCAAGCCCCGGGGATGGGGTCCCCGGGGCCGAAAAAGGCCTGGAGAGGAGGGCCACCCGGCCACCCCTCTCTTTAAAAAAAAAAAAACACAAATGGCTGGGCCTCGGGGGATGGGGTCACAGGGGCAAAAATCAGCCTGGGGAGGGGGGTCTGCACGGCCCCCCTTCCTCTAAAAAAAAAAAAAAAAATAACAAAGGCCCAGCCCCGAGGGATGGGGTCCCCGGGGCATATATCTGCCTCGGGAGGGGGGCCACGCGGCACCACTCCCTTTGTATTTAATTTAAAATTACAAAAATTGGTCGGGATGGGTCCTGTGGCCCAAAAGCAGCAAGCAACTGAACCGGCAACCAGCCAGAAGACCCACCCCCTTTCACCACTTCTCTGCAGGCGTGCCTCCTGGCACGAACTTGGTTGGGGAATTAAGTCCCCGTCACTACTGAGGGTCCTTAGGGCCAACTAGCCCACTAGATACCTCCAGTAGGCCCCACACAGTGGGATTGCTGAGAGGTGGTTCGACGCCATGCCCCTTTTTTACACCACTCTGCAAAAGCGCATCTTGGCGCATTTCTGCTGGAGGGATGAGGTCCCCTTGTGTTTTTAAGCACCCCTCTTGCTTCTCTCTGCACCTCTCTTGCTTCTTTCTGCGCCTCTCTTGCTTCTTTCTGCGCTTCTCTTGCTTCTTTTTGCGCTTCTCTTGCTTCTTTCTGCGCTTCTCTTGCTTCTTACTGTACCTCTCTTGCCTCTCATCACTTCTCTTGCTTCTTTCTGCACCTCTCTTGCCTCTTTCTGCACCACCCTTGCCTCTTTCTGCACCACCCATGCCTCTTTCTGCACCACCCTGGCCTCTTTCCGCACCTGTCTGGCCTCTTTCCGCACCTGTCTGGCCTCTTTCCGCACCTGTCTGGCCTCTTTCCGCACCTGTCTGGCCTCTTTCCGCACCTGTCTGGCCTCTTTCCGCACCTCTCTTGCCTCTGTCCGCACCTCTCTTGCCTCTGTCCGCACCTCTCTTGCCTCTGTCCGCACCTCTCTTGCCTCTGTCCGCACCTCTCTTGCCTCTGTCCGCACCTCTCTTGCCTCTGTCCGCACCTCTCTTGCCTCTGTCCACACCTCTCTTGCCTCTGTCCGCACCTCTCTTGCCTCTGTCCGCACCTCTCTTGCCTCTGTCCGCACCTCTCTTGCCTCTGTCCGCACCTCTCTTGCCTCTGTCCGCACCTCTCTTGCCTCTGTCCGCACCTCTCTTGCCTCTGTCCGCACCTCTCTTGCCTCTTTCCGCACCTCTCTTGCCTCTGTCTGCACCTCTATTGCCTCTGTCTGCACTTCTATTGCCTCTGTCTGAACTTCTATTGCCTCTGTCTGAACTTCTATTGCCTCTGTCTGCACTTCTATTGCCTCTGTCTGCACTTCTATTGCCTCTGTCTGCACTTCTTTTGCCTCTGTCTGCACTTCTTTTGCCTCTGTCTGCACTTCTTTTGCCTCTGTCTGCACTTCTTTTGCCTCTGTCTGCACTTCTTTTGCCTCTGTCTGCACTTCTTTTGCCTCTGTCTGCACTTCTTTTGCCTCGGTCTGCACTTCTATTGCCTCGGTCTGCACTTCTATTGCCTCGGTCTGTACTTCTATTGCCTCGGTCTGTACTTCTATTGCCTCGGTCGGCACCTCTCTTGCTTCTTTAAGCACCTCTCTTGCTTCCACCTCTCTCGCTTCTTTAAGCACCTCTCTCGCTTCTTTAAGCACCTCTCTCGCTTCTTTAAGCACCTCTCTCGCTTCTTTAAGCACCTCTCTGGCCTCTGTCTGCACCTCTCTGGCCTCTGTCTGCACCTCTCTGGCCTCTGTCTGCACCTCTCTGGCCTCTGTCTGCACCTCTCTGGCCTCTGTCTGCACCTCTCTGGCCTCTGTCTGCACCTCTCTGGCCTCTGTCTGCACCTCTCTGGCCTCTGTCTGCACCTCTCTGGCCTCTGTCTGCACCTCTCTGGCCTCTGTCTGCACCTCTCTGGCCTCTGTCTGCACCTCTCTGGCCTCTGTCTGCACCTCTCTGGCCTCTGTCTGCACCTCTCTGGCCTCTGTCTGCACCTCTCTGGCCTCTGTCTGCACCTCTCTGGCCTCTGTCTGCACCTCTCTGGCCTCTGTCTGCACCTCTCTGGCCTCTGTCTGCACCTCTCTGGCCTCTGTCTGCACCTCTCTGGCCTCTGTCTGCACCTCTCTTGCCTCTGTCTGCACCTCTCTTGCCTCTGTCTGCACCTCTCTTGCCTCTGTCTGCACCTCTCTTGCCTCTGTCTGCACATCCCTTGCCTCTGTCTGCACATCCCTTGCCTCTTTCTGCACATCCCTTGCCTCTTTCTGCACATCCCTTGCCTCTTTCTGCACATCCCTTGCCTCTTTCTGCACATCCCTTGCCTCTTTCTGCACATCCCTTGCCTCTTTCTGCACATCCCTTGCCTCTTTCTGCACATCCCTTGCCTCTTTCTGCACATCCCTTGCCTCTTTCTGCACATCCCTTGCCTCTTTCTGCACCTCCCTTGCCTCTTTCTGCACCTCCCTTGCCTCTTTCTGCACCTCCCATGCCTCTTTCTGCACCTCCCATGCCTCTTTCTGCACCTCCCTTGCTTCTTTCTGCACCTCCCTTGCCTCTTTCTGCACCTCTCTAGCCTCTTTCTGCACCTCTCTAGCCTCTTTCTGCACCTCTCTAGCCTCTTTCTGCACCTCTTGCTTCTTTAAGCACCTCTCTTGCTTCTTTAAGCACCTCTCTTGCTTCTTTAAGCACCTCTCTTGCTTCTTTCTGCATCTCCCTTGCCTCTTTCTGCACCTCCCTTGCCTCTTTCTGCACCTCCCTTGCTTCTTTCTGCACCTCTCTTGCTTCTGTCTGTACTTCTATTGCCTCTGTCTGTACTTCTATTGCCTCGGTCTGTACTTCTATTGCCTCTGTCTGCACCTCTCTTGCTTCTTTAAGCACCTCTCTTGCTTCTTTCTGCATCTCCCTTGCATCTTTCTGCACCAGTCTGGCTTCTTTCTGCACCAGTCTGGCTTCTTTCTGCACCAGTCTGGCTTCTTTCTGCACCCTTCTCCCTCATTCTGCACCTCTCTTAGCCTCATTCTGCACCTCTCTTAGCCTCATTCTGCACCTCTCTTAGCCTCATTCTGCACCTCTCTTAGCCTTCTGCACCTCTCTTAGCCTTCTGCACCTCTCAGCCTCATTCTGCACCTCTCAGCCTCATTCTGCACCTCTCAGCCTCATTCTGCACCTCTCAGCCTCTTTCTGCACCTCTCTTAGCCTCTTTCTGCACCTCTCTTAGCCTCTTTCTGCACCTCTCTTAGCCTCTTTCTGCACCTCTCTTAGCCTCTTTCTGCACCTCTCTTAGCCTCTTTCTGCACCTCTCTTAGCCTCTTTCTGCACCTCTCTTGTAGGAAGCTGATTCTGTATACATTATACCAATGTGAGGTATAGTGTGCACAGAGTCCAGTGGAACCCAAAAGGTAGGCACTCTCTCTATGGTACTGTGGTCGAGCAGTAAGGCTTTATCAGAGGACAGTGTTAAGCATTTGTTGTACACACTCAGTCAGCAAATGAATTCACACACTCAAAGACTGAACTTCAGACCAATAGTTTTTGTATAAAAATATTCTTTTAGTTATTTTATTTCCTAGAACCAAGCAAGCCTGGCACAGGTAAGTGATAAGTACTTTGCAGTAAATATACAGTTTGTAACAGTTTGGATTGCAATTGTAAATGTACTTTGTTTTGATTTACAGTATTGTTGCTGAGAAATGCAATGCTTTGTAAATACAGAACATATACTTTGTATAGGATTTTAAGTAAAAATACAGGTGAAGTTACTTTTGAGATTACTTTTCTTAC
Source organism: Calotriton arnoldi (assembly GCA_963921515.1). NCBI lineage: Eukaryota > Metazoa > Chordata > Amphibia > Caudata > Salamandridae > Calotriton > Calotriton arnoldi. Next base: position 3,725,515 of record CAWUFW010000135.1, on the reverse strand, counting down.
ACAGTGTAATATACCTGGATACTACACTGGGACATTTCCTGTAAACAGGTAAGTAACATCGTTTTTGTTAGTTAGTACAATTTTAAAGAATTTCTTTAGATTTTCAAACTCCACACTCAAAAACTTTTCCAAGAAAAAGTGTCAATGTTATCCTATCGAGGAAAGTAGTGTTATCAGTTTTAGGGTAAGTATTCGGTAGTGGGAGTTGAGGTTCTGGGGGTAGACTCGGGGGTCGGGTCAGGGATGCACTCTCGTTACACCCTCAGCTGCACTAGGGCGGCCGGGTGCAGAGTGCTGAGGCCCAATGTTATCCAATGGGAGATAGGGGGCCTCCGGTTGGTGGCTGCTGATGAGCAGGCCACTTGGTTGTGGGAGCAAAGCTTCTGGATTTTAGCTCAGGGCAAATGGGGAAACAAATAGGTGCACCCTCAGCGGCACTAGGGCGCAGGGTGCTGTTTCGACGTCGGGCGTCCTGTTTGCAAAGGGGAACCTCCGGTTTGCAAAGGCACTGCAGGCTTCGAGACGAAGCTCTTCTGGGTGTGACCACCACTTCGAGAGGTAAGTTGGGATATTGGGGGTTGGTTAGGCACCGTCGGTTTGGCCACCCAAGGCCGTGGGCATCAGTTGCAGGGGTGCCTTTTAGGGTCAGATCTTCTTACGAGCTCCTGGTCGCGGTTGGGGAGACCTTCCGGATTTAGGCTGCAGGTGTCGGCTTGAGGTTTGAGGCAGGTCAGGGGTCGCCGGATCTCGGGTTAGGATTGCCGGGGAGACCTCGTGGTGTTTGCCCACTAGAGCTTGGGCCGTGGATGGTGGCTGCAGAGTGGTGCGGATTTGCAGTGTCCAGCCGGAGCCAGAGGTTGGAGATGAACAAATCCGGTGTTCACGGGAGACAGTCTTTGTGGTTGAAGGCAGGCAGGTCCTCCGAGGTTTTCGAGGTTGCTGACTGCACGACACACCGGAATTTCGTAGGAGCAGGTTCGAGGTAGAGACAGGCCGGTACGGCTGGGGCCAAGTCAGTGGGCGTCTTCCTCTTGTTAGCTTCGGCACGGTTGTACGGTCCTCCTTTTCTTGTAGTTTCTTCTGGTCTGAGGAAGCAAGGTTCAGAAGTGCCCCTAAGTACTAGATTTAAGGGCATTACAGGTAGGTAAAAGGTTGGGACCAATGGGTTCCTTCCCTGGGGTGGGTACACCCCCTATTATGCCACCCTCCAGTGGGAGGGGTCATAAGCCTTTCCCTGGCTGGCTGAGTTCCCCCCCATCTGCAAGATAGTGGGGACTGAGAGTTGTGCTTCACCTCGCCTCCCCCACATGAGGGGTGGAGTTGGCAGAGGTGGGCACACCTCTCTTCCTCACTTGTTTTTCCCGCCCCAAGTGGGGGCCAGAACCAGTGGGGACCAGTTGATGAAAGCAGCAAATGGCCTGGGGAAGCTCACAAAGGCAGCAAGCCTTTGAAGCTTCCCCTTCGTGGACCCTGCGTATCCTGGGGAGGAGGCTTGGCACCTCGTCCCACGATGTGCATTGTTTCAGGCCCCCAAGAGCTGTAGCCACTCGACCCAGGGGTCCCGAAACATGTCTGGTGGTGGCAGCTGAAAGCAGCCACTCAGCCTGGACACTAGTGTAGGTTTAATGTGCTGAGAAGTTTGATACCAAACTTCTCAGTTTTCAGTGTAGCCATTATGGTGCTGTGGAGTTCGTAATGACAAACTCCCAGCACCATATACTCTTAATGGCAGCACTGCACTTACAATGTATAAGAATGGACTTAGACACTGTAGGGGTACAGGGCTCATGCACCTGTACCCTCACCACTGGTATAGTGCACCCAGCTAGAGGGGTGACTGATCTATGCCAGGGCAGTGGGTTGTAGGCATGGCACACAGGGATGTGTGCCATGATGACTCTTCACTTTGTTCTGCACCAAAACACACAGCCTGCAAAGGCAGTGTTTGAGTGTGAAGGTACAGGACCTCTAAGGGTGGCACAATAAGTGCTGCAGCCCTTAGAAGCCTGCTCTGGTCACAGTGCCCTGGGTACCTTGGGTACCAATTACCAGGGGCGGACCTGTGGCCAGAGATGCTGTGAGAAGTTGGCCTGGTATATGCTGTTCACTAATTAAAGTGGACACCTTGCACCAGGGCAAATCGACTCTTATGGTAGATAGGTTTAAGACAACCTTTTAAAGAAAGCTATCCTAGTGGTAGCTGTGGAGAGCAGCCTTCAGGCTAAGTCTCGGAGGAATGTAAAGCAGCTTGTTTTACCATATAATCTCTTGAATCACCAAATGAAAAGACACCACACAGGTATATATATCAAATATATATGTATTTATTTCTAAATAACTCTCTACTAATCTCTTTATGAGATTAGAAGACAAACATATGCACAAATCAACGTTTCACAATAAGTTAAGCACAAAATATGGCTGGGGCCCTAGGGGCGTACTCAGACCATATACTAAGTAAGAGACTTAGAAACAACGACTTGCAAGGAGACAAGGCCTAGGGCCTTCAGAAGTGCTGGGGCCTCACGAAACCACCCAAGGCAGGTAAGTAAAGGACCCACGGGGGACGCGTGCAGTGTGGATACACAGGCGCGAATCGCCGTTAACTTCAATGGGGCAAGTCGCGGTTGGAAATAAAGAGTTTTAGGATACTTCGGGAGAACCTACAAGCAAGTCACTTACAGGGTAAGTAGTTCTAGGGCCCACACCCACAGGAGCACCGTAGTGCTGGAGTTATCTCACCCAGGGAAGCCGGGTGCACAGGTGTCCTTTGGTGTCGGGTCGCGGCGTCGTTTTCAATGGCGAACAAAGAAGACTTGCTGCTTGCGGGAGCTGAAGAAGTGTCCGGTGGAATCCAAGCCTGGATTCTGAAGAAGGATGACCTGAAAGCAGAGGGGACAGTGTTCAAAGTCACTTGGCAGTGACCCGGGGCAAGGAAGATGGATGCCCACCGTCGTCGGTCGCTTCAGGTCGGTTGCAGGTGCCTTGACTCTTCAGCCACGTGGTCCGGGAGGCGTCGACGACGACCAGAAGCTGGATTCGGTGTGTCCCTCGACGTCTGCAGCTGACTGCGGTGTCGGCAACTCGATTGGAGCCAACAAGCCTTGGCAGCAGCAAGTCTCGGGGAGATGAAGAAAAGTCGATGGCGCAGACCAGCAAGGTCTGAGGGACTCACCCAGCGAGGGTAAGTCAGGGCAGGCCTGGAGCAACCAGGGGAGCCCTTTGGTTTCTTTAAGAAATCTTCTGGGGACCCACAAGCCAGCGGGCAAGGGATCGCGAAGACACCTCGGGCGGAATCACTCAACAGGGGCCCACGGTCACTCGGGACGGTGTAGGCCTCTGATCTTCGGAGGGATTCCTGCTGGAGGTCGGGACCACACGTGGTCCAAAGCACAAGTTCGTAGAACGTTGTGAAGGGGTTGCACTCGACAATAGTGCACGGTACCCAGGGGTCGCGGTTCCTCGTTACTCGTGGGGTCCACTTGCCTCAGCTTCGCTGGGGACTCACGATGGCCTGGGAGAGGTCAGGAAATCCACTTCTTGGGCTGCAGGGACTTCGGACTCCGGCGGGAGCGGCGTAGTTTGCGACCGTCGTTGTCGTTTTTGGTGCCTGCCAAGCAGGGGAGTCACTCCTTGACTCCAAGGGAGATTCTTCTGTCTTCCAAAGGTAGTGGAACGTCGAAGGGCCAGGATTCTTCTGTAGAGCGTCGTCCAGGGGTTATCTGCTTTGCAATGGCAAGGTTCCCCCTCTTATACTAAAAAGAGGGGAAGGACTAGCTCTATGACCCCACCTATGGGAGGGTCAAGGGAGGGGTGGCTACACCCACTTCCCTTTGTCCAGTTTCGCGCCAGAGCAGGGGCAGGTAGCCCCTGAGCTGGTTTGAACTGGCATATGCACAGAGGAGCCTTCTGCTCCCCAGTGCAGGACTTCAAAGCACTCTAAGAGTGCACCCACCCAGCCCCAATACACTAAACCCTGTCTGGAAGGTGGTTACACCTCCCTGTGACAGGATGCCTATTGTTGGGCTTCCTCCACTGCGAGTTTCGGTCATCAGCAGGAGGGCAGCCCAGTGTCTGTGACTGGTGGCATCCATTTTGTGATGCCAGGGCTCTTTAGGATTCTACCGCGTTTCCACAGCAGGTACATGTCTTATCCCTCTAGAAGGGTGGAATGCTACCCCCGCCGCCAAGATTGGCGGGGGGTAGTATTCCAAGATGTTTGACACCAAACACGACATGTTTTGATGCAGCCATTCCAAAGTTAGCATTTACCGCGAGGATATAATGCACTTAAATAGTATATGGTTTAACCGCATCCACAAACAGCACCAGAGAATAGACTCTGAGAGCTGCAGAGGGGCCCTGCTCAGGCAGAGGCACCCCCTCACATAGAAGCCAAGCACCCTGCCCTCAGGATTGATAGGGCCTGCCTTAGGGGTGACTGATAGGTTTATATGTGTGTGCAGGAGAGATATAGGAAACCTATATCTCAGTGAGGGGTGCTAGCACCACCTCACCCAGGCTGCAGTAGCAGGCCTGTGGTGTCAGATTTAGACTGCTTCCCAGGGGTGGCATAACACATGCTGCAGCCCCTGGTAGGCCTGTGAAGTACCTATGCCCTTGGCACCTAAGGTACCATATACTAGGGACTCATAAGGCACCACAGTATCCAATCACTAGTGCACCTAGAGTGCACTCCATGTCGTTTAGAGAGAGCAGATAGACTGGGGCCCTGAATAGCAGGGTCCCAGTCCAACTAAGTCATAAACCAGCAAAACACCATAAAAAAAGTGGGGGCAACCATATAGTCAGATTCCACCTTCCTACATAACCCCCCCCAAACGAAAGGAGATAAGGCTAACCTTGGCCAGTTGAGCCTTTATTGACTAAGTGGCCATATAAGGAAGCACCTGCACTAGCATGGTTGCCCCCTGTCTTATGGTCCACTAAGCAATCCCTCACCCTAAGGGTATGAGAGGGTCTCCACCATGGGGAATCACTACCTGTGGTGTGCTTTGGTAAAGTACCAGGCTGGTGAGGTGTCTGAGTAGGGAAGTGTGGCCCTAGGAATGTTGGCCTCAGCTTTCTCAGCTCACTGGTCACCATGTATGCCTGTCTTTCCATGACTGAGTGGTACTCTGCTCTAAGGGTCAACCTTGACTGCCTACAGCCGGGGGTTGGGTCCCTTTGGGTGGAACACTGGAGGGACATGGCATGTTTGGAACCTTTGGTCCCAGGTTTGCCCTTGCCTAACAGAGTCCTTCTGGGGGAGGTCCCTACATAAAGGTATGGGGGATCCCTCAGTGGGTTGAGGAATTTCTACCTGGCTAGGGCTACTAGCCTGGGTGCCCCTAATCTGCTGATGGGGGTTCCTCTGGACAGGGGGCCCTGGGGGTCCACTGACCTCCCTGACCTCTGCAGCCCTGGGCTGACTGAGGCAGGGTAGAGAGGGGCAGGTTACCTGCTCCAGACTGGGTACCACCTTGTAAGGGTCCTCTGCCATCAGGGGGTGGCCAGGCCAGGCCTGACTACCTCTGTGGCAGTTCCTTCACTAGGGGTAGGGTCAGTTCCCTGAGGAGGCTGACCCTTACCTACTGTCTGGAGGGAAGAAGACTTTTCTTCAACCCTTGTGCTCTTCTTCTGGGGGAGAGTGGGCCATTCTTCCAGGCTCCATCTCTCCAAAATCTTGGGCTGTGGCTGTGGCCATCACAGCCCCACTAACCTTTACAGGGACACCCAACATCTTCAGATGGGTTTGGTGTTCAATTTCAGCCCAGGCTGAAATTTCCAGATCATTGCCCATCAGGCAATCTACAGGTAAGGTTGGGGACACTGCCACTCTCTTTGGGCCTGTGACCCCCTCCCAGCTGAGATTGACTATGGCCATGGGGTGATCTGTTCTGACACCATCAATGTTGGTCACCTGGTATTTAAACTCAGGTAAAAGCTGGTGAGGGGGGACTAGTTTCCCTGCCACCATGGTGACACTAGCCCCTGTGTCCCTAAATGCCACAGCTTTCTGACCATTAATTATTGGCTCCAGTCTGTACCTGCCCAATGCTATGGGACCCATGGTAAAGGTGGCATATCCTACACCACCATCAGAATCTGAGGAGTCTGTTGAGGGGGTCCTGTCTAAACTAGGGCCCACCTCTGTTCCTCTTGCAAAAGCACCTAACTTTTTGGGTGCACTACTCCCAACTGGAGGATTACTACTGGTAGTACCAGGAGGGGTGGTAGTAGTTGTTGGAGGAACATTTTCTTTATTGCCATTCCTGGGACAACTGGGATCAGATTTCCAGTGCCCAGGCTTTTTACAGACATGGCAATAGGGTTTCTTTTCAGGAGAGGAAGGAGTTTGGGACCCACCCCCAGAAGAGGAATTTTGGGGCCCTGTAGTGGACTTATCCTTGGATTTATCCCCACCTTTCTCTTGGGACTTGGTAGAATCTTTCTTGTGGTCACCACCCTGATTCTTAGGCCTTACCCTGGTTCTGACCCATTTGTCTGCCTTCTTTCCCAATTCTTGGGGAGAGGTCAGATCAGAGTCCACCAGGTACTGGTGTAAAAGCTGGTTTTGACAATTATTAAGGATCTGTTCTCTCATCATTAGATTATAAAATCCTTTGAAATCAGTAACCCTACTGCCAACCAGCCAACCCTCCAGAGCCTTGGATGCACAATCTACAAAGTCTGTCCAGTCCTGAGTCTGTGCCTTCTGGGTATCTCTGAACTTCAACCTGTACTCTTCAGTGGTTAAGCCAAACCCATCTATCAGTGCACTCTTCAGGACCTCATAATTATCAGCATCCTCTTCTCTAACAGTGAGGAGCTTGTCTCTACCTTTATCTGAAAAGGAGAGCCACAAGATTGCTGCCCACTGCTTTTGGGGGACCTGCTGTACTCTACAGGCCCTCTCCATAGCAGTTATCCACTTGTGGATATCATCCCCACTCTGGTAGGGAGGAACAACCTTGCTCAGGTTCCTATGGTCAGGGACATATTCTCTGCCTCTAGGGACACTGTTGCTGCCACCAGGGGGTTCTAAACCCTCCCTTCTGGAAGCTCTCTGGATCTCCAGGGCTTCTCTATCCAGTGCCAACTGCTTGGTTCTGAGGGCCACTTTGGCTTCCTCATACTGGAGCAGTTTGCACCTTCTCTCAGAGGAGGTCTCTCTTAAGTTAAAGTATGAGCTCCTCTCTTGGACAAATTCTCTGCCAGAGTGATAAGAGTGCTCAGATTCCCTGGAAGGGGATCTGTGCCTCTCATCCACTCTGCCAGTTCTCTTAGGGAGAACTCCTCTGTCCTGTTCAGGCTCCTTGAAGCCTGGCCCTTCAACCACAGAGTCTTGGTCATTCGGATTGTCCTCATCTGACCCAGATACTATGATTGACCCACCCACTGATTCAGACCCCTTAGCTCCTAGAGCCAATCTAAGGTCATCTGCTGTCAGCAGATCTATCAGGTGTAGTGTTGAGGGACTCTGTCCTAGTCTCAGGTGTCTGTCAACACACATGGCTCTCAAGTCAGAGAAAGCCATGTCCTTATACTGAGGCTGAGTGGATCCACTGGGTCCACCCTTTAAGGACATTCTAGTGTTGTGCAGTGTTGTACTACCTACACTAGTTTGTGGCCTACTGATCCTAGCTTGAGCTGTGGAAAGGGTGTGCTATCCCTTGGCACACAGCTCTAAGTTCAGTAGAACTTATTGATACTAAGCTTGACTTTATATGTACCTTGAGTACCTATAATGGTTTTCAGTTAGTAATTCAAATAGAGATTTTCTGGTAAAACAATGGCAAGCTGGAATCCCACACGCTGCCCACCAATGTGAGAAGTTGGCCTGGTATATGCTGTTCACTAATTAAAGTGGACACCTTGCACCAGGGCAAATCGACTCTTATGGTAGATAGGTTTAAGACAACCTTTTAAAGAAAGCTATCCTAGTGGTAGCTGTGGAGAGCAGCCTTCAGGCTAAGTCTCGGAGGAATGTAAAGCAGCTTGTTTTACCATATAATCTCTTGAATCACCAAATGAAAAGACACCACACAGGTATATATATCAAATATATATGTATTTATTTCTAAATAACTCTCTACTAATCTCTTTATGAGATTAGAAGACAAACATATGCACAAATCAACGTTTCACAATAAGTTAAGCACAAAATATGGCTGGGGCCCTAGGGGCGTACCAGACCATATACTAAGTAAGAGACTTAGAAACAACGACTTGCAAGGAGACAAGGCCTAGGGCCTTCAGAAGTGCTGGGGCCTCACGAAACCACCCAAGGCAGGTAAGTAAAGGACCCACGGGGGACGCGTGCAGTGTGGATACACAGGCGCGAATCGCCGTTAACTTCAATGGGGCAAGTCGCGGTTGGAAATAAAGAGTTTTAGGATACTTCGGGAGAACCTACAAGCAAGTCACTTACAGGGTAAGTAGTTCTAGGGCCCACACCCACAGGAGCACCGTAGTGCTGGAGTTATCTCACCCAGGGAAGCCGGGTGCACAGGTGTCCTTTGGTGTCGGGGCGCGGCGTCGTTTTCAATGGCGAACAAAGAAGACTTGCTGCTTGCGGGAGCTGAAGAAGTGTCCGGTGGAATCCAAGCCTGGATTCTGAAGAAGGATGACCTGAAAGCAGAGGGGACAGTGTTCAAAGTCACTTGGCAGTGACCCGGGGCAAGGAAGATGGATGCCCACCGTCGTCGGTCGCTTCAGGTCGGTTGCAGGTGCCTTGACTCTTCAGCCACGTGGTCCAGGAGGCGTTGACGACGACCAGAAGCTGGATTCGGTGTGTCCTCGACGTCTGCAGCTGACTGCGGTGTCGGCAACTCGATTGGAGCCAACAAGCCTTGGCAGCAGCAAGTCTCGGGGAGATGAAGAAAAGTCGATGGCGCAGACCAGCAAGGTCTGAGGGACTCACCCAGCGAGGGTAAGTCAGGGCAGGCCTGGAGCAACCAGGGGAGCCCTTTGGTTTCTTTAAGAAATCTTCTGGGGACCCACAAGCCAGCGGGCAAGGGATCGCGAAGACACCTCGGGCGGAATCACTCAACAGGGGCCCACGGTCACTCGGGACGGTGTAGGCCTCTGATCTTCGGAGGGATTCCTGCTGGAGGTCGGGACCACACGTGGTCCAAAGCACAAGTTCGTAGAACGTTGTGAAGGGGTTGCACTCGACAATAGTGCACGGTACCCAGGGGTCGCGGTTCCTCGTTACTCGTGGGGTCCACTTGCCTCAGCTTCGCTGGGGACTCACGATGGCCTGGGAGAGGTCAGGAAATCCACTTCTTGGGCTGCAGGGACTTCGGACTCCGGCGGGAGCGGCGTAGTTTGCGACCGTCGTTGTCGTTTTTGGTGCCTGCCAAGCAGGGGAGTCACTCCTTGACTCCAAGGGAGATTCTTCTGTCTTCCAAAGGTAGTGGAACGTCGAAGGGCCAGGATTCTTCTGTAGAGCGTCGTCCAGGGGTTATCTGCTTTGCAATGGTAAGGTTCCCCTCTTATACTAAAAAGAGGGGAAGGACTAGCTCTATGACCCCACCTATGGGAGGGTCAAGGGAGGGGGTGGCTACACCCACTTCCCTTTGTCCAGTTTCGCGCCAGAGCAGGGGCAGGTAGCCCCTGAGCTGGTTTGAACTGGCATATGCACAGAGGAGCCTTCTGCTCCCCCAGTGCAGGACTTCAAAGCACTCTAAGAGTGCACCCACCCAGCCCCAATACACTAAACCCTGTCTGGAAGGTGGTTACACCTCCCTGTGACAGGATGCCTATTGTTGGGCTTCCTCCACTGCGAGTTTCGGTCATCAGCAGGAGGGCAGCCCAGTGTCTGTGACTGGTGGCATCCATTTTGTGATGCCAGGGCTCTTTAGGATTCTACCGCGTTTCCACAGCAGGTACATGTCTTATCCCTCTAGAAGGGTGGAATGCTACCCCCGCCGCCAAGATTGGCGGGGGGTAGTATTCCAAGATGTTTGACACCAAACACGACATGTTTTGATGCAGCCATTCCAAAGTTAGCATTTACCGCGAGGATATAATGCACTTAAATAGTATATGGTTTAACCGCATCCACAAACAGCACCAGAGAATAGACTCTGAGAGCTGCAGAGGGGCCCTGCTCAGGCAGAGGCACCCCCTCACATAGAAGCCAAGCACCCTGCCCTCAGGATTGATAGGGCCTGCCTTAGGGGTGACTGATAGGTTTATATGTGTGTGCAGGAGAGATATAGGAAACCTATATCTCAGTGAGGGGTGCTAGCACCACCTCACCCAGGCTGCAGTAGCAGGCCTGTGGTGTCAGATTTAGACTGCTTCCCAGGGGTGGCATAACACATGCTGCAGCCCCTGGTAGGCCTGTGAAGTACCTATGCCCTTGGCACCTAAGGTACCATATACTAGGGACTCATAAGGCACCACAGTATCCAATCACTAGTGCACCTAGAGTGCACTCCATGTCGTTTAGAGAGAGCAGATAGACTGGGGCCCTGAATAGCAGGGTCCCAGTCCAACTAAGTCATAAACCAGCAAAACACCATAAAAAAAAGTGGGGGCAACCATATAGTCAGATTCCACCTTCCTACAGATGCCAATTGGGTTTAGGCTTCAATGCAGTTTTTAGGGAAAGAACATAGGCCCTGCGTACCTGGTTAGCAGGAGCCCAGGGCACACTCAGTCAAAGCACATCAGCAATTCAGCAAAACGTGGGGGCAACCATGCAGAAAGAGGGCACTTTCTCAGATCTCTTGCCACTTTCTGCACTTCTATTGCCTCCTTCTGCACTTCTATTGCCTCCTTCTGCACTTCTATTGCCTCCTTCTGCACTTCTATTGCCTCCTTCTGCACTTCTATTGCCTCCTTCTGCACTTCTATTGCCTCCTTCTGCACTTCTATTGCCTCTTCTGCACTTCTATTGCCTCTTCTGCACTTCTATTGCCTCTTTCTGCACTGCTCTTGCCTCTTTCTGCACTGCTCTTGCCTCTTTCTGCACTTCTTGCCTCTTTCTGCACTTCTCTTGCCTCTTTCTGCACTTCTCTTGCCTCTTTCTGCACTTCTCTTGCCTCTTTCTGCACTTCTCTTGCCTCTTTCTGCACCATTCTTCCTCTTTCATTCTTCCTCTTTCTGTACCTCTTTTGCTTTTTTCTGTACTTCTCTTGCTTGTTTCTCCACCTTTCTTCCCCTCTGTACTTCTCGTGCCCCTCTCTGTACTTCTCGTGCCCCTCTCTGCACTTCTCTTGCCCCTCTCTGCACTTCTCTTGCCCCTCTCTGCACTTCTCTTGCCCCTCTCTGCACTTCTCTTGCCCCTCTCTGCACTTCTCTTGCCCCTCTCTGCACTTCTCTTGCCCCTCTCTGCACTTCTCTTGCCCCTCTCTGCACCTCTCTTGCCCCTCTCTGCACCTCTCTTGCCCCTCTCTGCACCTCTCTTCACCTCTTGCCCCTCTCTGCACCTCTCTTGCCCCGCTCTGCACTTCTCTTGCCCCGCTCTGCACTTCTCTTGCCCCTCTCTGCACTTCTCTTGCCCCTCTCTGCACTTCTCTTGCCCCTCTCTGCACCTCTCTTGCCTCTTTCTGCGCCTTTCTTCCTCTCTCTGCGCCTTTCATCCTCTTCCTGTGCTTTTATTCCTCTTTCTGTACCTTTATTCCTCTTACTGTACCTTTATTCCTCTTTCTGTATCTTTATTCCACTTTCTGCAGTTCTCTTGCCTCTTTCTGCACCTCTGCACCTCTTGCTTCTTTCTGCACCTCTCTTGCTTCTTTCTGCACCTCTCTTGCTTCTTTCTGCACCTCTCTTGCTTCTTTCTGCACCTCTCTTGCTTCTTTCTGCACCTCTCTTGCTTCTTTCTGCACCTCTCTTGCTTCTTTCAGCACCTCTTGCTTCTTTCAGCACCTCTCTTGCTTCTTTCAGCACCTCTCTTGCTTCTTTCAGCACCTCTTGCTTCTTTCAGCACCTCTCGCTTCTTCCTGCACCTCTTGCTTCTTCCTGCACCTCTTGCTTCTTCCTGCACCTCTTGCTTCTTCCTGCGCCTTTCTACTTCTTTCTGTGCCTTTATTCCTCTCTGCAGCTTTAGTCCTTTCTGCATTTCTCTTGCTTCTTTCTGCATTTCTCTTGCTTCTTTCTGCACCTCATGCTTCTTTGTGCACCTCTCATGCCTCTTTCTGCACCTCTCATGCCTCTTTCTGCACCTCTCATGCCTCTTTCTGCACCTCTCATGCCTCTTTCTGAAGCGCCTCTTTCTGTACCTCTCTTGCTTCTTTCTGCACCTCTCTTGCTTATTTCTGTACCTCTCTTGCTTATTTCTGTACCTCTCTTGCTTATTTCTGTACCTCTCTTGCTTATTTCTGTACTTCTCTTGCCTCTTTCTGCACCTTTCTTCCTCTCTGCGCCTTTCTTCCTCTTCCTGCGCATGTATTCCTGTTTCTGCACCATTACTCTTTCTGCACCTTTATTCCTCTTTCTGCAGTTCTCTTGCTTCTTTCTGCGCCTCTCTTGCTTCTTTCTGCGCCTTTCTTGCTTCTTTCTGTGCCTTTATTCCTCTCTGCAGCTTTAGTCCTTTCTGCAGTTCTCTTGCTTCTTTCTGCACCTCTCTTACCTGCTTGTTTCTACACCTCTCTTGCCTGCCTGTTTCTGCACCTCTCTTGCTTCTTTCTGCACCTCTTGCTTCTTTCTGCGCCTTTCTTCCTCTGAAGCTTTAGTCCTTTCTGCAGTTCTCTTGCTTCTTTCTGCACCTCTCTTACCTGCCTGTTTCTGCATCTCTCTTGCCCGTTTCTGCACCTCTCTTGCTTCTTTCTGCGCCTTTCTTCTTCTTTCTGTGCCTTTATTCCTCTCTGCAGCTTTAATCCTTTCTGCAGTTCTCATGCTTCTATCTGCACCTCTCTTGCTTCTTTCTGCACCTCTCTTGCTTCCTTCTGCACCTCTCTTGCTTCCTTCTGCACCTCTCTTGCTTCCTTCTGCACCTCTCTTGCTTCCTTCTGCACCTCTTGCTTCCTTCTGCACCTCTTGCTTCCTTCTGCACCTCTCTTGCTTCCTTCTGCACCCGTCTTGCTTCCTTCTGCACCCGTCTTGCCTCTTTCTGCACCTCTCCTGCCTCTTTCTGCACCTCTCCTGCCTCTTTCTGCACCTCTCCTGCCTCTTTCTGCACCTCTCCTGCCTCTTTCTGCACCTCTCCTGCCTCTTTCTGCACCTCTCTTGCCTCTTTTCTGTTGTCTCTTTCTGCACTTTTTGCCTCTTGCCTTTCTGCACATTTCTTCCTCTTTAAGCACTTCTCTTGCCTCCTTCTGCACTTCTCCTGACTCTTTCTGCACTCCTCCTGACTTTCTGCACCTCTTGCCTCTTTCTGCACCTCTCTTGCCTCTTTCTGCATGTCTCTTCTTTTTGTACCGCTTCTTTCTGCACCTCTCTTGCTTCATTCTGCACTTCTATTGACGCTTCTTTCTGCACTTCTATTGACTCTTTCGGCACTTCTCTTGACTTTCTGTACCATTCTTCCTCTTTCTGTACCATTCTTCCTCTTTCTGCACCTCTCTTGCCTCTTTCTGCACCTGTCCTGCCTCTTTCTGCACCTCACTCTTCTTTCTGTACCTCTTGCTTCTTTCTGCACCTCTTGCCTCTTTATGCACCTCTTGCCTCTTTCTGCACCTCTCTTGCCTCTTTCTGCACCTCTCTTGCCTCTTTCTGCACCTCTCTTGCCTCTTTCTGCACCTCTCTTGCCTCTTTCTGCACCCCTCTTGCCTCTTTCTGCACCTGTACTGCCTCTTTCTGCACCTCACTTCTTTCTGTACCTCTTGCTTCTTTCTGCACCTCTTGCCTCTTTCTGCACCTCTCTTGCCTCTTTCTGCACCTCTCTTGCCTCTTTCTGCACCTCTCTTCTTTTTGTACCTCTTGCTTCTTTCTGCACCTCTCTTGCCTATTTCTGCACCTCTCTAGCCTCTTTCTGCACTTCTCTTGCACATGAAATCACCCAGGCATTACCCTTGCACTCATCCATTCACTCAGGCACTACCTATGCATTCATCCAATCACCCAGACATTACCCATGCACTCATCCAATGAGCCAGGCACTACCCTTGCACTAATCCATTCACTCAGGCACTTTCCTTGCCTCTTTACAGGGACGTTATAGTGAAGTAGCAGCATTTAAAAAACCTTAGAAATTCGCTGAAAAAAACCACAGGTTACAGGAACGTTATAGTTAAGCTGACATTTCACTTGTACAGAACCAGAGAAATTCAGCCGTTATAGTTAACTGAGGTAACTCTAACTCGCTCCCCACAATGTACTGATGATGACGTTGTATTAAGGTCGACAGATATTAACTTTTAATGAGCTCAGATTCCGGTCCAGCTAACTCCCCTCATAATAGGGGCTGGCCAAATATATCGGCTTTCATGAACTCACAGTTGGGTCGTGTTCACTCACAGCAGCGCCGCTGGCAACCTCCCGCTGGACGCCCGAAGCGATCTCCAGTTGTGTCTAGGGATGCTCCTAGCCACAAAGAGGAGGGTGTGTCAGTTCTATTATCTATAATAGTGGGTTTCACTGCGTTTTTCTATTGCGTCATTGTCATGTGCCTCTCATACATTGTGGTTAAATACTGTTAGGATTGTAGGGTATTCTCAGTACTTGTCAGATTATCATTTTATTTGGGTATTGTGACGCTACGTGACTGACATTTGACGCTGCTACCTCTCTGACAACGAACTTAGCACCCCTCAAATACCCATTACCACCATAACAAATGCCTCTTAATATTACCGCCCACTTACAATGGACTGGCTGGCAGACTTATTAATATTTGCCCTATACAGTACAATACCTCCTATTTGCGTTTTGCTCCTTATGTCCTTTAAAATACCAATAATATTGTTCCTCTTACCCCTGTTACTCTTCTGGGATTAGTGTAATTACACTGCACATATTCGCAGCACACAGACTCTCAGACAGCGCTGCCGCGCAGGGACGCCAGAGTTTGCTTTTATGTTTCATGTGTTTGCCTGAACTGCACGAAGAGTTGACCACTTCTGCACTGTTTATTTGAATGACTGGACAGTGGCACCATCCATAGGGTCTTCAATTCTGTCTAGCCGCCCCTCCTGCCCATTTAGGGAACAACGGGAGATTGCAAGGAGACGGAAACACTAATCTTTCTTCTAAATACTTTCCTGTCATCTTTTGTTCTGTCCATGGAGCGCCAGTAAAACGCTACAAAGCACCCAGGACATTTTCTCTTTCCTACTTGTGAATGCTTTGGTGAACTAGTACCGATTGCACTGTCTGGTTGCCTGATGAATGGCTTCCTCTGCTATTGCGAAAGCTGGAGTATGGCTGAAAAGCACATGATAACGTTCGTCCACCCATTGTGTTGTCTGTTTGCAGTATAGCGCGACACCCCATTCCCCACCCTCCATCTGTTTGGTATATCTGAGCTGTTGTCGCAAAGCAACTAAGGTTAGCGCTTGCACTCTGCACACACTGCATAGCACACTCACTCTCTCACCATGGGGAACCCTCTAAGTAAAAATAATTTAAACAGCAGTCAGCCAGCCCCACCGAAAGACTCGCCAGCATACAATGTAGCCTTATGCCAAGGACTAAGTTCCATACTATTTATACATAAATGGCATGACCTGACAGCTAGAAGACCGGACTTACAATTTCCGTGTCACGGGACATACGACAAACAAGTTGTCATATTTGAGACAAATGCTGAAGTTAAAAGGAAAGAAGGTCAGGTCGGCCGAGTGGGAATCGTTTTTTCAGTGGGATTTGGTCCTGCGCGACATGCGCGCAACTAATGACGTGAAGTCGAAAGTTCACAAAGAGTTGTTAGACGTTAAGAATAAAATGCTACACGAGATGGCAAAACAGAAGCTTAATGAGAATTGGAGGAAAGTGCAAATGGATGTGGTGGGGGTGTACCCATGCATCCCTGTTACAAAGGGAGGTAAGGAGGGAGGGGTAGAAGAGGACTTACTACTTGAGGACCTCTTGATGGGACGAATGAGAGGAGCACAACAAACTCCAGTCCCAAAAAACCAACGATGACACTTCACCCTCCGCTCCCCTGCCACTACCCACTGAGCTAACTGAAGAACAGCAGACAGCTGCTATAGCTTTAATACACAGGCTTCTCAACGAAGAGGCTACTAAAATAGATTTGGACGCCGTCCAAGACAGTGCCGTCTTACAACTAATGAGGACAGAAGCTGTCCGCGCTGCCAGCAAATATTCTGATAAGAAAAGACAGCTGCTGGCTCAATGCGTAAGCAGAGCCATAACGCCGCCTAAATTAATACATCGCGCATGGTTGCAGCGATTCCAAGACAAATCAGCAGACGAACTTCTAACAATAAGCCAGTGGCAAGACCTGATATGGGACGCTTGTATCTACACACTACAGACGGCCCATGACATCACAACAATAGAGCAGGCACTGGAACGGACTAAGCAGCCCTCACAACAGGCCAGGCGAGACAGCATTACTAAAGTACATAGTGCAACTTCCTCACCAAACACCTCATCAATAACGAAAAGGCAGCTGTTAAAATCAGACACAAGTAAATGCCAGACATTCTTACATCAGATTGTGGAAGGAACGTTACTTGTAGACACATTCGCTGAACACCAGAACAGACAATACTTAGAAAAAGTATTGTCATTGGCTCAAGCACAATTAATGGACAAGGGTCCCCAAGCACACAACGCGTATGTCCAGCAAAGAAAGAAGACACACCCCGACACTGTAGGCGACCCACCATTACCAACACAGTATGGCTGGGATATGGCAAAATTCAGCTTCACAGACTCAGACCTACTGACGTGGGATGAGGCGCAATTAAAAAACACACTACAATATGCGATAGACAGACTACGGCAATGGAAGAAGCTGTTGCACACATTTGCAGTGTTAGAAGTGGCCCAGACCCTCATCCCTTGCACGGGGACACCAGCCACCGCAGCAGCACCACCAGCCCTTATTATGCCCCTACGAGAGGTACCTCCCCCACCAGGTAGTAAGGACAACGAATTGGCATATGTCCATGTCCCCTGGTCCAGACAAGACATTATGTGCTTTACTAAAGACTTCCCAAAGCTCAGAGAAGAACCAAGGAAGTAGTATGCTGAGTTGGACAGAATGGCAGCGTTGGGAGGACTGTTATGGAGAGATTTTGACACCCTATTTAACGTAATTGTGCCAAGAGATCTGTGGGAAGATTGTAAAGGGAAAGTGAAGTGGCCAAAGGGGGAGCCACAGAGAGGTAAGGGAGGAGTACCAGGAGATGAGGTGGCAGACAAATACGCAGAGGTAGTTAAATACTTAAAAGAGAAAATACCTGAAGACCAGGTTGACTGGAATAAGATTACACATACCAAACAGGAAAAAGATGAGTGTGAACTCCTACTTTGACCGCCTTCTGCAAGTCTACCAGCAGAACAGTGGGCTAAAGAATCCAATGGGAGAGGCTATGCCAGCCTTTGTCACCACTTTTGTCCAAGGTCTGAGACCGCCTATTAAAGCACACCTACAAACATCGTTTGTTTGCTGGCAACAAGAGCCCATAGAAAAGGTGCTGGCAGCAGCCAGATACTGCTCTGATTATCAGTCCAATGCACAGACAATGGAGGCAGAGAAAATAAAGAAAAAGTAAGACTGATGGCGGCACAAGAGAGGTTTTACACAAGTCAGCATGGCAGGGGTAGGGGGAGAGGGAAGGGTACAGGAAGACCACCAAATAACAGGTCACCATCCTTGCCCTTTGCTAGTTCCTTACCCCCACCAGGTACAGCCTGCTTCTACTGCAAAGACCCCAACCACTGGAAGGCAGACTGCCCAATATTGAAAAAGAAAAACGAGGAAAACAGACAGCAACACAATAGGGCACAAGGCCAGCAACAGTATCAGCACAATACCCAGCGCACCGAATATAGAAATAATGAGCAGCAAGGGTATGTGCCCAATGACATGACTCCAGTACAGCAGGATTGGGCGGGGGGGGGGGCCCCAACAAGACAATAACTTCCAACCGCCGCCCCAAGGCTTATTCTAGGGATGCCTGAGAGTGGAAGACTGCCTAATAGCTCCAGCAATAGCAGTGGATCAATCCGGCCCATATGTAGAGGGAACAGTTTTGGGCAAAACAGTAACATTCTTGATTGACACAGGAGCTCAAAGATCAATGCTAAAGGCGTCTCTGATGCCCGAGGCGCCACTTTCGGGAGTACAGGTCACGGCAGTCGGAATGACAGGACAACCAATAGATGAATATCTCACACAGCCACTACAACTACTAGTAGGCACTATAACAGTAAGTCATCAGTTCATCCTTAGCAGATTCTGCCCCGTGAACTTGCTAGGTAGGGACTTGCTCTGTAAATTGCAATGCACCATTCACTGCTCACCAACAGGAGTCTTTCTAGAAAGCAGACCTAATGGTCTGATGTTACAAGCTTTCATGACCTGCACTGACCCCGTCATACCCCCAGAGCTACGCTACTGTGTGCCACCTCAAGTCTGGGCTACCAGTGCAAATGACGTAGGACAGGTGTTGAATTAACCACCAGTACAGATTAAATTGAGGCCAGGAGCCCCCCTCCCAAGAGTACCACAGTACAAAATTTCAAAGGAAGGGGAGGAGGGCATAGCACCAGTAATACAGGACCTCCTGAAGCAGGGAATAATAAGGGAGATACACTCTAGCCAATGCAATACACCAATACTCCCGGTCAAGAAAGCATCTAAGGGCCCGGATGGGGCCCCTGTATACCGTTTTACACAAGACCTGAGAGAATTGAACAAAATAATGATACCTTCCTTCCCAGTGGTTCCAAACCCAGCAACAATATTGTCCAATACCCCAGTCACAGCCACACACTTCACAGTGCTGGATCTGAGCTCCGCCTTCTTTACCATCCCCTTGCACCCAGACAGCCAGTCCCTTTTCAGTTTTAGTTTCAAAGGTAGGAGACTGACCTGGTGTAGGCTCCCACAAGGCTTTACAGAGTCCCCCTCCATCTTCACTAATGCATTAAAGACAGACTTAGACTCCCTGGTACTTAAGGAAGGATCCACACTTATCCAGTACATAGATGACTTACTACTGGCTTCACCTTCAAGGGACGCTTGTGTAAAAGACACTGTTGCCATCCTGCGCCACCTAGCACTCAAAGGTTATAAAGTTTCCCCAAAGAAATTACAATTCTGCCTCACTGCTGTGAGATATCTAGGCCACGAACTGTCTGAAGGGACAAGGAAATTGCTCCCTGACAGAGTATCCACCATCATCCATTTTCCCCGACCACGTACACAAAAAGAGGTCCGGACTTTCCTGGGGGTGGCGGGATACTGCTGGCACTGGATACCAAACTTCTCCCTCATTGCCAAGCCATTACAAGCACTCACACACAAAGAGGTCCCAGACAGCATACCTTGATCACAAGACTGTGACCAGGCGTTTAACAAGCTCAAAGCAGAACTTAGCGAAGCACCAGCGTTGGGTCTCCCAGATTACAGTAAAGACTTCCACCTGTTCTGCCATGAGAAGGGAGGGTGCTCACTAGGGGTATTAAGCCAAAAGCACGGATCATTCTATAGCCCAGTGGCATACTATTCCGCCACCCTAGACCCAGTGGCATCAGCGCTCCCGCCTTGCCTCCGAGCAGTGGCGGCAGCAGCACTGGCAGTAGAACAGTCTGAAAATATAGTGCTAGCACACACCATGATGTTGCACGTTCCACATGCAGTAGACACACTCCTCACATCCACCAAGACACAGCACCTAACAAATGCACGCCTCACCAGGTATGAGCTAACCCTATTAGCACCCCATATTGTCATCAAAAGATGCACCACCCTGAACCCTGCATGCCTTTTGCCCACAGAACATGATCTGGATGACCTAGAGTCAGATGATGCCTTTCACGATTGTGACACACAAAGGTGCGCCCAGACTTGAAAGACACACCACTACCAGATGCCCAAGGGGATTTGTTTGTAGATGAGTCATGTCTTAGGGACGACAAAGGGACACTGCAGGCCTCCTATGCAGTGGGCACCTCTAATAAACTACTGGAAAGGGGAAGGTTGGCAGCTGCCAAAAGCGCACAAGCGGCCGAACTCGTGGCACTCACGAGGGCATGCACACTGGCTAAAGGGAAAAGAGCAAATATATACACAGACAGCCAGTATGCCTTCGGAGTGGTCCATGACTTTGGCCAGCTGTGGTCAATGAGGGGATTCCTCACATCAGCAGGTCAACAAATACAGCACGCACAATTGATCAGTGACCTTCTTCAAGCTTTGCTACAACCCTCAAAAATAGCAATCATTAAATGTGCAGCACACACTTCACTAAAAGACTACGTATCAAAAGGCAACGCATTCATTGATGGAGTAGCAAAGAGAATTGCGCTGACAGGCTGCCAGCTAGCAATGGTACAAATAATAACATGCAACAAAGACACAGGTGCTGACAATGATTCATTACATTTTGACCCTATACACATTCAGGAAAGGGTTGAGGAACAGGAAAAGGAGGAGTGGGTAAAAGGAGGGTGTGTGCAAACAAAGGAAGGGTTATGGACACGGCCAAATGGAAAAATATGCCTGCCTTCATCGATGCTCCCCTCTATGGCACGCCTCTTTCACAGTCCTTCCCACGTGGGCCGTGACGGCATGATTAGACTGTTTTCCCAATGTTGGTACAGCTGCAAGTTTCGTCAAATAGCAGAAAAACTTTGCAGACAATGCACTGTCTGCACACAGTATAATACTGGGAAGGGTACACCAACTGCACCTGGCCACTTCCCACCGCCCCACGGACCCTTCGAAAGTCTCCAGTTAGACTTCATTGACATGCCCCCACCCAGAAGTACAAACATGTTTTGGTAATAGTATGCATGTTCAGCAAGTGGACCGAGGCCTATCCAACAAAGAACTGTGATGCACATACTGTTGCTAAATGCCTCCTGAAAGAATTAATACCACGCTTTGGAATTCCATCCTTTCTGAGCTCCGACAATGGACCTGCGTTCATTTCCCATGTCATAGGGGGAATATGTAAGGGGCTTGGAGTCACACAAGTTACACTCTGCCTATCACCCACCAGCAGCAGGTGCTGTGGAAAGAAACAATGGGGTACTGAAAAACAAAATTGGAAAGATTTGTGCATCCACTGAACTTTCATGGGTAGACGCACTACCACTAGCCCTGTTGGCAATGAGAAGCACGCCAGATAGGGTAACAAAGTTAAGCCCCCACGAAATATTATTCGGCCGCCCCATGAACATTGCAGGCCATATGTCCACTGCTCCGCTATCAATAGCAGACGATTTGCTTTTGTGCTACTGTAAGAAATTAACAGAGACATTACGTTGTCTTTATCGCCAGGTTCTGCAGGCTCTTCCAGAAGCAGCAACTCCACCGCCACATGACCTGCAGCCTGGTGATTGGATTTGGGTAAAAGCCCACACCAGACGACACTGCCTACAGCCAAGGTGGAAGGGACCCCACCAGGTCCTCCTAACGACAGCAACAGCCGTCAAGTGCGAAGGGCTGACATCCTGGATACACAGCTCCCACACCAAGAAAGCAGCAGGGCCAGACAGCAGAGAGCAAGCTCCGCTACCACCTCCAGTAGCATCTGAGGCGCCCTGCAGGTACAACCTTCGCTCCACCAGACAAGCAAGAACAGAGAATTAGTGAAGAAGAGGCAGTTCCCTGCTCGCTGCAGGCCAGGCCTCCAACAGAAGAAACAACATACCAGAGGCAGTCCCCTGCTGCGCACGGCAGGTCAGGCCCCGGGTATCATCCTTCCAAATAAAGTGCCAACTGTCACGTGCTAGTAACCTCTGACGGTACACAACACAGGCACCAACGATTCTTTTCAAGTGTTGCTGAGTCTGCACCAATTCAATTCCAATAGCGGCGCAGAACCTGCTAGTTAGTGTTGCTGGAGTCTGTATAAATAACACCTGTAGCAATACAAACCCTGCTAGGTAGATACCGAAGACAAAGCTATAAAGGACACGCCTAAAACATGAATAGCATCATCTGATTGCAAATGCCAATAATAAAGGTCTGGAAGGCTCAGATCTCTACGGATACAAGTGGAAGAGTTAGAACTAATAATTCGCATAAAACTGCTGTCCCCTGGGATAGAGATAAACGCAGTACTGCAATTGACTGTGCCAAAACCCCCCCTATTGAGTGGACTAAGAAGCCTAATTTTGCATGACATTTTATTCCCCACTTTCGGATATCAGGTACCAGCACAAGATATCGCAGCAACACGCCTTGACATTTTAGATTGCGTGGTTTATGCAATAGAGGACACTGGTTCTGGCCTTATAAGAGAAGTTGATTAAAAACACTGGTCAAAGTGAAGAGAAGCAAAATAAGAGACTATTACAGGACACCTCTACAAACACCTACGAACATGCAAAGACCAAGGGCAGAGGAAAAGAAATGGCCACCAGTGCTACTGGCAATACTATCGCCAGTCCCAGGGATAATAGTGACTGCACTGATAATATATGCAAAAGATCTGGAAATACCGTTCCTTAATTTCGAGGTGGGGGATGGAAGTGGTTCAAATGTAACATATGAAGAAAGGAAAATTAATATGACAGAGCAAGAGATTCAGGGGGAGGTTGAAATTAAAGGAGAAAAGGAACGGGAATTATGGGACGAGTACCAAGGAAATAAATATGTTGAAATGCTAAAAATGTATGTACGCATTATGAACATAATCAGGATGTTATGTTTGCACACATCTACCAACAAACACAGAAAACAGCATGAGCTACAATGTCCTACCTGTCTCTAAATATGGGGGGGTGTCCTAATGTGCGATATGCTCTTCAGACAGCATAACATGTCCATAACTGTTGCAGTTTCTATGAAGGAGATAGCAGTAGGACCGGCAACTGCAAGGCCTAAGACACAGAGGGTGCCATGCATGAACATGCAACCAACAAAAAGGGTTCAGGCAATGCTCAATACATTTGACAAGACTGCTAGGAATGAGGAGTGGAAAGACAAGGATGGTTGGGACAAAGGGGCCGAGGTAAAAATCCCACGATTTAGGGTAAGACAACAGCTCATCGCACCATCATGCATTCAGAATGATAAATGGACGGCCCCTAAAAAGCCAGCTGTGCTGGTGCGCCCCCTCAAGCAACCATGCACAATATCACAACTAGGGAAGGGAAGAATGGAAAAAATGCAGTTTCGGGTGTAGCATCGCTGAATTAGCAAAGGGTGAGCAAGGATTAAGGGAATGCGAGGAAAGGAATGATATAGCCCTTGGAATTTCACAAGGGGAATATTCAGTAACACCATCAATTTTCGTTGGTGAGAGTAACTGCACACACACAACAAAGCTATCACGGATTAGGAAGAGTAATCAGCGATCTTCACCTGGACTAGTGGGTTTCAAAGGACTGTTCTTTGTCTGTGGCCAATGGGCATACTTCTATTTGCCCCCGGGATGGTATGGTGGTTGCTACCTTGCCTCCATCCTGCCTCGAATTACACACTTCACTGACCTAGTACAGGTTGAGCACCAAGAGCACTGGACAGGAAGGGTTAGGAGGACACCAGAATGGCAGGATGACCTGCTGACAGGGTTAGGGGCAATAGTGCCTGGTGTAGGGGTAGTATATACCTCCATACGGATACACCAGTTAGCAAGGATGATTGAAGATCTTGCAGATTCAACAGTAGCAGCTTTGGGAAATATCACTGAAGAACTCACTGCCATGAGAGCAGTAGTAATACAGAACAGGGTTGCATTAGACATCATCCTGGCGAAGGAAGGTGGAGTATGTCAAGCCATCCACCAGGTGTGCTGTTCCTGGATACCTGACAACAGCCGCAATATAGACAAGGCAATACATAACATAAAAGACAAAGGACGAAGCACACGGCATACACACTGGAGGGATGTGGGAACAGCTAATGCTATGGTTAGGAAACTGGGGAGCATGGATATTGGAGGTGATTATTGTAATGATAACAATGTTAATCACCCTCTGCATAATGATCCATGTTTGTCCAGCATGCTGCACAGCCTTTATATCCTGCTGTGCACAATGTATGCCCCACAACACAGCTCCGTGGCGCTTACTGGAGGTACCTGGTGGGCTAGTTGGCCCCTAGGGACCCTCAGGATTGAAGAGGATTTAATTCCCCATCTTAAAACGCGCCACGGGGCCTGTTTGCACACAAGTCACCTGAAGCCCCACCCCCTCCCTTCACCACTGTGGGATGCGCTTAGGGTGCGCGGATCCCGCCGTGATAAAAAAAAAATCGAAGCGCGGTCTCCCGCGCTTCGATGCTATTTTGCCCCCGGGTGGGCCAAGTCCCGGGGGCATGCGGGGGTTGCCTTATATTTTATGTGGGGGGCCTCTAAGGCCCCCCCAAGACCCGGGGACCGCCACCCCCGGGGCTTTAAATAAATAATGCTGGCGGGGGCACACGGCCCCCCCGCAGCCCTGGGGACCGCCGGGGCTTATTTAAAAAAAAAAAAAATGACCTGTGTGGGGGGCTCCAGCCCCCCACACGCCCCGGGGACCGCCACCTCCCCGGGGCACTAACAAAATAAATGTGGGGGCCCTGGGGACCGCCACCCCCCAGGGCCGGCTCCTGCAGTGTCCCGGGGTGCCTACCCCCGGGACACTGCTGTTTGCAATGGCAGGACGGGAGCCTCGCGGCTCCCGTCCTGTCATTGCAAACTTGCTTTGCTTCATTGAAGCGAGAGCAGGGAAACCTGCTCTCGCTTCAATGAAGCAAGCAGATTGCTTTTCCATAAGGGGAGCTGCATGTCAGCAGCTCCCCTTATGGAAAAGCAATGCCGGCTCCCGCAGGACGCAGGGAGCCGGCGGGACCGCGCGGGGATTGGGGACCCCCCCACGGTCCCCAACGAGTGGCCAGGCCCCGGGGGATGGGGTCCCCGGACCCATTAGTGGCCCGGGAGGGGGGCCACGCAGCCCCCCTCCCCAAAAAAATGTAAAAAAATAAAATAAAATGTTTAAAAAAAAGACGCAAAGGCCGGCCCCGGGGGATGGGTTCCCCGGGGCCTTAAATGGCCTGAGGAGAGGGGCCACGCAGCCCCCTCCGAATATTTTATAAAAAAAAACAGTGGGCATGCCCCGGGGATGGGGTCCCCGGGCCAATAGAGGCCCAAGTGTGGCCCCCTTCCCGTTTTTTTTGTTTTTAAAAAAGAAAAAAATGCTCAGGCCCCGGGGGATGGGGTCCCCGGGGCCAAAAGAGGCCGAGGGAAGGGGGGCCACGCAGCCCCCTCCCATAAAAGAAAAAAACAAAAAAGACCGGCATCGTGCCGGAGGCCCCGCCCACTCCCTGCAGCAGTCGCGTTGTAAGAAGGGGAAGTAATTCCCCTTGAATACTGGGGGTCCCTGGGGGCCAACTAGCCCACCAGGAACCTCCAGTATGCGCCAGGGAGCTGCGTTGCAGAGAGGTGTACAGAGGCCACGCCCCTTTTTACACCTCTCTGCAACGGAGCTCTGTGGCGCTTTTTGGAGGTACATGGTGGGCTAGTTGGACTCCAGGGACCCTCAGAATTCAAGGGGACTTAATCCCCCAACTTAAAACGCGCCACGGGGCGCGTTTGCACAGTGGTGAAGGGAGGGGGCGGGGCTTCAGGTGACGTGTGTTTAAACAGGCCCCGTGGCGCGTTTTAAGATGGGGAATTAAATGCCCTTCAATCCTGAGGGTCCCTGGGGGCCAACTAGCCCACCAGGTACGTCCAGAAAGCGTCACAGAGCTGCGTTGCAGAGAGGTGTAAAAAGGGGCATGGCCTCTGAACACCTCTCTGCAACGCAGCTCCCTGGCGCATACTGGAGGTACAGGGTGGGCTAGTTGGGCCCCAGGGACCCTCATGATTCAAGGGGACTTAATCCCCCAACTTAAAAAGCGCCACGGGGCGCGTTTGCACAGTGGTGAAGGGAGGGGGCGGGGCTTGAGGTGACATGTGTGCAAACAGGCCCCGTGGCGTGTTTTAAGTTGGGAGATTAAGTCCCCTTCAATCCTGAGGGTCCCTGGAGTCCAACTAGCCCACCAGGTACCTTCAGTAAGCACAACAGAGTTGCGTTGCAGAGAGGTGAAAAAAGGTGCGTGGCCTCGGAACGCCTCTCTGCAACTCAGCTCTGTGGTCCTAACTGTAGGTACCTGGTGGGCTAGTTGGGCCCCAGGGACCCTCAGGGTTCAAGGGGACTTAATCCCCCAACTTAAAACGCACCACGGGGCGCGTTTGCACACATGTCACCTCAGGCCCCCCCTCCCTTCACCACTGTGCAAACGCGCCCTGTAGTGCGTTTTAAGAGGTAGTTTTAATCCCCCTGCCCTATTATGTACTAGGGACTTACAGAGGAGGTCATGCTAATCACAGGGGTACCCCAACGCATAGTGTTCCCTAGTGTATGTAGGTGTTTTCACTGTATTCTAAGTGTCTTTTAGCATAGCACTGGCTCTGGTTAGTCAGTCAGTTACCACCAGTACCCGTCTGAAAAAGTTGTGGGCACAGGATGATTTTGCAACAAGGCCTCTTTCTGCTCCTCTGTTGGTTCTTTCTGCACATCTGTTGGTTCTTCCTGCACTTTTCTTCGTCTTTGTGGACTTCTGTTGCTTCTTTCTGCATTTCTTTTGCTTCTTTCTGTGCGTTTTTCTTCTTTCTTCACATGTCCTACCTCTGTAGGCATAGTTAGAAACTAGCATTTAAAAAACCTTTGAAATTCACTTAAAAAACCATAGGTTTCAGGCACGTTATAGTTAGAAATTAGCATTTAAAAAACCTTTGAAATTCACTGAAAAAACCATAGGTTTCAGACACGTTATAGTTAGAAATTAGCATTTAAAAAACCTTTGAAATTCACTGAAAAAACCATAGGTTTTAGGGACAGTTATAGTTAGTTGGACATTGCACTCGTACAAAACCCGTGAAATTCCCCGTTATAGTTAGTTCAGCTAACTATAACTCGCGCCCCATAATGCACTGCTGATGACGTCACATATTACATCACTGATGACATCACTGATGACATCTCAAATGACATCACTGATGACATCATCCAAGTGATAATTTCATGCATCTTCTCACACCCTAATATAACCTTTGATACACCCACTCTAAATTACAGACTGCCATTCTCAAAACCATACACACTCCAATACCAATAACTACATACCCACTCACTGATTCTTAGGTCTACACACACACACATCTACTCACTCACCCGTACAGTCACTCATCCGTACAGTCACTCATACTTACACTCATACTTACAGTCACTCAGTACAGGACTATCATATGCACTCATACACCTATATAAACACTCACACACCGCCACTCATCCATAGAGGTACTCACACACCTAGTCAGTCATGCAAAAAATTAATCACACACCCATTTACTCACCTATACAGTTATACAGACACCAACTCACTTACTCATACAAATACTAGCACATTCTTACGCTCTTATACAATAACTGATACAAGCACACACGCATCCATACAGCCACTCTCACAATCACACACTCTCACTTATAGCCTTTTAAATACTCTAACACACATATATACTGCCTTTTACATATGTAGTTACTCGCACATGTACCACTGAGATATACATTCACTCACTAACACACCCATACACACACTCACCCCACCCAAGCAGTCCATCACAGATCCACTCTTCAAATCATGCACCCAGTGAATCACCCACTCGCACATCTATGTACAGAGTCACACACACCCCACCCACACAAACACTCAGGCACCCATACAGATACTCAGAGAACCAATCAATAACCCATATAGACACTCATGTAGCTATTCGCAAATCCATGCATCCACTTACACACCAACAGACAGACGGATACAGACATTCACCCAGTTTAATCACTAACCCATGCATTCAGTAAGATACATTTAATCACTCACTTATAGAGTTAGTCACGCACCTACTAAATCATCCATTCAGACACTTATACACCCACTCATTCTTCAATACGCCTTTGCCTATATATATTAAACATATTTAAACTTTACAGAAACACACAGTCACTGGATGATCTAATCAGTGATGTCACTGACCATGTCATGAGTGATGTAATATGTGACGTCATCAGCAGTGCATTGCGGGGGCGCGAGTTATAGTTAGCTGAACTAACTGTAACGGGGGAATTTCACGGGTTTTGTACGAGTGCAATGTCCAACTAACTATAAATGTCCCTAAAACCTATGGTTTTTTTCAGTGAATATATATATATATATGCGCAAAGATGAAGAAGTAATCAAAAAGCGCAAGGCGTACAAATTTCAGCGGGACAAGTTAGATTACCAAAACGGGCAAATCTTTACATTTGCACGAAAGTATGACAAAGTCAAAGGAAAACAAAATCAGGATAATTCCTTGACAAATCGAGCTGACACCACTGACATGACTCCAGCATCAACATCAGTATCAGAGCAAAGTTCGATCACGGAGAGTGATACTGATAGTGAGCAAGTAAGAACAAGATCTGATCTGGGGTTTACCAAATACTCGCTGGCACAAGAGGTGGACTGTCTACGCCAAGACAGACGGCAGACACTGCGTCCACGAGCGCAAAGAAAACAAGGTCACAAAGACGTAACAAAAAGCGCCGAGAAAGACGGTGGAGCAGCAACAAGCGGAAAGCAGCCAGCCAAGAAATCAGGGAATGCCAGATGGAAAAGGAATTAGAGAATAAAAGGGTTAATATAGACTCAAATACCATAATCAATCTATCTGACGGGACTCTAAATATGGCAGAAAAGCAAATCTTGGCATTGGGCTTGTCATACATTCCCGAGAGTAATTTTAATTACGCTGATACACGTATGGATGTGTACCGCTTCATTCGAAAGCTAAAATTACAAAAATACCACCTACTCCAGGGTACACGCAACAATGAGGAGATTGTATCCACAGCTAGCAGCCTTCCAAGTCCAACAATGTTGGTTGCAGGGGATGTGGATCTCTTACGCGACATGCAGAATTTGGCAAATGTCAACAGCAGCCAAATAACAGATCCATCTCAGATTGGCGAGGCTATTAAGACACCGTTCAAACCGAGATCTACTTTCCACCCAGTAATGTTACACGACAACCTGGACATATTCCATGATCAAGTAACTATAGAGTTGAAGAAACTCTATAAAGCAACCACATTTGCCCAACGCAACATCAGCCGGAAGAACAATCAATATGCCCAGCTTATGAAGAAACTGCAGGATAATGACAACATAATTATAAGGCAATCTTACAAAGGGGGCAATGTTGTGCTGTGGCCACGGAAGATGTATATGGATGAAGCCCTTGCCCAACTTAATGATACAAAAGAGGCAACATGCAGTGTGTAAATCAAGCACAAAATGATTATTACTCTTCACTCTTAGCTTGGAAAAGTGCTGGTCTCTTAAGCACAGATGAATTTAAATTTTTGAAAAATGATTATCCGGAGATTGCAGTAATATATTTCATACCTAAAATCCATAAAAAAACCCTGAGACCGCCCGGCAGACCTATCATCTCCGCATGCAATAGTCTCATGGAGAACACGTCAAAATATGTAGACTATTTTTTGCAGAGTCATGTGAAAAGTCTGCCATCATATCTCCAAGATACGGGGGATTTTCTGAGGAAGATAAGCAATATGATCTGGGACACTGAATGCATTTTGATCACAATGGATGTTACGTCGCTATATACTAGCATACGGCATCAGGATGGGATCAAGGCCATCGAACATTATCTGAATGGGAGACCGATGTGCTTTTATATGCATAACAAAATGTTATTGTCAATGATCAAAATTTGCTTAGAAAACAACTACTTCCTTTTTCAGAATCAGGTGTACCAACAAACTAGGGGAGTGGCTATGGGGGCGTGCTTCTCCCCTAGTTATGCCTGCCTACACATGGGGCTCTGGGAAGAGCAGGTTCTTAAGACCAAGTATGCAGAAATTATGAGTCACCATGTATGTCATTGGTATAGATATATTGATGACCTGTTCCTGATTTGGAGAGGCCCCGAACATCTGGCACTCCAATTCATCGAACAGATCAACTGCAATGATCTCAATCTACATTTCTCTGCACATTTAAGTAGACAAAAAGTGTGCTTTTTGGATGTTGAAGTGTATATTAGTGATAATAAAAGCTCAACTAGGATGTACAGAAAACCAACAGCCGGCAATACAATATTACACGCCAGCAGCCATCATCCTAGACACCTCATTCAAAGCATACCCTATGGGGAAATGCTGCGAATTAAGCGTATATGCAGCACCCCTGATGTGTAAATTGGCCCAGCAAGAAAGCAAAGAACGGTTTATTTCTAGAGGTTACTCCTCCAAGGTAGTTGATAGAGCGATTACCAAGACCGGTAACATTCTAAGGGAGGATATGCTTTCTACAAAGGCTGTCCATCGGGGTTTAACTCAAGATAACATCAACCCAGTTACACGAATGATTTTAACATATAATAAGCAACATCAAATCATTCGCAAAATATTCAATACAAACTGGGGCCTAATACGAAATGACCCAGTATTGGGGGAACATATATCTAGAACCCCGGATCTAGCATTCAGGAAAGCACGGTCCATGAATGACATGTTGGTAAAAAGTAGTCCTGAAGTTACCAATACCAAAAATTGGTTGACCTCCCGAAAAGGATTTGTGAAGTGTTCTACATGCAAAGCATGTAAACATGCTAGCAGTAAAACAACATACACTAGCCCATTTAGAGCCGAGGCAATACATATCAACAAACTGTTAACATGTAAAACAGAATATGCAATATATGTGCTGGAGTGTCCCTGTGGTCTGCGTTATATTGGTAGTACCAAATTGCAGGTCCACAAGAGGATACTCCAGCACATTAGGGCCATTAATAACTGTGACCCAGCATATCCTGTCGCGAGACACTTCAAGGACACACATGGTAATAACCCTTACCACCTACAATACTATGTGATTGATACAATCCTACCTCTACGTAGGGGAGGCAATCGAGAAGCACGATTACGCCAACTGGAAACCAGGTATATCCTGGAGTTAGACACAAAGTTTCCATCAGGGCTGAACTCCAGTGAGGATTTTTATACCGGTTTATAATGAAAGCCAGCTCCATTTGCACTATTTTTCTGATTCGTTCAACACTTGCATACATTTTAAAGCAAAAAGTTTTATGTCTATGTTCAGCTTGTTTTAATTGTATAGATGCCTCCTCAACCCCCTAATTTTTATTAACACTTAGCACTTTTCGAGCCGTGACCGAACGGGTGGCATATTTAGCACGAGCACTTTAGGTTACAACTAAGTGAATGAGTTGACACAAGGCCCACTTTGGGCGTTATCAGACAAATATGCACCAAACCAGTGTAGGACTCACTGTGATAGAGCTCTATTTCTTCCAACCTGGTATATACCGGTATGTTTAGGGCTATCATAAAAATGTTTACAGACGGCACGTTCACCTTAAAACTGTGAAATTATTTCCATTTATGGTTTTATCATGTACGTAATCATTTTATATATCTTTATAAATTTTTATAGAAATATATTCCGTACAAGCTAATTAACACAAAATGAAATTAATTGGCTAAACTTTCTTTTAACTATTATGGTTTTAGAGGTTTTTAGTGGTATGTCATTTCGTGCTGTAAATATGTATGTGTGTCCTAATTCCAAAGGGAATTGAGATTGGTTACTGTTAGTATCATGCCTTTGAATCAACTCTTCCATATTTTTTAACACTGTCATGTGATTGGTCACGAGACTATGCACGAGCACTTTAAATTTTTGGGACACTTCGCATGCGTGTTATGTGAACAAGACCTCTTGAAGGTCGAAACGCGTCGTGGCAGAGGTGCGTGGCAACAAATAAATATTTACGCACTGCAAATTAGGTCCATTTTTGTCCTTTCTAATGGATGTTGTATGGCGAAGTTCTGGGATATATATATCATATATATATATATATATATATATATATATATATATATATATATATATATATATATCTCACGCCCCCGCAATGCACTGCTGATGACGTCACATATTACATCACTCATGACATGATCAGTGACATCATTGATGACATCACTGATGACATCTCAAATGCGAAATGCGATCCACGCGTTTCGGTTCGTCCGAACCTTGATAAAGATACAAGACGTCATTGTAGCTTCCTTATTTAAATGTACAAATGCCTCCAGTTGCCAACATTAACAAAGGACTACATATTACTTTAATCCAAAAAGCTGGCAGCCATATTGGCCTGGTCACAATGTGAAAATTCAGGAATTGATACAATAAAGAAAAGAAAACAAGTGTTAATATGCACACAATGTCATTTCAGCTTATCTTGCCCCGTGACCGCCATACCTGTATGTTCGTCAACGTGACTTGTTCATAATAAACATACATAGGATTGCAAACATCAACATAAACAATGGACTACACATTACTTTAAAGTGAAAGGCTATCAACCATATTGATCTCGGCACGCTGCGTTTTATAATTGTTCTTACACATAAGAAAAGAAAAAAAAAGGGGTGTTAATATACACACACTATCCATAAATAAAGTTCTAGCGATTATAGTTCCATTCCATTCACAGCTCATTTGAGATGTCATGAGTGATGTCATGAGTGATGTCACTGACCATGTCATGAATGATGTAATGTCTGAGGTCATAAGCAGTGCATTGTGGGGGTGTAAGTTACAGTTAGCTCAGGCAACTATAACTGCTGAATTTCACTGGTTTTGTACGAGTGAAATCTGAGTTTCAGCGAATTTCTAAGTTTTTTTTAACGTTAAGTAAGATGCCTAGCACAATGGATGGTAGGGGGTTGGAAGCAGGGCCTGGCATTGTGCTGCCCCCACCCAAGCTTGCTGCTCCTGCCTCCCCTCCTCCTTGCCATCCATTGTCCAAGTCCATGCCCCTGCTCCCTCATTACAGCCCTGTGTGGCCGTTGTTCTGCCTCTGGCCTTCCCGCCTTCTCTGAACAGTTAGCTTGCTGCCCCATCCACCTCCTCCCTATCCTCTTTTGTCTGAATCCATGCACTAGCCTTCTCCCTCCTGCCATGCATGGTCTGATGTGCTGCCACTGCCCTCCATTTAGCATGATGTCCCAGTCCACTCCTCCTGCCCTCCATTGCCCAATTCTATGCCCCATCATTGACCTCCTGCTTAGCCTCTGTGCTTAGCTTGCTGCCCCAACTCTCCTTCCCCCTGCCCTCCGATGTCTGTGTGCATTCCCTTGCTCCATCCTTTTTGCCCACCATGCTCCATGGACCTGCCCCTCCTATCTACTCTGAGTGTTCTGTTGAGCTGCCACTCCCCTCCCACCTGCCTAGCATTGTCAGATGACTGTAACCTGTCCCTGCCACCTCCACCCTGCCTGTCCACGTTCCATGCCCCTATCCCCTTTCTCCTGTCCTCCATGGTCCATTTTACTGCCACACCCTTCTGCCCTCCCAGGTCTGTGGTGCTGCAACTGCTCCTCCTGCCTGCCCCGCGTGGTCTGTTGTGAGGCCCCTTCCCCTGAACTCTCTTGTCTGTGCCCAGCTCCTACCCCTCCCTTCTATCCTCCATGGTCCTTTCTGTATGCACCTGCCCCCTCCTCCTCGCCCATCATGGCCATTGTGCTGCCACTAACCCTCCCGCTTGCCATGCATGGTCTTCTGTGCTGCCACGGCCCCTCCCACCTTCCCTGTGTGGTCAGGTAGCTGCCCTCGACCCCCTCCCACCTTCCCTCCATGGTCTGTGTGTATGCCATTATAGTCTCACTGTTGCTCTCCATGGTGTGTCTTGCTTCTAGTGCCCATCCTGTCTGACCTCCGTTGTCAGCTTGCTGCTCCTGCCCTGCCCCCTTGCCCCCTGTCCTCTGTTTTCCATGTGCAGACCCCTATTCCCTCCCTCCTGGCTTGTCTGTTCCATTGTAATGCCCCTGATCCCTACCTCCTGCCCTTTATGGTCCGTTATGCTGCAGCTTTCTCTCCTGTCTGTCCATTATGGTCAGCTAGCTGCCATTGCCTCTTTCCCCTCTGTTCTCTGTTGTCCATGTGCATGGTCCTGTCCCCTCCCTATTGCTTTCCATGGATTGTTGTGCTGCACTCCCGTCCCGCATGCCCTGTGTGGTGTATTGTGCTGCTGCAAACCCTGATGCCTGCCCTGTAAGGTCAGTTTGGTGCACCTGTCCATGTCCCTCCTGTCCTCTGTTATCTGAGTCCATGTCCCTACCCCAATTCCTCCTGCCTTCCATGATCCAATGTACCATACTTGCTAACATTTTGAACTTGGTAAGAGGGAGATGTTGAAAAAAAAAAACTGGGGTATTGATTTTCCCCATTGACTTACATTGAAAAAGAGGAGATTGTAGACAGGAGACAGATAAAGCCCATTTGGGCTTAAAAACATTGGGCGTTTCCTGGCTGAATCGGGTCTGTTGGCATGTATTGTTGTACTACCACTGCCTCTTCCTTCTGCCCACAATGGTCTATTATATTGCCACAGCCTCTCTTGCCTGTCCTGCATTGTTGGTTTGTTGCCCCTGCCCCCCTTTCCACTGCCCTCCATAGTCTGTTGTGCTGCCACTGCCCTTCCTGCCTGCCCAGTGTGGTCAAATTGTTGCCTCTGCACCCTCCTACCTGCCTTCAATTTTCTGAGTCCCTGCCCCTGGACTCTGCCTCTCAACAGTATCCTAATGAACAACTAGATTGCTAACATTCTATATTTATTGCAAAAGTGTGGCACGCCTGACGTCATCTTGATGTAATCAAAACTGTAATACCTAGAGCATTTCCTTTAGAAATTACAGAAATGAGAGGGTCTTATTTGCATCGAAATTATGGTTAGTGCTCTAAAAAACTAAAATATGGACATATTTTATGAGTTTTCAAATAGCGACAAAGCACTTTTAAATTATTTGTTATCTTTATGTTTTTTTATCCAGTTGAACACTTGATTAAATGTTGCACTTAGGGGAGAGGATGTGGTAATACTTCCAGAGCTGCAGACTTTACAACTGGGGAACCAGGTTGGAGTTTCTGCTTCAGCTCGACATTCTGTGATCCTGGTCAAATCACTTAATCTCCCCATGTCTACAACCAACATGAATTTGTCCTTGTGTGATGTAACCAATGCTCATGTAAAGCACTCGAATACCTGACCAGTCTGCACTATATAAAACTGCAAAAAAACAAAAAATAATAAGTGTTTTGCACACTTCTGTCATTGGGCTATACGTGGGCTACATCTGGGTGATATTTGTGCTACATTTGGGCTCTTTTGTCTCTGGTGGCCATCTTGGGAGATTTATTTGTTATGAAGTTTCCTAATTTCCTCATTTACTGCAATCTCCTCAGTAGGAAATGCTTTCAGTTTTTTACTTTGATTCCATCAAGAAGGCATTCAGATGTGTCACACATTCGCCATAAATTCTTAGCACTCTAGTTGCTCATTAGATCACTGTAGTAAAGCTACTGCTCACTAGGGAAGTCTGCTGCTGGTATTGAAAGTGCATGTTTCAGTCTGAATGTCAGAATCTTTTAATGAAATAGAAGAGGATTTGAGAAGTCACTCAAAATGTGCCCTAATTTTTCTTTCTTCAGCACTAATCATAATTTCTATGGCAAAATGAACCCCCTCAGTTTGTTCCTTTTTAAATTAAATGTTTTAAGTGTTACCAGTTTATTCCTTTTTTTTATTTTTTTTATTTTTAAGCAGTGCAAACAGCAAAAAACATAACGGTATCAAATACCTCAGCACCCCCACCACCCCATGATAGTTCAAACGATAAATATATTAGCCACTTAAAAAGTAAAAAAGTAAAAAAATAATTCATATACATCATAGGCACAATCATAATTTTTAGGCCACCGCTTATTCCCCAATTTGAAACATGTAACTAAAGTTCAGTCCTAAGGTAAGAAAATACAAAAAGTGCGAATGCTTCAATTGTGAGACCATGGTCATACTGCACAGGGTATACAGAAAGTAGCAGTTAAAGTGTCCTGTGCTCACTGTGTAAAATTGTGCAAAATAAGCCAAACAACCCAACCATCCAAAGTTATCATTAGAATAAAAAGACCTTAGCCAATTGCGGCCAGGGAGTAGACAATGCAGAACAAGAAAAACCATAATTCATCATTCTTCAATACCCCAAAGCTTCAATTTTAAGAGGAAGAAAAGCTAAAACCATCCTCATCTCAAAGTTCATATCCATGTTGTAATATTCTACTCTCAAAAAACAGATATGTACAAAATAGGTTAATAAAGTGAGTAAAAATGACCAGTATAAATGACCAGTTGAAATTAACATTGACCACGCAGAAAAAAAAGGCATGTTGACAGATTACGACCTAACAACAAGAGTTCCAATGGCTAAAAAACATTACTCTTGATTACAAACAGTATGTCATTAATCATTAATTCAGATAAACGGAAATTGAGCTTTAGCTCAGTGGGACCTCAAACCTACGTGTTACGAAAGGTTAGAATAAATCTCGAGGTAGTATTCATCGATAGTTCCCATTAAAAAAAAAAAAACACAATTCCTTAATCACTAATCTGAGTGAGCCACCTAGATAGGGGCTCCCATATTGTTAAACCCTTCTTTTTTGGAGTAGATGGCTTTCTCAAGATTACAAGTGGCAATAAGTCGGGCTAGCCATTGAGAAAATGAGGGAGGGTTTGGGTCTATCCATGCTGACGTGATACATAACCTATAAATTGTCATAGCGACAAAAATCAAAGCCCCGCCATTCTTTCTATCTACAATGTCCTGAATACCCAGCAAGATGGTTGCGGGTGATAGCGGAATATCTTGTTTTAGAACCTTTTTTAAAAAATCCTGAATTTGGTTGATCAGAGGCCCCAGTTGTGCGCAAGAGGCGAACATATGTATAGAGTCTGCTCCAGATTCCGCACATCTGGGGCATAGCGTTCCCCGGCCTGTCCCCCACTTCGCGATTCTGCTTGGTGTAAGATAAAGGAAAAAACCAGTTTTAAAAAACTGTGCCTGAAGCTTGGCTGAGAGGAGGTCGCTCTGAGCAGCACGTAATGCAAGGCTAAAAACATTTTCAGTAGTGTCTAATTTTTGCTGCCATTTACAAGAGACTCTAGCTAGATCGTCAGGCATAAGGTTATTCAGGGTTAAATAAATATGCCCGATGCGAGGCATAGGGGATCCGCATAGTTTGTTAATTAAGTCATTTGGAGCAAACCCCGAGGGCCCGCCGGTCTTACGAGTCAGAAAATCCTTAATTGCTAGATATTTAAAAGCTTCATTATGGCTCAAGTTGTATTGGGTTTTAAGGGCATCGAAGGTCAAAATACCTTCGGTTGAAAAGAAGGTCCCTAGCTTAAGAATGCCCAAATTAAGCCAATTTTGAAAATAAGATCTCCCGAAAATAGTGGGCAGATTAGGGTTGTGGTTGATGGGGGTATAACAATTCAACCTACCTAGGCCTAAAAGTTTCCGAACAGAGGTAAAGACCTTAAATGTACCCATCAAAGACTTAAATCTGACCTTTTTATAATACCCATATTCCACCTGATGCCACAAGCACCCCCAAGCCTCGGACCCAAGCAATAATTCAAACGGAGACGGGAATAGGGTTGTTGTGGTCAAAGGTTGTTCTTGTAGCAGTATAGAACAGTTTTGCAAAACTGTAGCCCAATAATATAATCTTATGTTAGGGAGTGCCCAACCCCCTCTGTCTCGAGGAAGGGATAAGAACCTGAACGCTCTTCTGGGTTGGGAGTATGCCCAGATAAATTGAGAATAGAGACGTTCAAATTTCTGCAATAGTACGTTTGAGAACTCCAAGGGAATAGCTCTAAAAAATAAAGCAACTTTGGAAAGAATATCATTTTTAACACATTGCAACGTCCGACTATAGTCAGATGCAAGTTGTTCAACCTATTCAATGCTCTTTTTGTTTCTGCGGCCAAGGGGATCAAGTTTTCTGAGACAATTGAGTCGGTGTCGGCAGCTATGCTTACACCCAAATATTTCGCCCTGGCGACGACTCATGTCAGTCCATTTGATTTTCTCGTTAACAATAATCTGGGTTTTGTCTCTGTTTAGGGCATAACCAGATATCTTTCCAAATTCTTGAGCTTCTGATTCGATGGCTATTATGGCTTTTTCCGGATCAGAAGTCACCAGGGCCAAGTCATCGGCATAAGCCATCATTTTTGTTTCTAGGCCGAATCTATTGATAGCCCTGATATCTGGATTGTTTTGGAGCCTTTTTATTAGGGGATCTATATATAAGGCAAAAAGCAACGGGGAGCAGGGACAACCCTGCCGCGTCCCTCGTGAGATTACGATCTGCTCTGTGGATTGCCCATTTATCGACAGACTAGCTGTAGGGCTGCAGTAAAGGGCTTTTATTGTTTGAATAGCTTTGGGCCCAAAGTGCATCTTTTCCATGACCCTCCACAAAAACTGCCAGGAGACCCGATCGAATGCTTTTTCAGCATCAAGCAATATTAACGCGATCGGGTCCCCTGTAGTTTGAGCAACATCGAACAAAGTAATGGTTCGACGAAAATGATCGATAGTGCCTCTCTCAGAGATGAACCCATGTTGCCATTTGGAGACCAGGTGTTCGATGATAGAGGATAATCTGGTCAATAAGATCTTAGCATAAATTTTAGAATCCCCATTAATGAGAGTGATTGGGCGGTAAGAGCCCATTTGTAAGGGTGATTTATCTTTCTTAGGGAAAATAACAATTTTCGCTATTGCCCAAGACGCAGGTGGAGAAGCGCCATTGAAGATTAACTCGATTAGAGTCATAAAAAAATCTTTTAATTGTGGAAAAAAGATCTTATAAAATTTCACAGGAATACAATCAGGCCCGGCCGCTTTGCCATCAGGCAACTTAAATTAAGCCATGGTAACTTCTTCCGGAGAAGG
This sequence comes from Calotriton arnoldi, assembly GCA_963921515.1. Taxonomy (NCBI): domain Eukaryota; kingdom Metazoa; phylum Chordata; class Amphibia; order Caudata; family Salamandridae; genus Calotriton; species Calotriton arnoldi. Next base: position 3,686,545 of record CAWUFW010000135.1, on the reverse strand, counting down.
AGGGTCTTCTAATAAGTCATGATCCTCAGGACTAAGTTGTGTTAAAGATACAGCGTCTAAATAATTATCCATCTTTTCCCCCCCCCAACTGCTTCTTGCGGTCCAACTGCTTCTTCGGAATATAATTTCTGGTAGAATTCGTGAAAGGCTAATCGAACTTTGAGGTCGCTCATAGTTTCCCCTGAAGACGTCTGTATTGTCTGTATTTCATTACGGGTTACTTGTTGCCTTGTTCTAACGGCTAACTGGTGGCCGATAAGCTCGCTACATTCATAAATTTGTTCTCTTGAGGCAGCCCATTTAGCCGCGGCTTTCTCGGCCAATATCGTACCAATTTTAGCCCTTATGCCCGAAGCAGCTAATTGTGCAGATTCTATATCAGCACCCTTTTGGACTGCTTCAGTTAACTTCTTTTCAGCTTTTGAGAGTTCTCCCTGGAGCTCCAAGGTTTTTTTTTTCCCTGCTTATTTTTCCTTACAGATAATTGTAGGGTTTCCCCTCTAACACATGCTTTCAGTGTGTCCCAGACAACCATTACGGGGGAAGACCCAATATTTTCAGCCAGAAATTTCTCGATCCATCCTCTCATGTAAGTCTGGTACCCATTGTCATAAAGAAGCGCTCGCTCAAAGCTCCAAGACGAGACTTCTTTGCGAGAGGCTAACCCTGTTATGTTTAAAATAAGTAAGTTGTGATCCGATAAAAAGCGAGGAGCGATATCAATATCACATTTGCCTATCAGAGAAGATGAAACAAAGAAATAATCCAGCCTTGCTAAAGAAAGATGGGGGGCTGAGTAGTAAGTAAAGCCTGGCTGGCTCGGTTTCAGATAGGCCCAAACATCAATGAGCCCATGTGTATCCATTAAATTCCTAATAGCTTGAAATACCTTAGGTTTTCGACCAGTGTATCTCCACTGATTACTCCCCCCCCCCCCAGTCACTGGGTAGATTGATATTAAGATCCCCATTTAGGATCACAGGAAGGGGCCAGTGAGCTAGTTCGCTATTAAGCCAGTTAATTACCTCAGGATCATCCACTGTGCACCCATAAACAGAGCATAAGGTGAATGAAGAGCCTGAGGATAGCCGGCATTCAGCCAAAACCCATCTTCCACGAGGATCGGCCTTGGTATGAATGGGCTGTAGTGAAGATCTGCTCTGTGCTAAAACCCCCACCCCTCTCACCCGTGCCCCTTGGGATGTCCCCCGACTAATTTGTATCCAAGTGTATCTAAAAGGTGTAACTGTGAGCCCTCAATGTGCGTTTCCTGGAGGCAGACGACGTCAGCCCCCAGTAGACGCAGCCCCTGGGCCATCCTTCTGTCTCTTCCGGGCGTCATTTAAGCCGCAAATATTAACGCTGATACATCTGAAATTAGTTGCCATGGTCAAAAAGAAGTTTTACTCAAATGAAAAACAGCAGAAACATCTGATTCCTCAACATATCTGATTTTCTAGAGAGAGCTGCATTGATCATCCACAACTCGACTAACTTTGGCATTGTCTACTTTAAAACATTCAACTAGAAATATACTTTCTTGTTTCTTTTTCAAATTTCCAAGTTCATTATTTGCTTTTTTCCTTTTTTTTCCCCCTGGCCCCAGTGCCAAGTAAAACAAAAAAATATAAGTGGCTAAGTAAATACCAACGTCCCCCTCCCCTCTCGATGTCCCCACCCTCCGCACAACACCCAACCCTCCCTCCCCCCCTATCTTAGAGCAATCAGGAATAACCTGAGTGATGGCTGCTCGTGGTAAATCCCCGCTACCCAACCCCGCCATATTTACACAAACCAGGATTACAAAAAACAGAAGTTTTGGCCCAGAGAGCCAGCAGACAGCCCAAAGAAGTAAAAATAACCTGAGAACTAAACTACGACAAATGCAATTATCAGCCCTAAAAAGCCCATGCCTTCCACACCCAAAATAGGGGTTGTCTTAAAATAAGCCATTTCTAACAAGACCTTTGGCAAGACCCTAGGATTCTGTGCACCCTACTTATGATACTTTTAATCTGTTTTTATTATAATTTTCTTGATTTTATCTCTTCTAGATACTCTTGGGCTTTGATTTCAGAAGTGAAAGTGCGAGTTGACCCATTTACAATAATTTTCAATCTAGCCGGGTTCATTAAAAAAACTTGAGCTCCCAGCTGTTGGAAGGGTACAAAAAGCTGACGAAGACGCCACCTCCGCTCCACCGTGGAGTGGCAAAAATCGGGCTTCGCAAAAAAAGACACCCCTTCAAAGCACTTGAGAGAGTTAGGTCGGGCCTGATCATAGACTAACTGTCTTAATAGAAAGTTTCCAAAAAACACAAGGAAAGCCCTGGGTTTTTCTCCACTGTTATTACTGCCCTCGTATTGTTTTTTCAAGTTGAGAGGGAAGCGATGAGCACGCTGTACTTCATGGTCCCAGTTCCATTCAGGATGACCTGGAAAAGCCCCCCGGAGTAGCTTCACTATATAGCGCCGCGGGTCATCACCTTCTACCCCTTCGGGAATCCCTAGGAGGCGGAGATTGTTCCGGCGCTGGCGGTTTTCCTGATCCCCCAGCTTCCACATTACGTCCGTCATAAGGGTACTTTGAGATGAACCAAGCTCTTTTAGGGCGGCGACCCCTGCTTCCAGGCTTTCCGTGCGGCTTTCGACCAGGGTGACCCGATCCCCTATATCAGAGCAAACTTTATTCAACTTCCTCATGCCCCCCTGTAGCTTCTTAGCAGCCCCCTTAGCTAGCCGACTATCGGATCTAACCTCCTCCTGAAATTGTTTGATTGAGGCTAGTATGACCATCAGCGAGGGTTCTTCGGTGGTACCACCAGTGGGGCATGCAGGAGCTCCTGATTGCTCAGGGTTTATAACGGGCTCTTCACCGAAGGACAGAGCAACATGGGAGTCAGAATAGTCCCATTTAAGCTGGCTGCGCCGTTTCGCATTACTACGCCCGCCCTTCAGGCGCTGCACAGTCCCGGTTTCATTAGGAAGGCTTTTACCATTAAAATCCGAAAGTGCCCCATCAGCTGAGCTGGAAGAGCATTCTTCCTCCGCTGAATCAGAGCCGTCTGAGACTGAGAAAAAATGTTCCCCAATGGAGTCAGGAGAATGGGGGGGGTAATGTCACCGGAATGTTATTAAAATCTAGGACAGGAGTTATCAGGCCGGTACCCCCCCCCCCTTCTGAGTTTTCGAGGGCAGAATCTCCTGTAGTTGTAGGCATGATGGACATTGAGTCATCATTGTTATCCCCTGTGAGGGCTTGAAAGGAAGCTTCAGAGTTCCGGGAGTCAGTTGCAAAAACTAATCCCTCAGTTCCTAATGGCTGCCCACTAGGGATATGTGTGAGAAAGTGCCCTCTTTCTTGCATGGTATGCCCCCACTTTTTGCTGAATTGCTGATGTGCTTTGACTGAGTGTGCCCTGGGCTCCTGCCAATCAGGTACGCAGGGCCTGTGTTCCTTCCCTTAAACTGCATTGAAGCCTAAACCCAATTGGCATCTCTGGCCACAGGTAGGCCCCTGGTAAATGGTACCACTGGTACCCAGGGCACTGTGACCAGAGAAGGCCTCCAAGGGCTGCAGCACTTATTGTGCCACCCTTGGAGGCCCTGTACCCTGACACACACACACTGCCTTTGCAGGCTGCGTGTCTTGGTGCAGAACAAAGTGAAGAGTCGACATGGCACACATCCCTGTGTGCCATGCCCACAAACCACTGCCCTGGCATACATCAGTCACCCCTCTAGCTGGGTGCCCCATGCCAGTGGTGAGGATACAGGTGCATGAGCCATGTACCCCTACAGTACCCAGGCCCATTCCTGGGCACTGTAAGTGCAGTGCTGCCATTAAGAGTATATGGTGCTGGGAGGTTGTCATTACGAACTCCACAGCACCATAATGGCTACACTGAAGAATGGGAAGTTTGGTATCAAACTTCTCAGCACATTAAACCCACACTGATGCCAGTGTGGGATTTAATGTAAAATGCACAACAGAGGGCATCTTAGAGATGCCCCCTGAAACTCGACCAACTCCCAGTGACCTGAGTGGCTGCCGAGGCTGCCACCACCAGACATGTTTCTGGACCCCTGGGTCGAGAGCTTGCTGCTCTCGGGGGCCTGAAACAATGCACATCCTGGGACGAGGTGCCAAGCCTCCTCCCCCAGGATGGGCAGGGTTCACGAAGGAGAAGCTTCAAAGGCATACCGCCTTTGTGAGCCTCTCCAGACCACTTGCTGTACTCAGCAACTGGTCCCCACTGGTTCTACCCCCCCCTTTGGGCGGGAGACCCGGCGGGAAACACAAAGTGAGGAAGAGAGGTGTGCCCACCTCTTCCATAGATCCCGATTCCGAAACAACAAGAAGAACAAGAAGAAAGAAGACCAGCCGTGCAGCTGCTAACAAGAGGACGACACCAACTGACTTGGCCCCAGCCCTACCGGCCTGTCGAACCTCGAACCTGCTCCTGCTAAAACCCGGCCTCTTCAGTTGTCAGCAACCTCAAAAACCCCAGAGGGACCGGACTGCCTTGCTCAACTAAAGACTGGGACTCCCACGAGCAGTGGTTCTGCTCAAAACATCTGCAACCCCAGGCCCCGGCCTGAGACCGCAGATCCTGCCCACTCTGCACCCGCCGAGTCGGGCCCGAGCCAAAGTGGACAAAGACCACGAGGACGTCCCCCCGGCGACTGTGACCAAGAATCCAGCACCAAAGGACTCCCCTCGACGCTCCTGACGACGCCTGCAGCCTCAACATCAGGGACCCCTCCAACCGCGACCAGCAGAGGGTAAGATTTCCCGACACCTAAAGACACCCCTGCACCCGGCGCCCCACGGCCCCCTGTGCCCAACTCCTGGGTGTCTACCCCTCCTACAGCGTCCCAACTTACCTCTCGAAGTGGTGGTCGCACCTGAAGAATCACCGTCCCAGAGTTTGCAGCCTTTGTTCGTCTTGCAGCTTTCCCATTGAAACCCATTGGGCGCCCGACGGCCCAAAAGCCCACTGCACCCGGCCGCCCCAGTGCCGCTGAGGGTGCACCAACTACCCTGTTCGACTTCCCCACTTGCCCTGAGTAAGTGACCAGGAGCTTTGCTCCCAGAGCCGCGTGGACTGCCTGCCAGCAGCCACCAACCAAAGGCCCCCCGCCCGCCATAGGCTAACGTTGGGCCTACTCTCTCTCCACCCGGCCGCCCCTGTGCCGCTGAGGGTGTAACAGTACAAACCTGAACCTGGGAGACCCCACCCCCTCCCAGAGTTTGCAGCCTTTGTTCGTCTTGCAGCTTTCCCATTGAAACCCATTGGGCGCCCGACGGCCCAAAAGCCCACTGCACCCGGCCGCCCCAGTGCCGCTGAGGGTGCACCAACTACCCTGTTCGACTTCCCCACTTGCCCTGAGTAAGTGACCAGGAGCTTTGCTCCCAGAGCCGCGTGGCCTGCCTGCCAGCAGCCACCAACCAAAGGCCCCCCGCCCGCCATAGGCTAACGTTGGGCCTACTCTCTCTGCACCCGGCCGCCCCTGTGCCGCTGAGGGTGTAACAGTACAAACCTGAACCTGGGAGACCCCCCCCCCCCGAGTCTTGCCCCAGAACCTTAACCCTGCCAGCCGAGTACTTACCTGAAAGCTGATAACTTGCACTTTCTCCATAGGTTAACATTGACTGGTTTTCACTTGGAAATTCTTCTAAGTGTCGAGTTTTGGAACTTTGAAATATTCACTAAAAATCGTGCGAATATCAAAAACGAAATTACTCACCTGTTCTCAGGAGAGATCCCAGTGCTGGATTTAGGTACCCAGCACTGATTAGAAAAAGTGATTACAACTGTGATTTTCCGGTAACTTGATTTTCCTCCATAGGATAACATTGCCTGGTTTTTGCCAGAAATTCTTCTGTCTCGATTTTTGCAACCTACAAATATTCCTTAAAAATCGCCTGTGTAACAAAAACTATTTCTTTCAACTGTTTACAGGAAATGCACCAGGGCTGAATCCAGGATCCAGCCCTGAGTAAGAAAAACCTTCGTAAAGTAATTCTTTTTTTTTTTCTTTTTTTTTAAATAAATTTTTATTTTGCCAACAGGAGGATAGCAATATAACAAATAAGGAGGAAAAACATTGGTACGCAAGTACTCAATGACATTAGCCCAATTCAAAATACCACAAAAAAAATAAGAAATACAATTAATACATAGAATAAAAAGAATGCATCACGATCTAAACAAATTATACATTAGAACAAATCCCCCCAAATTGCATTAAATTTAGCTACAGATCGAATACCTCTTGATTTAGCCAGTGCTTGTTCCATGTCATACGTCTGTCTTACTAACAGCCACCAGTCAGTAACAGAAGGTGATTTTGGGGAAATCCAAACCCTTGCTATAGTTAATCTTTCAGAGATCAGTAATATAGCAAGTAAGCTATTGAACTTAGAACTCTGGTTCCTATAGCCCATCATGATGTCCATTGTCGTAAGAGGTAGTTCTATCCCCAGCTTTTGGGACAGAACGAAACCAACCTTCTGCCAGAAGATTGATAATTCTGGGCATGTTATGAACATATGTTTAATGTCAGCCGCATACAGATCACACCTTGGGCATTTTGTCTGATCACTGCATGTATTATTAGATGACCATTTAGAGATTCTTTCCGGAGTATAATACAGCAAACATATCGTACGATATTGCTGCAATCGTAAATTAGTAGAATGCACTGCCTTATCTATAATACTAAAGGCTTGCGATATAATATTAGCCGATACTGACGTCCAAGACCTTGCCCCACCGTTCAGCTAATCTCACACAGTCATCTTTTCTATAGCTACTTAAACATTTATACCCCTTACTGATCAGAGATTTTGTATTTAAAGTGTGTAGATTATCCCAGATATCAGAATCCGATATGTTAGTCAAATTTAAATGTCTTAAAAAATAATCCCGGATCTGATAGTATTTGAACAGCATGTAATCTGGCAATTTATACTGCATTTGAAGTTTATCAAAAGAGGCAAAACCACTGTAATCGTACAAATCCCCTAGACACGTGATACCGTAACTGGCCCAACGTTTGGCCACAACATCATGGAATAACTCCGGCAAGCCTGGATTAGACCAAAGAGGAAACTTATCATAAAAATGTGGTGTGTTGCATCTAAGAGAGATAGCACGCCAAATAAATATACTGTCGCGTACCGTCTTGAAATTGACCCTTTTAAAATAATTTGGGTCGTTAGTTCTATAAAGAAACATATTACTCTCTACACCCAGCAAAAACTTATGGAAAAAAAAAAAGTACTGGCAGGATGAATAAGGCTTTGAAGACGACCAAAAAAAGTAGACCACAAATACATTTTAAAATCAGGAAATTCTAAGCCGCCTTGATTAAAAGGGAGTTTCAGCAACTCAATTGCCCGTCGTGCTTTTCGGTATCCCCAAATAAAGCTACTTAAGATTCCCTCTAATCTCTTAAAGAATAAATTGGGGACCCGTAACGGAATAGAACGAAACAAATAAAGAAATTTAAGAAGAATGTTCATTTTTATTATATTTATTCGCCCAATAATACCTAAAGGCAGCTTATGCCAGTTCTTTAATGAAGAAGCCGTCTCTTTTAACAATACTTCATAATTTAATGAAATTATTCTTTTGATCTGTGCTGACATCCTGACCCCAAGATGAGTGGCAACAGAGCACGTCCCCTGAATTGGAGTCGGAGGTTTAAAGTTAAGGAGGACCTGGGTTTTATTAACGTTTAATTTATAGCCTGAAATTACTCCATATCCCCCAGCTGCTTTCGCTATCGCTTTAAGTGCTTCTCCAGGTTCCGTAGAAAAGACTGCTAGGTCATCTGCGTATGCGATAACTTTGATAGAATTTGCTCCCAGCGTATAAGCGCAAATTTCCGGATGATTTTGCAAAACGGTTATAAACGGTTCTAAGTATAGAGCGAAAAGAAGGGGTGAAAGCGGACATCCCTGACGGGTACCGCATAAAACCGGAAAAACAGACGACTGGAGACCTGCATAAACTAATTTAGCGCAGGGCTGATCGTATAAAGCCTGTACCCATCTTTTAAATTGACCCTTAATTCCATAAGCCGATAGCGTAGCCCAGAGAAAGTCCCACCCCACTCGGTCAAACGCTTTTTCTGCGTCTAGCAGTATCATACCGAGTGGGGTTGATTTTATGTCTGCTGCGTCAAAGGCAGAAACAGCCATATTAACGTGGGCAGTAGTGTCCCTTCCCTGGATAAACCCATGCTGATGAGGAGATACTAGACTAGGCATTATTGGAGCAAGACGTTTCGCGAGAATCTTTGCAAAACTTTTTGCATCGGCATTAATAAGCGAGATTGGCCGATAAGACCCACGCTCGTTCGCTGGTTTATTTTTTTTCAGAAAAAAAACAATCTGTGTCAGATTCCACGACTCGGGGATCTTACCACTTATCCCAATAGAGCTAATTAACTGGCTAAATGGCATCAACAAAACATCTTTGAAAATTTTATAGAATTCCAGAGGTATTGTATCTTCCCCCGTAGCTTTTCCTGATGGCAAGGTACTAATTGCTAATTCTATCTCCTCCCTTGATACGTCTACATTCAAAGAGTCAGATATTACTCCCCCCATGCTTGTCAAAGAACAATTCCGAATATAATTCAGAATATCTTCTTGCTTTGGTTGGATCGTTGGGGTATATAACTCCTGATAATATAACGCAAATTGTTCCAAAATTTGTTGCGGATGTTTATACAATATGCCATTAATCCCCTTAATGATTTTTATATTAGTCTTAGCCCTATCATCGGCCACTTTGAAAGCAAGAATCTTACCAATTTTTTCCCCATGCTCATATTGTGACAGCCGATATTTACTAAATCTGATCATACTTCTTTCCCTAAATGTTTTTTTCAGAGCTGATCTAAGATTAATTAAAGTTAACCCCAGATGTTCCGTATCATCAGTCCCCCTCAATACTGCCTCAGCGTGTTTATCTTCAGCTGCCCGAATGGCAAAGGTAGTCTCTTTAATCGATTTTTGCCGATTTTTATTTTGCTGCCATATATATTGTTGAGTATAACCTCGGATAGTTGCCTTACAGGCATCCCAAACCACCGCGGGAGAGGCTGAACCTAAATTTTCATCAAAAAAAAGTTTAAGTTGTTCCCTGGTCCTAGCCACATATACCTCATCTAGTAGCAAGTACTTAGGGAATGAAAAAGATCTAGGCATCTTATGTTCCGTATAGGTTTTAAATAAGAGGAGGATAGGGTTATGGTCAGAAACTCTCGGGCATATTTCCATATCAGCTGTCCATAAAATCTGGTCTGACACCCAGGCCATGTCTATTCGAGAATATAATTTATGCGGAGCCGATTAATACATATAGCCCGGTACTTCTACGTGTAATGTTCTCCAGACATCCCTAATTGCCTGTAGTCGACCTAGCTCCACAATTGCAACCCGTGTTCTTCTCATCCTGTGAGAAGCAATTCGTCTGGTAGTATCTATCCCATAATCCATTATGCAATTAAAATCCCCCATCACAACCCTTTCCCCCTCCCAACTCAGCATCTCCATATTTATCAAATCAAATATAGTAGGGTTATCTATGTTAGGACCGTACAATATACAAAAAACATTTTTTCCCCTGTATCGTCAATTGTGCTATAGCCCATTTCCCACCTTTATCGGACATTGTCTTACAGACTACGCATGAAAACCGCTTATGCCGCATAATAGCGACCCCCCGAATAGATGCACTTTGTGCTGTGCATACTATCGTCTCATAACCTAATTGTTTCAACAATCCACGGTCCTTATAAGATAAATGTGTCTCCGTTAGCATCACTATCTGAGAATTATAAAGTTTTAGTTCTTCTGCAACTAATTGTCTCTTGATCCGACTATTCAAACCTGCCACATTCCACGCTAGGCATTTAACCCAATCCATTGAAGTAATGATTCTCTGTCATCTCTATCATCTTCTTTTTTAATGTCCAGCTTAATTATCTGAAACCGATTTTCCTCCACCCTATCTATACTTTCAATACTTGTTACCCTCCCATTGGCTTTATTTTGTTTTTGCCCCCACCCATACCCCCACCAACCCCCAACACCCCTCCCCGACTGACCCACCCCCATGCATCTAAGAGGAGGAATCATCCCCTTCTTTCAGCTGCCGCTGGAATGGCAGCTATCTGGAACCAGAACACCCCAGAGGCTCCCTAGACCTGCCCCACCCCTTTAGCCATTAAAAAGCAGAAGAAAAGAAGAAAAAAAACGAACAAAGAATAAAAGAAGAAAAAGAAATAAATGATTCTTTTAACGTGCCTGACACCCAAATATAAGCAAAATTATACCATCTTTACTGTCTTCACATATATCTTTGCCCTGTCCCATCTAATTTCAACCTTTCCCACTCAATCTAAACAATACCATAACATTAAATCATTATATATCCCTTTTATACTGCTCCATTTTTCTGCCATCTGTGGAGCGCTTCCTTTGCTTCTAATTCAGACAGAAAGAAATATGACCGCCCCCCACGAATAACTTTTAAGCGTGCTGGCTCCTGCAAGAAAGCTTGAGCCCCAGTAGCTTTCAATGGATCTATCAACTGTCTTAGTTGCCATCGGCGATCCATTGTCGCCTTACAGTAGTCTGAGCGAAAAAAGATGGAAAAAGATTCAACCGCCACTGGTGTTCTGGGGCTAGCCTTCATTAAAACCACTTGTCGTAACAAAGAATTTCCCCCAAAAATTAAAAAAGGCCTGGGGTACCGAGTATCTTGCCTACGCTGCACAAAAAGTAATCTGTGAGCCCTTTGCACCTGACAGTCCCAATCCCAGTCCCCAAGGTCCGGGAAAGACTTCTGAAGTATCTGCACTATAAAAGCTCTAGGGTCCGACCCTTCTTGCCCCTCCGGAATGCCAAACAGTTTTATGTTATGCCGCCTCTGTCGATTCTCCAGGTCTTCGAGCTTCAACTGCATTGCTACTAGCTGGTCGCCATGCTGCTGTACTGAGCTAGTGACTTTAGAGGTAGCCTCTTCTGTGCCTGCCACTCTTTGCTGTAGATCGGTTACCCCATCTGTCAAAGCCCCGACTTTTGATGTCACTTCCCTCAGAGACTGCTGTATATTACAATTATCTGCTCTAACTTGGGCAAAAAGTTCTTGCGTTTCCTCCCTTTGATCTTTCAGTGTCTGAAGTATCAATGATAGCATTGAGGATTCATCTCCCAAAGGCCCTTTGCCTTCGTCTTGAGGATCTCCTGCCAAGTATAACCCCCCTGATATCTGGGAGGATACAGATGCTGGAGAGGTCTCAGGGTTATCCAAGACATGTGCCCTCCCAGACGACTGCCTCAAAACCAACTCTGGCCCCAAGTCCGTATCATCAGCCACCACCTCTGCTATCTTGAGGGCACTTGTACGTGCGTTTTCCTTTAAGCCAGCATCTGATAGTCGCGATATCATGGTTTTCATCCCGCCCTTGGCCTGAACCCACCGCCGAATAGGGCTATCGATGGACACATCCTTCGACTGATTCAACCTCCCATTGCCTGAGCCCTGGCTAGGCCCACTGTAAGTCTTCTTCACTTCCTTCATTAATTTGTGTTTAAAGTTTTTTTTTTTTAACCACAGATAATCGTGCAGTTTGTTTGTCCAGTGGCCCTATTGGGGATTGCTGTTCCCCTTGTAATGCTGGGGGGCTCAGACCATCCATACCCGGTGTCAGAGAAGTGAATATCACATCCTCATGTGTGCCCAGCGCTGAGTCACTGATAGTAGAGGGCACCCTGATACCAGGCATAGAAATTGGCAATACCATATTATGCTCAGGTGATACATTTATATGCTCTGCATTCGAAAGTTTTGGGCTGCCTATATTGCCAATATTAACCGAATTATCAGAATTGACCCCTGCGACAGCTCCCTCCATAGGTGGAGAGTGAAATACAAATTCCGTTAACATGACGGCAGGTGACATTGTCGACATTTCTTTCAAGCTTGGCCCCCTTAACTCAGCAACTGTAGATAGTTCCTCGGTCTTCTCAGAAATTACGCCATCAAATTTAGCAGCCTTAGCGACATTAACAAGCTGATCTTCCTTAGGTTGTTTTTTAAGTTCAGTAGTCGTACTTTTATTAGGCTGAGATAACCTAAGAGTCCCCACTGCTCTCTACCCTGTTCGTATCTGCAGCACCAATCTGACGCGGTTTGTAAATAGACTCCGGGGAAGTAAGCACCGTTTCAGCATGTAACTCATTAATTGCATTAACGACCAAATCTGCTAACTTGTTGCCAGTTCCAGCTTCAGTAGCAGCTTCTGAAGAAAATAGCTCTGCTGACTGCCTTGATTGTAAAAAATGCAGTACCGGTTTACTGAGTGCTACTGTGTGTTTCGTGCCAGCGGCTCTCGTGGTCTCCGCTCCCTCCACTGCCTGACTCCCCTCTGAAGCTAATGTACTCACCGGCAGTCGATTAGCTGCCCAAGCGCTTCTGGCCGTGAGTTTCGGTGGAGCCATAGCCCGGAGTGCCTCGGTATGCAAGTACTGTTGTGGACGCAGAAGAAAACCAAAACTGAGGCGCCAAGGAATACGCAGAAACACCTGATGCGTCACCCGGCCAGCGGACAGCATACGTCCAGATCCAATCCTCGCGACCGCCTGCATCCAGCGCGTACCTCCGTGCAGCGGAGTCGAAAGGCAGGTAAAGCAGACCAAATTCTCAATTAGTAATTTAGTTCGTTCGTGTTTTTATCTTTTCCTCCTTCCAAAAAGCGGATTCAGCCTTTTAAACCTTTAAAACTGTGTCCTCATAGTAAAACAAATTTGGGATAGGGTCGGCGGTATCAGGAGCCTCCACGAGTGCTGGTTCACAGCGACGGCGTCAGTCCGCCATCTTGCTCCTCCCCTCGTAAAGTAATTCTACTGCAGTTTACTTAAAAATCCCATTGAGCTCAATGTTATAGTATACCAAGTATTGTGTTGCCTATTGCAACCCCTGTACTATATTGCATTTAAAGTCTATTGTTCATTGAAAGTATTCAACAAACAGCATCTTAACTTGAGAAAGTATTTTATGCAAACCTGTGGTTCTAAAATAAAACAGTATTTTTTTTATACAAAACAATTGGCCTAGAGTTCAGTTCTTGAGTGTGTGGTTTCATTTGCTGACTGAGTGTGTACATCAAATGCTTTACACTGTCCTCTGATACTGCCTTACTGCTCGACAAAGCTACCACTTTAGAGAGTAAGGTTCTATCTAACTTTAACCTCTGTCAAACCTCTGGAGACCCTTGGACTCTATACACACTGTACCTCACTTTGGTGAAGTATATATAGAGCCAGTTTCTTACATTGGTGGTTCAGCGGTGGGATACAAACTTGCATTTGTTGGACTACTTGGTTACCATCTGATCACACGACAGAACTCTTAAATTGCCTTTAGAATTCTGATTTTTTTTAAACTGGCATTTTTTTCTTCCAAACTACTAAAAGTCTCGTTAGGGCCTTGCTTAAGTCCCTTTAGAATTTTAGAAAATAAAAAGTCACTATAGTCAAGGGTAGAGGGGTTAGAAATTTTTGTTAGAATGTCTCAAGACAAGAACCCAGCTATTAGTGAAGATAATAATGACATGCAGGACATGGTTGAGGAGCTCGACCTCACCCCTTACCTTCACTTGTCTTTCAAGGAAGTAAGGTCCTTATGTAAACTTAAAAATATACCAATGGGCCAGCATCCAACCAAACAAGGGCTCCAGGAGCTCCTGGCTGAGTATGCAAAGGCCCACCCCTCTGAGCCTGGTGATGACCAAGCAGAGGAGGAAAGGAGTGAGGAGGATGGAGAAAGGAACCACCTCCACCACTGCCTAGGGAAGAAAGGGTCCCTGCACCCTTATTTCCAAGAATCAACCTCTGGGGACCTAGAGGCCACACAGGTGGTTCAGGTCCCAGGGAGGACATTGAGGACAGCCTCAGTGAGGAGGACAACCTTTTAGCAAGGTTGGCCAAAAAGATAGATCTAGAGTCCAGACTCCTGGCTCTAGAGAAGGAAAGAAAGGAGATGGGTTTAGCACCCATCAGTGGTGGCAGCAATACCAATAACAAGGATAAAGAGCAATCTTATGATCCTAAAATCCCCAAAGGGATTGTCCCTAAATTTGATGAGGGTGATGACATCACCAAATGGTTCACAGCCTTTGAGAGGGCCTGTGACCCGAGACAGGTGAAGAAACCTCTCTGGGGGCACTCCTGTGGGAACTGTTCTCTGGTAACTGCAGAGACAGGCTTCTGACCCTCTCTGGGCCAGATGCAGGGTCATATGACCTCATGAAGAGAACTCTGATTGAGGGATTTGGACTCACCACTGAGGAGTACAGAATTAGATTCAGGGGGGCTCATAAAACCCAGAACCAGTCCTGGATTGATTTTGTAGACTACTCAGTAAAGACACTGGATGGTTGGTTAACTGGACACAATGTGCATGACTTTACTGGACTTGACAATTTGTTTATGAAGGAACATATATTAAGTAATTGCACAAATGAAAAGTTACATCAGCATTTGGTAGACCTAGGTCTAATTTCTCCCCAAGAATTGGGAAAGAAGGCAGACCACTGGGTCAAGACTAGGGTGACAAGGACAACCACTGGGGGTGACCAGAAGAAGGTGGTTACAAAACCTCCCCAGGGGAAAGGTGGTGAGAATCCCCAAGATAAAAAGTCTGAGTCTTCCAAAGGGCCCCAAAAACCTGTACAGGGGGGTGGTCCCAAACTACTCCCTATAGGGGGAAGAACTTTGATCCCACAAAGGCCTGGTGTAACAACTGTAAGAAGTTGGGACACTTAACTGTAGACAAGTCTTGCCCTCACAACAAGGCCCCTAAGCCCACAAGTACAGCTACTCCTGGGGTGGCAAGTCTACAGATGGGATCAACAGTGTGCCCAGAGCAAATCAGGATGCACACTGAAGCAGTTCTAGTTTCAGAAAGGGAAGTTGAGTTTGCCACTGTAGCTGTGTGGCCACCCAACTTAAAGAAATACTTACAGTACCCTTGGATCAATGGAACTAGGATAGAAGCTCTGAGGGATACAGGTGCCAGTGTCACTATGGTGAGAGACACACTGGTTTCCCCTGAGCAATATTTGATTGGGCGTACTTACCCAGTCACCAATGCTGACAGTGTTACCACTAATCATGCTATGGTGACAGACTGGGGGGGGGGGGGTTTACCTGCCTGAAACAGGTAGTGGTCTCTCCAAAGCTACCAGCTGCATGTCTGCTTGGCAATGACCTGGAAACCTCAGCCTGGGCTGAGGTTGAACTAAAAACCCATGCAGCAATGCTGGACATCCCTGAATTGGTGTGTGTGAAAACAAGAGCACAGAGCAAAAGGCAGGGTGAAGAAATAGTGTTGGAGCCTGGAAGAATGGCCCAACCTACCAAGAGAAAAGGTAAGAAGACTGGGGGACCAGCTTCTATACAGCCAAAGGATCAGGACCCCTCTCCTCAGGGAGAGGACTTGGACACCCCAGAGGGAACTGAGCCCATGGAGCTTGACCCTTACCAGGTTGAACTCTTAGGCCCAGGGGGACCCTCTAGGGAAGAGCTGTGCCAGGGGCAGCAAGACTGTCCCGCTCTTGAAAGCCTGAGGCAGCAAGCTGTTTCAGAAGCAAAGGGAGATGTCAGTGGTACCCACAGAGTTTATTGGGAAGAGGGATTACTGTACACTGAGGCAAAAGACCCCAATCCTGGAGCCACCAGGAGAGTGGTAGTGCCACAGAAGTACAGGGAGTTCCTCCTAACTTTAGCTCATGACATCCCCCTAGCTGGACAGCTGGGCCAAACCAAGACTTGGGAAAGGCTAGTTAGCCACTTTTACTGGCCCCAGATGCACCAAAAGGTGAAGGAGTTTGTCAGCTCCTGTGTTACCTGTCAGGCCAGTGGCAAGACAGGTGGCCACCCAAAGGCCCCCCTGATACCTCTGCCAGTGGTGGGGGTTCCCTTTGAGAGGGTAGGTGTGGACATAGTGGGTCCACTTGAACCTCCCACAGCCTCAGGGAACAAATTCATACTAGTGGTAGTGGATCATGCCACTAGGTACCCTGAAGCAATCCCACTTAAGACTACTACAGCTCCTGCAGTAGCCAAGGCCCTCATTGGTGACTTCACCAGGGTAGGGTTTCCTAAGGAGGTGGTTTCAGACAGAGGTTCCAACTTTATGTCTGCTTACCTGAAACACATGTGGAAGGAATGTGGGGTGCAGTACAAGTTTACTACACCCTATCATCCACAAACCAATGGCCTTGTTGAGAGATTTAACAAGACATTGAAAGGCATGATTATGGGGCTCCCTGAGAAACTCAAAAGGAGATGGGATGTCCTCTTACCATGTCTGCTTTTCGCTTACAGAGAAGTGCCACAGAAGGGAGTAGGTTTCTCACCCTTTGAACTTCTGTTTGGTCATCCTGTGAGGGACCACTTTGTCTTGTAAAGGAGGGCTGGGAGAGGCCTCTCCAAGAACCCAAACAAGATATTGTGGACTATGTGCTTGGCCTAAGGTCCAGAATGGCTGAGTACATGGAAAAGGCATCCAAGAATCTTGAGGCAAGCCAGGAGCTTCAGAAGCACTTGTATGACCAAAAAGCTGCACTGGTTGAATTCCAACCTGGGCAACAGGTGTGGGTTTTGGAGCCAGTGGCACCAAGGGCACTCCAGGACAGATGGAGTGGCCCTTACCCTATCCTGGAGAGAAAGAGTGAGGTCACCTACTTAGTTGACCTGGGCACAAGCAGGACACCCAAAAGGGTTATCCATGTGAACCGCCTAAAACTCTACAATGACAGGGCTGACATCACCATGCTGATGGTGACTGATGAGGAGCAGGAAGCAGAGTGTGAACCTCTCCCTGACCTCCTCTCATACAGCCCAAAAGATGGGTCAGTTGATGGAGTTGTCTTTTCAGACACCCTCTCTGCCCAACAGCAGACTGACTGCAAGCAAGTCTTGCAACAGTATGCTAAGCTCTTTTCCTTGTCCCCTGGTCTAACAAACTGGTGTACCCATGATGTGGACACTGGTGACAGTGCACCTGTCAAAAACAAGATCTATCGACAGTCAGACCAAGTCAAGGAAAGCATCAGAGCTGAGGTCAGCAAGATGCTGGAGTTAGGGGTTATTGAACCCTCTGAGAGCCCCTGGGCTAGCCCAGTGGTTCTGGTCCCCAAACCTCACCCACACGATGGAAAGAGAGAAATGGGGTTTTGTGTGGATTATAGAGGGCTCAACTCTGTCACCAAGACAGATGCACACCCTATCCCAAGAGCAGATGAGTTGATAGACAAATTGGGTGCAGCCAAATTCTTAAGTACCTTTGACTTAACTGCAGGGTACTGGCCGATTGGCATGGCACCAGGAGCCAAAGAGAAAACAGCATTCTCCACACCTGATGGGCACTATCAGTTCACGGTTATGCCCTTTGGTTTAAAGAATGCCCCTGCCACCTTCCAGAGGTTGGTGACTCAAGTCCTTGCTGGGTTGGAGTCCTTTAGTGCAGCTTATCTTGATGATATTGCTGTCTTTAGCTCCACCTGGCAGGATCACCTGGTCCACCTTGGGAAGGTTTTAAAAGCCCTGCAAACGGCAGGTCTAACTATCAAGGCATCCAAATGCCAGATAGGGCAGGGCACTGTGGTGTACTTGGGCCACCTTGTTGGTGGAGGCCAGGTACAGCCCTTACAGCCCAAGATCCAGGCCATCCTGGACTGGGCAGCTCCAACAACCCAGACCCAAGTCAGGGCATTCCTTGGCTTGACTGGGTACTACAGGAGGTTTGTGAAGGGATATGGGTCCATTGTGACCCCCCTCACAGAACTCACCTCCAAGAAGATGCCCAAAAATGTTAACTGGACAGTTCGTTGCCAGAAGGCTTTTGACACCCTGAAAGAAGCAATGTGCTCAGCACCAATTCTAAAAGCTCCAGATTATGCCAAGCAGTTCATAGTGCAGACTGATGCCTCTGAGCTAGGGATAGGAGCGGTCCTATCCCAGACCAATGATGAAGGCCAAGACCTACCTGTTGCTTTTATAAGCAGGAGGCTTCTCCCCAGAGAGCAGCGTTGGAGTGCCATTGAGAGGGAGGCCTTTGCTGTGGTTTGGTCCCTGAAGAAGTTGACACCATACTTGTTTGGTACTCACTTCCTAGTTCAAACTGACCACAGACCTCTCAGATGGCTAATGCAAATGAAAGGGGAAAATCCAAAACTTTTGAGGTGGTCCATCTCCCTACAGGGAATGGACTTTGAAGTGGAACACAGACCTGGGACTGCCCATGCCAATGCAGATGGACTTTCCAGGTTCTTCCACTTAGACAATAATGACTCCATAGGGCAAGGTTAGTCTCATCACCTTTCGTTTGGGGGGGGGGGGGTTGTGTGAGAAAGTGCCCTCTTTCTTGCATGGTATGCCCCCACTTTTTGCTGAATTGCTGATGTGCTTTGACTGAGTGTGCCCTGGGCTCCAGCCAATCAGGTACCCAGGGCCTGTGTTCCTTCCCTTAAACTGCATTGAAGCATAAACCCAATTGGCATCTCTGGCCACAGGTAGGCCCCTGGTAAATGGCACCACTGGTACCCAGGGCACTGTGACCAGAGAAGGCCTCCAAGGGCTGCAGCACTTATTGTGCCACCCTTGGAGGCCCTGTACCCTGACACACACACTGCCTTTGCAGGCTGCGTGTCTTGGTGCAGAACAAAGTGAAGAGTCGACATGGCACACATCCCTGTGTGCCATGCCCACAAACCACTGCCCTGGCATACATCAGTCACCCCTCTAGCTGGGTGCCCTATGCCAGTGGTGAGGGTACAGTTGCATGAGCCCTGTACCCCTACAGTACCCAGGCCCATTCCTGGGCACTGTAAGTGCAGTGCTGCCATTAAGAGTAAATGGTGCTGGGAGGTTGTCATTACGAACTCCACAGCACCGTAATGGCTACACTGAAGAATGGGAAGTTTGGTATCAAACTTCTCAGCACATTAAACCCACACTGATGCCAGTGTGGGATTTAATGTAAAATGCACAACAGAGGGCATCTTAGAGATGCCCCCTGAAACTCGACCAACTTCCAGTGACCTAACTGAGTGGCTGCCGAGGCTGCCACCACCAGACAGGTTTCTGGACCCCTGGGTCGAGAGCTTGCTGCTCTCGGGGGCCTGAAACAATGCACATCCTGGGACGAGGTGCCAAGCCTCCTCCCCCAGGATGGGCAGGGTTCACGAAGGAGAAGCTTCAAAGGCATACCGCCTTTGTGAGCCTCTCCAGACCACTTGCTGTACTCAGCAACTGGTCCCCACTGGTTCTACCCCCCCCCCCTTTGGGCGGGAGACCCGGCGGGAAACACAAAGTGAGGAAGAGATGTGTGCCCACCTCTGCCAACTCCACCCCTAAGGTGGGGGAGGCGAGGTGAAGCACAACATCGAGTCCCCGAGGATGGGGACCCAGCCAACCAAGGACAGGCTCCTGCCCCCCTCCCACTGGAGAGTGGCAGAGTAGGGGGTGTACCCACCCCAGGGAAGGGACCCATTGGTCCCTGCCCTTTACCTACCTGTAACGCCCCTAAATTCAGTATTTAGGGGCACCCTGAACCTTCTTTCCTTAGATCCCGATTTCGAAACAACAAGAAGAACAAGAAGAAAGAAGAACAGCCGTGCAGCTGCTAACAAGAGGACGACACCAACTGACTTGGCCCCAGCCCTACCGGCCTGTCGAACCTCGAACCTGCTCCTGCTAAACCCCGGCCTCTTCAGTGGTCAGCAACCTCAAAAACCCCGGAGGACCTGACTGCCTTGCTCAACTAAAGACAGACTCCCACGAGCAGTGGTTCTGCTCAAAACATCTGCAACCCCAGGCCCCGGCCTGAGACCGCGGATCCTGCCCACTCTGCACCCGCCGAGCCCGGCCCGAGCCAAAGTGGACAAAGACCACGAGGACGTCCCCCCGGCGACTGTGACCAAGAATCCAGCACCCAAGGATGCCCCTCGACGCTCCTGACGACGCCTGCAGCCTCAACACCAGGGACCCCTCCAACCGCGACCAGCAGAGGGTAAGATTTCCCGACGCTTAAAGACACCCCTGCACCCGGCGCCCCACGGCCCCCTGTGCCCAACTCCTGGGTGTCTACCCCTCCTACAGCTTCCCAACTTACCTCTCGAAGTGGTGGTCGCACCTGAAGAATCACCGTCCCAGAGTTTGCAGCCTTTGTTCGTCTTGCAGCTTTCCCATTGAAACCAATTGGGCGCCCGACGGCCCAAAAGCCCACTGCACCCGGTCGCCCCTGTGCCGCTGAGGGTGTAACAACAGTACAAACCTGAACCTGGGAGACCCCTGACTCTTGCCCCAGAACCTTAACTCTGCCAGCCGAGTACTTACCTGAAAGCCGATAACTTGCATTTTCTCCATAGGGTAACATTGACTGGTTTTCACCTGGAAATTCTTCTAAGTGTCGAGTTTTGGAACTTTGAAATAGTCACTAAAAATCGTGCGAATATCAAAAACGAAATTACTCACCTGTTCTCAGGAGAGATCCCAGTGCTGGATCTAGGTACCCAGCACTGATTAGAAAAAGTGATTACAACTGTGATTTTCCGATAACTTGATTTTCCTCCATAGGATAACAGAAGAATTTCTGGTGAAAACCAGGCAATAAGTGTCGAGTTTTGGAACTTCGAAATATTCACTAAAAATCGTCCGAATACCAAAATCGAAATTACTCACCTGTTCTCAGGAGAGATCCCAGTGCTGGATTTAGGTACCCAGCACTGACTAGAAAAAGTGATTACAACTGTGATTTTCCGGTAACTTGATTTTCCTCCATAGGATAACATTGCCTGGTTTTTGCCAGAAATTCTTCTGTCGATTTTTGCAACCTACAAATATTCCTTAAAAATCGCCTGTGTAACAAAAACGATTTCTTTCAACTGTTTACAGGAAATGCACCAGGGCTGAATCCAGGATCCAGCCCCGAGTAAGAAAAACCTTCGTAAAGTAATTCTACTGCAGTTTACTTAAAAATCCCATTGAGCTCAATGTTATAGTATACCAAGTATTGTGTTGCCTATTGCAACCCCTGTACTATATTGCATTTAAAGTCTATTGTTCATTGAAAGTATTCAACAAACAGAATCTTAACTTGAGAAAGTATTTTATGCAAACCTGTGGTTCTAAAATAAAAGAACAGTATATTTTTTTATACAAAACAATTGGCCTAGAGTTCAGTTCTTGAGTGTGTGGTTTCAATTGCTGACTGAGTGTGTACATCAAATGCTTTACACTGTCCTCTGATACTGCCTTACTGCTCGAGCAAGCTACCACTTTAGAGAGTAAGGTTCAATCTAACTTTAACCTCTGCCAAACCTCTGGAGACCCTTGGACTCTATACACACTGTACCTCACTTTGGTGCAGTATATATAGAGCCAGTTTCTTACAATAATCCCTTGAGTACCTTGTACAGCTTGTACTTCTGGTTGTGTTAGAGTACCAGCGCCTATAGCACAGCATGTTTCCACTACCGAGGTTGTAAGCATGGTTTCACTTTTGGGGGGCGGGAGTTTGGTAGTAGCAAACATTTTGGCAATTGTGGGTTGTGGGTTTAAACTCTCCTAGGGGGCACCGCTTCCTCCTGGTCTCCCCGTATTTATTTTAGCCGTGCCCGTCTCCCTTTTACCTTTCGGGGCCGGCTCCTGTGCTGGTCCTTCCGCGCCTCCGTGTCCGGCGGTGAGAGGAGCGTTGATGCTTACAGCAGTAGTCTTTGACTTAGCTCCTCGAGCTCCACGAGAGGCCATCTTCAGATTACGGCGGAGTCGAGCTTCAGCAAAACCCGGAACAGCTGTAATTGCAGCTGGCGGTGAAAAGCTCACGATGAAACGGCCACAGCCAGCAGTCCGAGTGAGTCACAGGCTCTCCGTGTCAATAAACAGGTCCGCGGCCAGCACATGGAATTACAAATAGCGCCAGCCTCGGGGGAACAGTAGCGGCGTCCTCCGGCCGTTTTCGTAGCCGTACGAGACTGCACGCGTGATCCAGGCAGCATAGTCAAGGGCCGATTTCCTTTACGGCGTGGGTGGCAGTGTGGCTGAGAGTTTCACGAGCGCCATCTTGCTCCCGTGTCTATTACCAGTTTATTCCAATAAAGATGGCTTCAGGTGTGCCATACTTTTGTCATAAGTAAGACTGTTAGTGCTCTAGTTGTTCTTTAGAACACTCTGGGACATTCTGTCATTGGGCTATACGTGGGCTACATCTGGGTGATATTTGTGCTACATTTGGGCTCTTTTGTCTCTGGTGGCCATCTTGGGAGACTTATATGTTATGAAGTTTCCTAATTTCGTCATTTACTGCAGTCTCCTCAGTAGGAAATGCTTTCAGTTTTTTACTTTGATTCCATCAAGAAGGCATTCAGATGTGTCACACATTTGCTATAAATTCAGAATATTAGCACTCTAGTTGCTCATTAGATCACTGTAGTAAAGCTACTGCTCACCAGGGAAGTCTGCTGTTGGTATTGAAAGTGCATGTTTCAGTCTGCATGTCAGAATTTTTTAATGAAATAGAAGAGGATTTGAGAAGTCACTCAAAATGGGCCCTAATTTTTCTTTCTGCAGCACTAATCATAATTTCTATGGCAAAATGAACCCCCTCATTTTGTTCCTTTTTAAATTAAATGTTTTAAGTGCTACCACTTTATTCCAATCAAGATGGCTTCAAGTGTGCCATACTTTTGTCATAAGTAAGACTGTTAGCGCTCTAGTTGTTCTTTAGAACACTCTGGGAAGCTGCAGTAGAACACAAAGGAATCAACTGACAGTCTCTGCCCTTGTTGGATGTACATGTTTTACTGAGAATGTCAGACTTCATTCTCGCATGACTGAGAAAGATAATGTGAATTTACAGAAAATATGCTCTCATTTTAGCTTCTAGATCACCTTCCAAACCTCTATGGGAAAAGTATGAGAAAATAGTTCTCTCAAACATGATTCATGATATGCCAGCAGAAGACTTTTTCACAGGGTAAAATCACCTTAGAACACACCACAATTACTAAAATTAGTATGGTACCACCAACAAATGATTTATAATGTAACTAAAGTCTTATCACCCTTTATACGTTCTCCTTTTGGTGACCCTCAAAACCTTCCATTCACTCAAATGCATTTTAATGGGGTGCTATCATGTATATTGCTCCCAAGATGGCTGACAACACTTCTTGGATGAAGTGCTGACAGCCAATCAGATCTCACGATGAGATGTGTGGTTAGGCTCCGCCCAGATATATAAATTTCTTTTTCCTTTCATATTTAAAAAACTACTGAACGGATTTACACCATTTAAAAAAAAAAAAAAGGGCGCTTTCTGAACCAAGAGCTACCTTTTTGCCAAATTTGGTGTAATTCCGTTCAGCAGTTCGGGCTGTAGCCTTGTCTTAAGTTTCCTATGGAAATTAACATGTGGAAAACGCGTTTTGGGACCCTCCTTTTTTCTCGGCCCCCGCTTGACGAATCACCCCGAAACGTTCAAGACAGGAGCTGACCGGAGCGCCCCATTAGTTTTGAAAATTTCGCGAAGATTTGTCAAACGGCACCAAAGATATTGGCAAAAGAAAAAACGCTTTTTGAATAGAAACAAGGTCCTAACTATAACTACCTACTGGCGACCGCCAGTAGGTAATTAATATATATATTTATATATATTCACTGAAAAAACCATAGGTTTCAGGCACGTTATAGTTAGAAATTAGCATTTAAAAAACCTTACAAATTCACTGAAAAAAACCATAGGTTTTAGGGACAGTTATAGTTAGTTGGACATTGCACTCGTACAAAACCCGTGAAATTCCCCCGTTATAGTTACTTCAGGTAACTATAACTCGCGCCCCCGCAATGCACTGCTGATGACGTCACATATTACATCACTGATGACATCTCAAATGACATCACTGATGACATCATCCAGTGACTGTTTCTGTAAAGTTTAAATATGTTTAATATATATAGGGAAAGGAGTATTGAAGAATGAGTGGGTGTATAAGTGTCTGAATGGATGATTTAGTAGGTGCGTGACTGACTCTATAAGTGAGTGATTAAACGTATCTTACTGAATGCATGGGTTAGTGACTAAACTGGGTGAATGTCTGTATCCGTCTGTCTGTTGCTGTGTAAGTAGCTGCATGGGTTTGTGAATAGCTACATGAGTGTCTATATGAGTTATTGATTGGTTGTCTGAGTATCTGTATGGGTGCCTGAGTGTTTGTGTGGGTGGGGTGTGTGCGACTCTGTGCATAGATGTGTGAGTGGGTGATTCACTGGGTGGATGGTTTCAAGAGTGAATCTGTGATAGACTGTATGGGTGGGTAAGTGTGTGAAAGAGTGTTAGTGAGTGAATGTATGTCCCAGTGGTATATGTGTGAGTAACTACATATGTGAAAGGCAGTATATATGTGTGTTGGAGTATATAAATAGCTATAAGCGAGAGTGTGTGATTGTGACTGTATGGATGAGTGTGTGCTTGTATCAGAGATTGTATAAGAGCGTAAGAATGTGCTAGTATTTGTATGAGTAAGTGAGCTGGTGTGTGTATAACTGTATAGGTGAGTAAATGGCAGTGTGTTTAATTATTTGCATGACTATGTGTGTGAGTACCTCTATGGATGAGTGGCGGTGTTTGAGTGTCTATATAGGAGTATGAGTGCATATGATAGTCCTGTACTGAGTGACCGTAAGTATGAGTGACTGTACGGGTGAGTGAGTAGATGTGTGTGTGTAGACCTAAGAATCAGTGAGTGTGTATATAGTAATTGGTGTTTGAGTGTCTATGGTTTTGACAATGGCAGTCTGTAATTTACAGTGGGTGTATCAAAAGTTATATTAGGGTGTGAGAGATGCATCAAATTATCACATGGATGATGTCATCAGTGATGTCACTGACCATGTCATGAGTGATGAAATATGTGACGTCATCAGCAGTGCATTGCGGGGGCGCGAGTTATAGTTACCTGAACTAACTATAACGGGGGAATTTCACGGGTTTTGTATGAGTGCAATGTCCAACTAACTATAACTGTCCCTAAAACCTATGGTTTTTTTAGTGAATTTCTAAGGTTTTTTAAATGCTAATTTCTAACTATAACGTGCCTGAAACCTATGGTTTTTTCAGTGAATTTCAAAGGTTTTGTAAATGACAATTTTTAAATGTATTAATTGTTATATTTATTTTTTTGATACTGATTTACTACATTTTTTTAAACTATTTATTTTTAGATATTTTATTTTTTAAATTACATTGTAATTACATTATACATTACATTACAAAATATACTTTCTCAGAATGAATTACTTTAGTTTAAATACTTTGCAAATAGGCAATAGACTTTTAAGTACAGTAGTTACAGTTGTTGCAATGGGCAACACAATTTCAAACACAATGCAACATTGAGCTCAATGTGAATTTCTAGTTAAATGCAATTAGTTACTTTATGGATTACTTTTCTAACCACAGGACTGGATCCTAGATTCAGTCCTGGGACATCTCCTGTAAACAGTTGAGTAAAAGCGTTTTGGTTACAGTAGTGATTTTTAACGAATATTATTGTATTTTAAAAGTTGACACAAACTTTTTCACATAGAATCACCAATGTTATCCTCAGGGAGGAAATTCACTTAGCAGGTAAGTAGTGTTATCGTTACTTTTTCTTACTCAGTGGTGGTCCTGGATCCAGCACTGGTGCATCTCCTGTAAACAGTTGAAAGAATGCGTTTAAGTCATACAGGCGATTTTTAAGGAATATTTGTAGTTTGTGAAAATCGACACTTTGAAACTTTTCTGCTGAAAACCAGACAATGGATTCCTATGGAAGGAAATACAAGTTACTGGTAAGTACGGTTAGAATTACTTTTCAGGATCTGTACTGGGCTCAAAGATGCAGCACTGAGGTCTCTCCTGATAACAGGTGAGTAAATCGGAATTCGTAGTTCGGCGGATTTTAGAGGAATATTATGAAGTTCCAAAACTCCACACTTAGAAGAATTTCCAAGTGAAACCAGTCAATGTTAGCCTATGGAAGGAAATTCAAGTTACTGGTAAGTACGGTTAAGATTACTTTTGAGGATCAGTACTGGGCTCAAAGATGCAGCACTGAGGTCTCTCCTGATAACAGGTGAGTAAATCGGAATTCTTAGTTCGGCTGATTTTAGAGGAATATTTGCACAATGGTGAAGGAAGGGGGTGGGGCCTGAGGTGACATGTCTGCAAACACGCCCTGTGGCGCGTTTTAAGTTGGAGAATTAATTCCTCCTCAATCCCGAGGGTCCCTAGGGGCCAACTAGCCCACCAGATACCTCCAGTATGCGCCAGAGAGCTGCGTTGCAGAGAGGTGTTCAGAGGCCACGCCCCTTTTTGCACCTCTCTGCAACGCAGCTCTGTGGCGCTTTCTGGACGTACCTGGTGGGCTAGTTGGCCCCAGGGACCCTCAGGATTGAAGGGGATTTAATTCCCCATCTTAAAACGCGCCACGGGGCCTGTTTGCACACATGTCACCTGAAGCCCCGCCCCCTCCCTTCACCACTGTGCAAACGCGCCCCGTGGCACGTTTTAAGTTGGGGTATTAAGTCCCCTTGAATCATGAGGTCCCTGGGGTCCAACTAGGCCACCCTGTACCTCCAGTATGCGCCAGGGAGCTGCGTTGCAGAGAGGTGTTCAGAGGCCACGCCCCTTTTACACCTCTCTGCAACGCAGCTCTGTGGCGCTTTCTGGACGTACCTGGTGGGCTAGTTGGCCCCAGGGACCCTCAGGATTGAAGGGGATTTAATTCCCCATCTTAAAACGAGCCACGGGCCTGTTTGCACACATGTCACCTAAAGCCCCGCCCCCTCCTTTCACCACTGTGCAAACGCGCCCCATGGCACGTTTTAAGTTGGGGGATTAAGTCCCCTTGAATCCTGAGGGTCCCTGGAGTCCAACTAGCCCACCATGTACCTCCAAAAGCGCCACAGAGCTGCGTTGCAGAGAGGTGTAAAAAGGGGCGTGGCCTCTGTACACCTCTCTGCAACGCAGCCCCCTGGCACATACTGGAGGTTCCTGGTGGGCTAGTTGGCCCCCAGGGACCCCCAGTATTCAAGGGGAATTACTTCCCCTTCTTAAAACGCGCCAGGGGGCGCGTTTGCAGACTGCTGCAGGGAGGGGGGCGGGGCCTCCGGCACGATGCCGGTCTTTTTTTTTTTTTTTTTTTTTTGTATGGGAGGGGGGCTGCGTGGCCCCCCTTCCCTCGGCCACTTTTGGCCCCGGGGACCCCATCCCCCGGGGCCTGAGGATTTTCTTTTAAATAAAAAAAAAAACGGGAAGGGGGCCGCGTGGCCCCCCTTCCCTGGGCCTCTATTGGCCCCGGGGACCCCATCCCCCGGGGCATGCCCTTTTTTTTTTTTATTAAAACATTTGGAGGGGGGCTGCGTGGCCCCCCTCAGGCCATTTAAGGCCCCGGGGACCCCATCCCCCGGGGCCGGCCTTTACGTTTTTTTTTTTTTTTTTTTAATTTAATTTGTAGAGGAGGGGGGCCGCGTGGCCCCCCTCCTAGGCCACTACTAGCCCCCAATCCCCCCACGGTCCCTCCGGCTCCCCGCGTCCTTCGGGAGCCGGCATTGCTTTTCCACATGGGGAGCTGCTAAGATGCAGCTCCCCGTGTGGAAAAGCAATCAGCTTTGGTTTTTGGAAGAGAGAGCAGGTTTCCTGCTCTCTCTTCCAAAAACCAAAGCAGTTTGCTACGACAGGACGGGAGCCGCGAGGCTCCCGTCCTGTCATAGCAAACTACAGAGTCCCGGGGGTAGGCACCCCGGGACACTGCAGGAGCCGGCCCTGGGGGGTGGTGGTCCCCAGGGCCATCAAGGGCTCCAGGAGGGGGGCCGCGCGGCCCCCCTCCCAACCAATGCACAGCCCCGGGGAGGTGGTGGTCCCCGGGGCGTGTGGGGGGGGCTCGAGCCCCCCCCCACACGTTAGTATATTTTTAAAAAAAGAAGCCCCGGGGGGTGGCGGTCCCCGGGGCTGCGGGAGGGCCGAGAGCCCTCCCACACCATTATTTTTTTAAAGCCCCGGGGGTGGCGGTCCCCGGGGCTTGGGGGGGCCTTAGAGGCCCCCCACACATAAATATAAAAAACCCTGCATGCCCCCGGGACTTGGGCCACCCGGGGGCCAAATAGCATCGAAGCGCGGGAGACCGCGCTTCGATTTTTTTTTTTATCGGCTAGATCCGCGCACCCAGCGCGTTTTTGCCGATTTAAAAAAAAAAAAATTTAACTTTTTTTGCCCTGAGCAGGCCTAGGGGGTCAGGGTGTTTCTACCCTGCCCCCTTTTTGCGTCTGTTTTCTCTTTTCTTGTGCCTCGGTTCTACCATTTAACAAAAAGGGTTCTTTCTGAACCAAGAACTACCTCTTTGCCAAATTTGGTTTAATTCCGTTCAGCAGTTCGGGCTGTAGCCCTGGCTAACGTTTCCTATGGGAAAATGAATGGGGAAAACACGTTTTGGGACCCCCATTTTCTCGGCCCCGCTTGACGAATCACCCCGAGACTTTCAGGATAGGAGCGGACCGGAGCGGGCCACAAAGTTTGAAAATTTCGCGAAGATTCGTCAACCGGCAAGAGAGTTATTTCAAATAGAATGTTGCGGATTTCCTATGGAAAATAGGTCCTAACTAAAACTATCTACTGGCGACCGCCAGTAGATTATATATATATATATATATATATATATATATATATATATATATATATATATATATATATATTATCTACTGGCGGTCGCCAGTAGATAGTTATAGTTACAACCTATTATCCATAGGAAATCCGCGACATTCTATTTGAAATAACTCTCTTGCCGGTTGACGCATCTTCGCAAAATTTTCAAACTTTATGGCTCGCTCCGGTCCGCTCCTACCCTGAAAGTCTCGGGGGATTCGTCAAGCGGGGGCCGAGAAAAAGGGGGTCCCAAAACGCGTTTTCCCCATGCAATTTTCCATAGGAAACTTTAGACACGGCTACAGCTCGAACTGCTGAACGGAATTACACCAAATTTGGCAAAGAGGTAGTTCTTGGTTCAGAAAGAACCCTTTTTGTTAAATGGTGTAAATCCGTTCAGTAGTTGCTGAGAAAATCAAAAGTAAAAAGATAGTGATATCTAGGGCCGCGGATCCTCCCGAGCACGAGCTGGATGTTAATTGGCTGTCAGCTGGCTGTCAACATTCCGATTCAGGAAATGTTGGCAGCCATTTTGTCCCTCGGTAGAACCGAGGGACAGAAACAAGTGCGCAAAGCGCACAAAGGGGGCAGGGTAGAAACACCCTGACCCCCTAGGTCTGCTCAGGGGGTCCCACAAGGACCCCCTGGGCAAAAAAATTTTTTTTTTTTTTTTTTAAAAATCGGCAGGATGCGCTCAGGGAGCGCGAACCCTGCCGAAAAAAAAAAATCGAAGCGCGGTCTGCCGCGCTTCGATAGTTAATTGCCCCCGGGTGGGCCAAGTCCCGGGGGCATGCTGGGGGGGGGTTAATTTTATGTGTGGGGGGCCTCTAAGGGCCCCCAAGCCCCGGGGACCACCACCCCCCGGGGCTTTATGTATAATGAAGCGGGAGGGCTCTGAGCCCTCCCGCAGCCCCGGGGACCACCACCTCCCCGGGGCTTCTTTTTTTAAAATTAAAAACCTGTGTGGGGGGGCTCCAGCCCCCCCACACGCCCCGGGGACCACCACCTCCCCGGGGCACTAAGAAAAATTAAAATGGGGGTCCGTTTCGGACCCCCAAGCCCCGGGGACCACCACCTCCCCGGGGCTGTGCACTGAATGGGAGGGGGGCCGTGCGGCCCCCCTCCTGGAGCCCTTGATGGCCCTGGGGACCACCACCCCCCAGGGCCGGCTCCTGCAGTGTCCCGGGGTGCCTACCCCCGGTACACTGCTGTTTGCAATGACAGGACGGGAGCCTCGCGGCTCCCGTCCTGTCATTGCAAACTTGCTTTGGATATTGGAAGAGAGAGCAGGAAACCTGCTCTCTCTTCCAATATCCAAAGCCGACTGCTTTCCACATGGGGAGCAGCATGTTAGCTGCTCCCCATGTGTAGAAGCATGCCGGCTCCCGTAGGACACGGGGAGCCGGCGGGACTGTGGGGGTTTGGGGACCCCCACAGTCCCCAACGAGAGGCCAGGCCCCGGGGGATGGGGTCCCCGGGGCCATAAGTGGCCACGGAGGGGGGCCACGCAGCCCCCTCCCCAAAGAAAAAAAAAAAAAAGAAAAAAGTGCAAGGCCGGCCCCGGGGATGGGGTCCCCGGGGCCTTAAATGGCCTGAGGAGGGGGCCACGCAGCCCCCTCCAAATAAGAAAAAAAAAGAGGCCATGCCCCGGGGATGGGGTCCCCGGGGCCAATACAGGCCCAGGGAAGGGGGGCCTCGCGGCCCCCTTCCCGTTTTTTTTATTTTATTTTAATTTAAAAAAAAGGGGTAAGGCCCTGGGGGATGGGGTCCCCAGGGCCTAAAAATAGGAAAAAGGAAGGGGGGCCACACAGCCCCCCTTCAGGGGGAAAAAAAAAAAAACGATCGGGCCCGCAGGCCCCGCCCCCTTCCTTCACCACTCTGCAAACGCGCCCCCTGGCGCGTTTGCAGAGGGGGAACGAATTCCCCTTGAATACTGGGGGCCAACTAGCCCACCAGGAACCTCCAGTATGCGCCAGGGGGCTGCCTTGCAGAGAGGTGTACAGAGGCCACGCCCCTTTTTACACCTCTCTGCAACGCAGCTCTGTGGCGCTTTTTGGAGGTATATGGTGGGCTAGTTGCACCCCAGGGACCCTCAGGATTCAAGGGGAGTTAATCCCCCGAATTAAAACGCGCCACGGGGCGCGTTTGCACAGTGGTGAAGGGAGGGGCGGGGCTTCAGGTGACATGTGTGCAAACAGGCCCCGTGGCTCATTTTAAGATGGGGAATTAAATCCCCTTCAATCCTGAGGGTCCCTGGGGCCAACTAGCCCAACAGGTACGTCCAGAAAGCGCCACAGAGCTGCGTTGCAGAGAGGTGTAAAAAGGGTGTGGCCTCTGTACATGTCTCTGCAACGCAGCCCCCTGGCGCATACTGGAGGTTCCTGGTGGGCTAGTTGGCCCGTAGGGACCCTCATGATTCAAGGGGACTTAATCCCCCAACTTAAAACGCACCACGGGGCGCGTTTGCACAGATGTTACCTCAGGCCCCGCCCCCTCCCTTCACCATTGTGCAAATATTCCTCTAAAATCAGCCGAAATCCGAATTACGATTTACTCACCTGTTATCAGGAGAGACCTCAGTGCTGCATCTTTCAGCCCAGTACTGGTCCTGAAAAGTAATTTTAACCGTACTTACCGGTAACTTGAATTTCCTTCCATAGGCTAACATTGACTGGTTTCACTTGGAAATTCTTCTAAGTGTGGAGTTTTGGAACTTTAAAATATTCCTCTAAAATCAGCCGAAATCCGAATTACGATTTACTCACCTGTTATCAGGAGAGACCTCAGTGCTGCATCTTTCAGCCCAGTACTGGTCCTGAAAAGTAATTTTAACCGTACTTACCGGTAACTTGAATTTCCTTCATAGGCTAACATTGACTGGTTTCACTTGGAAATTCTTCTAAGTGTGGAGTTTTGGAACTTTAAAATATTCCTCTAAAATCAGCCGAAATACGAATTCCGATTTACTCACCTGTTATCAGGAGAGAACCCAGTGCTGCATCTTTTAGCCCAGCCGTACTTACCAGTAACTTGAATTTCCTTCCATAGGATATCATTGCCTGCTTTTTGCTGAAAAAGTTTCTAAGTGTTGATTTTTGAAACATACAAATATTCCTCTAAAATCAGCCGAAATCTGAATTCTGATTTACTCACCTGTTATCAGGAGAGACCTCAGTGCTGCATCTTTCAGCCCAGTACTGGTCCTTGTCATAAGGTTTCTGCACATACACAGAGCTATGCACAGGATAATGGGACCCCGGAATACAGTGGTTTGCCTACCATATACCGTAGCACCCAAAAACCCCAACCCAACTAGCTTAGCATCCCATTAGCACCCAAGTACCAATGATTGGACAACCCAGAACACGGTATCTTTATCTCAGGACTCGCAGAAGCAAGAACACTCTTTCGTCACTCACTCGTACTTGTCCACAAGGTGCGTAGGAAGAGACACTGGATAGGTTAAAATGTTTATTCCAACTTACGTGCTCTAATGTACAGTACACGTGTTAGTACTAATAGCATAATGCATATGAATAATATAAGCAGCATGGTTACAATTCCATAGAATACAAACGGGAAAGCATTTCATAACTCAGTGGATAAATGTCTTAATAACACTACCACCCTCCCCGTGCAGTAAGATAGTTTATTATAAAAATAGAAGACCTCTGGGCTTTGACTAGCGAACCCTCATACCTCGGTCTCTAGATGCAGAACTACATCAGCAGACAATCACAGCTCTTCTCACTGGAAAGGATTCCTCCAAGTGTGTCCAGCGCCAGTAAAAACCCCAGTATTAAAGGCACACAAAGTTTCATGTCATTTGCGCCTAATGTTATGTCTGGGTGCGCGAGACTGGCCATATCAGGAAGAACCGAAATACATTGTTGTGCGACCTTGTACATGTTGTGCAGTCTGAGCCCAAATCGAACAAGAGAAAAGGTGAAAGACAGAAAGTGCAGACAGCGCAAAAGAACTTGGCAAGAGCAAAGGGCGAGGGAGCCCTGGCTCAGTGTAACGTGCGCTAAGAAAAGCAGCATGGCAGCCAGTCCCAGGCCAACATAACAAGGCAGGCAACAAACCACAAGACACCCTCCCCTGGCCAGTCCGGCGTTCAAGACATAGGGCAAACAAACAACAACAACAAAAAATATCCAGTAGAGCACAGGGAGCGCCCAAACGGCGAAAAACAAGTCAATCCATGAAAGTGTAAGTGCAGAAAAAAGCCATACCCTCCAAAAGGGCATCATTGGAATCGTCAAAAAACATAGATGCCATCCAATCCATGAGATCAAAAGAGCAGGAATGCTCCTCAGCAGAGGGAGCATCCAAAAGCAATGCGGGACAACTTGCGTGATAAACGAAACAGCTTTGTTGTAGGAGATCCTGGGCAGCCGCCCAGATATCCCATTGCGCCAAAATCCCCAGTGCAGCCGCACGCGCCATACAGCCGGCAACGGAACAGTCCTGCTCATGGGCCTCTAAGGGACCCATCAACTGAACAAAATCCGGAACAGACAATGACGAATTGGAGAGGCAATAATCCAAGGTCCAGGTGAAAGGACAGCGGATGCAAGTCATTACAGGTTGCACGCAAGTGAAATACGCAAAGCGAAAGGAAAGAGTATATGACACACTCAGTGTCGCCAATGGCAAGACACCAAAACCAGCCAAAAGGCGCTCACGAAGCAGCTGGAGGCGTTCTGGATCGAGCAGGTCCCATCGGGGAGCAGCCATTGCGCATAAAACAAATTAATAACAGGACACCAGCCGCCAAGGACGCTGGAAAAAATAGAATGAATAAACGCCGGGATGACACCAAAAATAGTTTGGAAGGAGGACACCAAACCAGACCCCACGACTTTAAAAAAGTGTACCAGACCCTCTGTGTTAGATGCGTTAAAAATACGATGAATTAACTCCCCAAAATGTTGGGGGAGATTAGTGTTCAAAAGGGCCTGTATTTCACTGTGGGTACTCGCCACCTGGAGAATGAATGTCTCCCAGGCGGACGTGAGCATAACTTCCTCGTTCAATAATAGTGCCTTTATTCTGCTCAGTCTATTGAAATCTGCCTCCATGGTAGGGATGGAAGGCCAAATAGAGATATCAACCTTGCCATGAGGGGGAGGAAAAAGCACATTTTTGCAGCAGACAACCCTGTGCGAAACTGTTACAATGTAAGGAATGCCAGCCTGCAGGCCACAACAGTTTTCGTTATTTAAAAGTAAATAACTACCTTTGGAAAGGAGAGTGAAAGTAGGAGAAATAACAGGAGCAGGAATACCTTTCAGCACACAAGCAAGATTAGGAGCGGAAACGCTACATGAGCCATGCAATTTAATGTGTTTACAAATAAGCGAATGACCCATAGTCGAGTCGCAGTACTCCCCCGTGAGAAAGACTTCCTTGCCGTCCCGAAGGCATTTATACATGAAAGGCAAGGACCAGAGTTCATGCAGGAAAGCACTGCCCAAGGGCCGGTAACGGCCCACAGGATAATGTTTCATGCACGAGTCAAATTCAAACAAGGAAAAAGGTAAAGCGATAACCCCATGAACTAGCCACACAGCAGAATCAAGTTCTGCAACAGAGAACGACAAAGGATCCATCTTTTCGATATGTAATAGAGTGTAAGTTGCATCTTTCATGGACATAAATTGCTGTTTGTCAGTTAAGTTAAAAGGTAGAAACAAGGCAGAGGTGTTCAAAAAATGCCAAGGAACTTTACCTAACTTGAGCGTTTGTAAAGTCCATGCAAACTGCATAACTGAACGCAATTGATTCTGACCATGATATAACACAGAAACATCATCTTGTACAATATCAACAACAGAGGACACAATATTCTCTAAAGTATAAATGCGAGAAGACAGGGTATTAATACTATTGTCAACAACAGCAAGCACCTTGTTAGAACTGGGGGTCTCTAGTTGGCAATGGTTTGCACCTTTGTCCAAATAGGGACCCTTGCTTCTAGTCAGGATAAGGGGGATACACTCCTAAAATAACCCCTGCTCACCCCCTGGTAGCTTGGCACGAGCAGACAGGCTTATCTCAGAGGCAGTGTGTAAAGCATTTGGGAACACATACAGTAATACAGTGAAAACACTACAGATGGACACCACACAGGTTGTTATGTAAAAATAAGTAATCTTTATATAGACTTATCACAAGACCCAATAGCAAAAATCCACAATACTGTACTCAAAAATAGACTTTAAAAGGTTATAAAATAGTTCAGTTCTCTCAAGTTGTAAATGCGACACTTTACTCTCAATGTACCTTGAATGCGTAACGCAAAGAAAACAAAAGGGTCGCAGGGAAGGTGATGCGTCGGTTCCTTACACTCAGGGGAGTGGATACGTCGGTTCCTTACTGCTGCGCAGGGGAGTTGATGCTCGCTTCCTTACTGTGTGGGGAGGTGATGCGTCGGTTTCTTACTGCTTTCCGGTGCGATGCGACAAGATGGCACCTCGATGCGATACTCTTCTCCGGTACGATGCGACAAAATGGCGTCTTGGTTGCGATGTGACAACGTTGGTGTGATGCGTGCACGCCCGACGGCCGTGCGGCGACTCGATGATCTTTGGAGCCGCGACAGGCCCTGCGACGCGCTTCTCCGGTGATGCGACGATGACCTCTGTGGCAGCGTCCCGCTTCTCCGGTGATGCGCCGCGCTTCGGCGATGCGAGGATGACAGCGGCGCTCTCGCTTCCTCGGCGATGCGATGACCGAGGCTGCGGCGGCGACACGCTTCTCGTTGTTGCGTCGCGCTTCCAGCTCCCAGCGACACGCAGTCTCTCAGAAGGCCCAGCACAACAGCAGGCACTTCAATTCCCAGCAAGGGAATGCAGGGGGAGCTGGTTGGTGAAGTCTTGTATCCCTGAGACTTCAGGCAGGAGGCAAGCTCTAGTTCAAGCCCTTGGAGATTCTCTTCTTCAAGATGACAAAGCACAGCAAAGTCTTTTCTCCTGTCCTTGGTAGAAAGCAACCACTGCAGGCCAACCCCAATCAGCAAAACAGCACAGGGGCAGTACTCCTCCTTCAGCTTCTCCGGTTCTTCTCCTTGGCAACAGGTTTCTTGATTTCCCAGAAGTGATCTAATTTCCTAGGGGTCTGGGTCCCCTTTTATACACAGTTTTCCTTTGTTCTCTGAAGGCAGAGAGGCCTCTGCCTAGTCCAAAACCAGTTCTGGTCAGTCCTGGAGCACTTTGTTTTTCTGACTCCTTCTTTCCTTTGAGAGTGAGGGGCAGAGCCATCAGACGCCCGGCAGGAGGTGGAGCCAGCATTGTGGAAGGCAGGCACAGCCCTATTCAGACCCAGGTGCAACTCCTCCCACCCATCCTCCTTCAGGCAGACCTATTCAGCCTAGTGCTGACTCACCCTGCCTCCTGGAATCCCCCAGCCCCTGTCACTCACAAACCCAGACATACAATACACAACCTGAGCAGAGGCAGCTGGATGGTTTAGGCAAGAAAATACCTACTTTCTAAAAGTGGTATTTTCAAACAAAGAATGTTAAAACCAACTTCACTAAAAGATGTATTTTATCATCCTGAGTTCAGGCATACTAAATTCGTTTTTCTACCATGTTCTCTGGGTCAGTTAGGATTATAAGGTGTAATAATCAAACTGCCCCTTCTGGCCTATGGAGAACAGGTAGCCTTGCAATAGTGAAAAACGAAAATGGCTGTAATTCACTATTAGGACATGCCACACACACCAGGGCATGTCCTACCTTATACCTACAATGCACCCTGCCCTAGGGCCTACTTTAGGGGTGACCAACATGCAGTAAAGGGAAGGTTTAGGGACTGGTGAGTGGGTGTACTCACCAAGTCGACATGGCAGCCCTAGGCTGCACACAGGCTCTGCGATGGCAGGCCTGAGACACATTTTACAAGCCGCTTCTGTGGGTGGCACAACCAGTGCTGCGAGCCCACCAGCGGCATTGGATTTACAAGCCCTGGGCACACTCAGTGCACTGTACTAGGGACTGACAAGTAAACCAATCATCCAATCATGGAGTCACTAATCCATACATCGATTTACAGTAGGGAGCACTTGCACTGTGGCACTGAACAGCAGTGGCACAGTGCCCAAAAGCATCTAAAACCAGCAAAACATAAGAGGCAACAGCAAAAAAAATGGAAGGGAGACCCACGCCAATGGTGCCAAGTCTAACACGTGTCCCCTCCAGCTGAAATGTGGGGAGAACTACCCTTCCTCCTGGGAGTTCTCATCACTAAGGCGGAAAAATCTGGACAGACCATCAGCATTGGCGTGTTCTGTACCAGGGCGGTGTTCCACCGTAAAGTCCATCCCCTGTAGGGAAATGGACCACCTCAACAGTTTTGGATTCTCACCCCTCATCTGCATTAACCATCTGAGGGGCCTGTGGTCTGTCTGAACCCGGAAGTGAGTCCCAAACAAATATGGTCTCAACTTCTTCAGCGCCCAGACCACAGCAAATGCCTCACGTTCAATCGCACTCCACCTCTGTTCCCGTGGGAGTAACCTCCTACTAATAAAGGCTACAGGTTGGTCTAGGCCCTCCTCATTCATCTGTGAAAGCACAGCCCCAACACCATGCTCTGAAGCATCTGTCTGCACAATGAATTCCTTTGAGAAGTTGGGCGCCTGAAGCACGGG
Organism: Calotriton arnoldi; assembly: GCA_963921515.1. Lineage (NCBI taxonomy): Eukaryota > Metazoa > Chordata > Amphibia > Caudata > Salamandridae > Calotriton > Calotriton arnoldi. The sequence goes on along the minus strand of CAWUFW010000135.1, from coordinate 3,649,113 downwards.
CGCCGTGCACATGGCAGATTTCAGGGCATCAAAAGCCTTTTGGCAGGCATCAGTCCAGTTCACTTTCCTGGGCTGCTTCCTGGAAGTCAGCTCAGTCAAGGGTGCAACAATGTTGCCATACCCCTTGACAAACCTCCTGTAATACCCGGTGAGTCCTAAGAAGGCCCTCACCTCTGTCTGGGTTTTGGGGGTTCCCAAGCCAGAATGGTATCTATCTTGGGCTGTAGGGGCGCCACCTGGCCGCTCCCTACCTGGTGTCCCAAGTACACCACAGAACCCTGCCCGATCTGGCACTTACTCGCCTTGATCGTGAGGCCTGCCCTCCGCAGCGCCTTCAACACTTCCCAGAGGTGGTGCAGATGTTCCTCCCAAGTGGCGCTGAACACTGCAATGTCATCCAGGTAGGCGGCACTGAATTCTTCCAGCCCAGCCAACACCTGGTTGACCAACCTCTGAAAGGTGGCAGGGGCATTCTTCATCCCAAAGGGCATCACCCGGAATTGGTAGTGCCCATCTGGTGTGGAGAATGCTGACCTCTCTTTGGCCCCATCAGTTAAGGCGATCTGCCAGTACCCAGACGTTAGATCAAACGTGCTGAGGTACCGGGCAGCCCCTAACCGATCAATGAGCTCATCAGCTCTGGGGATGGGGTGCGCGTCAGTCCTTGTGACTGAATTGAGTCCTCGGTAGTCCACACAGAACCGGAGTTCGGGTGTGGCACCAGGCGCGGCAGCCTTTGGGACCAAGACCACTGGGCTGGCCCAAGGGCTGTTAGAGGACTCAATCACCCCTAAGGCAAACATCTTGGAGACCTCCTCCTTGATGCAAGCCCTCACCCTGTCAGTCACTCTGTAAGTTTTGTGCTTTACAGGAGGACTGTCCCCAGTGTCCACATCATGGATGCACCATTCAGTGATACTGGGAGTCAGGGAGAACAGATCAGAAAACTGTCCCAACAGTTGGCGACAGTCATTCTGCTGCTCCGGGGTCAGGGTGGGAGAGAGGTTCACACCATCCACTGACCCATCTTGCTCTTTTGCATACAGGAGATCAGGAAGAGGTTCAGTCTCCTCTTCCATCCCAGCATCTGTTGCTAAGAGCATGCCCACTTCAGACCTCTCAAAGTGGGGCTTCAGGCGGTTCACATGCAGGACCCGCAAGGGGTTCCTGGGAGACTGCAAGTCCACCAAGTAGGTGACATCACTCTTGCGCTCCACCACCTCAAATGGTCCGGTCCACTTATCCTGGAGCGCACAGGGCTCCACTGGGGCCATGACCCAAACCTTTTGTCCAGGCTGAAACTCGATCAGAGTGGCGTTCTGATCATGCCAACGTTTCATCTCTTCCTGGCTGGCTTCCAGATTCGCCTCAGCGAGTTGTCTGAAACGCCTGAGTCTGGTGTCTGAAGGCCAGCATGTAACTAAATACATCCTGGGGAGTTTTCCTGGGAGCTTTCTCCCAGCCTTCCTTGACCAGACTCAGAGGTCCTCTTACAGGATGGCCGTACAGCAGTTCAAAGGGACTGAACCCTAAGGACTTCTGGGGCACCTCTCTGTAAGCAAAGAGCAGGCATGGCAAGAGGACGTCCCACTTACGCCTCATGGGTTCTTCCAGACCCATAATCATGCCTTTAAGGGTCCGGTTGAATCTCTCAACCAGCCCATTACCTTGGGGGTGGTAAGGAGTGGTGAACTTATAGGTTACACCACACTCCTGCCACAGGGACTTCATATACTTGGAAATGAAGTTAGTACCACGGTCAGACACCACCTCCTTGGGGAACCCCACACGGGAGAAAATCCCCATCAGTGCACGTCCCACCACGGGGGCCGTCACTGTCCGAAGAGGGATGGCTTCCGGGTACCGGGTGGCATGGTCCACCAAGACCAGGATGAACCTGTTGCCCATGGCTGTCTTGGGATCCAGAGGCCCCACAATGTCAATACCCACCCTCTCAAAGGGGGTACTGACAACAGGGAAAGGTTGGAGAGGAGCCTTGTGCTTCCTCCCACTCTTACCACTTGCCTGGCAAGTCTGACAGGTCCTGCAATGAGTATCTGAACTCTTGCGCATTTGGGGCCAATGAAAGTGGGTGACAAGCCTTTGAAAGGTCTTGTCTTGCCCCAAATGTCCTGCTAAAGGCACATCATGAGCCAGACCCAGTAGGAAGGCTCTGAAGCGCTGGGGTACCACCAGCACACGGGCTGACCCAGGCTCAGCAACCTTAGGCTCACTATACAGGAGACCATTCTCCCAGTAGATCCAGTGTGATCCAGACTGATCACCTGCTGCCTGGCTTACAGCCTGTTGCCGCAAGCCCTCAAGAGAAGGGCACTTCTTCTGCTCCTCGCAGAATTCTTCCCTGGAGGGGCCTCCTTCCTGCTGCCAATGGGTCAGCTCAGGCAGGTCCCCCAGTTCAGCCACTTGTTCCCCTGTAGGTTCCAGGGCATCCCCCTCAAGGTCTGCCTCCTCCTGGACCGTGGGAACTTCGGGGGCCGGTTTCCCGCGCCCCCTGCCTCCTCTCTTTAAGGCAGGCACCTGGGCCCTTCTTCCAGGCTCCAGGTCCTCTTGAATACCCTTACCGGCTGCCATTGACCGAGTGGTCACACACGCCCACTCTGGCAGACCCAACATCTCCAAATGAGACCTCCGCTCCACCTTCGCCCAAGGGGAGCTCTCCAAATCATTGCCTAGCAGACAGTCAACAGGCATGGCTGGCCTCACAGCTACTTGAAGGATACCTGAGACCCCCCCACTCAAAGGGAACCTGGGCCACCTTGCAGTGGCTCGCTGAGTTGTCAGCGGCAACTACAGGGTAGAATACGTTGGGGACCAACTGCTCCTCAGACACCAGCCGACAACTGACAGCTGTCACACTGGCCCCGGTGTCTCTCAGAGCCTCCACCCTATGGCCATTGATGGTCACCCACTGCCTGTATTTTTTAGTGTTATCAGGCAGCTGGGTCCTAGGGACCATCTCACTGTCTCCTAAAGAGACCAGGGACATCTCTGCGGGACCCCACCCACCTTGGGCACCCAACTCCTCCCCCAGGGCTACACTAGCCATCTGCCGGGGTGGTGCACCAGTGGGTGCAGTGGTCACAGTATTGGGGCACTTGGGACTTCCTACAAAGTGACCCACCTGACCACAACTAAAACATGCTTTGGGCCCCTTCTGAACAGACTTATCTGTTGGGACCCATGGTCTTTTCTCAGTGGGAGGCTGGGAACCCTTACCTTGGTTCCCTTGGGGTTTACTTTGGGGCCCTTTTTGGAACTCCTTCTGTTTACCCTTGTCCCCCCACTCTTCTGCTGGGGACCCTGCCCACCTTTGGCGGAGTCTCCCACAAGACCCTTGTGGACCCGGGTACTGACCCAGCGGTCCGCCTCCTCAGCAAGCTTTCTAGGATTAGTCAGCTTACTGTCAACTAGGTGCTGGCGTAGCTCTGGAAAACAACTACTGGACAAGTGCTCCCATGCGATTAAATCATAGAACTCCTGTAAGTCATTTACTTTGCTACCCTTCACCCATCCATCCAATGCTCTGCAAAAATAAGACACATACTCCACCCAGGTACTAGACTCCAGCTTTTTGCAGTTCCTAAACTTCTGCCTATAAAGCTCTGGAGTTAACCCATACCTTGCCACTAAAGCTTCCTTCAGGTGGGCATAGGACATCTGATCAATTGTGGGCAAGGCTAGTAAGGTTTCCCTTCCCTCACCTGCAAAGCGGCCCCACAACCCCGCTCCCCAATCCTTCTCAGGGACCCGGTGTGATGTCATGGCGATCTCATATGCTTTAAACCATTGCCCAATGTCCTCCCCCTTCATGAAATCCTTAATAACCTCCTTGGGGATGTACACTCTACTTTCTACAGGCACTGGAGGTGTGCTGCCACCAGAGGGAGTGATCTCTAGGCTCCTAGCCTTTAGCTCTAGCTCCCTCACCACTCTCTCATGCTCTAAAAGCATCTTCTTTTCTTCCATGGCCAACCTCTTACTTTCTAACTCCAATTTCTTATGCTCAAGGCTATCATGGCTTCCCTGTTTCAGTTTGGCCATCTCCATTTCATGCATCCTGCTTTTGTCCCTGTCCTCCAGCTCCTCTGGAGACAGGCCCTTTGAGAAACACTGCTGCCCTCCCTGGAAGGCGCTCTCCTCCCAGTTAAGCCCAATGGCCCCTCAAGCTGCCCATCTAAATTCTCTGCCTCTTCCACAGGCTCCTCGGACTGCCCACTGGCATTCCGTGCTTCCAACCAGGCTCTCAGTGCCTTGTGAAACTCCTCCTTCCTGGTGAGGCCTCTCATAGAGATTTTAAACTTTTTGCAAACAGCTTTGAGTTCTGGCACAGTGTAGGTATCAACCCTATCTTCTTCAAATTCAATATCTGCAGGTGCAATGGATCCTTTTTGCTCATGGTGAAAATTGGCAGTTCTCAACAAAAATAAAGGTTCCAAGGAAAAAAAGTCCTATCAAAGGTATGTGGTCGCGTATTGGTCTGCACTCACTAGTAGTGTACACCAATCACTGTATATGAATCACAAATGCAAGTCCAAATCCTCACCGCTGACCACCAATGTTAGAACTGGGGGTCTCTAGTTGGCAATGGTTTGCACCTTTGTCCAAATAGGGACCCTTGCTTCTAGTCAGGATAAGGGGGATACACTCCTAAAATAACCCCTGCTCACCCCCTGGTAGCTTGGCACGAGCAGACAGGCTTATCTCAGAGGCAGTGTGTAAAGCATTTGGGAACACATACAGTAATACAGTGAAAACACTACAGATGGACACCACACAGGTTGTTATGTAAAAATAAGTAATCTTTATATAGACTTATCACAAGACCCAATAGCAAAAATCCACAATACTGTACTCAAAAATAGACTTTAAAAGGTTATAAAATAGTTCAGTTCTCTCAAGTTGTAAATGCGACACTTTACTCTCAATGTACCTTGAATGCGTAACGCAAAGAAAACAAAAGGGTCGCAGGGAAGGTGATGCGTCGGTTCCTTACACTCAGGGAGTGGATACGTCGGTTCCTTACTGCTGCGCAGGGGAGTTGATGCTCGCTTCCTTACTGTGTGGGGAGGTGATGCGTCGGTTTCTTACTGCTTTCCGGTGCGATGCGACAAGATGGCACCTCGATGCGATACTCTTCTCCGGTACGATGCGACAAAATGGCGTCTTGGTTGCGATGTGACAACGTTGGTGTGATGCGTGCACGCCCGACGGCCGTGCGGCGACTCGATGATCTTTGGAGCCGCGACAGGCCCTGCGACGCGCTTCTCCGGTGATGCGACGATGACCTCTGTGGCAGCGTCCCGCTTCTCCGGTGATGCGCCGCGCTTCGGCGATGCGAGGATGACAGCGGCGCGTCTCGCTTCCTCGGCGATGCGATGACCGAGGCTGCGGCGGCGACACGCTTCTCGTTGTTGCGTCGCGCTTCCAGCTCCCAGCGACACGCAGTCTCTCAGAAGGCCCAGCACAACAGCAGGCACTTCAATTCCCAGCAAGGGAATGCAGGGGGAGCTGGTTGGTGAAGTCTTGTATCCCTGAGACTTCAGGCAGGAGGCAAGCTCTAGTTCAAGCCCTTGGAGATTCTCTTCTTCAAGATGACAAAGCACAGCAAAGTCTTTTCTCCTGTCCTTGGTAGAAAGCAACCACTGCAGGCCAACCCCAATCAGCAAAACAGCACAGGGGCAGTACTCCTCCTTCAGCTTCTCCGGTTCTTCTCCTTGGCAACAGGTTTCTTGATTTCCCAGAAGTGATCTAATTTCCTAGGGGTCTGGGTCCCCTTTTATACACAGTTTTCCTTTGTTCTCTGAAGGCAGAGAGGCCTCTGCCTAGTCCAAAACCAGTTCTGGTCAGTCCTGGAGCACTTTGTTTTTCTGACTCCTTCTTTCCTTTGAGAGTGAGGGGCAGAGCCATCAGACGCCCGGCAGGAGGTGGAGCCAGCATTGTGGAAGGCAGGCACAGCCCTATTCAGACCCAGGTGCAACTCCTCCCACCCATCCTCCTTCAGGCAGACCTATTCAGCCTAGTGCTGACTCACCCTGCCTCCTGGAATCCCCCAGCCCCTGTCACTCACAAACCCAGACATACAATACACAACCTGAGCAGAGGCAGCTGGATGGTTTAGGCAAGAAAATACCTACTTTCTAAAAGTGGTATTTTCAAACAAAGAATGTTAAAACCAACTTCACTAAAAGATGTATTTTATCATCCTGAGTTCAGGCATACTAAATTCGTTTTTCTACCATGTTCTCTGGGTCAGTTAGGATTATAAGGTGTAATAATCAAACTGCCCCTTCTGGCCTATGGAGAACAGGTAGCCTTGCAATAGTGAAAAACGAAAATGGCTGTAATTCACTATTAGGACATGCCACACACACCAGGGCATGTCCTACCTTATACTTACAATGCACCCTGCCCTAGGGCCTACTTTAGGGGTGACCAACATGCAGTAAAGGGAAGGTTTAGGGACTGGTGAGTGGGTGTACTCACCAAGTCGACATGGCAGCCCTAGGCTGCACACAGGCTCTGCGATGGCAGGCCTGAGACACATTTTACAAGCCGCTTCTGTGGGTGGCACAACCAGTGCTGCGAGCCCACCAGCGGCATTGGATTTACAAGCCCTGGGCACACTCAGTGCACTGTACTAGGGACTGACAAGTAAACCAATCATCCAATCATGGAGTCACTAATCCATACATCGATTTACAGTAGGGAGCACTTGCACTGTGGCACTGAACAGCAGTGGCACAGTGCCCAAAAGCATCTAAAACCAGCAAAACATAAGAGGCAACAGCAAAAAAAATGGAAGGGAGACCCACGCCAATGGTGCCAAGTCTAACACACCTTTTCCAAATTTGCTTGATCTATTTCCCGAAGACGGGAAGCAGCTTCCATTTGTGATAGCTTCCAGAGTTCATTATATGTCTCATAAATGAATCTTTTAGGTCGGGGACCACGAGGTCCCAAAACAAAGTCGGACAGATCAATATTGCCTGAAAGGAGGGACAAATGTTGTTTAACAGAATCAAGGGACGAATGTTGGAGCCATTGTTTGCATAATTTACCAACAGAATATGTAGTGACAGTACGAGAAGCAGTAAATCTCGGATCAGGCCTATCCTGTGTGTATCCAGTACCTGAGTCGTGAAAACGCATTTGACATGCATTAGATGATATAGGCCATACCAACCAGGGTGACTGATCCAGTTCGGAAACATTAAATGAATTATTCTGTAATAGAGCCTGTAGGGTCGTCAGGGACAGGTTAAAACGTGAGCTATCATTGGGAAAACTCGAAAGGGATGGAATTGAGGGCGAGTTTAATTGTTTAGTGGTAGCTAAGCCCCAACACGTAGTTTGATAGATGGAAGCATTTAGGAACATAATTTGGGTAGGGATGAGGCAAGCACGATGTAACGCCTCAGTTCCCTGTACCTGCCATGGCTTGGAGCCCCAAATGGATTTCAAATCTATTGTATCTTCCCAGTACTCATAACCACCCACTGCTAGGGCACTTAAAAAGGAACCCGAATAAAGCAATTTGGTGTGTGTTAACATAATTTTCTGAGTTGATGTGGTATTAAGTCTAAAATAATAGGATGCAGGGTTCGACCGATTAAAATCAGTAAAATAGGTAAACTTATTTCGAAGAGTTTGTGAGCTACCTGGCAAGGGGTTTGGACAATGTTCCCATTGGGTGTAGTTAACAGAACTACGCAGGGCACTTGGCTTATGGAGAAAATGATTACCCCAATGTTGGTAACAATACAAATCGGCATAATTCGCAGAATTCATATATAAATCTTCAGCATTAAAAGATGCATAATATTTTAAATCGGCAAACAATGCTTCAACGGCATGCACATCCCAATCATCAGAATGAATATTATTTTGTACTACATCACCCATTGAAACACGAAGGACATTAGGTACATTAATAATTTCCGTCGGACCATGGATTTGATAGTTCACTGCATCCCATACGATGCCATCAGCAACTGGAAAAGCTGAAATGTTCACAAATGTGTGGTCACGCTTCATGATGTGAGACGAGGAATGAGGAGCCAAAGTTCCAGAAACATAGTCTACAGCAGAGCGTTCAGGTAAATAGTGACCATTGATTAGTAGAAAAAACACTGTGACAAAGCCAATGGACATGAACAAAAAAATCAAGAAAAGTACCAACCAGATGTATGTCCAGGGTGGAATCAAAAAATTGTCTCTAAACCAGGATACAAAAATACTGAACTTGGACGGGACTTTTGAAGAGGTGGAATCCGAATCAAAGGAATAACGAGTCGGGCTTAGTGGCGTTATTGGTTGATGTGCCACCGATTCAGATGCAGGATAAGTATACTCGTCCTCGTCGATATTGGTGGAGAGTTGGGGATCAATTGTAGTTTCAGGCAAATCAACCATCTCAATTACAGCATCAGCGACCGTTCGTGTAGATGGGTCACGAACATATGTCCGATAAATGGCAGGACAAGAGACCGCTGGTGTGACACTATTCAGGATCGGCCAGGCGCTGTAGCTTGACATTTTCCACTGAGATGTATCTGTTCTCCTTGCGACCAGGAAGCGGTGGTAAAATGACTGTACGTGTTCCCTTCAAGCCCAGAACTGGAACCGGTGCACGAAAAGAGGGGCCGAATTCTTTTTTGTTTTCAACCTTCTCTCGAACCAGTTCTCCAACCTTTGGAAGCCAGCCGGCTACCGGAATCTGCAACGCAGGATCTGTGGCTGAAGGCAAATGTGTAGTTGCAAGTTTGTCTCGGGCTTCTTGTAAGTCCTGTAACATAGCAGAATGGTTATCTACATCAAACTTGGCGGATTGCGCCGCGATGTCTGGACCCTCAAGGTCAGGCACAAACATTCTTATGCCAAAAAGCATTTCGTATGGGGTCCGCCCACCCAGAGGTCTTCTAGGGAGATTATTAAGTGCACGCTGAACGGTATACAAGTGGGCCAGCCAGTTCCTGCCAGTACCTATAACTCTAGCTGTTAAGGATTGCTTTAAGTCACGGTTCATTCGTTCAACGATAGAGTTGCCCTCAGGCCTATACGGAGACGAAAATTTCACCCGCACCCCAAGCGAAGCCATTGCATCCTTGTAAGCCCTAGAGGCAAACGCTGGACCTTGGTCCGAATGGAAGGTGCCGCATGCGAAAATTCCCACAAAGACACGCAAATCCCTGATTACATTTCGAGCGTCAGCACTACGTTGTGGCCAGACCCAGAGGAACCGTGTGCACGAGTCCACTGCTACTAAGATGTATTTATAGGCAGTGTCTGATGAGAATGGACCGCAGTGATCCAAGTAAACACACCCAAAGGGTCTGTTAGCAATGCAGAGCGGGGTCTGTGGTGGGCGTGTTACCGTGGAAGGCTTAATCTGTTGACAAACATCGCAAGAAAGCACAAAAGCACGGGTGTCTTTATACAATCCACGCCACCAATAACGCTGCTGCAAGATGGAAACTGTAGCTGACACACCTGCATGAGCCGAAGCCATGCCTTCGTGTGCAGCTGATATCAAGGCACTCCTGCGGTCCGCGTTGGGGATCAGCCGATCTCCAACGTCAGGTATTGTTACATAAGGAACCTGTTCGGGACTTAATTTGTAAGAATACTTGGAAGGGAAACCTGTAGGGTAATTATCACCTTCCTTGGTTGCAGCAATAGCTGCTAGAATAACAGAGTCTATTTTAGACATGGACCTGGTAACCGCTGCTACTGAACACGTGACTACTGCTGAACGGGCAGCTTCATCTGCCAGATCGTTACCAATAGCGTGTGCGCCCACCCGCTGATGGCCTAAGGTGTGAACCACCTGTGTGAGGGGCAGACGTTGTTGCAATTCTGCCACTCGAACCCAAAGCATTTTATGCTTAATTGTGCTCCCTTTTGCGTCCTTGTAGTCATTTTTCGACCAGAAAAACAGATTGTCATTGTAAGATTGTACACAGTAGAAGGAATCACATACAATAAGAGTGGTCTCATCCTGAGAAGCGAACTCAAGCGCAAGTAGCAATGCATGCAGCTCGGCCAATTGTGCGGTACTATCTCCAAGTGTGCGAGTATGCACTGCAGAGGATTTGAACTTTCCATCTACAAAGGAACCCGCAACAATAGCACATGCAGCTGAATAAGCGTGCTTGGACCCTGTGGCCGGTTGCGCCGAACCATCGGTGTAGATCACACATTTGTAATCCTCAAGCGGTAGTAAAAACAAAGGAGGAGGATGAACGAATTCATACTGCAAAAACTCCTGAGTCTGAAGAGAAGAATCAAAAACAAAAGTGACGTCCGAAGACGTCAAGGATGTAGCCCATTGTATCCAACGGGGATGCATTGCTTTTGAGTTCGGTACACTTGCCTTTGTTACTGCCTCTAGGGCAGGACAGGGTGTTACCACTAGAATCCGCTTTCCCTGTGCCAGTGCGCGTTCTTTTAGAATCGCCATTTGCACTGCAGTTAGAACTTTTTCGACAGATGTAAAGCGCAATTCAGCGGAAGTGTACAGATGTGACTTGTATGCGATGGGTACTGTATCACCTTCATTAAAGGTTAAGTATGTGAATCCCACCGCCCCGGAATTATTCTAATCACCAAGTTTGTGTGGTTATCACGAATCAAAAGATATTTAGACTCCAATAGGTCTGTCTGCAAAGACTGCAGAATCGAGGTATGCTCAGGCAGCCAGCAAGACCTTGAATAAGTAGGTTGTATCAAAGCATACAAAGGCTTGATACGCTGGGCATATTCGGGAATGTAGGTACGCCCGAAATTCAGGAAACCCAGCAAAGACTGAAGTTTCTTCAGAGTATTTGGGGGCACAAATGTGCACATTTTTCCAAGAAATGGGGGCTAAGCCCTTACCTTCGTTATTGAGCTCATAGCCCAAGAACAGAACGGTAAATTCAGCAATGTGTGACTTAGCAAAGTTAAATTTGTAACCCTGCTCCGCAAATTCAAGAATAATGCGGTCCACATGGGACAGATGCTGATATAACTCGTCGTCTGTCAGATAGATGTCATCTACGTACGAACATGCGTCTTGATCAATGTCATTTAACAAAGAAACAACACGGGCGGCGAATATACCCGGACTATTTTTGTAGCCCATGGGTAAACGCCGGAACTGGAATAATTTACCACCGGAAGTGAATGCGGTCCATTGACCACTCTCCGGGGCTAGGTTGTGCGTGTAGAAACCGTTTGAAAGGTCAAGTGTCGTTTTGTATTTTTACGAACAAGACGGTCTACAAGCGCAGAACTGTGTGTATTCTGCACCGCAAAGTTCCGACAATGAGAATTTAAATGCCGGTAATCTAAAACTAAGCGGTACGATCCATCGGGTTTAGAAACCACGAAAAGGGGATTGTTCATAGGTGATACGCATGGTTCAATTACTCCCTGATATTCCAACTGTGTCAGAATTTCGGAGACGGGGCCTTTTGCCTGCCGTTTGATGGGATATTGGGGTTGTGGCTGCGGTAGTGACCGCAAAGGTATTGCATGAGGAGGTGATTCTTCATCCCATCCCACATGGTTGCGGTATAACGCTGGTGCCAGGTACACAGCCCACTCAGCTGCAAGTGCTTCAGCTTTGTCTTTTGGGACATGCCGTGAAAAGCTTGGAAGGATTACCTCCTCTCCTTTATGTGCAGCTAAAACGAATGGGGGTGGCCAATCCACCTCTGCTAACAAAATGTCATATGAAGAGGTTAGATTTTCCCAAAAAATCCCTTTTATTTCACGCGGTATGTCACCTTCAATTTGGATGACTATGTTGTAGAGTCTGTCAGGGGGTGCCACTCTCGTGTCAGCTGTCTCTACAGTAACGAATGTTTCAGTTGCTGTCGCCTCCATATGAGGACGTAGCGCCTCCCGCACTATGGTAACTTCCGCTGCGCTGTCTAGGAGGGTCACTGCCCACGTCCAATTCTGGAGTCTCGTTCTCACGGTCTGTGGCATATTTCGCTGTTACAGCGGCAACTTTTTTCTTTTGAAATTGCGGTCGAGGAAGGTGAAAGTCTTCTGCTTTCCCTCTGACTTGTTGTCGAGGTTGGTCTCGCTCCTGGGGAGCCTCTCGGCCCCTTCCTCTATCTTGCCGTCCTCCTCCACCAGCCTGTGACGACGTCTGGGCCTGTGAAGAACGAGGAGAACGCGTATCAGAGCTCTGAAACCTTTCTGGTGATTTAATTCTCGACCTATCACGTAAATCATAAGTACGTTCAGAAGAAACCGAAACTGGGGAAGCGCCTCTCGACCCCGGCTTCTTTTGTTGCTTACCCTGTTTTTTCTGTCTCCAACTCTTTTTAGTGAAGACTGGTCTATCATCTTTCTCAGATGTACTTTTCGTTTGTGTAATTTGTGGTTGCGATTGAGTTTGCAGTTTTACAAAAGGCTTGTTGCCTAGGCTGTTTCTTCCAATTGTTTTATAAGCCCGGGCAATAATTTTAGGTAATTCGCGGGGCCTGTCCAACTCTGGGACTAAAGCCAAAGCATTCGCTACTTGAAAGTTCATAGCATCGCCCTTGACATTTCCAAGGATCAGTTCAGCTACTACATCAAACACTCCCACTAGTCTCATCCCTAATTCCACAGCCGCTTCAGGGCCATGTTCGTCCTGTACTTTTTTAATTACAGAGGGTAGAACCGTCATGGAAGGAGTACCAAAACATTTTGAATAAACTGCTGCGAATACCTTACCCCAATTTTCACATGATGTCAAATCGGGGATTAAGTCTTTTGGCAAACTTATCGTAAGGATGCGGTGTTTATCCACTGGGGACGTATGTGGAAACACCGCTTCTATCTGATCGAACTTTTCGGCAAGCCAGTAAGGATAATCGTCCTTACTTTGTGGACGTTGCCCATCACAGAATTTACCATGACAGGACTTATGGTCACTCCAGCTGCAACAGCTGGTTGGCGAGCGACTACAGGAGCAGCTCCATGGAGACTACCTGTAACGTATGTCACTAAGGCCCTATGCACTCGCACCAGTTCGGTATGCATAGTGCGCAGTTCCGCAATCGGTAATGCCAGATAATTTGGATGCGGGGTATACCCGGCCAATACAGGCCAAGTGGCCCCCTCAATGGATAAGGGGCCTAAACGAACTGCGGTATTTGGTTGTGGGAGGGCGCCATTAAACCAAACACGGTGCTGCCAAGCCGTGAGAGGCACTTCAAGATTAGTATAGGGTCGATAGGCAGCAGGAATAGCGGTGGGTTTATATTCATTAAACAGCTTATCACCTGCATCCAGCGCTTCAAAAGTGATCCAAATGTAAAACACTTCAAAGTGATAAGCAGGATCGGCTTGAACCACAAAGACCAACTCGACCCCAGCATCGGGCACTCCGTATACACCTAGGTGTTCTCGGATTGGTCCTCGGCTATGTGCAGCTATCGCCACACCAGCCATAACTAAACAATTGTATTCGACAACCTAACAGGGAGCACAAAATGGGTTATTTATGTAACCTTTTTTAATAACTTCAAGCTTGAAAGAACCTATAAAACGTTCAATATAGGAGGTATCACCGTCACTTACGCCTCCGGAAGCGTACGTGAGGGTTTTGTTGACAAGCACAAGTACTACTCAAGCGTCTCGCAGATAAGCAGCCCCACGGTGGTCGCGCCATGTCATAAGGTTTCTGCACATACACAGAGCTATGCACAGGATAATGGGACCCCGGAATACAGTGGTTTGCCTACCATATACCGTAGCACCCAAAAACCCCAACCCAACTAGCTTAGCATCCCATTAGCACCCAAGTACCAATGATTGGACAACCCAGAACACGGTATCTTTATCTCAGGACTCGCAGAAGCAAGAACACTCTTTCGTCACTCACTCGTACTTGTCCACAAGGTGCGTAGGAAGAGACACTGGATAGGTTAAAATGTTTATTCCAACTTACGTGCTCTAATGTACAGTACACGTGTCAGTACTAATAGCATAATGCATATGAATAATATAAGCAGCATGGTTACAATTCCATAGAATACAAACGGGGAAAGCATTTCATAACTCAGTGGATAAATGTCTTAATAACACTACCACCCTCCCGTGCAGTAAGATAGTTTATTATAAAAATAGAAGACCTCTGGGCTTTGACTAGCGAACCCTCATACCTCGGTCTCTAGATGCAGAACTACATCAGCAGACAATCACAGCTCTTCTCACTGGAAAGGATTCCTCCAAGTGTGTCCAGCGCCAGTAAAAACCCCAGTATTAAAGGCACACAAAGTTTCATGTCATTTGCGCCTAATGTTATGTCTGGGTGCGCGAGACTGGCCATATCAGGAAGAACCGAAATACATTGTTGTGCGACCTTGTACATGTTGTGCAGTCTGAGCCCAAATCGAACAAGAGAAAAGGTGAAAGACAGAAAGTGCAGACAGCGCAAAAGAACTTGGCAAGAGCAAAGGGCGAGGGAGCCCTGGCTCAGTGTAACGTGCGCTAAGAAAAGCAGCATGGCAGCCAGTCCCAGGCCAACATAACAAGGCAGGCAACAAACCACAAGACATCCTGAAAAGTAATTTTAATCGTACCTACCAGTAACTTGAATTTCCTTCCATAGGCTAATATTGACTGGTTTCACTTGGAAATTCTTCTAAGTGTGGAGTTTTGGAACTTTAAAATATTCCTCTAAAATCAGCCGAAATCCGAATTACGATTTACTCACCTGTTATCAGGAGAGACCTCAGTGCTGCATCTTTAAGCCCAGTACTGGTCCTGAAAAGTAATTTTAATCGTACTTACCGGTAACTTGAATTTCCTTCCATAGGCTAACATTGACTGGTTTCACTTGGAAATTCTTCTAAGTGTGGAGTTTTGGAACTTTAAAATATTCCTCTAAAATCAGCCGAAATACGAATTCCGATTTACTCACCTGTTATCAGGAGAGACCTCAGTGCTGCATCTTTCAGCCCAGTACTGGTCCTGAAAAGTAATTTTAACCGTACTTACCGGTAACTTGAATTTCCTTCATAGGCTAACATTGACTGGTTTCACTTGGAAATTCTTCTAAGTGTGGAGTTTTGGAACTTTAAAATATTCCTCTAAAATAAGCCGAAATACGAATTCCGATTTACTAACCTGTTATCAGGAGAGACCTCAGTGCTGCATCTTTCAGCCCAGTACTGATCCTGAAAAGTAATTTTAACCGTACTTACCAGTAACTTGAATTTCCTTCCATAGGATATCATTGTCTGGTTTTCAGCAGAAAAGTTTCAAAGTGTCGATTTTCACAAACTACAAATATTCCTAAAAAATCGCCTGTATGACTTAAACGCATTCTTTCAACTGTTTACAGGAGATGCACCAGTGCTGGATCCAGGATCCAACACTGAGTAAGAAAAAGTAACGATAACAGTTTTTAACTTCTAAGTGAATTTCCTTCCATAGGATAACATTGGTGATTCTATGAGAAAAAGTTTCTAAGTGTGAACTTTTAAAGTACAATAATATTCCTTAAAAATCACGACTGTAACCAAAACGCTTTTACTCAACTGTTTACAGGAGATGTCCCAGGACTGAATCTAGGATCCAGTAATGTGGTTAGAAAAGTAATCCATAAAGTAACTAATTGCATTTAACTAGAAATTCACATTGAGCTGAATGTTGCATTGTGTTTGAAAATGTGTTGCCCATTGCAACAACTGTAACTACTGTACTTAAAAGTCTATTGCCTATGTGCAAAGTAATTAAACTAAAGTAATTCATTCTGAGAAAGTATTTTTTGTAATGTAATGTATAATGTAATTACAATGTAATTTAAAAAATAAAATATGTAAAAAAAATTGTTTCTAAAAAATTTGGAAATCAGTATGAAAAAAATTTATATAACAATTAATACATTTAAAAATTGTCATTTACAAATCCTTTGAAATTCACTGAAAAAACTGTAGGTTTCAGACATGTTATAGTTACAAATTAGCATTTAAAAAACCTTTGAAATTCACTGAAAAAACCATAGGTTTCAGGGACGTTATAGTTCCAAATTAGCATTTAAAAAACCTTTGAAATTCACTGAAAAAACCATAGGTTTTAGGGACAGTTATAGTTAGTTGGACATTGCACTCGTACAAAACCCGTGAAATTCCCCCGTTATAGTTAGTCCAGCTAACTATAACTCGCGCCCCGCAATGCACTGCTGATGACGTCACATATTACATCACTCATGACATGGTCAGTGACATCACTGATGACATCACTGATGACATCTCAAATGACATCACTGATGACATCATCCACGTGATAATCTCATGCACCTCCTCACACCCTAATATAACCTTTGATACACCCACTCTAAATTACAGACTGCCATTCGCAAAACCATAGACACTCCAACACCAATAACTACATACCCACTCACTGATTCTTAGGTCTACGCACACATCCACTCACTCACCCGTACAGTCACTCATACTTACGGTCACTCAGTACAGGACTATCATATGCACTCATACTCCTATATAGACACTCAAACACCGCCACTCATCCATAGAGGTACTCACACACCTAGTCAGTCATGCAAATAATTAAACACACTACCATTTACTCACCTATACAGTTATACCACACCAGATCACTTACTCATACATATAGTAGCACATTCTTACGCTCTTATACAATCACTGATACAAGCACACACTCATCCATACAGCCACTATCACAATCACTCACTCTCGCTTATAGCTATTTATATACTCGAACACACATATATACTGCCTTTCACATATGTAGTTACTCACACATGTACCACTGGGACATACATTCACTCACTAACACACTCTTACACACACTTACCCACCCATACAGTCTATCACAGTTGCACTCTTGAAACCATCCACCCAGTGAATCACCCACTCACACATCTATGCACAGAGTTGCACACACCCCTCCCACACAAACACTCAGGCACCCATACAGATACTCAGACAAGCATTCAATAACTCATATAGACACTCATGTAGCTATTCACAAACACATGCAGCCACTTACACAGCAACAGACAGACGGATACAGACATTCACCCAGTTTAGTCACTAACCCATGCATTCAGTAAGATACGTTAAATCACTCACTTATAGAGTCAGTCACGCACCTACTAAATCATCCATACAGACACTTACACACCCACTCATTCTTCAATACGTCTTTTCCTATATATATTAAAAATATTTAAACTTTACAGAAACACACAGTCACTGGATGATGTCATCAGTGATGTCATCAGTGATGTCATTTGAGATGTCATCAGTGATGTCATCAGTGATGTCACTGACCATGTCATGAGTGATGTAATATGTGACGTCATCAGCAGTGCATTGCGGGGCGCGAGTTATAGTTAGCTGGACTAACTATAACGGGGAATTTCACGGGTTTTGTACGAGTGCAATGTCCAACTAACTATAACTGTCCCTAAAACCTATGGTTTTTTCAGTGAATATATATATATATATATATATATATATATATATATCTGAAAGAGACACGTTAGTGATAGATTCCTTACCTTAGAATATCCCCAGGCGTCAGGCTGGATCCGGAAAGTTTTGCGTAGCAGTACCCTTGCGCGTCGGTAGGCGGCGTCGTGCGGCTCCGCGTCCGTCGTCGGCGTCGTGATCGCCGGGATGACGTCGCGGGCAGTACTTAGGCGCCGCCCTGCGCGCTGACGTCAGTTCTTCTTTTTCCGCGCCAGTAAGCGCAGATCCGGGAAGAGCAGTGCCCTGGTCAATTTTTGACCATACTTTTTGGTGATTTTTCACTGTTTTTTTTCCAGCCTTCAGGTGTCGTAGGGATGCCCGGCTTCAAGCGATGCGGCGCCTGTGCGCGGATGATGTCCGTCACCGACCCGCATTGGGAGTGTCTCTTCTGCCTCGGCCGAGGCCACGACACCGAGTCTTGTCCCGAATGCCAGGCCCTCAACCCGAAGGCTTTGCGAGAGCGGTCTCGAAAGCTCCTCGAGGCCCGGCATTCGGCTCCGCGGAAGCCCCGGTCGCGTGAGAGGTCCAGGGGTCGCTCGCGGAGTGCACACCGGTCGTCGGCGTCGAAGTCTTCTTCGTCCGGTAAGTCTCGACACAAGAAGTCCAAGAAGCATCGTCGCTCTCGGACTTCGCCTCGCCGGTCTCGCGACTCGGCTGAGGCCCCTCCCGGCACCGTCCCCGCCCCCGCGGCCCCGGACTTGCCTGTGGAGTCGCCCCCGGCATACCCGCCCTTCCCGGGTTCGGGGGCGGATCCGGCCAAGGTACAGGAGTTCCTGTCGGCCATGGCCCGCCTCTTCGGGCCTTCAGGCCCCTCCGGTGCGCCTTCGGGCCCCGCGGGCCCTGATGGGGTTGATCCGGCGTCGCCGGCGGCTCCGGCCCGGCGTCGCCCGAGCCTCCAGCCTCGATCCCGGCTCCGGCTCCGGCCCCGGCCTCGATCCCGGCTCCACAACCCCCATCGACGCCGGTCGACCTCACGACACCTCCCGCCGGCGCCGATGTCTCCGGTGCCGTTCTCGACGCCGCCCTGGGCTCCGGGCGGCGTCGTCCCCCAGTTCCTTCCGGCTCCGGACTTGGACCCGGAGCGACGTCGCTCGACGCCGGCTCCGGCGCCGATGGGACCTTGGGTCCCAAATGTCCCTCCTCCTCCTTATTTTGAACCAGAGGAGGACCAGGAGGACTGGGAGGGGTCTGATGACCCTCTGACACGCAACTGTCAGTATGATGAGGACTGGACAGAGAGTCTAGGGGAGGCCAGTGGTCTGGATACTTCTCCTGACACTGGCATGCTGTCTCCTCCCGTGGCTACGGAGGAGGGGGCCAATTTTGGTACGGTGTTGCGTAGGGCTGCTGGGGCCTTACGTCTCCAGCTCCCTACTTTGACGGTCAAGCCTAACATCTTGACAGAGGTGCTTCAGCCGGCAGCCTCCTCTGCGGAGACTGTGCTGCCGTTTAACGACGCCCTCACGGACGTTCTTTGGGCGCCTGGTCCAAGCCCAACACAGGGGCTCCTGTGGATCGGAACGTGTCACGACGCCATCGCCCCGCTCCGGGCGACCCCCTGTTTCTTTCTGTCCACCCCACTCCTGAGAGCTTGGTTGTCCAAGCCTCCGCTTCCCAAACCGCCTTCCCTACCGCTCCTCCGGATAGGGAATCCAAACGCCTGGATCAGTTTGGGAAGAAAGGTTTTCTTCCTCCAGTGCTGGCTTGCGGTCCGTTAACACCGCTTGTCTTTTGGGCCGATATACCCACTCTCTGTGGGATTCGGTGGCGGATGTTTTGCCCCAGTGCCCTGAGGAGGTCCAGGCACTGCTTTCCCGCGCCATTGCGGAAGGAAGGGATGCGGCCAAATACACTATCCGTTGTGGCCTTGACACCGCCGACTCGCTGGGCAGGTCGATTGCAACGACGGTGGCGCTCCGACGCCACGCCTGGCTGAGAACCACTGGTTTTTCAGGGGATGTCCAGAATACTCTCATGGACATGCCCTTTGATGGAGTCGGTCTTTTGGGTCCAAAGCAGACCATGCGTTGGAGCGCTTTAAGGACTCACGGGCTACTGCCAAGTCCCTGGGCCTTTCTGCTACACGCCCTCCGCTGCCTTCTGCTTTTCGCCCCTATCGTGGCCACGGTAGGGGCGCCCCTTCACGTCAGCAGCCCAGCCACCGGCCCGCGCAGCAGGCGTCTTCGCGTGGCCGAGGACGTGGATTCCGCCGTGGCGGATCGGGCAACCAGCGTGCGGGTCAGGCCACCACCTCCAACCCGTCCGCGGCCTCCAAGCCCTCCTAGTCCCTCCTTTCAGGTGCACGGCACGCCAGTAGGGGGCAGGGTCCGCCATCACCTTCCCCACTGGCGCACCATCACCTCGGACAGGTGGGTCTTGGACATTGTCCGAAGGGGCTACTCCCTCCCCTTCGAGACCACCCCCCAGCCATGCCACCTCAATTCCACCGCATGTCAGGGGATCACTTGGTGCTTCTACAGAAGGAAGTCACGGCCCTCTTGACCAAGAGGGCCATCGAGCATGTTCCGACCCCAGAAGTAGGGCGTGGTTGCTACTCCCACTACTTTCTGGTGCCCAAAAAGGACAAGGAGGACATGCGTCCTATCTTGGACCTCCGGAACGTCAATCGCTTCCTCCGGAAGGAGAAGTTCAAGATGCTCACCCTAGCTCAGGTCTTGACTGCCCTCGACCCTGGAGACTGGTTGGTAGCGTTGGACTTGCAGGACGCGTATTTCCACATCCCCGTCCTGCCGGCCCACCGGCGTTACCTTCGGTTCACGGTAGGCCCCGAGCATTTTCAGTTCACCGTGCTCCCCTTTGGCCTTACCAGTGCCCCTCGGGTGTTCACGAAAGTGATGGCGGTGGTCGCAGCTCATCTGCGCCGGGCAGGGGTTTCAGTCTTCCCCTACCTCGACGACTGGCTGCTGAAGGCGGGCTCGTCCCAGGCAGTCGTCTCCCACCTCCAGACTACGGCCGAACTCCTGCACTCGCTGGGGTTCTCCATCAATGTGCCGAAGTCGCATCTGATTCCTTCTCCACAGCTCCTTTTCATCGGAGCAGTTCTGGACACGACGCGGTTTCGGGCCTATCCTCCCGAACGGCGAGTCCGGGATATTCAGGCTATGATTCCGATCTTTCGGCCTTTATCCTGGGTTTCGGTAAGGATGACCCTGAGGCTGCTGGGCCTCATGGCCTCCTGCATCCTGCTGGTCAATCATGCCAGATGGCATATGCGGGCTCTGCAGTGGGACCTGAAGTTCCAGTGGGCGCAGCACCAGGGCAACCTGTCCGATCACGTCCAGATCTCGGAGGGGACTGCAAAACAGTTGCAGTGGTGGCTCTCGAACCGGCAATGGGTCATGGGCAGATCCCTCTCCTTCCCCAGCCAGAGCATACAGTTGTGACGGACGCGTCCCTTCTGGGATGGGGCGGTCACATGGGAGAGGCGGAGATCAGAGGCCTCTGGTCTCCGGCGGAGTCCCGGCTCCATATCAACCTTCTGGAGCTCCGGGCGATCCGGCTTGCACTCAAGGCATTCCTTCCCTCTGTCAAAGGGAAGGTAGTGCAGGTGTTCACAGACAACACCACCGCCATGTGGTACTGCAACAAACAGGGCGGGGTGGGGTCTTGGACCCTTTGTCAGGAGGCTCTGCGCCTCTGGACATGGCTGGAACATCAGGGCATGTTCCTGATGGTTCAACACCTGGCAGGTTCTCTGAACGCCAGGGCGGACGAACTCAGCCGCAGGTGCATGATGTATCACGAATGGCGTCTTCACTCGGAAGTGGCGCAAGGACTCTTTCTACAGTGGGGAGAGCCTTGGTTAGATCTATTCGCCACCGAAGAGAACGCGCAATGTCATCAGTTCTGCGCGTTGGAATTTCCAAGGCGGCACTCGCTCGGCGACGCTTTTCGTCGCGAGTGGAGTTGCGGTCTGTTATACGCCTTTCCGCCTATACCACTTCTACCCAGAGTGTTGAAGAAGATTCGGCACGACCGGGCCCAAGTCATTCTTGTGGCTCCGGACTGGGCTCGAAGAGTTTGGTATCCCGAGCTACTCAATATGAGCATAGATCCCCCGATCCGTCTGCCTCTTCGGGAGGATCTTCTGTCGCAGCAGCAGGGGACGGTCCTCCACCCGAACCTGTCCAGTCTACACCTGCTTGCGTGGAGATTGAGCGGCGGCAGTTGATTCCTTTCCACTTGCCTCCCGAAGTTTGTGATGTGATTCTGGCAGCCAGGCGTCCCTCCACTAAGGTGGTATACGCCTGCAGGTGGAACAAATTTGTGGCATGGTGCACAGCAAAGGCTGTGAATCCCCTTTCTGCCCCTCTTTCTGAGGTCCTTCTGTTCCTTCTTTCTCTGGCCCAACAGGGTTCTGCCCTGGGTACCATCAAGGGTTATCTTTGTGCTATCTCGGCCTTCCTCAGGCTCCCTGATCAGCCCTCCCTTTTCAAGTCCCCTGTTGTTAACAGGTTCTTAAAAGGCATTACTCACCTCTTCCCTCCTGTTCCGTTTGTAATGCCTCAGTGGGACTTGAACTTGGTTCTTACCTTTTTAATGTGCGCTCCCTTTGAGCCTCTGCATAACTGTCCTCTTCGTCTTCTGACTCTAAAGGCAGCCTTTCTGGTGGCCATCACCTCCGCTCGGCGGGTGAGTGAGCTCCAGGCTCTTTCTTGCAAACCTCCCTTTCTGTCTGTTCATCCAGACAAGGTTGTTCTTCGGACGCGTCCGTCCTTCTTGCCAAAGGTGGTTACTGCTTTCCACATTGGGCAGACCATCACTTTGCCCACCTTCTTTCCGCCTCCGCATCCTTCCAGAGAGGAAGAGAGGCTCCACCGTCTGGACCCAAAACGTGCGCTCTCCTTCTATATCGACCGCACGAAACACTTCCGGGTGGATGACCAGCTCTTTGTTGGCTACGTGGGCGCCAAAAAGGTCGGGCGGTGCACAAGAGGACCATCTCCCGCTGGGTTACCTTGTGCATCAAGACCTGCTATTCTTTGGCTAAGAAGGAGCCTCCTGTTGGGCTGCGTGCCCATTCCACCAGGGCAACGGCTGCTACCACGGCCTTGGGCCGCGGTGTTCCGCTGCCGGTTATCTGTCAGGCAGCTACGTGGGCCTCGCTGCACACGTTTACTAAGCATTACTGCCTTGACAGTCAGGTCCGGAGGGACGGCTTCTTTGGCCGTTCTGTCCTCCAGGACTTCCTTGTCTGATCTTTGTTCGCAGACCCACCACCGGGGTTGGTATTGCTGGGGTATCTATTCTAAGGTAAGGAATCTATCACTAACGTGTCTCTTTCAGATGCACAAGTTACTAACTTGTGTAACGATATATCTGTAAGAGACAGTAGTTAGTGATAGATTCCTTACCGCCCACCCATCCTCCCCGTTCTGCGAACTGATTTCTAGGGTTAAGGACATCCCTTTCAGGGCCCTAGTATTTTTCAGACACCTGTGTCAGCTTCTTGCATGGCTCTGCGTTCCTGGCGCGGAAAGTCGTGTACAGAACTGACGTCAGCGCGCAGGGGCGGCGCCTAAGTACTGCCCGCGACGTCATCCCGGCGATCACGACGCCGACGACGGACGCGGAGCCGCACGACGCCGCCTACCGACGCGCAAGGGTACTGCTACGCAAAACTTTCCGGATCCAGCCTGACGCCTGGGGATATTCTAAGGTAAGGAATCTATCACTAACTACTGTCTCTTACAGATATATCGTTACACAAGTTAGTAACTTGTGCATATATATATATACACACATACATACATACACCCACACACACACACCCACACACACAATATACATATACATACCAAATTTATAAAGGAGCATGTAAAAACCATACCAATAACATGTCAACAGAATACCACTGAATTGAAATTAAACAGCTCTATAACAGAGGCTTAACTTATTGAAATAGGTTGCGTAAGACTGCTTGACGTACAGCCGCTTCTGCATCTGTAGCCAAATCTAGAAGTAATGCCGCCTAAATGTATAAACGCTCTTCCATGTTGCTGCACAGCAAATTCTGTCCAATGGCACTCCTGCAACGAGCACCGCTGAAGATGATACTGCCCTTGTAGAATGAGCATTAGGTTTGAAAGTAAGCTGTCTGCCCGCTTTAGAATGGCATTAGAGAATGGCGGCTGAAATCCACCTGGCAATCGTTGCTTTGATCACTTCAGCACCTGGTCTTTGTAAACCATAGGAGACGAAAAGCTGATCAGATTTTCGGATGTTCTTAGTATGTATTAAATAAAACTTGATAAATCTCTTAATATCCAAAGTATGAAGAGCTTTTTTACCCGGGGAAGTAGGATTTGGAAAAAATATTCTTAGAATAACCGGCTCATTAAAGTGGAAAGTAGAGGGTACTTTTGGAATTAATACTGGGTTTGTTCTAAGCAGGACATAGTCATTAGTGAAACAAAGATAAGTTTCTTTAATCGTGAACGCTTGAATTTCGCTGACTCTCCTGGCTGAAGTAAGAGCCAACAGTAATGCAACTTTCCAGGAAATATATTTGAGCTCAGCCTTGTGCATAGGCACAAAAGGGGACTTCATACGTTGTGTAAGAACCAAATTAAGTCTCCATTCAGCAGGAGGAGCTCTAATAGGAGGGTAAACTCTGAAAAGTCCTTTCATGAACTGTTTCACCAGTCGACATGAACAAACAGAAAAACCTCCACAGGAACGTAGAAATAGCGGCAAGATGTACCTTAATAGAAGTATACATAAGGCCTGATTTAGCCAGGAAGAGACGATAAGGCAACATTTTATCTGGAGGAGAATCAAACGGATGTACATTGTTTTGAAGACACCATGAACAGAAGCGCTTCCATTTGAGACTATGTTTTAATAGTAGATATTGCACTTGCTTTAGATAGAATGTCTTTACAGTCCTGTGGCAGGTCCAGGTCTTTGAATTAATTGAGTTCGAAACCATGCATGTAGCTGGAGTGACGCGGGACGTGGATGGAGAATCTGGCCCTTCCTCATTGTCAACAGCGTCAATAATATTGGAAGGCGATAAGGTTTGCAATCTGAGAGTAGAAGAAGCTCCGTGAACCAATGTTGACGTGGCCAATGCGGAGCAATGAGAATCAGACAACATGGCTCCCTTTTCATTTTCATCATAAGCCTTGGTGTTAAAGGGTAAGGGGGAAAGGCGTATGCGAAGATCCCCGACCACCTTATTAGAAAAGCATTTCCCCATGATCCTCTTTCTGGTTCCCAGCTGGTGAAGAACCGGCACTTCCGGTACATTCAGGAAGTGAAGAGATCCAAGTTGGGCTTGCCCCATCTGTGGAAGATGAGATCAAGAACCGTCTGGTCCAGCTCCCATTCGTGGCAGGAGTTGGAAGTTCTGCTCAGAGTATCTGCCAGACTGTTGTTCACCCCTGGAAGATGTTCCACCTTGATAGAGATGTGGTGTGAGAGAATCTATTTCCAGATTTCCTGCACTTCCAGCTATAGGATATGGGAGTGTGTACCTCCCTGCATGTAGTATTGTCCGTTCTTATGAGAACCAAAGCACCTCGTATTCTCGGGAGGAATGCTTGTAAGGCTAGAAAAAGAGCCCGCAACTCCAGGAAATTGATGTGCATCTTTGAAAGTGCTTTGGACCACTTGCCTCTTATCCGAAGATCTTAAAGGTGCGCTCCCCAGCCATCTAGAGAAGCGTCCGTAGTAAGGATGAAATCCGGTACCAGGGAATGGAAAGTTAGCCCTGTCGAGAGATTCCTGGAGGTCTGCCACCAGAGAAGTGCTTTTTTCATAACTGGAGTTATCTTAACTAGGTTGTTGAACGATCCAGTTACTTCGAGTCATTGATTGTCTAGCTGCTCCTGATTTTATCAGAGGTACAGAAGCAAACTTTCTTCCTGTTAGATTTGTCGCTAGTGAAATAAGGTTTGCTTGCCTTTCTGTAGATAAGAATGCCTTGTCTTGGACGGTGTCCAGGATTGCTCTGAGATGGTTGCAGAACCAATTTTTGATAATGGAGTGTTAGCCCCAGGGACCGAAACATCCGAAAGCAGTTGGAAGTTGCCTTTGAGGCCTGCTGATAAGACGGTGCTTTCACTAGCCAGTCATCAAGGTAAGGAAACAGTTGCAGACCTTGAAGCATGAGATGAGCAGCAACTGGAGCCAGGCACTTGGTGAACACTCTTTGGGATGAACAAAGACCAAACAAGAGGACTTTGAAAATGAGCACCTGCCACAGTGAATCGGAATTTATTTCAATGTTTTGGGATGAATTGGGAAATGGAAATATGCATCTTGTAAATCTAGAGTTGTCAGAGTTCACATGATTGAGAAGCTGAAGTATCTCCTGAAGGATGCCCATGCGGAATGACTTTCTGCAGATATTCGTTTAGTTTTCTGAGATCCAGAATGGGTCTCCATTCCCCCGACTTTTTCTTTATTAGAAAGAAGCGGGAATAAATACCTTATTCCATCTGAGAACGAGGAACTTCTTCTATAGCCCCTTTTTGGAGCATAATCATTGCTTCCTTTCTGAGCAATTTGAGATAAGCTGGAAGCAGTCTTAGGGGTGGATGAGGAGGTGAGACTGTTACAAATTCTAGAGTATGAACATACTTTATGATGTCCAGGACCCATTTGTCTGTCGCAATTTTGTTCCACTGATCGTAGTGTAGAGAAATACTTGTTGAATTGAGGTTGGTCTTGATCAAAGTCATAGCAGGTGCTGGGAAGTAGTCACTGCTTTCTAGCATGGTCTCTGGCCTGGGTAGTTTGCTTCCTCCTGGGTTGCTGTCTTGAATATGCAGCAGACGGTGGGGCCTGATACGACTCCTGCTGTTGATGGCCATATCTGTAAGACTGATATGATTGCAGTTGGTATTTTTGAGAGCTTCCCCGAAAGGAATAAGATCCTCTGCCACAAGCTCCTCGATAAGGTAATTTCCTATAATGGAGCGTACTCAACGCCTTAGCTGGATCAGTATCCGCTTTAATCGCTTGCAAGGCCTCATCAATATGTTTTCCAAATAGCGCGTCGCCATCAAACGGAATGTTTAAAATTTTACTCTGCACCTCCGGACGGAAGGTGGTAGACTTAAGCATTCCTTGACGACGGAGAACTGCTGTGCCACCTAATTGCCTAAAAGCAAGAGAAGCCATATCCTTAGATATATCAATAATTTCAGAGGCTGATCGTTCACCTACGAGCAGAATCTTTCTTGCCTCCTCTTTCTAATCGGCTGGTAAAAATTTAAGATATGATGCCACATCTAGAATTGCTAGGGAACTAGCGGCATGCACTGGCGCACCAGCAATGGTGGTAAACCTCTTTCTAATATTATCAAAACGCCTTCCATCCTTATCAGGCGGAGCAGTAATGGGTACCCAAGGATTCCGTGATCTTCGTTGTGCAGCCTGGGCAATTACAGAATCTGGCCTTGGATGTCCCACTAAGAATGCTGGTGCATCATCAGGGGCTTTATATTTTTTATCAATCCTGGGAAGGATTGCCAGCACTGAATATGGCACTTTCATGTTTTTTATTCCTTCCTCCCAAATATGATCTATAATGGTAATTGTACGCACAGATTTTCTGTTCTGATCTTTAAAATCATACAAAAAACTGTCAGACTGTTGCACAGGCAAGTGAAAACGATTTGCAGCTCTTTCCATCAGTGGATGGAAGCCCCCAATATCTTCAGGTGGAGAGTCAATGCTTGAGGAGCTGGTGGAGAATGAGTAGGAATTAGGTAATCTTCCCACTGGTCAATAATTGTTGGAGTTTTCAGAATTTTGCCTTCATCATCATCATCATCATCATCGTCATCCTGTGGAACCTGATTTTGTTGCACAGATACAGAATCTTGCGATTCAGGCGGGCACTGTAACTGACCTGGAATCCAAAGCAGGCGGCGAAAATTTTTCTTTTTGCACAGATCCTGCTGCTGTAGGGAAACGTGTATGGTAATGGTGTAACATAGCTGTTCGATACTGCACCAATGCAACAGGCAGCTGTAGCACTGGTTCCTGGCGTGGCATCAACGCCTGTGATCCATCCATGGATTGATTATATTGTGGCCCATAATATTCATCTTCATCCTCCTCTTCCTGAAATTGTACATGCAGTTGAGACGGGCTGTGGGCCAGACTAAACGTTCCATCATCCTGAGATTCCTCCAAACGTTGACTAGGAGGCAAAGGGAAGATGTATGATGGATCCTGGTAGAAACCCCTTGACAATGGCATCGATGAGAATCTTGATGACAAAACAGGTGTGAAAATGTAATGTAGAAGGTCTCTTTGCTTGAGGAGTCGACGAAATCCTCGTCGACGGTGAAACAGATACAGTCGACGTAAAGAAAACAGTAGCGAAGTAGTTGTCGATAGCGGAGGCGTCGCTGATTAAGGTATCGTCAATGGAAGCGCTGTCGGCGGTGGAGACACCGACTATGGCGGAAGAGTCGATGTTGGTAGCAACGTCGACAATACAGGTGTCGACGAAGAGATTAGCGGCAACAGTGTAATAGGTGCTGTCCACGAAGGCAAAACCTCCGCCGATCTAATCCTAGTTGACGAAGCTTCCCTTGACGGTGCAAGTGTCGTCAACAACTGCTGGGAGACTAAATCAAACGGCGGTTTCATCGTCGACGAGGTCTTTTTCGGCGACCAAGATGTCCTGACAGACTCTGAGTCTTAGAATGTTTAGAGGCAGTTTATGAGGCACATTTTTCCTCAGAAGGGAATGGAGGCTTCCTTTTTTTTTTTTTTTTTTGAGGCAGCATGCTCAGACTCATGATAGGTCTTTTTTGACACTTTATGTCCCTCAGGGGATGCCACAGATCTATCCCTTTTCTTAGAGAGCTGGACTGATGCTTGTGAACTCACACTGCCTTCCTCATCAGAGACCACAGAGAATTAGATTTTAGCCTCTTCAACCAGATAAGTAGTCTGCCTACCCTGTCTTTCAAAGTTTATTTAAAATGTTGTGCAGATTCTACAGCCTTTTACTTTGTGACGAGGCTACAGGCAGTAAATACAATCCTTGTGGGGATAGTCCGCATGCAGCCTTTTCTTACCACATGATCCATAAGGCCTGAAGAGTCCTTTCCTAGAAGATTGCGACATCATGAAATCACAGAAATCCAAGATAAAGAGAAAAAATTGAGCAGAGCTCAGGGAGACTCCCTGTCACAACGACTTGCAGTAGAAAATCTGAGGGACTTGCCTCTCTGTGGAGTGTTCTAGAGGGTGCTGATGTCTGATTGGCTGTGTTTTAACTTTTTTACAAAAGGATGTGGATGGGCTACTGCAGTGACTGTGCAATGCATTGTTGCCTATGATAAGATTAATTACTACTATTATAATATTTACTGTGAGACTCCCACCTCGACGGCGGGGATGATTCAAGCATGCGAATCTATGAAAGAACCACTACTGGATAACTAGGATTACAGGTACATTTGATGCTCTGATATTCCTAAACTTTAGGATAGAGTAGCAACTTAAATCACTTAACCTCAGAGGAGAGTTTCAAAGACTATGGCAGATAAAGCACAACTATTACTGAACAAATATATTGCACAATGAGGCCTGACTTACCAAGGTATAGGTTCTGTATTGCTGCCTTTTCCAAAATAAGTTAATAATTCTTGTCACTTCCATAAACGTTAAACAACTTCAGGAAATCCCTTTCTCCTTTCTAAAATGACAGATTTTAAGGTTTCAGATTCTCTTCTAATATGTTGAGTTTGTCATCGTCTGAGAACCAAGAAGAGTAGATTCAGAAAAAGGAATGCCCATGATCTTTTTCTGCACCTAAAGAGTCAAATACGTACGTCTCAGGAAAGAGATGTGTATCAAAGAGATACCATGACAGATGTCATATGATAGTCTGGTCTGAGGAGAGCATACCCTCTAATTGGATCTCTCTAAAATCATCCCGATCCACTTCAGGAACAGAATAAAAAATAAACAGATCATTGAGTTCCAGAGGTCCCTGTTAATACGTCCCAGCAATGCGGTTGAACTTACAACCCTCAGAGCACTGGCTCATGTTGTGCATGCTTCTTTTCCCAATTGAGTCTATTCTTTTAGTTTCTTTATTAAGGATTTAGCTACATTGATCCAGAGGCACTGGAACATTGAAGCATTTTTTGGCAGCAGACACTACCATGCATGGCGATGTTTCTCTTATGACAGGATCCAATTGTGGATGTCTGCATTTTTATTCTTGATGGCAATGAACTGATTTTAGAGAGTCAGGCATCAAAAAGCTAATGCATAGTGGATTATTCTAGAAAAGCCAGAACCAGACACAACATAGGCCTCACTTGAGGTTTTGGGAGTAGAGTCTTGAAAATGACCAATGTCTCATAAACAGGAGCATATGCTTTAGTTTTGTAGTTGGCTTTTTTGCATCCTCATGAAATTAGGCCACATCATACATCAGAGAAACTCTAGGAGGTGGTGTGCCTGGACACCCGATAGAGACCACACTCATATGTGATCCAAAAGACAAGGACTTCATCAGGGAGTCTAGAATCTGTGAAATCGGACAGAGCTTTTTCTCTAGAGCATCTAGAACATGGGTACTCAAAAACATTTCCCCGGGGGCCACAAACTATGGTATGTGGTGTGTACGAGGGTTGGCATTAATGGCAGCATGGTGGAAGTGGGGCTTTGTGGGGGGCAAAGGTGGGCGTGGGGGAAGCGAATCACATACATGGTGTGATTCGAGAGTCAATAAGGTTTGTTTTCCATACTGTCCTCCAAATTAAGCCCCTAGTCTCTAGAAGAGTCATAATTTGATAATAAGGAGTTATTCTGTATCTGAATTGCTATCCATCTACCTCACCTTTCTGCTTGCTATCTCAACCATGAGAGAGGCAAGTGTAAAAAGGAGGTAAATTGATCATTGAATTGAAATGAAACAAAATTCCACAACGTGAAACTATACAACCTAGGATTAATCCTGGCCTCCCCACTTGAACCAATTGTTTGATCCTAGGTAATTGCCTAATTTCACTTTGCCTCCTTTTTCTTCATTATGACATATAAGAGCACCTTGAAATACATGAGTTCAGGATATATGCTGTACAAACCTCTTGTGTTTGATTTAATAAACTATAATGCTGTCCATGTATAACAATCCTGACCACCCCGAGGGTTCTCGTGGCAACTAACTTGCCTCTGGCACTGTTGTCGGGGTATGAGGAGGCATGAATATTACTACACTCATTCTTGAAATTAGTCTGTTTTAAATAAAATACTTCTGAATGTATTTATTTTTTCTGATGTACTAAGGAGTAACCCCTCTACATGTTAATGAAATATACTTTTTGAATATTGAAGACTCATTTTTACACGTTTGTTGCAAGATGTATTGAAAAATGAATGTGTTACTAAATTAAGTTTTGCAGGACACCTTATTTGCTTCTTTTCTTTTACTTCACTTAGCCAGTAAATAAATGCTGCCCCATTTTTTAAACATATTTTTTAATGTTTCGGGCTTTCTTAAGTTCACAGCAGCCCAGTGCAGTCATTCAGCTGTGGGCTGCATGTGGCCCATGGGGCTTACTTTGAGTACCACCCTTCTATAATGATGATCCTTGTATATATGCCTCATCCTGGAATGTACTGTGGTGGCCATGTCTCTTCTTTTGCAGAGCTGAATAAGTTGGCTATGAAGGATTGATACCCACATGAGGCAGTGCTGGTGGCGCAGTGGACCAACTAAAGCAGTGATCTACAAAGTACGGCCCCCTGGTGAACAGCAGCACAAGCTGCTGTTTACTTGCTGAGCACTAATATTCCGAATTTAAAAAAATAAATAAACAGGCAAGCCTTTATTTGCAGGTTAAATTAAGTTATGAAGTAACTACGGTGGTGTCCTGCACCACTTAACTTTAGTTGACCTGCAAATAAATGATTGTCTGTTTATTTAACATTTTTTTTTAGACCTCCTTACACAATCCCTGATCCACCCAGACCCCCCTACCGCCACCCTGCTGGCATCAGTGCGGCCCACGGTCACACCTCAGACCATACTTTGTGGCGCCTGGGCAAATGTTTGCGAGTACCCATGAGCTAAATAATCATCATCCACCAATGGAACCAAAGGGAGATTTTGTAGCAGGCAGTGCCTCAGGAGAGGATGGCACATCCATGATGCACCACCAGGATGTCACCTTCTTGGTAGATGTTGGTGTCTGGCCTCTTGGTGCCAAAGGAATGATGAGAGAAACCCTTGTAGCACTCATGGCTCCTGAAGAAGAAAATAAAGAAAAATTATCACGCGCCAACAGGGAAACTTCTGAAAATCCTGACGCTAACGACTAGTGACTCGATGTTGATTGGGAGCACTGGTGACTCAAGATGCAGCACTGAAGGCCCCAAAAGGGAATTAGATCTGGTCACACGAGGGATGAAAAAGGAGATACAAAACTCCCTTGCTCCTGTGGAGCTGATGGGCTGAAAGGCAGAGTGGCTACTTCTCCCTGATTCACCCTGAGATAAACTCCCTCACTGTAAAGCATCTCTAAAGAAGGTTTTAGACCTTGTGATGGAGTGTAAATCCAGGAGACACGACTCAAACATCATATTCATCCTGCCAGGACTGCTATGCTTCAAATGAGGGGCAAAAAGAGCCGGCATGGTGCTAAAATGGGTAAGGTGAGAAAAACACTTCAGAGTAAAAAATAGGAGAAAAAGAACTTACTCCACAAATATTGTAGAAACGTAAAGGAGATGATAAAAGAAGTTTAATGATGCCAAAACCCCATGAAAAAACAGATATGCAGCCAAAAACAGCATTAGAAAGGCAACAATGTTCAGGGAACCCTTCTCTGGTGAGCCGGAAAAACAAAGACTCTTTGACCGTGCACTGCATGATGGAAAGGCTGGGTGACTTTGAAGTTTACAATGTGTAACTGGCACTGTGAATGCACAGCGTATTAAAGGCTACATTTTCCCTTTAAAATGGGGTTTTAAAAAGGGTGTAGTTCAGTGGTGTTTTCGACCAAATGTATGCCAATTTGGCTAACTGCACTGGTTGACACCAAAAAGAGGCAATAAGTGCCTCTTATAGGCATATTTTCCTTACAAACATGTTCTTAAAAATATTATACCTAGGATCCCGCGCATGCAAAGAGACATTCTACTGTTTATGGATATCAGACAGAATCCCATGAACCATATTCTAAACTGTGCAAAATCCTGCTGAAATATCAAGAAAGTGCCCAGCTATCTGGTCTAATCCCTCAGTCAGTGCAAGAAGACATAGGCAGTGGCATGTCTGAGCGCTAGCTGAATTTCGCTATAAACTGGAAATGAGCCTTCAGAATGGAATGGTAATTCTCTGTAATCTTGCACGATCTGAAATTAGTTTTTTAGACCAGGCAGTAAGTAGGTTTACAGTGCTAACCGACTTGTGGTTTTTAAAAGGCAGCAGAAATGAACAAAATAGATCCTAGCATCATTTTCAGCAATTGGTGGTGCTGTGCATTTGAATGCATATTTTATTAATACAGTCAAGGGAATACAAATTACTGAGTTGGATTCAAAAACACATTTAATATAATTTTTGTGAACTACATTCCATTAAAACTAAATTGGTGTCTTCTGACTGCAGGAGCATTCTACATATAACCAATAAATAAAAGTGAGATTTTTACATGTTGAATCAATTGATTTTTTTGCACTTTATTTTAGACTGTCTATAAACAGAGCTTAAGTCTATATAGTAGGTTACGTCTTGTGAACGATTCCACCTTAAGTGATACACCATAAAATTCCAACTTATGTGATATACCATAAAAGGAGATACACCATCTACCCTTCTCCATTTAAATTTGTTTTGAAAGCCATTTTTTAAACAGCATTAATGCAAGGAAACTACACACGTCAGTGCAATTATGACAGGTCGCATTAACACTAGATAGAAACAAATATTTTACAATAAATATTTACGGCACATTTACTTTGACTGGTGGTTATCATTAAGTTGCTATTATTGAAAAAGACAACAGGCGATAAGCACGCAAAAGGCAATGTAAAGCTCTCACCTCATCTTCAACAGTAGCTCGCTTCTGTGCAGACCAGTTGTAATCTGGATAGTGTGCAATAGTAGTAGCACTGCCAAAGTCGCAAAGTTTGATTGTTCCTTGGTTGCTAATTAGCAAGTTTTCTACCTAAAAAAATGATATTTCATTGTACTACAAATATCATGTCAAACTACTACTTGAATCAAAGAATCAATCTCTGCTTTTTCTGCAGTTATTCCAAAGACTATTTACACACAGTATTCTTTTTTTTTTATTTTTTTTTACCGTTTTTAGGCACAGTCCACGGCCCACACCAAGTATGACGCCTTTCACTGAACATTTCCGCCATAGCAACTCACATAATCCCCTGTACTTCCCAGCT
Organism: Calotriton arnoldi; assembly: GCA_963921515.1. NCBI lineage: Eukaryota > Metazoa > Chordata > Amphibia > Caudata > Salamandridae > Calotriton > Calotriton arnoldi. The sequence goes on along the minus strand of CAWUFW010000135.1, from coordinate 3,615,175 downwards.
GATCATTTCCCTTAATACCCTTCATGCCAAAAAGGGAAAATCTCAACAGAGAACATGCTATAACTGTGGACATTTGGAGTTTCTGAAAGTCTTGGAAAAGCTTCAAGCTTTTACTCTGGGCCTAACTGTCATGGCAGTTAAAGCAGAAGACATTTAACTTTCCATCATAGCCAAGCCTATGGATTTCTCATTTCACTCTCGTCTATCACACCATGTAATTAAAATTAATAATTCTACATCTCAATTAACAATGCAAACAAATTATTAGAGTTACTGACCGTTCTACAACAATGTACACCTATGTTATATCCTCGAAGTTGCAGAGCCCGACACACTTCTTTCATTCATTCAGTTAATTAGCACTACCATGAATCTATGCATGAATGGAGCCTCCTGACTCCTGTAGCATTCATCTGAGCACTAAATGTTAATGACACCTTGGGCATTAGGAATCTGATCAACGAGTAGACGGGTCAAAGTTTCTACTTCAAGCAGTATAAAATTGCTATTTCCTTGTGTCCTTCATTTGCAGATTTAAATATCTGACACCAACTCGGTCTCCCAATGTATCACTCTTCTAACGGACGGGACCAAGGAACTACTAACCACATCAGTACAAAAGAGTATGTAAACTAAATTCAAATTCATAGTACACATGAATTACCTTTAGATCTCTGTGAATTATTGGTGGTTTCTGCTTGTGCATGTGCTGTACTGCTCTGGCTGTCTGGTAGAATACTTTCAATATTGTGTCACAGGACAGGGGACCCTTCGTCTCCGTTTTGTTAAAGAATTCCACCAGCTGTCCTAAAATTGATGACAAAAATGATGTCAGCAAACAAGATAGATAGATCTTTAACATTTTGGAAGTATACATTTCCGTATTCAAATATTTAAGCGCTATATCTAAGCATGAGTTTCTGAGATTCAACGCAGAGTAGCGCTGAATAAAAATTAATTCAAGAGATACATGATAAATGATATGCAAATCTAAAGCTATAAAGAGTAGTTTATTAAATGCAGTACACTTGCAAAGACTAACTTTTTTTCTTTAAAAAATATTGATTTTCATTATCTAATACAGCATTACATAACTGTGTCACAGCCAAGTATGTCCTTTTTAGGTCGAGCCTAGCTCAGCGTGCATGCGCTGCTCTAGAAAATGATCTCTTGGAATCACTTCAGCTTTTCAGCAAACTCGTGCTTGTGGCTAAAAAAAGCCACACGACGAGTTTGCTGAAAAGCTGAAGTGATTGGCCATTGCGTGTGGCTTTCAAAACTGAAAGCACGCAATTGGCCAAAGGCCGGAGCATGACCCACCTTTCCCAGTAAATGTTTCCTCCCACGGCCTCCAACTTGCGGGAGCGAGCAGCGGCGCGCAGGGTGCCATCTGTTGTGGCTCATATTACAAAGCGGCTGCGCTAGTCTTCCTTCCAGCGCGCGCGCACCACTCGCGGGACGCTGCAGCTGCATTCCTTGCATCCGACGGCGTTTTGCCTGCGGGAGCGAGCAGCTGCAGTGCCTCCTTTTTTTTTTTGTTTCCCTCTTGGTCTAGGTCCTTGTCCAGTTGTTGCAGGTTTCCCCTTATCTAATGCCTCTTTACATGTTTCTCCTTCTGCCATCCTGATGGCGTTACCCCGTGTTTTTATGCCGTTTTCGAGGCAGAACTTTCCTTGCTAGGCCCAAGGAGCGGGTGGCATGTCTGCAGCCGGTATATTTACCTGTTTTTTCTCTTAGACTTTTATTTGTCCATTGCCTCACGGGGTTAGGTGGCCTATCGGTTCCGTATTCACCCTCCGGCGTATTGAGTGCTACTGCCCCCTGGAACTTCTCTTCATCTTCCAGGGCAGGGGCTCCTTTTATGTGTGGGTTTTCGTCCTATTTCCACGCATCCGGTTATCGTATGCCCTGAGGTCCTCGTTACCTGGTGTTCAGGACCTACCTCGTGAAGCATGGAGTCCTTCTATTCGGTAAGGAGTCGGGTGTATTCTACCCATATTCTGCTGTGCCTCCTTTTTTCCGTCTAAGCTGTGGGGAATCAGTGCGGTGTTTGGTTTCATAGCTCCTTGCGACTATGGGTTTTTTCTCCCGTGGGTGATCACTGCCCCTTGTGAGTTAGTCCCCTTCAGTTTTACTCTCTATGGTTTTATGCACATGTGAGCCGGCTCTCTCTTTCCCGTGGGCGCATATCAGGTAGATCTCGCCCTTCTGCCCTCCGGTTAGACACCTACTGCTTAATTCCCTCCTGATTACTATGCACTGGGGCTCCGATACCCTGCCCTATTTTCCCAACCCCCCTCCCATCTTATCGGGTCCCCGGGAGGGCCTTCCCTTCTTCACCGCTCATCTGTGTGCCATACCTTAGTGGGATTATCTATATTATGTTCCAAGTTCTTTGATCTATCCCTTCGTGCCATCTTTACTGCGGCGTTTCTGCATTATGTCCTATTTTTTATAGGTAAGTCTGTTTTGAGGTTTCCAGGTGTGTGTGTGTTCCGTTGATGGCCCTTTGATCCTTCACGCCGTACACGGAAAGTGGTTTAAGCAGATCAGATGACCCGTGCTACGAACCCCGTTCTGAGAGCCTGGAGCCCATCTCCTCCATCATGCGTGGTGACTTGCATCCTATATATCTTTATCTCGGAAGTATTTGGTCCTCACCATTCTATTTTGATTTCAGTTTCTGGGGCCGCCTTTGCTAGCATTTCCCATCTCATACTCCGTGTTTCCTTCCTAGGGTGTCATTTTCCCTTTTGGATTCTTCGTAGAGAGGCAGCTTCATGGCCAATATTTGTTTGGCGATCGATCGACTATCTTCCTATAGGTACCAGTTACAGAGCCGAGGCTTATCTCTCGATTTATTATCAATCTACTCTAACCACCTGACTGAAGCACAGGCCCCGTTTATCCTCTCTCTCTTTTTTCACCTCATGATTCTAGGTTGGTTGGTTCTTCTCCTTTTAGTGGGCTTGGGCACCTTTGTTCCTGTCTACTGAATGCAACATACACTCCACAAAATACCACTCAGTGCCACATAATTACACGTCACATAATTACACTCTACTCAATGCAACATAAATACATTCCACATAATACCACTCAGTGCCACGTAATAACACACCACGTATTACACTCCACATAATACCACTCAGTACCACATAATTACACACCACATAATTACACTGTGCTCAATGCAACATAAATACACTCCACATACCACTCAGTACCACATAATCACATGTCACAATTACACTCTATTCGATGCAACATAAATACACTCCACATAATACCACTCAGTGCCACATAATTACACACCACGTAATTACACTGTGCTCAATGCAACATAAATACACTCCACATAATACCACTCAGTACCACATAATTACACGTCACATAATTACACTATTCAATGCAACATAAATACACTCCACATAATAACACTGTGCCACATGATTACACGCCACATAACTACACTATACTCAATGCAACATAAATACACTCCACATAATACCACTCAGTGTGACAGTTACATGCCACATAATTACTCTACTCAATGCAACATAAATACACCCCACATACCACTCAGTACCACATAATTACACGCCACATATTTACACTCTACTCAATGCAACATAAATACACTCCACATAATACCACTCAGTGCCACATAATTACACACCACATAATTACACTCTACTCAATGCAACATAAATCCACTCAGTACCACATAATTACACGTCACAATTACATTGTATTCAATGCAACATAAATACACGCCACATAATTACACTACTCCATGCAACATAAATACACCACAAAATACCACTCAGTGCGACATAGTTACACGCCACATAATTACACTCTACTCAATGCAACATAAATACACTCCATATAATACCACTCAGTGCCACAAAATTATATGCTACATAATTACACTGCACTCAATGCAACATACACTCCAAATACCACTCAGTGCCACATAATTACACTCTACTGAATGCAACATACACTCCATACCACTCAGTGCCACATAATTACACGCCACATAATTACACTCTACTCCATGCAACATAAATACACTCCACATAATACCACTCAGTGCTACGTAATACCACGCCACATAATACCACTCAGTACCACATAATTACACACCACGTAATTACACTCTACTCAATGCAACATAAATACACTCCACACAATACCACTCAGTGCCACATAATCACACGTCACAATTACACTCTTCAATGCAACATAAATACACTCCACATAATACCACTCAGTGCCACATAATTACACACCACATGATTACACTCTATTTAATGCAACATAAATACACTCCACATAACACTGTGCCACGATTACACGCCACATAATTACACTCTACTCAATGCAACATAAATACACCCCACATACCACTCAGTACCACATAATTACAAGCCACATATTTACACTCTACTCAATGCAACATAAATACACTCCACATACCACATAATTACACGCCACATATTTACACTCCTCAATGCAACATAAATCCACTCAGTACCACATAATTACAAGTCACAATTACATTGTATTCAATGCAACATAAATACACTCCACATAATACCACTGTGCCACATAATTACACGCCACATAATTACACTCTACTCCATGCAACATAAATACACTCCACATAATACCACTCCGTGCCACATAATTACACGCCACATATTTACACTCCTCAATGCAACATAAATCCACTCAGTACCACATAATTACACGTCACATAATTACATTGTATTCAATGCAACATAAATACACTCCACATACCACTGTGCCACATAATTACACTCTACTCCATGCAACATAAATACACTCCATATAATACCACTCAGTGCCACAAAATTATATGCTACATAATTACACTGCACTCAATACAACATACACTCCAAATAATACCACTCAGTGCCACATAATTACACTCTACTGAATGCAACATACACTCCATAATACCACTCAGTGCCACATAATTACACACCACATAATTACACTCTACTCAATGCAACATAAATACACTCCACATACCACTCAGTGCTACGTAATAACACGCCACATAATTACTCTACTCAATGCAATATAAATACACTCCACATAATACCACTCAGTACCACATAATTACACACCACGTAATTACACTCTACTCAATGCAACATAAATACACTCCACACAATACCACTCAGTACCACATAATCACACGTCACAATTACTCTTCAATGCAACATAAATACACTCCACATAATACCACTCAGTGCCACATAATTACACACCACATAATTACACTACTCAATGCAACAAATACACTCCACATAATACCACTCACTACCACATAATTACACGTCACACAATTACACTATTCAATGCAACATAAATACACTCCACATAATAACACTGTGCCACATAATTACACGCCACATAATTACACTCTACTCAATGCAACATAAATACACCCCACATACCACTCAGTACCACATAATTACAAGCCACATAATTACACTACTCAATGCAACATAGATACACTCCACATAAATGCACTCTATGCCACATACCACCAATCAACAAATGCACTCCACACCATGACACAATTTCACTAAGCATAATTTCACTCAACACCACAGTTCCAGGCCACACAATTCAACTCTACACATTTCCAATACACACCACATAATTGCACACCAAACAACATATTTCAACTCCACAACTCCACAATCCACAACGTATCTCCAATCCACACCATATAGTGGCACCACCTGAGCACCAAACATCACTCACCACCACCGTTTTGCATCAGCGCACCACCTAAGCATCACCTAAACATCACCTAAGCAGCACGTCAGTCTGCCCTCGGAATCTGGCATCTGTTGATTCTCCCCTAGTGTCCGTCCGCAGCTCGTGTTCTAACTAAATTTCTGTTTTCCAACCTCCACTCCCCCGTTATTTATGTCCCGCTCCCCCATAACAATTTTTTTTATAACAAACAAGCATGAAAACAGGCAGGAAGAAGTTGCCAGCAGTGCAAGTACAAAAAAACTAGAAGACATTTTTTATGTTAAAATCTTTTTTTAATCAGGTTGTTCAGTTGTATATAATGTCGTCTTGGTTTGTATAAAGGTAACAAAAATGCTTAACACTTTTTATTACAACTTTTCAACATGATGCACAGCAGCCACAATGCTCTACAACATAGCCAAAAGTTCTGGCTAAACACAAATCCCAAAGGCGAGACCTATTGGCTATGCTGAGAGACAGTGGCGGAAAGCCTATGACCCCACGGATTTAACAAATTATAAAGCTACTTTAGCCCTTTATAAAAAATCTATCATAACCAGGAAAGCCGAGTATTATGAGGCTCGCATTATTGAAGCTCCTAACAAACAGAAGGTGATTTTTAAGATCCTAAATGAACTTAGTAAAAAGCCAGATGTAAATTCTGTAGCAGCGCATCTAGACTGCAATGTACTGCAGTCCTTTTTCTCCAGAAGATAACAGATATCCTTCTGGAGATTGAAAAAATTCCTATCACCTTGAGCTCCGTGGAGTTGCTTACACCTCCGCTTCCTACTGGTCAGCTCCTCACTAGTTTCCCTCCACTGGACCCAGAATCTTTGATGCTTCTGATTAACAGAACCAAATCAGGCTCCCCGGCTGACCCATGCCCGCCTAAGATCTTTCGGTTGGCTTTGCCGGCCTTGGAGAGTCAGATTCTCACTCTCCTGAATAATTCTTTAGCAAGTGGTCAAGTCCCCCTTAATTTTAAGGAGGCAAGAGTCATGCCCTTATTAAAGAAACTGGGAGCAGACAAGGCCGAGCTCAAAAACTATAGACCTATCTCCCAACTCCCGTTCCTGGCGAAGGTTGTGGAGCAACATGTCCTGAAGACTACCTCATCGTTCCTGGAGGAACATGAGTTGCTCCAACCTCGCCAGGCTGGGTTCAGAGCCCACCATAGCACGGAGCTAGTCATGTTATCGGTACTTGATGATCTCAGGATGAAGGCCGATAACAAAGTCCCGAGTGCCCTGATTCTTTTAGATCTCTCTGCGGCGTTTGACACGGTCAGCCACACTACGCTATTAACCCGGCTGTCGGCCCTGGGTTTCCGAGGGCACGCCTATAACTGGCTAGAATCTTTTCTATCAGGTCGCTCACAGAGGGTCCAACTTGGTGCCCAGGTATCGGAAAAGGGTAATATTTTCTGCGGTGTCCCTCAAGGCTCTGCACTGTCCCCGCTCCTTTTCAATATATACCTGCAGCCCCTGGTAGCTGCACTATCCAATATGGACTGCCGGGTTTTCAATTACGCGGATGATACCCAGCTCATCCTGAGGATTGATAACTCGGCTTGTGCTCAAATATCAGTTCAGAACATCCTCAGGTTTACAGTCAACTGGATGACTTCAAACTCCCTAAAAATCAATCCTGACAAAACCGAAGTACTAGCCTTTCCAGTAAAAAACAATCCCTGGAACAGCCTGTTTTGGCCTAGAGAGTTAGGGGCCCCCTAGCCCATCGCCAGTGGTAAAAAGCCTGGGAATTAAGATCGACTCTGAGCTTTCTATGATCCATCAAGTCAACTCAGTGGTGGGCACATGCACTGGCCTCCTAAGACAGCTGAGGAAATTGGTTCCTCTGCTTTCAGTGTCATCTATGAAAACCATAATATCAGCAACCATTGTTTCACGACTCGACTATGGCAATGCGTTATATGTCGGGCTTCCTGAGAAACTCATGAAGAAACTTCAGGTGGTACAGAATGACGCAGCTAGGCTGATCTTTAGGTTGCCTAGAAGAACTCATGCCACCCCACTGCTGCGTAAACTGCATTGGCTGCCAGTTAAGCAGAGAGCAGAAATTCAAGGGACTTTGTATTGTCCACAAAGCCCTATATGGACATGCCCCAGGGTACATAAAGGAACGCCTAAATAAATACGTACCTGGACGGGCCCTCCGATCAGCAGAAGCCGTCCAACTGGTCTGCCCTCGGAGTAACCTGGTCTCCAAAGGGGGTCGAGCTTTTCGGTCCTCTTGCCACAACTCTGGAACCAGCTGCCCGATACCCTTCGGAAAGAACCTGGTCTGCTTCTTTTTCGGAAGCAGTTGAAAACTATCCTCTTTAGGGAAGCACTAGATACAACATATGATCTCTCAACACCATGAAGACCTCCCCGCCTTGACGTTATCCCGCTTCTTCCAAAGCGCTAAGAGACCTGTCGATGTATATGCGCTATATAAAAATAAAATAACATAACATAACATAACATGCCAATGCTTGTTAGAATTCCCACTCAAATCCAGTGCTCATATACCCTTTCTTTCACGTAATGCACTCGTTGGCAGTCCCATCTCCCTCAAACTGTAGAGAATCTTATCCCCACCTCTCTTCGTCTCTCGGCTGCCACCTCCAACCTGTACCTGTCATTTTGGAGAGTTCTGCACACAAGTTGTGTCCCTCACTCTTCAGCTACTCCTTCCCTGCTAGTCCCATGTGTTCCCATCCAGGCCCCCATAAACTGTGATACTTTAAGCATCCCCTTCCTTCGTGTATAACACTTTTTCAGCCTCCATGGTACTACTCATTCACAGCCGCCAGTGTTCCCACGTAGGGGTTCTGGACTATCACTATGTCTCTAATGTGACTCGCAATAAGTCACTATTGTCTGATCTTACGAGCTCAGTCTTGTCCAACATAGAGCCTGCATGCCGACATGCAAGCTGGGGGTGCATGTCATCTGGCCTGAACCCACTGCCTGCGCTAACATACAAAACAGTGAAAAGCAGCAATCAAAAAAATGTGCTGCTGTTAAAAAACTGGCTATTGCCCATGATGGATGGGCAAGGCTTTGTGCGCCAGAAGACAAATTGCTGAGACGGTATGTTTAGGATTAGCTAAGTCATCCAAATATTTTGGACAAGTAAATTGTGCAACAAATATCTGGTAAAAATATGACAACAATGCTTCACAATGCAAAAAAAATTACGTTAAAACCGTTTCATTTTCACACATTTGATTATATCACTGCATGTGTGCAATGCATTAGAAGGTTTTGTCTCTAAACATGAATAGGGTCTTGCTTACTTAGGTTGATGTCTGACAGATACCTCTCCCTCAGTTGGAGGGAGACAGGTCACTCTCCTTTTTAGGTCGAGCCTAGAGTCAGCACGCATGCGCTGTTCTGCAAGGCGTGCAGTAATCACTCTGTGGAGTTCTGTGAAGTTTGAACAAACACACCTACCACTTTTTTATTGGTTGCTTGGTCAGCCTTTCCAAATTGCATTGCTGTCATTGGTGGGTGCATTTGTCCCACCTTGTGGCTGGTTTGTTACCGCCCTGGCGACTGACCCTGCTACAAGGATCCTTTTGCTAGTGGCCACGTTTCGTTTCAGTGCAATACTTTTTCTTTCCGCCCTCTCCTCGCAGCTTGCTTGTGTGTTTTTTGAGGCACGAGTTTCCCTCAAGTCGTGTAGATACTATTATAGTGCTTGTTTACTTTAGAAACAGATGGCATGTTTCCTATGCTTTCCGTCTCCAGCTCATGGTTTAGGGCTTTATTTCCTAAGGCTTTTTACACATCAACGTGCCCCTGCAAAACCCCTCACCAGATTTGCAGCTTGACCCGCCCTCCCCCACCCTCGAGCATCCTCGTTTCAGTGGCTTCATTATTATATTTGTTTCCTCCCTTCCGCTCTGACTGGGGCCCGAGGAGGGGGCGGGGTAGTGCAGTGGACTCTCTTCAGGCTGTTTTTCACAGCAGAGCTCATCACATAACATCGACATAACTGCTGCCTCCCCTTCACCTCAGCCCCCACCGGCCCCAGCTCACTGCATGACAATGTATTAATTTCTGAACGATAAGGGCCATGCAGCCCTGTTTATCTTTTACATAAATAATTAAACCTTACAGACGCCGTTTCGGTGATAGCTTGTTAAAGGAGACATCACTTTTTTGGTGACAGATGCTGCGTTTATATTTTGCATTACACCATACTGACGCGGTGTTTAATTTTTGCATTGAGCCTTTTTTTAAATTACTTTAATTGCAATGTACGCTAGTGTTTTATTTCTTTGTTGGGTGATGTTTTCTGTGGCAGACGCCGTGTGTACATAGTTTGCACTACGCTTCTCCGCATCTTATTTTTTGAGTTGGTTTCAATAAAGAAACCGACAAAATAATTTTTTCACACTTGAGTAAAATTTTGTTTATTTGGAGTTTACAATTATTTTGCCTTACCATTACCGTATGTGGAAACAGCCACTAGATAAAACTCTATTCTCTTTCTAGCAGGAACATTAATTGCCAAAGTTACATTTTTATTGTTGCCTGAAAACCTCTGTACACACAAGGACATGTTCTTTGCAGCAGGCATCTTAATGCATCAGTGGAAACTGCCACTAAATGAAACTCCGATCTCTCTCCAGCAGGAGCATTAATTGCAAAAGGTACCTCTACATTTTTATTGTTGCCTAAAAACCTCAACACACAAGGATATGTTCTTTGCAGCAGGCATCTTAATGCTCTGCTCTACTTTAACATGAGTGGAAACAGGCACTAGATAAAACTCCCATCTCTCTCCAGCAGGAGCATTAATCGCCAAAGTTGCCTTTACATTTTTATTGTTGCCTGAAAACATCTGAACACACAAGGACATATTTTTGCAGCAGGCATCTTAATACTGTGCAGTTGTACATAATGTCTTCTTGGTTATATACAAGTTAAGAAAAATGCTTAGAAAACTATATTATTGTAACTTTTCAACATACTACAAAGCAGACACACTGCTCTACAACATAGCTTAAAAACATTATCAAAACCAATAGCTCTGGCTAAACAGTTAAAAGGTCACAAAGGCGAGACCTAATGGCTATGCCAATGCTTGTTCTTTGTGGTCATCTTTTACACAAGTGAAATTAGTCTACCATGAGCTTCAATAAGCTAATTTGGCATGGAATCTTTAATCACCCTCCATGTTTTTCCATCGCCATTGCTTTTAATGGATTCACCCTCCTGGGAAACACAAAAAGAAGAGGAACATGTGAAGCAGAACGACTTCGGCCAAGCTAAAATATTTCACCACTTAGGCCTTGCCTAGGTTTCAGTGCTGAATGGCCAAGGCGAACAATAAAGAGACTGGGTAACTTTATTTCTACATTTCACTTCTCCACGATAAGACCGATTTCAATTAGCATAGCAAAGCTGCTGCACGCGCTGCTGAAGTGTCAGATATTTCTTTGCCAAATAATCTTACTTGCAAATGAAGGCATCGAAATTTACAATGATTTGTGATCTCCCAATTTGACGCTGTTCGTTAGTGTTCCTTGGGCCAATCGATAACCTATCATGTATGTGTACTTTTTGGCCAAAATGTGAATTATTGGCATATTCCAATTGACATGTTTCATATTTTGCAATAGTCATAATTTTACAAACACTTTCTAAATGTGATCTATTCGGTATGTGCGTTTGTGTGATTTTCAAAAAAGGCAGACTACTATATGTGTATCACTTCTTTAGTTGTCAATTTTTTAAAATTATTTTCCAAAATCAAAATTCGGTACAGGTTTTAAGCATGGTATAACATAGGTTATAATGAAAGTCAAACATGCATGTGTCAGACATACCACTCATTACTGAAGTTGAGGTCTTGCCACCCCACCTGCAACCCCTACCATGTTTACACAAAGCAAAATCTGAGAAAACATGTGTTAATCAGTTCCCTGTTATCATGCAATTCTGTTAGTTGAGGCCTCTGTGGTGGTTCCACACTCACCACATTTTAACGTGTTTCCTTGCATCCCCCCACATGTCCTGTTTGGCCACCAGAATCCTGGTCCCACCAGAGTTTTAGTCCCCGTGTTTCCCTCCCATCCATCACAAGGGGATCTGGTGCATTTAAAAGCAATTATCTATAGATTTGAGAGATACCTTTTCTACGTAGTGGCTCCATTGCTACCTTAGTTTCTAAGATGATTTCCCGTACTACCTCAAGTTTACCCCTGTAGGGTTCCAAGGCATGACTGAGCCGTAAGTATGTGCAGAATTGTGTTGCTGAGTTAAAATTCCTTTGCCAGTTGCTCAAATGCTTTTGCGTGAGCTTGCTCCATGTATTGACCAGTGTAAAGATGCCAAGAGGTCCCAAGCTCGGAAGCCCTTCAGAGCTGCCACTTATGGGAGTAGTGCTCCATGCCATAGCGGGATCTGATTGGTTAAGTCCCCCCCCCTCAGAATAGGAGTACTATATAGTAGAGTGTAAAGGTCATACAGTTCCAATAGTTCCAAGTCTAGCCGCACAGAGGGATCCTCTTTTTCAGAGACCTAGGCCATTAGCTAGGACCACAAATTTAGGCCATTGGTACCACTCGGGGATGGGTTCTAACATGATTTTTTTGCAAGGTATGGATGCCTAGAGGTGGAAAATATGTGATAGCAAGTCATTACTCTTTGCCTTTTGTCTGATATTATTGGATTAGCAACCATAGCTGAACAAAAATAATGGTTTTCATATTTTTTAACAAAAATCATACAAATTCATCATATGTGGAAAAATACATCTAATTCCACCAGATTTGTTAAATTCAATATTATTTTAAAATAATTATGATTAATTGTAATAACAATACAGTCCTTAAAATAACAAAACTTCATTGTATTCCTCAAATATTGATATAGATTATATGCATAATTTTCACTTACAATTTCAAATAATATTAGTTGTTACATCTTATATAGGCAATGTATGTCATGAGTGAACAAACACTAACATACACTAACTAGGTCTCTAGTACTGACTAACACGATCATAAACAATAACTACATTTCTAAATCTAGGTTCTAGTTCTCGGTCTGACTAACATACACTAACTACGTCTCTAGTACTGATGTACTAGATCTAACTAACTAGGTCTCTAGTACGGATGTTAAACACTGTCCCACTTGGTATCATCTGTGCAAGGCTCACTTCTTGTCTTATAACAACCCAGATTATGTCCTTATTTTGTGAAAAAGCTTCAATTGGGCAACACATTCTGGCATGACTTCAATACTTGTCATCAATGGCTGAGGCCCAACTCATTCACCAGAACCCTACATGAACAATTCTTCAGTATTTGTGGTGGTCAATGTTCTTTGCTTTTGTTTCGTAATGCTTGGAGGACGAGCTTTAAAAGGTTGTGGTCCAAACAACTGCACAGCTATACCGTTGACTCAATAAGTTGTCCCCTTACCAGTAAGAATCTCTTACAGCCTTTTAATATTATCCCATGCTAAGTTAGTGAAGACATGAGGCTGAATGTCAGCTGGAAGAACAATTTGCTCATTTAAGGTAGCAGCAAATTTCTGAAGACACAAGGCGGTATCATTTTCTTACAGTTGAGAGTATGAAATCCCATGACCAAGTCTGTTTAGAGTGCGAATGATTTCAACATTGCCCGTCAGCATTTTTACTGCGTATGGGAGCAACAATTTGCTTGGGGGGGTTCTGCTGGCCATTTGTCACTGCATATATAATGTCCTGACTGAATGATTGCATAAGTAAGGCGACCCTTGTGGACGGCTTTGTGTTTTCTGGATCTCCAGTCAGAAGTCCTAATAGGAACCGTTTAAGGTAATCAGGCACTGTAAATGAATCTTTATCAACATCCGATGGAAAACAAACAAAAGGCAAAGAGTTATGACTTGCTATCACATATTTTCCATCTCTAGGCGTCCTTACCTTGCCAATAAATCATATTAGAACCCATCCCAAGTAGTACCGATAACATGGCTGGCTCAAGGCATAAACAGTCAGTTGTTGAGTGTGACTAGCCGTGAAGCCCAATAATACTGTAGTATGTCGGGGAAACCCAGCCCACCCTTAAAAGTGGATTGCACAAACATCCTGAAAAGACTCCGACATGCCACCGGCCCAAAGAAATCGGGTGAGCATAGCTCTGAGAGGCTGAAAGAACTGTGTCGAAAGTGAATATGGGTAGTTTTGGGAGTCAAACATGGCAAGAGAGCGTAACCATCTTATATTGGGGCCCCATCCCATTCTGGATATAAGTAACGTAGAACAAACCTGTCAATTTACATTTGGTGTGGTGCAGCAGTGGAACAATACTGAGGTCATAACATCCTTGTTGGCATACTTCATGCCTAGATGAACAAGTTACTTACCTTCGGTAACACATTATCTGGTAGAGACAATATCTAGCTGCAGATTCCTTACCTTTGAATTCCCCAGGCGTCCGGCTGGATCCAGAAACTTTTGCCCAAGCAATACCCCTTGCACGCGCCATTGGCACAGAGCCACTAAATAACTGACGTAAACGTGTGCAAACTAGGGCCCTGAAAAAGGGAATAACCTTAGCCCTAATAAAATCAGTCTGCAAAGCGGAAAGCCATGGGTGGGCCTGTAATTTGCAGCTAGATATTGTCTACCAGATAATGCGTTACCAAAGGAAAGTAACTTGTTCATCTGATAGAGACCTCTAGCTGCAGATTTCTAACCTTTAAATTAGATATTCAAGCCATACTCTCCCGGCGGTGGTTGCGGACCAAATCCTCACACTAGGAAGTCCTACAGGATCGAACGAGCAAAATGCCCGTCCCTGCAGACCGGACTGTCCAGGCAGTATTGCTTGGCAAACGTATGCAAAGATGCCCACATTGCTGCCTGACAGATGTCAGGGACTGGGACACCTTGAGCCAAGGTCGTAGTAGCAGTCTTTCCCCTGGTGGAATGGGCCCTAAATACCTCAGGGGGCTGCTTCTTAGCCAGGGCATTGCAGATCTTAATGCAGAGAACGACCCAGTGAGAGATGGTCCTTTTCTACACTACCCGACCCTTCTTAGCTCCCACTTACCCCACAAAAAGCTGGTTGTCCACCCGGAACTCTTTTGTGCGGTCAAGGTAGAACAATAACGCTCTTTTTGGGTCCAGACAGTGGAGACACTCCTCTTCCTTAGAGGGATATGGGGGAGCAAAGAAGGTGGGCAGCGTGATAGACTGACCATTATGGAATGGGGTCACCACCTTCGGCAAAAATGAAGCACGGGTGCGAAGCACCGCTTTGTCTGGAAAAGACATCATGTAGGGAGGCGTACAAGATAGAGCCTGCAACTCACTTACCCTCCGGGAAGATTTTATTGCCACTAGAAAGGCTGTCTTGATCATAAGCAGCTGGCGGGGACAACTGTGCAGAGGCTCGAAAGTAGCACACATAAAAAAGTGAGGACCAAATTAAGGTCCCACTGCGGCATAAGAAAGAGCGTGGGCGTAAACAAGTGAGCCAGCCCCTTCAAAAACCTATTTACGATTGGAGACCTAAAAAGAGAGGGTTGGTCTGGCAGCTACAAAAAAGCGGATAGAGCTGAATGATAACCCTTAAGAGTACCCAAACCTGAGCCCTCATGGGCAAGGTTTAGAATGAACAGAAGAACAGCGGAAAGAGAAGCAGAAAAAGGGTCAACAGACCTTTCTGTACAGTATAATACAAACTTCTGCCAACTGCAGGCTTATACCGTCTTAGTGGAGGGCCGCCTGGCCGCCAAAATAGCGTTTCATACTTCAGGAGGAAGGCCAAAAGCCATTAGCTGCCGCCGCTCAATCTCCACGCATGGAGGGCGAAGAATTGACAGGTTCGGGTGGAGGACACTCCCCTGCTGCTCCGACAGAAGATCCTCCCGAAGGGGCAGCCTGAGTGGAGAACCGATGGCCATGCTCAATAGCTCGGGATAGCAAACTCTTTGAGCCCAGTCCGGAGCCACAAGAATGACTTGGGCCCGGTCATTCCTGATCTTCATCAGAATCCTGTGCAACAGTGGTATGGGCGGAAAGGTGTACAGAAGGCCTGAGGTCCACTCATGAAGAAAGGCATCGCAGAGCGATAGCCACCTTGGAAACTACAGCGCGTAGTATTGCTGAAACTGCACGTTCTCGTCGGAGGCAAACAGATCGAACCAGGATCTCCCCAGTGCTGAAAGAGACATTGCGCCACATCTGACTGGAGATGCCATTCGTGATCCACTAGGCATCCACGGCTGAGTTTGTCCACCCTAGCGTTCAGAGAACCTGCCAGGTGTTGAACCAGAAGGATTATGCCCCGCTGTTCCAGCCATGTCGAGAGACGAAGGGCCTCTCAACAAAGGGTCCACTACCCCACCCCGCCCTGCTTTTTGCAGTACCACATGGTGGTGTTGTCCATGAACACCTGCACTAACTTCCTATTGACAGAGGGAAGAAATGCCTTCAATGCCAGCCAAATCGCTCGCAGCTCTAACAAATTGATGTGTAGCCCCGACTCAGCCTGAGACCAGTGTCCCCTGATCTCCAACTCTCCCAGATGGCCGCCCAATCCCAGAAGTGATGCATCTGTCATGACTGTGAGATCTGGTTGGGGAGGGGAGAGGGGTCTGGCGTTGACTCAATCGCAGTTCGTCAACCACCACTGTAGATTTCTCGCAGTTCCTTCCAAGAACTGGACCACGTCAGTGATATTTCCCCGAAGCTGTGCCCACTGTAACTTTAGGTCCCACTGCAGAGCACGCATACGCCACCTGGCATGCTTTACCAATAGGATGCAGGAGGCCATGAGGCCCAACAACCTCAGAGTCAGTCTCACCAAAATCCAGGATAGAGCCTAAAACATCAGAATCATAAACTGAATATCCTGGACTCGCTGCTCGGGAGGATAGGCCCAAAACTGCACTGTGTCCAGAACAGCCCGATAAAAGGGAGCATCTGAGAAGGAGTAAGATGTGACTTCGGCATGTTTCTAGAGAACCCCAGCGAATGCAGGAGGTTCGCCGTAGTCTGAAGGTGGGAGACGACAGCCTGGGGCGAGGACGCCTTCAACAGCCAGTCGTCGAGGTAGGAGAAGACTGACACCCCTAACCTGCGCAGATGAGCTGCGACCACTGCCATCACCTTGGTGAACACCCAAGGGGTACTGGTAAGGCCGAAGGGGAGTACGGTAAACTGAAAGTGCTCGTGCCCTACCTTGAACGCAGGGAAACGCCTGTGGCCAGTCAGGATGGGGATGTGAAAATACGCATCCTGCAGATCCAATGCTACCATCTAGTCTTCTTGGTCTAGGGCAGACAAGACCTGAGCTAAAAGTAACCATCTTGAGCTTCTCCTTCTTGAGGAAGAGATTGAGGGTCCGTTTCTTTTTCGGAATCAGAAAGTAGCAGAAATAACAGCCACTGTCTACTTCTGAATCCGGAACCCTCTCTATAGCTCCCTTGGCCAGGAGAGCTGTAACTTCTTCTTGGAGCAATTTTAAATGATCCTCTGCCAGCTATTCTTGATTTGGCAAAATGGGAGGAGGAAAAGAAAGGAAAGGCAGAAAATAGCCTTCCTGAATGATCTGCAAGACCCACTTGTCCAATGTTATGGACCTACAGTGGGGGAGATGATGATTGATTCTCCCACCAACTGGAGTGGTGTGGACTTGCAGAGTCAGACCAGGAGTGCTTGGAGGCTACAACTGTCGACGACTTCGGGCTTCCATTCCTAGGACGGAATGAACCGCATCCACGTCCCTGCACAACTTTGGAAGTCTGCGCAGGACAGTGACTGCGATAGGGCGGACGCAGCTGGAACCCCCTTCGTTGCCACGAAAGAGGTGAAAGCTAGACTGACCAGGAGGTGTAGAAGAGAGGCCCACGGATCTGGCCGTAGCTCGAGAGTCCTTGAACCACTCTAGGGGTGAGTCTGTCGTGTCCTCAAAAAGACAGGATCCATCAAACGGCATGTCCATCAAGTTTGCCTGGACATCCCCCAAGAAGCCAGACGTTTTAAGTCAGGGGTGGTGCCACAAGGCCAGTGTCAATGAAATTGCTCTGCCCAGCGAATCAGTCATGCCAAGGCCACACCTGATAGCGAATTTTGCTGCATCTCTCCCGTCCTTAACCGCCTGAGAGAGCCCAGCCTGGGCCGCCTCCGGGACTTATGGCAGCACTTGTGCAACCATCTCCCAAAGGGATTGGGAGAAACGTCCAAATAAGCATGTATTATTCACCGACCGCAATGCCAGACTAGAGGAAGAAAACATCTTCTTACCAAGTGAATCCAGCCTCTTGGATTCCCTATCCGGAGGGGCGGAAGGGAACGCGCCCTGGGAGGTAGAAGCCTGCACCACTAAGTTTTCAGGGGTGGGGTGCTAGCAGAGGAACTTTGGGTCGCCCGGAGCTGGGCGATGGCGGCATGCAATTGCTCTATTCACAAGAGCCCCTGTGCTAGGTATAGACCACGTGCTGAGAAGGACATCAGGACGTGCCTTCTCTGAAGGGCAAAAGGGGTTCAGAGGTGGAAGCCCCAGGTTGAAGCACTTTGGTCAGGAGGACCTCGCCTGCTCTCTTGACCACCATGGCATAAGATGCCCCCTCCTCCAGACTCACAGATGGCGGAGAGAGCATGCCAGTATCTGGGGAAGTGTCCAGTCCACTGGCCTCCCCAAGTTCCCCATAGCAGTCCATCTGCTCTGCAGAAACATCCTGGTGTTCTAAAGAGTCCATAGATCCCTCCCAATCCTCTCCCGTACCTAAAACATCAAAATGTTCAGGCAACAACATAGAACCCCTGAATCGGCGCTGTTCCAGCTCCGTGTTGTCGGGGATAAGGATGGGGCTGGAGCCACCAGTGGGCGCCGGCAGCCCCGAAGGCACAGACTTTGGGTTCGATGCTGGGGAAGGTCTCAATGGCACGACCGGAGATGTCCCGGATACGGGATTGGATCCTCGAGGCTCCACCGGCGCCATGGCTGGAGCAGACGATGTTGACTCCAATGGGGGCCCTTCTGATACAGCAGGCTCACCAGAGGGGTTGGCCCGCTCAAATACGCAGCGCATGGCCTTGTAAAAATCTTTAATTTGAGCAGGGGTCGCTCCGGCTCCTGGAAAGGGAGGGAGGCGTGAAGTCGACCCTGGCTCCGGCTCTGCAGAACCGTGCCTAGAGCGTCGGTGCTCCTTACCTCGTTGGTCGACGGACGACAGTCGAAGTAAAGACGAAGTCCGCTTGGACTTCTTATTTTGCCTCTTCCCAGAGTGTCCCGATGACCTTGAGTGGGACGAAGGGGACTTGGGGCTGTGGGAGGGGTGACCTTCTCAGGACTGGGACATCCACGGAGTCTCGCTGGATGGTGTCGACTGCCGGGCTGCAAGGAGCTTCATAGCCCGCTCCCGCAAGGCCTTTGGAGTCATGGCCCGACAGTCCAAGCAAGACTTAGAGTCGTGGTCACGCTCGAGACACCAAAGACAGATGAGGTGGAGGTCAGATACCGACATGGCACAGTAACAGGCGCCACACGGTTTAAACCAGGTCTTCCTCAAGGACATCCTCGTACACGAGGAAAAAATAACTGAGTCGACAAAAAGTCAAAAAAAGGCCTGTCAAAAAGCGGCAGAGGGGTAGCTCTTCCTGGATCGGCACTTAACTGACGCAGAAAGAAAAGAACTGACGTCCACGTGCCTGGGTGGCGCCTTTATAGGTGACCGCAATGTCATAACCAACGCTAATGACGCCAACGTCACATGGAACCGAATGAAGCCACCCAACAGCACGCACAAGGGGTATTGCTCAAGCAAACGTTTCCAGACCCAGCCTAACGCCTAGGGGATTAAAAGGTAAGAAATATGCAGCTAGAAGTCTCTATCAGATATTGAATCATGCCTAGATATTGAGTATGGTCCACAGAGAGACGTAATTCGGTGTCCTTTAAGAAGTCTGGCGGTTCTCCCATCACTGTCAGGTAGGTAGACTTGTCCCAGTTTACCAGCAAATCAGAACATCCCAGTATATCTGAAGCATTTGGATGACTGGGAATGGTCTCTGTGGGTCGCTCAACATATATATGCAGGCTGTCAAGTCAGCGTACAGTAATTTCCCATATTCAAGTCCATTGCACCATCAAAAACCACCTGTGACTCCAGGAGCATCCACACTACCACGGTCTCAATCACCAAAGCAAACAGGAGTGCCCAGAGAGGACACCCTTGGCATGTGCCACGCTCTATTTCGAAGTGTGAGGAAAGAACTCGGTTTACCCTGACTTGAGCCCAGGAAGTGGCATATAGCACTTTGATATACCTTAAATACATGAAAGACCAATGGACAATGTCAAATGCAATCTCTGAGAGGAAGGCAGCCTGCCCTTCCAACTCAGCAGAACGTGCAAGGGTGACCTGCAGACGCTGGAGACAGTGCCTAGTACTCCTGGCAGGCATAAACCCATTCTGGTACTTGTGAACTAGTGTGGTTATCATGAATGCAAGTCTGATAGCTAAGACCTTTGCTAGAATCTTAACCTCAATATTTATTAGTGAGAAAGTCTGATAAGAGGAGCACCGGGTAGGGGGTGTACCTCGCTTCACAACAACTGCAATGATGGCTCCTCTCAGGTCTCCTGAGAGTGTGCCTGTGGTCAGCACCCCTCAAAGAGCAACTGTAGATGTGGCAACAATAGTGAGGCATATTATTTTTTAAGAAAGTCCTTGGGGAATCAGTTTGGTCTAGGAGATTTTCCACTGGGCATGTCCATGATGGCGAGGTGGATCTAAATGGCTGTGATCAGCTGATCCAGCCGGGCCAATCCTACTAAGTGAGTGTTGTTAGAGGGAGAGCTAGGATTATGGGTTGCTTGTTTTCTATCTGCGGAGGAGCATTTTTGGCATATAACGCTGGATAGTACTTTTCGAACGTATCTGCGATTTAGAGTGCATCCGTGACAAGTCTCCTAGAATCGTTTATCAAGGAAGGACCAAACCGCGCCTCTGTTTCCCTGTGCACCAACCAGTGTGACAGTTTATATGTCTTGTCCCCTCATTCATTGCCTCAATTCTAGGAGTATAACCATGCATGGAGTGCGGAGTCTAGTAGTTTGTCTCTGAAATTGTTTTTAAGAGTCTCCAGTAATTGGAGCTCACCCTCCACTTGCATGCGGAGGGGGGACTCTTCTAGTGTTCAGATATGTCCCTCAAATTCTTCAATTTTCCTCTCTCGCACTCAGTCTCTTCCTTTATAGGACATTGAGAAGCCTCTCATCACAGTTTTGAAAGCTTCCCACAGTGAAGTCTTTAAGGGTCCTGAGCCCTCGCTACGATCAAAGTACTCTGCTATGCTATCTCTTTGCAAATCGTTCATCACGTAACCACCAGGCGTTCATACGCCACAGCCCTCTGGAACCTCTTAGTGCACCTCTTAGAGTGCTATGGAAGCATGACTGGAGAGTCCCCTGAGTAGAATACACACCTGTGTAATGGTGGACGCCTCAGCAACTGGAATGAATGTGTAGTCTAAGTGTGATAGAGAACTATTTGTGTTTCAGTAGTAGATGAATTGTTGTTCCCATGCATACCATCGCTACCAAGCATCAATTAGGCCCAGGGAGGTTGCCTATTCACTCAAGGCTCCCAATTCCAAGCTGAGGAGGAGCCATGTGCGTCCAGAGTGGGGTGCATCATAGAATTAAGGTCCACTCCTACAATTGTCATCCGAGGTGGTGCTCAACAGAAGAGCAGAGCTGGGTTAGTTTATCCTCTTGCAACCCCAGGCAGAGGTAAGTACTAATATGTGTCCATGGTTGTTCCCACAAGCTCCCCAAGACTACCACATATCCTCCCAAAGAATCAGTCTGTACACGAGATTGAGGGAAGGGGAAGGGATTCCACAAGTGGATGGTCACCACCCTGGTGCCTCACAGGAAACCGAATGCAACACTTGTGCAGGCCTACATACCAAGAAAGTCCCAGTTGGTGCCATTATGTGGGTTTCGTGTACTAGAACAACATCTGGAGAATGTTTCTTAATGTATGCCCTCAACATATCCCTCTTGATTTTATTATTCAGTCCATTTACATTTCATGAGATGTGTTATTACTTCACTGCACCCAGCATGAGGAGGACTACAATTTCCAGCAGACATCGCTGTAATTTCCCGCTCAGACCTCTTAGGGGCAGAGACCCTCCTGCAGCGTGAGGCGCGCCTGAGTAAAGGGTGGGCCCATATGCATCCGTCAAAGCCCGGAAGAGGCTGGGCTTGGCTGCCCCCTTTGCATGGCTATCTAATTGCAATCT
This sequence comes from Calotriton arnoldi, assembly GCA_963921515.1. Classification (NCBI taxonomy): domain Eukaryota; kingdom Metazoa; phylum Chordata; class Amphibia; order Caudata; family Salamandridae; genus Calotriton; species Calotriton arnoldi. The sequence continues at coordinate 3,593,089 of CAWUFW010000135.1, read as the reverse complement.
TTTCATCTCCCTACCAAGCAGCTATTCCTGAGACATAGGAAAGCGAAAGGCTAGCACTATTTCAGTATGTACTAATGACCGTCGGGTGGCCAGCTCAATTATGTGACCACTGCAATTATGGCCATTAACTCAGAATTTGAATGTGCTGAAGAGGCTGGGGGCAACAAGGAGATCCTCATCAGTTATAACAAAAAATGACCAAGCTGTTAACTCTATCAATGTTGACGCAGATGTAAGTTCTCAAATTAACGCTGGGAGGGCCATAAGTGAAGCAGTCTCCGATTTAACCAACTCTTGTGTATCCCTGGGGGACTCAGACAATGTAATATCACAAGGGCAACAATCCTACACCGAAAAACCCACCAATATAGATGTTGCAGCTTCCCCACCCAACAAAAGGAAAAAAAGGTAATGGCTGGTCAGCGTGCGGAAGTCTTGTGGAGAAAAAGCAACTTGAACAAGAACAGGGTGAGACTAGGGGAGGACAGACTGATCCCCAAGCGCAACCACAGGCGCCAACTGAGACAGCAAAGGTTGTCAATGCTGCGAGTACACCTAGTCATCTTAGTCAAGTAGAAGGAGCGCTTGCTAAACTTCTGGGCCCTGTGGTGGCGGCACAACAGAGTATCGATAATACACTGAAGGAACTGCTTCAAAATCAAAACAAGTCATCGGGCCAGACAGGGATACAGTGTGTCAGCATTGTCCTGTAGAGTCAGCTTCTGCGATTCTAAACTCTAGTGCGGCCACTTGGGATGGCAGGGGAGCCAGACAAGCCATTCAGTCCAAATTGGGTCCTGCTCACCAACCTGCTCTGGTTGGCCTACCCAACATCTCACTAGACAGATCGCTCCCTCTCCAGATACAAATTTAAATCCTGAACCTGCGGTAACACATAGCAACACTAATTTGGACTTTGCAGTTACCTCCAGTGAGTACCCCGTATGTGGTAGTCTTAAAAATTGTTCAGCTTCTACGCCCAACCCAACTTGAAACGGATCACCAGTTGAAGAAAAAGGTGATTTACTGGCTCAGCACTGACCTTGGATGTATCAGTAGTAATATATTATCAAAAGCTCCAATAGGTGTCTGCAGGGTCCACTGGGTAGGAAACACGATTAAGAAAGAAGCTGGTGATTGTATTGTAATTAACTTCTGTGATACCAAACTGGTGGGGCTCATTTTGTGCAGACTTTCCAATTCTCAAGGACCTCCACTTGGGATACATCCCGTTTCTTAGGGCTTCTTCTATAGACCAACACGAGTAGATCCTTTTGCTAGGTCAACTTGTAGCTTTGAAGGCAGCAAGACATTAACTGTACCGACGCCCAATAGTTTTGCTGCCTTGGAAGAGGTCGAATGATTGTCATGCGACTATGCAGACCCAATGGAATACCTGCTGAAAGTGTTGCCCATAGTGAAGTACGAACTACTGCAACAACCAGGCTACGTTCATCCATCCCCTAAAACCAGAATTTCGCCTCACGGCCAAAACCATCATCCTTTATCCTCTGATGTGAGGGAACAGACAATGGGCTCTCCTACCCAGCTACCCCCTATTACAATAAAATGCTGCAGCTACATCTTCGTATTTCATTGCTCTTCCATATAATGAGCCTGACAGACCCGTTGAACCCCCCCCCCCAATCGAAGATCTGGATCCGTCAGACGAAGTATACAGTGATTCCTCAATTTCTGATTTGAGCCTCCTTTATTGGAACATCGGCAGTTTAAATAACAAACGGAATGATAAAAACTGGGCAACATTGATAATCATCAGATTGCCTGTCTGAAGGAGACCTAGTCCCAGACGAACATATACATTAACGGCATTTATTCTGCGTTTACTCCTGCTAATATGTCATTGTCAGGGAGTCACAGTGGCGGCCTTTTAACCTTAAAAAGTGTCACTTTGGCAGCCAAGATTGTGAAGATTTATGTGGACTCTGCTGTTTTTCAGATAATCTGTCTTTGGCCGGGACACCTTTAATGGTGCTCAATTTTTATCACAATTTTGTCACCAAAAATGTCCAAGTAGTTGAGTCATTAGTGCATGCCCTAGACACGTTTTTGTTAGGTCTGAATGAAGACTTTGTAATTATATGGGGAGGTGATTTAAATCTCAGACTATGGCCCATTTCAAACGATTGTGTATGTGGAGTAGCGGATAATGATTTTTTCAATCTTTCATACTTTGAACACAACCCTTGTGGTGACAACTTGAATAGGCTCTTTAAGACCCACGACTTCATATTCAGGATAGACTTGGCTGCAAAAGTACCCTTAACCAGGTAACATACACGGGCAGAGGGAACTGGGTCTCGGATTGATGTATTGCACTATCCAAAACATGAGCAAAGAAGGTGTGCAAGTTTTATATTCTAAAGAGCCTTTCTGAGTGATTATAACCCGCTGGTCTTAAGCCTCAGTATATGGTTGCTTTCTGCTATGCACACCAAGGTGGTTGCTCAAATTGAATATACAAAACATGGAGGAGTACACCGCAAATGGCGGTACATAGAACCGGAGGCATTTCTAGCGTCACTCATGGTGAACCATGGTCAACTGAGCAATTGGTGTCACATAGGCAACATGCCCTAAAGCACAGGAAATGGTTTGATAAAATGTGCACGAGCACATAGCACCCTTACACATGCTGTTAAAAGCTCACCCAGCGATATGGTAGCAATAAGAATCTGCAGAAAGTCCTTTAAGGAGCCCATCAGGAGAAGGAAAGAGGCGATCAGAAGGGAGGCCTAGAAGCAATTGACTGCAACCTGTGCATGTAATGACACGTCCCAATTCTGGAAGGTAGTCAATCAATCAAATCTTCTTTATTCGATTCAGGTGATGAGCCATAAAAGTATACATAACAATACATTAAAAATTAAGAAAAAATTTAAAAACGAATGCAGGTAACAAAACGCACAAATGAGCATACAGCAATTAATAACTTCTTCTGGAGAAAACAGCCCTCAAGAATCTTGCTAATACCACGCATATATACAGGTTTGGAAGCAATTGTAAAAATAGATATGACGGTCTACATTGCCTAAAATTTAAGGATTTCAATAGGGGTTAGATAAAAAGGATCCTCAGATCTGTAAAAAATGTACAAAAGAACAGTACATGCATGGTCGATTGTTTAGATATCTTATCGCAAGGGCAGTACATTAGTTGACGTGACCAATTATTGGTATTTGGGAAACTTGTCAGACGATGAAAAATGTCGAGCCTGAAATGTGTCAAAACAAACCTATGTTGGGCATTAAGAACACTAATTAAATACAGTTGCATCGAGAAACTGTCAAAACCATTTGGTTATGCTGTACAGTTGGTTTGACAAGTTCCACCATTAATCTCACATCCTCCAATAGGTTTAGGCATTCCATCCTTACTGATTTCCTCGTAATATGCTTCAGGGTTTCACGATTATTGTAATATTCAGGATGGCTGATGTTAAACATACATTTCTTAATGTATTTAAGCCATGGAATTTTCAAGACAAGCTCCGAACCACAACAGTCCTGTACAATTGCACGATTAAAACCCATATAATCTGAAGTCCAGATCTTGTGCCAGAGAAGAACAGGCTGCACCTTCATCAGATCTGCTAAATAAGTTGCTCCAATTCCGAGTTGCATACAAAGTTAGAACAGCTGGTTGGGAGCCCAAGAAGATTTTTTTAATAAACCATTTTCTAACAGCTGTAATGAATCCACATTTACATACCCCCCACAGCTCAGAACCATACATCGCCATTGATCGACATTTGGCGTTGTAAATGGTTAACATTTCTTTAGGATGTTTACGACTCAATTTCCTTGAAAAATTGCACAGGCCCGTAATCGATCTAAGAAATTGCAACCTTCTCGAGTTTACTGCACTTCTCCAGTTCCCTTCACCATCAAATAGAATCCCCAAGAATGAAAAGGAGGGTGTTTGTGGTAAAATCGCTTTTCCTATTAAAATATTACATCCTATAGATATTCTTTGGCCTGCTTTCATGACAAATGTTTTACTTATATTAATTAATAACCCCAGATTCTCCATAAAATGTACACATTTATCTAAAAGGCGCTGCAACGCTAATGGGGTGCGGGCCATAAGCACCGCATCGTCCGCATATAGCAGAACCGATATAGGCCGATGTCCAATTTGGGGCAGATCGGTGCATGTGTTCGCAAGGTTGCTGCCCAAGCGATTGATATATAGATTAAATAAAAAAGGAGCAAGTATGCACCCCTGACAAACCCCTTTTTTGATGTCAAAGGATCGTAAACATTCACCTCTTGTCCCAAGGCGGATCTTTGCAGAGTTAGTTGAATACAGATATCTGAGGAAATTAACAATAACGGTGTCTATACCCATTGAAGTCATGACAGACCAGAGTTTGTCGTGAACGACACAATCAAATGCGGACAATAAATCCACAAAGACTAAAAACAAATTGCCACGTTTTATATGTGTATTTTTGCCCACCAGTAGGTTCAGATTGATGGCCTGCTCCGTGGTCCCAATTCCCTGGCGAAAACCATATTGAAAATCCGAAATAATGTTATTGCAATCCTCCACTCCTGTAATCTACATAATAGTATGCGACCCACCACTTTAACTAGAGAATCTAGCAAAGAGATGGGTCTATAGTGCGCGGGGCAATTACAGTCACCCTTATTGAATATTGGTACAATATGAGATTCAGACCAGGAACTTGAGAATCCAGCACTCTGGCAGGATCTAAAAACCAGGGTCAAAAGAGGGCCTCAGATATCAGTGTTGGTTTTAAAAAGATCGATCGGGGGGCGTGGTCTCGCTGCAAATGGAGTGAGACGCGCGTTGTAGGAGCTCCGGGCCGCCGCCGGCATTATAAGCGTTTTTTAAGCTTATATCCATAGCGGAGGGGCCGGAATTCGGGGCGTCTGGACAGCGGAGGCGACTGGGAGACGATCCCGGGACCCGGCGACCCGTGGAACCAGCAGGCAGCGGCGGGAACAGAGCCGGTGGGAGGGCGCCCCGGCGTATGCAGCCTCAGCCGCCATCTTAGCGCCTGCGGCCTCCTGGGCCCTAGAGGGAGTGAATATCGCCGGTGCCCCGCGCCCTTGGCCTGGGGTTTGGCGGCGATGTGAGGCGAGTGAAGAGCGGGGCACAGGAGGACTTGCGGTCGGACCCTGGGGGCAGGATCGTCCAGCTGCTACCTCGTCTGGCCGCCAGTTGGGGACTCCGCTGCGCGGGTCATATGTGGGGCCCACCCGGTGCAGACTGCGGGACGGCGAGAGTGCTGCGCACCTGACTGGGCCCATGGGCCCCATTGCCGAGGACACCGGGGGTGTCTGGCTGCCCCCTGTGGGGCCCCCGGAGCCGACGGACGGCAACGAGACGACAGGAGCCGGTAGGAGAGCGCTCCGGCCCGCAGGGCTGCGGCCACCATCTTAGCGCCCGCAGCTGCATGAGCCCGTGACCGAGCGGGCATAGCCGTCCACCTGCGGGACTGCCGGAGGAGCGGCCACTACACCCCTTGCACTCCGCTCGGCGGCGGTGACCGCCATTTTGTTTCTCGGCGGCTGCCGGCCTGTGGAGGCCCTGCCTGTTGCTGTGACCGCCCCCCCCCCGGTCTTGTGAATACGGCCGGGGCCCGGTGTTGGCCCTTGAGGGGTGGCGCCTGAACTGAGGCGCAGCTGCGGTTGCTTTGGGGGCCGCGCCGACCTTCGCGGCCTGCTGGGGATTGGAGCGCGCCGCCGAGGTAAGGTCCGGTGGTCTCGGGGGCCCGGGACACCTTGGCGGACGCCCTGCTCGCTGTGGGCCCCTGGCGAGGCTAAATGCGGCCCTGCGGGAGCGGATCTGGTGCGGAGCGGCCTTCTCGCCTGATCCACGCGTGGTGAACAGCTACAAGACGCCCTTCTCCGCTCCAGCTGACACTGTATCAGACATCAGGGCAACAGAGTCCCTCCGCGGGTGAGGTGTGCGGGGCCCTGTGTGCTGTGACCTAGCTGGAGGTGTCTGCGGGAACTGGGTCCTGCGCACCGCTCCTGGGGCCCTACCCCTCACCTCCTATGTATATTGGCCCACAGCCCTGCGTGACCTGGTCACTGGCCTGGCGTTGCCTTGGATCCACTGGGGGGTGCCCATCGTTGATCGGAGCACTTGGGGGTGCTTGGAGGAGTGGGCCTCTTCTCCCTGTCGCTTTTGCCGTGGACTGGCACCGGGCTTCTGGGAGCGGGCTCCCATAGCCTGGGGTGTGCCCGTCTGTCTTTGGAGCGCCCGGGGGTGACCCCTGACCCGCGCGGGGGACGCTGGATCGGGGGGACGTCCACTGCAAACCCTCCACACGGTCCCTCCTCCACTCAGGAGCCCCTATTGATTGGCTACTGCTGCACCGCCCCCCATCGCTTTCCCCCCGCACCGAGTGACTGACATCGCGGATGACCCATCGCCTTGAACACTGCGATACGGCTTGGGTCCCTAACCTGTAGCTGTCTGTCCTTTGTCTGTGCGGTGGGGGGCGCTGGAGGCGGACTGCACCTCGGCATCTGGGGGTCTGCTAGCCTTGGCCGCCTCAGTGGAAATTGCCGGGTGCCTCATCCCCGAGGGAGATGACACGCACTAAGTCGGGGAAGGAGTTGGCGGTGCCTCAGAAGGACAACCCGGTCGCCGCTCTTTGGAACAAGCCAGGCTCTGGCGCCTCCGGTGCTATGGCAGCGCCGGTTGGGGATGACTCAGCACCAGTCACGCAAACCTTCATGGCAAACTTTATGACGGAGCTCAAGTCCGAGATAGGCTCTCTAAGATCGGAGGTCCACTCCTGTGTGCGGGAGCTCAGGAAGGAGGTCACTGACCTCGGAGAGAGAGTGGATGGCCTTGAGCGGACAGTAGATGCCCGGACAGAGGACTAGGAGCAGCTCTGGCAACGCATGGCTACCTTGGAGGAGCAGCACATCGACCTACAATTGAAGCAGGAGGATTTGGAGAACCGGAGCCGCCGCAACAATCTCCGCCTCCGGGGGATCCCGGTGGGAGCGGAGGGAACAGATATTATGACCTTTGTGGCACAACTTCTGCATGACATCTGGGGCGATGACGACGCATCCCCGCCGGCCCTCGACCGAGCACATCGAGTCTCGGGTCCCTCTGCTCGAGCGGGCTTCGTCCCGGACATCCTGACCCGGGTCCACTTCTTTACGGAGAAAGAAGCGATTCTCAAGGCGGCGCGCTCCAAACCAGACCTCGCCTACAAAGGTACTCCAATACAGCTGTTCCAAGATCTTGCCCCTACAACGCTGCGCCGGCGTAGAGACTTCAAGCCGATAACCAATAAGTTGCGGAGCCTGAACATTCAGTATCAATGGGGCCATCCCTTTGCGCTTATCTTCCAGTGGGACTCCAAACGTCGGATGGTGCGATCCCTCCGAGAGGCGGCGCAGCTCTTGCACATCCCCATCTCCACACCGTCCAGCCCAGCTCGCAATCCTTCTCGCGCTCAGGAGCCTGCCAAACCCTCTTGGTCTCAGGTGCGCCGCCACAAGAGAGCACCACATGCAGGGGAGCAGTCGGCTTCCCAGGCTAAACAGGAAATCATCCAGCACATCCGCTCCATGGAGGAGTCTCGCTCTTCAGCTAGCTCCCGGCCCGCCACACCGTGACTGTGAAGCAACACCTTCCAATGTGCCCTTTCATGATGCTTTGTCCACTGCTGCGCCCGGAGGGCGCTGACCCATGTTCCCGCCTCACGCCGGACGGCCTCCCGGCCTCTCACTCTGATGGCGGGCGGCCCGGGTCTCCCTCCTTTGCCCTCACGCCTGGAGCTTGGAAGATACCCCCCTGCTCCTAGGAGAGTGACTTCTCCGGGATGATCTACGCCCTAGGGCCGCGATTATCCTTGGACTGGAACAGGACCTTGTGGCCCAGTTGGCCACTGTTATATTTTATTCTGACCGTTACACTTCCCTCATCCCTATGTCCCTGTTTTCTGCCTCTTCCTTTCTACTTCTCCCCTCTGTCTTCTCTTCTTCTTGGTGGTAGACGGGGCGGCCTCTGGTGGTCCCCCTTATGTTTCTGGGGGATCGTGGTTCTCTGGCCTGTCTTTCTCATGCTCCTGCCGTGTCCCGCCCCTCCTGCGGCATCGTCGCCGGTGCTACTGCTTGCATCCACCTTCCCCTAGACATGACTGCTAGCCCTGCCTTGAAACTTATCTCCCTCAATGTTAAAGGGCTTAACTCACCAAACAAACGGCAACAGATATGGCGCTACCTGCTGCAGCAACAACCTGACATTATCCTCCTTCAGGAGACACATCTGCTGAAAGCTGATGTTTCCCGAATGGCCCATCCCCGCTACCCCCTCCAATTTTGGGCATCTGCCCCATCTAAAACGGCTGGCGTAGCTATACTTTGTGGCTCTGGTGTAAGGCAGGGGGATTCGAAAGTTATCCGTAGCCATGATGGCCGCTTTCTTAAGGTGGAGGTCCAGATGGGGCACCGATCCCTCACCCTTTGCAATATATATGCGCCCAACCAGGCGCAAGATCCCTATCTCCGCGCCTTCCTGCGGGAACACGTGCCGCAACCGAACCCTTCTCTTATCATTGGAGGCGACTTCAACCTGGTGTGGGACGCTGACCTTGATCGCAGTGGTGGGTCTTTCCATGGGGCGGGGGCCATGTCTTCTACCTTGAAGAAACAGTTGACGGACCTCACTCTGTTGGACTCTTGGCGATATCATTCTCCGGATGCGCGGGGCTACTCATACTACTCGCATGTACATCGCTCGTACTCGCGGATTGACCACGTTTTTATCTCACATGCCCTGATAGGCGAGACGGTGTCTGCCTCAATGTCTGACATCTCGATCTCCGACCACGCCCATGTCGAGCTCCTCCTCCGTCACTGTTCTGCACGCGCTCCTCGCCCACCACGCTGGCGCTTTCCCCCCAAATACTTCGTGATCAGGCAGATGTGGCCGAAATTAGAGCGGCCATAGACGATTACTTTGCGCTCAACGATCTTCCGGAGACTCCCTTTCCGGTAGTGTGGGACGCCTTTAAGGCTACTATTCGCGGACGCGTCACGTCCATAGCGATTGCACGGGCACGGGAGGCGCGTCTCTTTGAGGACAATCTTACTAGGGAACTCACGGCTCTTGAAAAACTCGATCAGGACCGCCCATCCCTAGCCCACAAAAGGCGTCTGGCCCTTCTTCGCGGCCAACTGCGAGCCCATAGAACCAACAAAGCCGAACGGATCCTGCTGGCGTTAAAGCAGCGCTACTATGAGGGGGGGGGACAAGGTGGGCACGGTCCTAGCTAGGCGCCTGCGGGCGCGCACAGCTAAGGCCCACATAGCCCATATTCGCACCAACGATGGCACAAGTGCAGTCACGGAAGCATCCAAATGTGAGGCTTTCCAAGCGTATTATTCTACTCTCTATGCTTCAGCACAGTCCTCTCCTCCCCAGATGCAGGCTCTGCTGGATGCTTGCCTTTGGACCCCGCTCAGCCAATATCATGCTAGTCAAATGGATGAGCCGATTACGCGAGAGGAACTCGCAGGGGCCCTAAAGGACCTCCCCCTCTGAAAGACTCCGGGGCCGGATGGCCTTCCTCTCTCCTTTTATCGCATGTTTATGCCGCAGCTCAGGGCACACCTTCTTCGCCTTTTAACTCCTTCACCGCCAATGAAGGGCCGTCCCAGTCCATGGGGCTGGCCGAGATTGCCTTGATCCCCAAGTCAGGTAAGGACCCTGTCCTTTGCTCGTCCTACCGACCTATAGCTCTTCTGAATACGGACCTTAAGCTCTACACCAAAATACTGGCTAAACGGCTCGAGCCCCACTTGCCTGGCCTTATTGAACCGGATCAGGTTGGTTTTATACGCCACCGCCAAGGCGCAGACAACGTGCGCCGCATCGCGCACTTGGTGGGCAAAGCTCACCACTGGAATATCCCTGCGTGTCTCCTCTCGCTCGATGCGGAGAAGGCGTTCGACCGGGTGGACTGGACCTTCCTCAGGGCAGTACTGCAGAAAATCGGGCTCGGCCCTGTGATGATAGCCCGAATCATGGCCCCATACACCTCCCCGATGGCCCAGGTACGGGTCAATGGCCAACTTTCTGCCCCCTTTTCCATTCACAGAGGCACTCGGCAGGGGTGCCCCCTTTCACCCTTACTCTTTGCTCTCGTGGTGGAGCCCCTCGCCATCCTGATCCGCCAAGCCCCTGAGATTCATGGCATTCCTCTTGGAGGCCGATCCCACAAGGTAGCTCTCTTTGCAGACGATCTCCTTCTCACGATATCACAGCCGCACATCTCGCTCCCGACCCTTTTGACTCTCCTCCAGTCCTTTGAGTCGGCCTCTGGTCTTAAAATTAATCACGAGAAATCTTGGGCTCTTAACATCACGATCCCTCGGGATGAAATCCCCTTACTGCAGTCGCTCGTCCCTTATCAGTGGGCCTCTCACTCTATCCGCTACTTTGGGCTTTGGTTAACGCCGAATCTTACCTCTTGGTCCCAGGTCAATTGGCAGGAATGTCGTAAGGCGGTTCTGGAGGACCTACGGGTCTGGAAACCTCTCACTCTCTCTTGGCTGGGCCGCCTGCATGCAATAAAGATGTCGGTACTCCCTAAGATCTTGTACCTCTTTCAGTCCCTTCCGACCCCCATCCCACACCATCAGATCAGAAGTCTCCAACGCGATCTCACCAAGTTCATCTGGGGAGGTCGACGGCCGCGCTTCTCTAATAAAGTCCTTATGTCACCTCGAGATCGGGGTGGTCTGGCCTGCCCCAACTTGCTGGAGTATTACTGGGCCTCCCATCTTCGCTTTATATCGGAGTGGATGGCGCGGGAGAGTGAAAAGATATGGTTCCATATGGATAGGGCAGTGACTGGACGGTCTATATGGGACCTCCCTTGGCTACCCCGGGCATCTAGATCGCGCAGTGCGTATGTGGCCCTCCCTACTAGGACGGTGCTTGACATTTGGGATAGAGTGGCCGTTTCCAAGGGCCTCACTAGCTTTCCCTCCCCCATACTCCTATTGCTGGGAATCTACATTTTCCACCAGCTGTGCGCCCTCAGGTATTTATAGATTGGCTCGAGGGTGGGTGCCGGACAATTAGAGATCTCTTTTCGGGGGACAAGTTCAAAACTTTTGCGCAGTGCAAGGCAGATTTCCAGCTCTCAGAGGGGGCCAGATTACAATATCTCCAACTTCGACATTGGATACACACGCCCTCCGTGGCACAGGCGGCCACCGGGGCGCTCACGCCTTTTGAGCGGCTAGTGCGTGCTTTCGACAACTCCAAAGGACTCATCTCCCGCACTTACCATGTCCTACAGCACCCCCCACTATCCCCTCCCCACAACTACCAACGTCGCTGGCAGGAGGACACCTCTCTGGACATTGCCCCTGCGCAGTGGGATCGCCTGTGGCGGGATATCCCGAAAGTGTACGGCTGTATTTCCCAGCGGGAAACCGCATACAAGATCATGACCCAATGGTACTATACACCTCTCAGACTCCACAAAATGTTCCCTGCGACCTCTCCTCTTTGCTGGCGGTGTTCGAGCTCCCCGGGCGACTTCCTTCATATTTGGTGGTCCTGCTCACTCCTGACCTCCTACTGGAAAGAGATCCTCAGCCATATTAAGGTGGTGATTGGTTTCCCCCTGCCTGCGACTCCAGCCACAGCTATCTTGGGTCTCAAGCCTGCCAACCTGCGCGCGCTCACACGCAATGACTGGCACATCTCACTTCACATGCTAGGCGCAGCCAAACAGCTTATTGCCCTATATTGGAAAAAGGCGGAAGCTCCCCCGATCAGTGTCTGGTTCACGCGTCTATGGCACACTACCACCATGGAATTGCTTACTGCACGCTTGCAATTTCGTGACTCTCACTACACTAAACTGTGGCAGCCGCTTGTTGCTCACCTCTGTAGACTGGAACACGCCCATCTACAACCTCCGAAACTCCGAGCCCTGCGCCTATATGATGACGCAATCTGTCCCCCTGACCCAGAATAGATTCCTTGCACCTCTCACCTGCTTCGGCCCGGGGTTTTGAGTAACCATTTCACCGGGCAACCACACTGATACGCCCCTATTGCGCTTTCCCGCCACCTCCCCTGCCTGCAGTCATGCCCATTGGTCCGCTACCTATGCCCACTTGCTTCCTTCTCTCCTCGCCCACCACCTTTTTTCTCTCTCTCTCCTCACTCTCACTTGCTCATTTCCTCCCCCTGCTTCTTTCCTTGGGGACTCTCGACCCCCCCCTCCCCTCTTTTTTCCTTCCTTTATTCTTCTGTATATCTCTTATACTTGAAGTTGACTTGTTTTCCGTTGACCCCATTCTCTAAAGGAGCTTTCATGAGACGCCTAACGTATAAGATTGTATAAGGACGCGGCCGGCCCTATTTGGGTTGTAGGCGACTTGCTGTGTATCACCCCGCTGAAGCAAAATTCTATAATGATCCTCTTATGCTTCCTGAACGATTGCTCAATGACGCGGCCGGCCCCTCATGGGGTTGTAGGCGGCTTGCCGTGTAGATGTTATGCCTCCTATTGCTTTCTTAATAAAAAAAGAGTTGAACCAAAAAGATCGATCGGGATCCCATCAGGGCCTGGTGCTTTTCCTCCCTTGCTTGATCCCAAAGCCCGATTCACCTCATCCAATGCGAAGCTGAAATCAAAATGTTTCGGCAAAGATGTAGACCCAAGGGAATCGGCTACCGACACAGACACAGGGCTATTTCGACTGCTTTCGGTTGAGGCCGTATATAATTTAGAGAAATGAGCTACCCAGTCTTCTTCAGTTATTGCAACTTCAATTTTGGGCTTATCGGCATCACTGAAGGGGGAATTTATGACGCACCAGAATGCCGTGGTGTCCTTATTTTGGCTTGCCTCGTACAATTTTTCCCATGCCTCCTCTGTAAGGCCTTTTTCATGATTTTTTAAAGCTAGCCTATAGACCCTCCTACAATTCTGTACTTCCGTGGCGTTCCTATGTGTCTCTTTTAGTGCTCTTTTCAACTTTTTGTGGGCCTGGGTGCAGGCGTGGTCAAACCAACCCAGGGTTTTCCCAACCCCTCTTCTGGTTGGCTGTTAGCCCTGCCTTAATTCCCTTACTAATTTGATTAAAGGCCTCAATAACCATGCTAGCTTCTGCTGACTCGTCTAGACATATCTAAAAGCCCTTCTCTGCTGGATGATTAGTTGCTCTAGAAATCTAGGCGGGTCAACATAGACCAGCGCAGGGTAAAGCCATTCAAACGGGAGAGCTCTATGTTCTCCACAGCTAGGGTATGACGACAAACCCCTTACTTATTTACAAGATTGGTGTCCAATGTTAAACTCTGGGGGAAATGGCCGGTCATTGCAAGGTCGTATAATAATTTTATTTTTAAAGTAAGGCAGAGTAGCGCTTAGGGAAAAACAAAAACTAATAACGCTTTTTCCCATGCTGCCATCAAATGTGCAAGATACTTCGACTGGGCTGTCTCCAAATTCGTTGCTAAAACCTAAATCATATTTAAAAAGTAGCTCATTAAGTTTCTCTCCATACTCTGTGTGAGAAAAGTGCGTAACATCGTCCCCAGTAGGGGATGTCATGCCACAGATTTTATTAGCTGACAATTAGCAGGGTTGAATATTGAAGTCTCCCCCCCCCCCCCCCATATCAAGATTTTCTCACTTACTCCCTTATCAATTGATTCCAGGTCAGCGTCATGTTGGCTTAAGCTATCCAGTATATCTAAATCACGTGTGTTATTATAAAAATTAACTAATACAAGTAAAAAGGATGCTGAGAGGTCGACCTGAACAATTTGATAGAAAGGGTTAGGGGACTTTACAACTACATTGAAGGAGACTAGTTTATTAGGGACATAGGTGCAAAGACCACCCTTAGGCCTTCGATTTCTCGATGGGATGGCTGGAGAGTGAAACGTCTTAAAACCTTTGAAATGAAAAGGTTCAACGGCTCATGTTTCTTGCAGGAGCATAATATTAAACCCCAACGTAAAATCTATCCATTCTGGTATATTATACTTACTACGGAGCCCCGCTACATTCCAACATAAAACAGTAATATCACTCACAGATGTGATAGAATCCATACTAATCTCACTTCTCAAGGGAGTCTGTTCCACAGATTCTCGTGAGTTTAGTAAGTCCTCGTCTAACCGTTGGTGTCTACTGTTTACAATTGGTGTTATAGCATCCCTGTTAGCCTTGCTTCCCAGTGGAATTTGCTCCGCTAGTTGTAATAAATTGATTGGTTCCTCAGCTATCTGTGGGCAGCTGGCAAGGGTCAGAACTGTAGTGGCAGATTTACCTGAAATATCGCCATTCGGCGTATCTGCCCTCAGTCAGACTACCCCAGTAAGGCTAGAAAGACAGTCAAACCTATTAGACGAGGAGATCGGAGGCGTAAATGGACGGGCGTACTCTACATTAGAAATTGGTGGTTGAGGTAAGGATTGTGGGTGAGTTAAAGATTGTGCAAGTACATTGGGTTGAGTTAGGGGTCGTGAGGGCGGTTCATAAAAGAACCCCAATGGTAAAACTGAGATTTGATTTGAACTTAAAGATGCTGAACCAATTTTTCTGAGTAGGTCACTGACTAGTGCTGGAGATTTAAAAGAGCACCACACAATCGCCCTTCAATACTTTGGGGACTCTGCCAAACCACCCAATTCGTCTGGCCATCTTAAAATCCGCAAAGAGCACTCCCCCCAGACCAACTCTAGTATTTAGCCAATTAAGTGATTTATTTCTTAACGTGTCCCATGTTTCTTCCATGGATGCACATATAGTCGGGACATTGGCCAGGATAACTACATAGGGAGTTGCAGCGGGCAGGAGGTCTAATCTATCATGGGTAGGCAGAAGAGGAACAGGAACAGCTCTCAAGCTACAGTTGTTAGGCAAAATAATGGGTAAGGCCCTTTAATCAGAAGGCCTATTCTCTGAGACTATTGCTTGTTGGGGCTGTGGCACCAGGTTTGGCACAGAGCGGATAGGTAGCTTAGAATTCCCCAAAACAGTCTGTCGTAGCGGGAGGGCTACCAATTGACTTGATGTCAAGCCATTATTACTAAGGTATTCAGTTGAACCTCCCAAATCTGCCAAGCCCAAACGTTCTACGCAAGTTTGGACGGCGCATTCAATGGCCTTAAGTCTATCCGTTTTGGAATTAAAAGTAGTCTTAACTAGTTCTGTTAAAGCTTGGATAGATGCTGCCATTGAAATATGGTCCGATGGTGCCGTTGACAGTAAAGTATCCCGAACTCCAACGGGCTTGGGGATGTCTGTCCGCCTCCGCGCTGGAACCTTTTTTTTTTTTTTACCTTAACTGATCCTTCGGATGAGGACACGGCAGGATCAGCTCTACATCTCTTGAGAATTTTGGGGCGTTTGAGGGGCGGGTAAGCAATACCAGAATCAAGAGGAGTGGATTTCGAGATATTTTCATCCTTATCCAAAGTGTCTGGACCCACAACTAGCGAGTTACAAAGTTGAACAGCAGTTGATGGTACTGAACACAAACTTGGACGGTTGGGGCCGCCCTCAGTTCATGTAGTAAGAGTTTCCTCCACACTTAAAATTTGCTTCTCGATGGCCCCCATAGCCCCTGTTATAAAGTTCGTTATTGACTGCCGAGACCTGGGGGGGGGACTTGGCTAGCGCAGAGCTGGGGTGTTTCCTTTTCCCCATGATTTATATAACACAGTTACTTATATCCGTAGACGTATAAAAGATGAGAATACAAAATAATAAGGGGGGGGGGGGGCCACAGTAAACAGGTAACAATAAAAGTTGCAGAAGTTACAGTCTCAGAAGAACTGGAGGTTGAATGATTGTCAGAAACCACACGACCAAAAAGGGGGGCCCCAGCCCTTCTGCCACTGACGGGCACAGACGGGCCCGCCCTTGGCCCAGGCGCGGCCCGGGCACGCCTGCCCGCGTCCCGCTCCGCGGGAGCCCCGAGCAGCTTTTCAGCACCTCCTGGTGCGAAGGAAGGATGTGTGCGGCTCCTGCCACGATGCCTGGTGGGGGTTGTGGTCCCCCCCAACAAAGGTGCAAGGTTTAGCAGCAATGACGGGCTCCCACGCCGCGGGAGCCCCGAGCAGCTTTTCAGCGCCACCTGGCACAAAGGAAGGATGCGTGCAGCACCTGCCGCGATGCCTGGTGGGGGCTGTGGTCCCCAACAAAGGTGCAAGGTTTAGCAGCAATGACGGACTCCCGCGCCGCAGGAGCCCCGAGCAGCTTTTAAGCACCACCTAGCGCGAAGGAAGGACGTGTGTGGGTTCTGCCGCGATGCCTGGTGGGGGCTGTGGTCCCCCCAACAAAGGTGCAAGGTTTAGCAGCAATGAAGGTAGTCAATGCACCCTTCTTTTCGTAGAATTCCACCTCTAGTATTGATGCGACTATTCCTAAACACACCTGGGTCAAACATTTTACTAATTTCCATGATCTAGACAGCCCTGTCTGCAGTAATTGTACTTCAACAGCAGACAAAGTTAGCACATAGAGCAATGACCAGCTATTAATTACCCTTAAGGGTGTCATGTCAGATGTGAACAGGTGCCCAAACAACAAAGCACCAGGTGCTGATAGGTTACCAGTAGACCTCTTTAAGGATAATCTGGCACTTTGGACTACTGTCTTGGGGGGAATGTCCTTTGCAGCACATTTTGTACTGTTGGACCGTCTTGAAATCTGGGCAAACGAGAAGAGCATTTTAACAACTGCTCAGTATGGCTTCAGACAGGGTCTAGGAAGAACAGATCAATGTCTGATTCTTCGTTTAGTAATTAACAAATGAGCCTGCCAAAGAAGGGTGCCTTTATTGCCGTTTATGTACCTCAGTGCAGATTTTGATAATTTTAAAAGGAGAAAGTTGTTGAGTTTGTTACTAAACAAGGGCACCGATTGAAAGATTATCCATCTATCCCAGTTGCATTAGGATGTTGAAGGCAGCATTGGATTTGGACTAAATGGGGAATGCACGCCGCCCATAAAGACAAGAGGGAGTCAGGCAGGGTTGTGTGCTAGTCCCCTTCCTTTCTAGTTTTTACATCAATGATATTGATGAATTTTTGATTAATTTTGGAACTGACCCTCCTACGGTGTGGACTAGATCCCTACTAGTATTAATGTAAGCCGACAATTGTGACCTTGTGGCCAGAACGGGGTGGGTCTACGGAAGCATTTAAACAGTTTTGTGGTCTTTATGTCGGACCTGGGCCGTACAATGAACAAGCAAAAGCTTTCACCATGCTTTGTGGCCGTCCCCGGAGCAGGCTGACCCCTTTTCATAATGGTGGCATCCCACTTAAGTGTATATCCACCTTCACCTATCTGGTCATGCCTTTTAATAACATGAGCACATTGAAGCACTTGAGGAGCGTGAGGATCAAGTAATTTGAACAAGCTATAGCTTCCTTGTTCAAATTTGCTGCTAATTTAGGGTCCATACCAATGGATGCTGCCGTTACCGTACACAAAGCTAGGCATATACCCTATTGCCTCCTATGGTGCAGGGGTTTAGGAGTACCCTGACCTTTCTCATCTTCAGGTTAATGAAACGCGGATTCCTGCAAAGGTTTCTGTCACTCCCCAGAGTTCCATCTTTAATAGTACACAAGGATCTAAGACTCTAGCACCTAGAAGACACCATTAGGCTAGCACCTACAATGCTGTGGCTGTCAATTTGTTCTAGCCCGTAAACAATACTTACGCAAACAGTGATCACTGACTGTTTGAAACTGGAAGGGCTTATAAAAGCAAATGGCTCTTGCATGTTAAAGATGATCTGAGAGCGATTGGTAGGCTGGATTTCTTTGATAATCTGCAGCATATCATTCAGTTGACCAAAATCTGTTTGAAAAGTGAATTGTTAAACTGCATAGCTGAAAAGAGACTGGAGTCAGAACGGAAAAAGGAGGCTGGCTTAGTATATGCTGCACACTTATTTAAGTGAAGCACCCTGCACTAATCCAGACAACCCTTATGGTGATTTTAGTGGTCTTAGACAACCTTAGGAAACTCTCTAAGTGGTAGCTGTGGAGAGCAGCCTTCAGGCTTAGTCCAGGAGTGTTAAGCAGCTTCTTTTACCAGTACTAATCATATAGGGTTAAACGAAAAAGAACCACACAGTTTAGATATAAAAAATAGTGATATTTATTACACACACTCACTAACACATTGGAATATCTCCTACCCAGATATATAAACACAATACACACAAAATTTCAAAAGGAGAACAGGTAAGTAGCACAAATACACAGTGGTCTCGAGGGGGTAAGCAAACCATATACTAATAAAGTGGAATGCGAACTGCGACCGAAATCGAGACTTGACCCAGAAGACTTAGAAGAGCTGGGGATCCTAGGAAACACCCACGGTAAGTACCCAGGAACCCCACGGAGGCTGTGTACAGAGTGGAAACCCAGCCGCACACTCAATGCAAGTCAACGGGGAAGTTGCAGAAAAAGGACCCTTCCCAGAGGACCCTGAAGAACCCCTGTGAAAGATGGATGTTTGGAGAGTCACCCCACCCGTGGATACCCCAGGAATCAGGATACCTACACCAGGGAAGCCGGGTGCATAGGTGCAAAGTGACGGCGGAAGCCGCCGTAAACCACAATGGAGGACTTCAGTGAAGATGCCGCTGGAGAAGGAAGTGAAAGAGTCCGGTGGAATTCAAGGGTGGTTTCTTGAAGAGGAGTACCTGCAAGCAGAGGGGACAGAGTCTATACCACTCAGAAGTAACCAGGAGGCACGGAAGACCAATACCCACCGACGACGGAAGATGCAGGAGTGTTGACAGTGACATTGTCGTTGCAGCTGTGAGGACCAGGCAACGCTGTGGAAGACCAGGAGCCATTCACGAGCTGTCCCACGTCGGAAGTCGAGAACCGGGGGGTCGATGTCTGGCGGGAGCACCAACAAGTCTTGGCAGTAGCAACAAACGTGGAAAATGAAGAAGGTGCAGTGTCGGGACCAGCAAGGTCCAAGGGACTCACCGAGCGTGTGAGAGTCAGAGCAGGCCCTTGGCAAGCAGGGGAGCCCACTGGAGAGCAAGAAGACCCTCGAGAGGACCCACAGGCCGAAGGCACAGGAGTCACAAGAGAACCTCTAGCAGCTCACCAAAGATGCAGGCCCATGGTGCAGAGGATGCGGTCAGGACGAAGATCTTGGCAGGACGAGAGGCTGGAGGCTGGAGCTTCTTGGAGCCCGAAGATCTCTGGAGAAGAAAGTCAACAAGCCTTGGCAATGGCAAGTTGACGCTGTGCACAGGGGTGCTGTTCCAGTGGTTCCGACGAGGGATACTGGCCTCAAGCTTGGTGAGAAGACAGTGCAGGCCTCGAGGGAGTTGCAGAACCACCACCTGTGTTGCTGGGCCTTTTGAAGTTCGGAGGACGTCAGGAGCAGCAGATCGTTCACCTTAGTTGCGGTGCCTGCAGATGCAGGGGAGTGACTCCTTCACTCCAAGGGAGATTCCTTCAGATGTCTTTGATGCCCACACGCCTGGAGAAGAACCTAGATGAAGCACAGGCACAGACGATGCAGAAGACTGGCAGGGCGACAAGACCAGGAGCAGCAGGAGTCTTCCCAGATGCAGTCTTGGTTCCCAAAGCCAAGTGCAACAAAGTCCAAAGTACTCAGACGGTAGCAGTAGAAGTGGTTTCGGACTGGATCTTGTCCCATGACAAATCTGAAGAGCCACCCACAGGTAAATCCTTAAGTACCCAAAGGAAACTATTGGGACGATTCAGGGGTCCCTCCCAGAGGAGGGGCTGGACATGGGGGAGGATGCTCCCATGTCTTTTGTCCAGTTTTGCACCAGAGCAGGAGCCAACGGCTCCCTGAACTGGTTTCAACTGAAGTATGCGAGGAGGGCACCAAATGTGCCCTTCAAAGTAGTCTGATGGCACTGGCAAGCGCCCCAGCCCAATACACTAAGTCCTGCCTGGAGGTGGTCACACCTCCCTGTGACAGGAAACCTATTGTTTTACCTTCCCCTGCTCGAGCCTGGCTCAGCAGCCGTGGGGGCAGAATCATGTCTGTGGTGGGCAGCAGCACAAGCTTGCCGTTAGACCCTGAAAGGCTGGTACCAGGAATACAGGGGGTCTCCCTAGGGGAGCCCCCCAGTACAAAGGATACTACGTCCAACACTGCAATCGTTGTTGGGGTAGGATTCCAACATGCTTGATATCAAACATGTCAGCCAATATATAGTTAGACATCTCGTACTTGACTTGATGTCCACTATATGTATAAAATGGCTGACCACACTTACAAAGCCTGGAGAATAGACTCCTGGGTTTGTAGGGGGTGTCCTGCTCATGCAGGGCACCCTCACACTTTTAACCAAACCCTGCCTTCAGGATTGAAAGGCCTACCTTAGGGGTGACTTATAGGTTTTAAGTGCAGTAACTTCAGATAGAATGAAACATATCTGTTGTGAGTGTTGCTAGCACCAGCTCACACAGGCTGCAATGGCAGACCTCTAGTCACAGTTTGAGTGCTCTCTCATGAGTGGCATAATGCATGCTGCAGCCCATGGGAGACCCTTGGTGTACCCATGCGCTGGGTACCTTAGTACCATATACTAGGGACTAAGAAGGGTACACCAGTAGCCAATTGGGAAGGTACCAAAGTACTTACCACAGCCCAATTTAGCAGAGAGGACAGTGACTGGGGTCCGGCCTGATTAGCAGGATCCCAGTCAGACTAGTCAGAAAACAGAATAACACCAGCAAAAAGTGGGGGTTTTCATGAAAGCAGATCCTGCTTTCCTAGAGAGGCAGTTGAGGCATACCTTACGCTTAGCACAACCTTAAGCATACAACCATACATAGCTAAAGTTTCACACCAGCAGAGGTTCCATTTACTACGATTTAGGCTGGGTATTGCTCATTTCTTGGTATCTTACCCTTCAAGTGTATTTACTACTAGAGATTTGATAACAAGTCCATGTTATTCATCATCGCCTCAATCCCAGCTGTACTTTTCTTTTTGTGAGCTGTACAAAGAACAGACATGTACTTTTAAAAACCCTTTTGAGAAATCTTAACATTCGCAAATATCTTGAGGCACTGGAGTATCTGTAGTTGCTTAAAACTGATGAGGATGGTCTAACGTGAATGTAAAAGGAGCCGATGAGTTTGTTGTACTTTCACTGCATCAGTGCTCGGAGGGCATATCTCAGCCCCCAAGCACTGATTAGCATGGGAGATGTATCGTTGGAAATGGGAGAATTTCCCCTTTTCAATGATCTCTCTGCTCAGTGGGTTCCTGCTTGGGGATAGCCACAGAAGAGTGATAACCAAACAGGGATCCATCAACTAGACACCAAGGATTTTAGGGGAGAGCCCACTTGGGCAAGGGCTTTTACTCCCCCACCCCCTACTAATTTCAGTCTGTAGTCTGTCACCCCCCCCCCCCGAGGGCAGAAGGGGGTAGTTACCTTCTAGTAAACCCACTAAACATCAGGGATTAATAAATAAATAGGGGGGGGGCATGGACATGCCCAACCCCCTGAAAAACATCTGCTGCCAGTCTTTCTTCCCCTCCCCCCACCGAGGCAGATGGGGGTTATTAGGAAATTATTTTTCAAAAACAGCTGTAGGGGCGCGGGCAGCCCACAATGGGCATAGCCATGCCCCCACCCAAAGAAGCAGCCAGACTGTCTTCATGCCCACCCTGGGGGGTGAATGGGGATGATTACCCCCAAACTGCACCCCCAGGTGGGGTCTGGAAAGCCCACTAGACACCAGGGTACACTATATAAATAAACATAGGGGTGGAGGCAGACTACTATGGGCATGGCCATGCGCCCACCCCCCAAAATCTGGTGACAGTCTTACTGTGATTAAACCTCCCCCCTCCCCTCCTCGGCGGGGGCAGAAAGCCCACTAGACACCAGGGTACCATATAAAAATAAATATAGGGGTGTGGGCTGCAAACCATTGGGCATTGCCATGGCCTCCACCCCATTAAGGGCACAGGGGCAGAAAGCTCACCAGGGACTACATTTAGGCAGTATTTTTTAGGGGTGTATGCACCCCCACCCCAAAGGCACAACAGACTTTCTACACCCCGACTCCCAGGGGTAGGCAGGAGTATTCATCCCCCAACCCCCCCCCGCCCGTTAGGGGGCAGAAAGCCCTTAAATAACAGCCATTTCAAAAAGGAGCCAATACAGACAAAAGGACGATGCAGCCTGACCTGGAATCGAGCCATACCCATGTCCCAGGAGGGGCAATCGTGTCTTTATACTCCTCCACCCAGGGAAAGGGAGGAGGTTTGTCCCAATTGGGGCAACTGCCCCAAATAAGCTCTCCAGAGGTAGAAAGTCCCACTGACACCGGGGAATTAGCCTTTGCGTAGCCGCACCACTTTCTTTTGCCCCAAAGGAAAAGTCCCTAGTGTCAGGGACCCATGGGAGGCACGTTTGGAGCAACCTCCCCATTAAACTTTCTCCACCACGGAAAAACTGGTTTATCCCATTTGAGGTGAGGGTGTGGCCAATATCTGCTTTTCTGCCGCCCCCTTCTCACTGCTCTCCCCCAGGGCCAGACAGCAGGTCTGCCTTCAATGAGCCCAATCTACTAAATTCCTTCATACTCTACATTTCCCCTAGTTAATCTGCAGGGAATACACGTAACCCTTACAGGCAGATTTGCTCCTGCATTCTAGTCCCTCAGCATGGACCATTTTGTCGATTTAATTGCAGATGAGACAAATTCACCTCACAAGAGTGTCCATCTTTGATTTCTGGACTGATGTTCAAAATATCATAAACGGCATGATCGATGCACTTGTTCAACTCGGACCGGATGTCTTCTTGCCTCTTCTATGTTTGAGAAACCATTTTTTTGTTTTGCTAAATCATGAATACACTTGCCCTCGCTCAATGTCAAATCATCAAGATGTTAAAGACAAATAGGTACTCAATTGAATATTTTGTGACACATCAAGTATTCCAGCCTGCCAAAAGAATACTTTTAAATTTGGTTGTACTAGCATATCTTACTTACTGAATTTGAAGAAGGGAAAGTTGCATTATTATTCATAAAGACAAGATTTAGTGTATTAGGGCAGGGTGGGTGCGCTTGCCAGCGTCACTCAATCTGTATGATGGGCACATTTGGTGTCCCCCAAGCATAGTCCAGCTCAAACCAGTTCTGGGAGCCGTTGGCTCCCACTCTGGCGCGAAACTGGACAAAGGACATGGGAGTAACCTCCCCCGTGTCCAGACCCTCCCCTGGGAGGGTCCCCTGAATCGCCCCAACACTTTCCTTAGGGTACTTAAGGGCTTACCTGCGGGTGGGTCCCTAGATTCGTCGTGGGACAAGATTCAGATCAGACACCACTTCTTCTATCGTCTTGGCACTCTGAACTTCACTGAACTTCGTTTGGGCTCGACTTCATCTCCCTTCCAGTCTGCTGCATCGTCTGTGCATCATACAGGAACCTTCCAAGGCCTGTGGGCATCAAAGACACCTGAAGGAATCGCCCTTGAAGTGAAGGAGTCACTTCTCTGCATTCGCAGGCACTGCAACTAAATTGACCGGTCTGCAGATCCTGAGCTCCTCCGGACTCAGGAAGGTTCTGCAACACAGGTGGTAGTTTTCCACAGCTCCCGAGGCCTGCCCTGGCCTCTCACCAAGTTTGAGGCCAGTATCCCTCGTGGGGGTTGCAAAAACCGAACCCCTGTGAACTGCGTCAACTTGCAGTTGCAAAGGCTTGTTGGCTTCCTTCCCAGAAGATCTGCGGGCTCCAAGTAGCCCCAACCTCGAGCACCTCCAGTGACCAGAAACTTCGGCCCCACCGTATCGGTGTGCATCATGGCCTGCATCTTTAGGTGAGCTGCTTGAGGTCCTCTTGCGACTCCAGTGCCTCTGGCCTGTGGGTCCATTTGAGGGTCACCTTTGGTTTTTTTATGGGCTCCCCAAATTGCTTGGGGCCTGCCCTGAGTCCCCTGCTTGTGGTGAGTTCCCTGGACCTTGCTGGTCCCGACATTGCACCTTCTTTGACTTCTGCGTGGGTTACATTTGCCAAGGCTTGTTGGTGCTCCCTCCGGGCACTGACCCCCTCAGCATTCGACATCCGACGTGGGACAGTTCGTGCATGGCTCCTGGTCTTCCTCAGCGTCGCCTGGCCCTCACAGCTGCAAAGTTAAGGTCCTCGTCAACTCTCCTGCAACACCAGACATTGTTGGGCATTCGTCTTCCAGATCTCCTGGTCACTCCTGAGTGACAGACTCTGTCCCCTCTGCTTGCAGGTACCTCTCAACAAGAATCCACCTTCTGATTCCACCGGACACTTTCTCCTCTTCCAGCAGCGGCACTTTCCTGAAGTTCTTCACTGGGTTCGATGGCAGAGTCCGACACCACTTCACACCTACGCACCTGTCTTCCCTGGTGTAGGTAACATGTGTACTAGGGTATCCACGGGTGGGGTGGCTCTCCAACCTTCTGTCTTCCACGGGGTTACTTCAGGGTCCACTGGGAAGGGGCCTTAATCTTTAAAAATCCAACGCGACTTACACACAGAATTGTACGGAGCACGCGGTCGTGTTCCCAAACTGCACACGCTCTCTGTGGGGTCCTTATCTACTCACCTTGGGTGGTTCCTTGAGTCCCCAGCACTTCTACGTCCTCTCGACCTGGTCTTGACCCGAGTCGTGGTTCTTATACCACTTTTGTAGTATATGGTTTGGTCCCCACCTGGGGCCCACTGTGTATTCTGTGCTATTTAACGTATTTCTTTGCAAAGTATTGTGTGCATTGTGTTTTTCTCAGGGTAGGAGATATCTAAACGTGTTAGAGAGTATTATATAATAAATACATAATTTTATAAATACCTTGTGTGGTTCTTTTTCACCTATTCTATACTATAAGATTGCATTCTGGTAAAACAAGCTGCTTTACACTCCTTCTGGACTAAGCTTGAAGGCTGCTCTCCACAGCTACCCCTTAGAGAGAGTCTAAGGTTGTCTAAGACCTCTTAAATCACCATAAGGGTTATCTGGACTGGTGCAAGGTGCCCACTTACATTAGTGAACATCATATACCAGACCAGCTTCTCAAACACGCCCCCCCCCCCCCAGGGCCGGTCGAGCAGCAATCTGCCAGGGCTGGTTGCTGTACCCAGTCTGGCCCTCCTTGGCTGGCGGCGTGCATGGGTAGCGCTTGGCTGGCGGTGTGCGTGGATATTGCTCAGCTGACTATGCATAGATAGCATTTGGCTGGCGGTGTATGTGGATGGCGTTTGGCTGGCGGTGTGCATGGATGGTGCTTGGCTGGTGGTGCCCATGGAAGGCGCTTGGCTGGCGATGTGGCTTGCATGGATCCCCCAGCATTTACTTACCCAGAATCCCCCATAAACCTCAAATTTACTTACAAAGTCACATTTTCCTCACATTTCTGTGTGGGTAAGTTGTAGGATCACCGAGCGGGCACAAATTTCCTATTACCTAGCATTCCCCTTGGTCTCCCGAGAAAAATTATCCCTCACTCATGTGGGTGCCCAAAGTAGAGTCAGCCTAAAAAGTATAACCAAACAAAGGACATTTGTGCTGGCACAGTGTTCCCACACAGATGTGTAGAAAATTTGATTTTTTCAGCTAAATTTGAGGTTTGCAGGGGATTCTGGGCTGGAAAACATTGGGGGGTCCACGCAAGCCATACCTTCGTGGACTCCCCTGTGTGTCTAGGTTTCAGAAATGTGTGGGTTTTGTAGGTTTCCCTAGATGGACACCGAGTGCGGGGCCAAAAACCCTGGTCCCCCCCCTCCCCCCCGCAAAACCAGGTCGTTTTGTGATGGGTAATTTTGATGTCTCCACAATACGTTTCGGGCCCTTGCCTTTCGAGGGGACTTGGACCACCCACACGCATGAGGTACACTTTTTATCAGGAGACTTTGGGGAATGCAGGGTGGGTGGAATTTTGTGGATCCACACAGATTCCAGAACTTTCCATCACAGAGAGGTGAGGAAAATGTTTTTTTTTGTTTTTTTACAAAGTTTGAGGTTTGCAAGGGATTCTGGGTAACAGAACCTGGTGAGAGCCACACAAGTCAACTAAACCTGGATTCCCCTGGGTGTCTAGTTTTAAAAAATGTATAGGTTTGCTACGTTTCCCTAGGTGCCGGCTCAGCTAGGTTTTAAAATGCACAGCTAGGCAGTTTGCAAAAAAAAATAAAAGGGTCTGTTTTCACTGTAAAAATGTGGGATCCACGTTGGGTTTTGGGCCGTTTCCTGTCGCGGGCACTAAGCCTACCCACACAAGTGAGGTACCATTTTTATCGGTAGACTTTGGGGAATGCTGGGTGGGTGGAAGTTTGTGGATCCAGGCAGATTCCAGACCTTTCCATCACAGAAATGTGAGTAAAATTTGTTTTTAGACAAAGTTTGAGATTTGCAAGGGATTCTGTGTAACAGAACCTAGTGAGAACCACACAAGTCACCCCATCCTGGATTCCTCTTGCTGAGTTTTCAAAAATGCATAGGTTTGCTACGTTTCCCCAGGTGCCGGCTGAGCTAGGGTCCAAAATCCACAGCTAGGCACATTGCAAAAAGGGTCAGTTTTCACTAGAAAAATGTGTTATGTCCATGTTGCGTTACGGGCCGTTTCCAGGGAGCATATGCTCAAGAATTGTTTCCCAAGGTTGCGCCAACACCTGTTTGACTGTGGGCTCTCTGATCCCAGGGAGCTTGCAGGGGAGGCAGACCTTTGGGTGAGTGCCAGAGTCTGAGGAAGCATTGGGGAGTGAGCCTGAAGGGAGTGGCTCAGGGGTCTTCCAACCCAGCGAGGTGGGAGAGGTGCCAAATAGCCTAGCTAGGTCCCAGTGTAGTGGGAGGGTTGTAGGGCCTCACGTCCGATCTACAAGAAGGAGTGAGACGGGGAGGTGTCCCGAGGTGCCCCAACCGCAGTCTCAGGGCCTGGAGAGTTCCATAAGGGAACCCCAGGTTGGGAGCCTAGGCTGTCCTGATGGGCCATCCATTGAGGGGGATCCCCTAGTGTCGGGAGAACCAGGGGCGTCTCTAATCAGAGCTCCAGGGGTTCTGGGGTCTGCTCAGTCACAGGGTTTAGATCCTGGGCTGGGATGCCAGGTTCAGGGACTGCCTGACCTGGAGGGTGGGACACCTGTAATCAGGGTCCCTACCGGCTTGTCTTCCAGGGGTACTTCTCCAGGTGGGAGGGTGCGGAACTCTGGGAGGGGGTGCAGAGGGAGGGAGGACTCGCCTCTGGCACCGGTGCTCCCTAAGGGGTTAGACCCTGGGGTGGTGAGTCAGTTACCGGGTCCAGGTCCGGAACTGGTGGGAGAGTGGCGTTCTGAGGGTGCCTCGCATAGGAGGAGAGGGCGGAACCCCAGAAGGAGAGGTAGGGGTAGGAGAGCCTCGCCCCTGACTTGTGGTCAGCATAAGAGTGCGGTCCCCAGGTGGGAGGACCGGTGGCAGTTTGGAACTGCACTGAGTAGAGGTGGAGTGGCCAAGGGGGACTATGTGCCTGGGGCTACTGCCCCCCACTCGGTGAGATGGCAAGGACCAGAGGCATCTGGGTGGCCTAGGGGCCGGTCCTGGCCGTGAACAACCAGTGAGTACCAGTGGGGTAGCTCAGGGGGTCCTAGGAGTTCTGACGGAAGGAACCACCACAGTGCAGAATGGCGGAGAACCTGCGGGTGCCCCTGCAGTTGCGGGCCCACGTCCATGTTCTCTCGCCCCAAGCAGGGAAGCCCATCAAGGCATTGATTGGTCTACCCTGGCTTTTGGCTGGGAGGGGGCCATGTTGGACTTGGCCCTGCTTGCAGGGTCATCCCGGAACTTTTTGCCTTCCGCCTAGCCTTTTTGCTACTATGGTAGTGGTAGTTTATGTACTCTGAGCACTTTGGCACGGGAGTTTGGTGTAAAGTGCCTGTGCTCTCTGCCCTCCATAGGCTAGCATTGAGAACTTACCCCCTATGGATAACCCCTAAATGAAACACAATGAATATGTATGTTTGGTGTGGTTGAACTGGAAATAAGAAATGTTGCGCAATGGTGGACGCAGGGTTATTTCCACCATTGTAGAAATGTCACTTTTAAACCGTCACCCTGTCTGTGTGCTTGTGCCTGCCTGAGGTGGGTTGGCGGTATAGTGCTCGAAGTGACCAAAGCTGGCTCCACCCCCTGGGGTGTGTCCGTCTCACACACCCCCAGCTTTTTGGAGGGAAGCCTGGCAGACAGGGTGCCCTACACCTCCCCCCAAAACCAGTTGGGACCGGTTTCCCCAGAGAGCCTTCTAGAAGGTTCTGGCCTTTTCTGGTAGGTGGGGTGAGGGGCGTATAAATAGCGGAGCTGTGACTCCATGTGGGGAGAGCGTGCGTGGACTGTGACTTGGAGGGGAGACACTGCCAGGAGGTACCGCCGCAAGGGCCTGCGTGCTGGCCCCTGAGCCCATCTGTACCCCTCTGCTGTCCACAGGGCCAGTGAGGGCCCCTTTTGCTGGAGTAAAGACTGCTATGCCAGGAGGAGTGCCACATTATGGGGGTTGACTGTTCCTAGGAACTGCTGTCCTGTTGTGATGAGTGCCCACTGCATGTTGATCTGGCCCAGTATTGCCTTCCTGCTCTCCAGCCCTAGCACCTTGTGAGCGCTACAACCTTATCCCAGCTCTGCCTGCTTTCTAGCGCCTGTGAGCGCTTTGTATTTACTGCCAAGGAGTTGAGGAGCTGGCGTCTGCAGCGCGAGGCTGCGAGGGAATCCCCGGCGTGTGGGATTCCCCCCCTGCGCTCCTGAAATCAGTGGGAGCCCACCCCGCGTTGCCTCGTCGAGAAAGAGGAGCGCTGCTTGCCTGGTATCACTGCCACGGCCCGGGACCTGAATGCGCTGTGTAGCGCTGAAAAGAGGAGCGCTGCTTGCCTGGTATCACCGCCGCGGCCCGGGACCTGAATGCGCTGTGTAGCGCTGAGAAGTGGAGCGCTGCCCGGGAGAATTGCCTAATTAAAAATACAGCGGCAGCCTACCCCGCGTATTTGCAGCCGGTCGCGGGTGCCCACCCCGCCTTGGCGTGGTTTTGAACGGCGGGAGCTCACCCCGCCGGGTACTTCAACTTAGGAGGGCGCCTACCCCTCATTGCCGCGCAGAGGAATCGCCGAAGATCACCGCTACCGGCCCGGGAGTCCCGGAGCACCGCGCGGGCTCCCCCGCTGACGTCAGAGGGGAGCCGCGCTGGGATTGGTGCGGCCGAGAGGAGCGTCACCCAAAGAAGCCGCGCGGAGGCCCAGGAAGCACGAGGCTTCCCGCTCCGCCCCTGCGACCTGCTGAAGCCGTCCGGAGCCTCGCGGGCTCCCCCTCGAAGTCCCGGGTCCCAAGAGGGGGCCCGGGTGAAGCCGAGGGAAGTGCCGGCGGAAAGGAGAGCGGGAGCCTACCCCGCCTCCGCAAGTTGAGAATCAAAAGTCCCGGGTCCCACGAGGGGCGGCCCGGGTGAAGAGAGCCCCGCAAGTCCTGCAGCATTCTGCTGGGAGAGGCGGAGGGGGCCCGAGGCACATTGTCGGTGCCTACCCCCGCCGCAGAGGGAGAAGTGCCGCCGCCGGAGCCTCTCCAACGGAGAGGCTCAGCATACCGCCACAAGAGCGAAGGAGTTCCCATTGAGCCCGGTGAGTGGGGCTCAGTTGCATGGCGGTTGGGGGTGCGTCGGGGCACATTGTCCGTGCCCGCCCCCGGTGCTGATTTCACAGCTGTCACGTGGGGCAGCAGGAATTTAGGAGTCCCGGAGAGGGGCTTCACTCCCAGGCACGGCAGTGCCAGTACTGATTTTCCCAGTTGCAATGTGGGGCACCTGCCTGCATTAGAGTCCCAGAGTAGGGGCTCCCCAGGCGCAGTGGCGCCAAAGGCTAATCCGCACCGTTAGGGGGCATTTATAATGTGTGCCTAAGGTATCTGATGCCCCTCCCCCCCTGTTAATGAGGTTTATGCCTATCTTTAGGCATCATGGGTTCTTATGCCTATTGAAAGGCCTCATGGGTCATGCCCCACGCTGATTGTTGCGTAACGCATTGGTACCTATATTGATGCCTAATGACAGGATTATTATGTCCTAAGGTTATGCTTTTACGCTAATGATGAGGCCTAATATCATGCTGTGATGTGTTAAGTTCATGCCAGATTACGTTTTTGCACCTAGGGAGTTGCATCATGACTTATGCCTAATGATATTGCCTTTATGCCTCATGGGTTTAGGCCCAATGTACGGCATGATGTGATTTATGCCTGTGATAATGCCTAATGTCATGCACAATGTGTCTGATGCCCCTAATGGTGCCTAATGTGATGATGCTTTATTGTTATGCCTAATGCTTATTGCCATGATGCTGCGCTCTTGGTCTTGCCAGAGATTACTGGCTGATATACATTTGTTATTGCTGGTCTTACATTTATCCTAATTGTGATGGTTCTGGCAGCGGCCCGATTGGCCCTGCCCTGTAAATAATTCCCCCTGTAAATGACTACCTGGTGCCAGTTAGCACAGTGCTTTTACAACTGATTGCCTTATAACGTGTTTTGCATAATACATATGCTGTTTTCACATAACCTGGTGTGGAGTCTCTTTTGTAGTGTGTCCAGTGGGTCGCCGGTGAGTGTGTGTGCTGCGCAGATGCTTTACACAATCCTCCGGAGTTTAGCCTACCCGCTCCGCACCACGCTACCCCATTTCTAACAACCCCCTAGTGAAAAAGCTTTTGACGCCATGGCACCTCTGGTGGAGTGTGCGCCAAAGGCTGAGGTGTCCACTCCTGCTTCCTGCAGTATCCATCTCACCCATCGGGCGATCGTAGTGGACGAGACCGGTTTGAAAGGTTTCTTTAGTGACAGAAAAAGTTGCGAGGTACCAGAGGGACGATATTCTTCTGTCATTAACTCATACGCCCTGAGACAACGTACTACACACAACTTTGGGTGGTCCGGGAATGCAGGATAATGAACTACCCTGGTATTGGATTTTGTCTGCTGGGCAATTGTAAAAGACACACCTTCCGGTGTAAAGATACGAAAAGAGATTTCCAGCGCTCCTACATCTGGTACTTGTTTGCACGAGATGAGACACAAAAGCATGGCTAGCTTTCCCGTTAGCTCCTTTCATGAGAGATAACGGTTATCCTGCCATGATTGAAGTAGTCTGAGGACAATGTTTATGTCCCATGAAGAAGAATATTTTGCCTGCGGAGGAAAAGACAACCAAATACCCCTCATCAATCTACAAACAAGGGCATGTTCTCCCTCCGGAACCTCATGAAAGGGAACATGCCCTGCCGAGATTGTAGAAGGACTGGCGTTAATTGACTGGTAGGCTAGGCCCTTGTCTACCAATTCCGATAAGTAATTCACTATGTGAACTATATCTGACCCCACGGAATCCAAACCCCGTCGCAGACTCCAACGTGACCACCTTAGCCATGCCACTTTGTAACGTTTGACTGTAGAGTCTGCCCATGCCTATCTGATAAGAGAGGAAGCCCCCGCAGAAAAGCCCGGGATTTCCCCAACGACCCCTGTATTCCTCCAGGCCATGAGTGTGAGTGTCCCCTCTTGAACCAGAGGCTGCAACTTGACGCTTGAGATCGTCAGCAGATGAGGAGTCTGAGGTAGTCAGATTGGAAAATCCGCTGAAAGTTCCAGTAGAACTGGAAACCAGACTTGCGACTTCCAGAGCAGTGTCACCAGGAACACTTCCGCTTTCTGCCGCCTAATTAACACAGTGAGCTTGGGGATCATGGAGAAGGGAGGAAACGCATACCCCGAAACGGAGTCCAGTCCTGCAGGAATGCATCCGTCGCTTCCGCGAGCGGATCTGGTCTCCAACTGAAGAAATGAGGTTGTTGGTGGTTGAGACGAGAGGCAAAGAGATCCACTTGACAGGGACCCCAATGTACCATGAGGCTCTCAAAGATCAGGGGATCCAACTTCCAGGCACTGAAATCCTGCAGGTGTATGGAGTGCCAGTCCGCCGTTTGATTGAGACTCCACGGAAGATATTCCGCTGTGACGGACAGGTTGTGACTAAGGCAATAGTTCCAGAAATCTTTGGCTCAGTCCGCCAGGACCTTGGACCTCGTGCCCCCCCCAGACGATTGATATATCTCACTGCGGAGATATTGTCCATCTTCAGTAGGATGGCACAGGATAATTTGTTGGCCCCAGACTCCGAATCGCGAAAGAACCGGCCAGGAGCTCCAAACAATTGATATGGAGAGACTCCTCGTGCTCTGATCAATGCCAGCCCGTAGTAATGTCCCCACAACGGGCGCCCCAGCTGAGGCTGCTGGCATCGGACTCTATTAGTAGTCCTGGAGCCGAGCAGAAGGTGGCTCTCCCGTTTCAGGCATTACTCTCCCTGTCGACAACTCAGGTCAAGCACCAACTTCCTGATGAACTCCACCACAATCAAGAGATCTAGATGGGGCGGAAGATCATTTACCCACCTGGTGCCAAAACTCTGGAATAGTATGGACCTGGAACTCCGAATAATTGACAATGAAGTGGCATTTAAAAAAAGATTGAAAACTTGGCTTTTTCCTTAAACCCCAGTGCTAAACAGACTCCTCCTGCTTCATTTTAGAGCTGAGATGCCCACGGGTAGTCACGCGCTCTATAAATCCCATAAACATAAACATGTGCTGTAAGCACCAAAGCAGTTCTGATCGGTACTCCGGAGAGAGGACAATCTGCAGGGTATACGTCACACCTAGATGCAAGTGCTGTGTTTTAAGGTGTTGTAGAGCCCGATAATGAAGAGGGCTGGGGAAAATCGCCTGGATCGAGGATGACAAGAGGCCAACAATCCGAGCAAGTGCCGCAGGGTGAACGTTTCCCTCACCAACGTACGGCGCAGTTCCCTACGAATCGAGCGTATTTTCGGCTGGGGTAATCTCAGGCATTGCTGCACGGTGTCTACTTCGAATCCTAGGAACGTCATGCATTGCACTGGTGTGTACACCGATTTCCAGTCGTTCAAGATAAATTCTAGGTCTTGCAAAAGGGCCTGAGTCATTTGAAGTTGGGCAAGTAACACCTTCTCCTGGTGCATCAGTAGGATCTCGTTCAGGTAGACTATGAGGCGTACACCCCGTGCTTGGAGCCATTCCATGACTGGTCTCAACAGCTTGGTAAAGCACCATGGTGCTGAGGACAGACCGAACAGTAGACAGGTGAACTTGTAAAAGAGACTGTGCCACTGAAATTAAAGAAAGCGCCTGTGGCAGGGAAAGATTGGTACTGTCAGGTAGGCGTCTTTCAGGTCGAGCCGTACCATCCAGTCGCCTGATAATAGGACATATCTGAGGTGTACCCCCTTCATTTTTTAGTGGCGGTAAACCACCCATCGATTGAAGTCCTGAAGGTTGATCACTGGCCTGAACAATTTGTATTTCTTTTTGACTAGAAAGAGGTTTCTGATGAAGCCTCTGGGATGAGGAGATGCAGGAAGGATGGCCCCATTTTGGAGGAGGTCCGCTATCTCCCTGTCTACCACCTGCGCTCCTTCCTGCGAGAAGACCAGAGATCGTGGACGGGACAGTTGGTGCAGTGTACCGTGAAATTCTATGTGAAACCCAGGGACCGTCTGTAGAAACCAAGCATCCTGTGTGACCGCTGCCCACCTGTGCGTGAACCACTGCAGCCTTACCCCCACCCCAGGTAGGAAAGAAGGGGTATTCATTACCGGTGACACCACCTGGTGCGTTGCTGGCTCCGCGGAAGCAGCTCTTTCCGCCACGTCCCTTGCCGCGGCCTGTCGAGGGGTAGAAGCCCCCGAACTTCTTCTGGTCCTGCCATTGCATGGAATGTTTAGTCTGGAGTCTGTGGGGGTTGGAATTGAATGCACGGCCGGAAGAGCGCCCCCTGCCTCTTCCGGCTGCTGCAAAAATGTTTTGGCTGAAAGTTTCCTTGATAGACTGCTGTGCCTTATCTAAAGAGGAGAAAGTGTTAACGAACAAGGACAGTTCTTTTATGACCGGTTCTCTGAAGAGGCCTCCGTTCACTACTGGGCCAGCCTCCGTGGTGGCTAGTTCACCAAGTCTGGACTCAGCCTTTATTAACAGAGAACGTCTACATTCTGTTGATAGCGCACAATTTGTGTCTCCGAGGAAACAAGGGGCCCTTTGGGCCCAACCCGAGAGTGTAACGGGATCAATCAAGTGGCCAGTCTTTCTGGCGTCCTCTGCCATGTCCAGAATTTTCTTGCGTGGTCCCAAGACATCCAGCACCTTATCTTGGCAAGACCGCTAAGAGCAGTCTAGACCCTTTTTAGGGTCTTTGATAAACTTAGTAATAAATGTTGCCATTTTGACGTCAATTTCTGGGGTGTGACCCACTTTATCCGCTAGGGCAGGTCAAGGAGTCTCTGCCTTCAGGCGGCCTCGGACCTCTTGGTCCATAGGCTTTCTAAAGCAGCTGGACACACAAGACGCCACCGAGGGCGCCGGTATCCAATCCGCAGAGCGGGGTGATAGATGTCCTCAGGATTTAACATCCCTGATGTATCTGGGGTGTCGTTCGTTTGAGGTGCTTCCAGCTGGGGTTTCTTGGTGCTCCCTTCCGGGCGCCAGGGTCTGCTGGGACCTGGCTCATTGTCGGAGTAACCATCTAGGTCGGTGTCCACCCAGGTATTGTCATTTGCCTCATCTTGGGGGCAAGAATCTTCAGCGGGGTATCGCCCGGCCGGGAATCCTCCTGAGCATTGTCATCATGATGCCTCTTTAGGAAGGCCTGGTGCAGCCTTTCAAAAGCATCAAGAGAAGAGGTGGTCTGAGGGTGGTCCGTGCGTGATTTGGCCTTGCCTTTATCCTTGGAGGGGCCTCTTGCGCCAGAAGAGGGCTCAATGGTTAGAGCGACAGACCCTGATGCAGAGATCTGGCCCGGGACCAGGGTTCAATTCCCGCCTCGGCGGGTCTTGGGCTCAACTTCCTCGGACCTGATAATTCTCGCCTCGGTGCCTATTCTAATCATGGGTCCCACTCTGCAACTCTGGGCAATAGCTTGCTTAATCTCCATAACGGCCCCACCAGCGCTGGGATGCCTGGCTTCACCTTGGGGGTGCCCAGGAGTGGACATTTCACAGGAAAAAGCCAGGAAGGGTTCCACAGCGGTATGCGTTCAGCGCCAGGAAGCCTCAGGGTATCAGTGCGCTTTACAAGTACAAATTCATTCATTCATTCATTCCTGTCTTCCTCTGACGAGGGTACCACGGTTCTCCTGACTAAGTTCATCCTTCAGCTCAAGGGTTCAAGCTCTGAGGAGACCGTCCTCTCCAGGGATGCATCAATCGCATCCACAAGTTGCACATGGATAGGGAGCAGGGAATGCTCCTCATCCGCGGGCTACCAATCAAAGAATTGGCCTGCCATGTCAGGAACTAAAATGTAGGGAGAAATTGAGCACCAGACAAAGAAGAAAATGTGGAAAAAAACCACTTGGATTAGACAAGGCTTGTTTAGGATTAATTCACACTCGCTATGTGTGGGGCTAGACAGAAGAGAACCACGCTCCACGGAAGACACTGCTCTCTGGAGTCGATGAAAGCACAAGAAGCCTTAATGTTAATCACCAAAAACCTGCGAAAGAAAGACCCTAGTATATAATAAGGCATGGCAGTTTGGAGCCCAGAGGCCCTTTCTGCACTTGCATTTGTGCACTGCTGAGGCATGTCAGTTTGAAAGCAGCCCTGTGTTGCAGGGCAGGGATACTTTTAAAATGTAAATTGTGCGCTAACTCGACTTTGGTGTTTGGGGCACTGCACTTAAAAAATTTATAAACTACAATATTTTGGCATATAGATATCCCCAGGGTCTCCCCTAGGCGCAGGGGAAATTGCACCTTTCACTTCCCACATTGTAGTAAAGTGCTTCCCAAAATCTACTTCTGTGCTGGGAGCACTGTGGAATGAGGTAATGCAATATGTTTAGATATTCAATCAATCAGGGGTTTGTAGAGCATGGCTACTCATCCATGAGGGTCTCAAGACGCGACGGATGGGGGTGGTGGGGTCCGCTGATCTATCCAGGTGTGGAGGTTGAGTCGAAGAGCCAGGTCTTGAGGTCCTTCTTGAACTGTGTCAACGACGCGGATTGCTTGAGGCCGAGGGCAGGGTGTTCCAGGTTTTGGTGGCGAGGTAGAAGGAACTTCCTCCGGTTCTGGTCTTGTGGATCCGTGGGACAGAGGCCAGGGCAAGTTGGGTGGAGCAGAGTTGTCTGGTGGGTGTGTGGAAGGCAACAGTGGTTCAGATATTCTGGTCCTGCATCGTAGAAAGCTTTGTAGGCATGTGTGAGGAGCTTGAAGGTGATGCTCTTGTTGATAGGAAGCCAGTTGATGTTGTCGGAGGTGTTGTGTCATGTGGCTGCAGCGGGGGATGTCGAGGACCAGTCCGGCTGTGGCGTTTTGGACTTTCTGTAGATTCCTGAACTGTTTCTGGGTGACACCGGCATAGAGTGTGTTGCCGTAGTCCAGTTTACTGGTAATGAGTGTGTGGATGACCGTCTTTCTGGATTCTGTGTGGAGCCATCTGAAAGTCTTTCGAAGTAGGTGGCGCATGTGGATAAAGAAGGAGGTTACTGCGTTGGTTAGGCGGTTCATTCTGAACACCTAAAGTCTCCCCTAGGTGTCCCAGGGGTGGTGGGTCCTGTAGATATAGGCAGGGTCCTTATAAAAGATGTTTTTATAAGCCCTGGTGTTGGAGACATTGCCCAGTTCATTTTCCCCATTGCAGATCCCCAGCCACATAGGGTAACATAGCACCCAGTTTTAAATTAATAACTCCTGCAAGGAATTATATAAAATATCATTCAAAGACTTAGTAGAATGGTATTGATAAATCTAACAATGTTATTGTTGAATTTATCCTAAAATGCACAGACCAGAAGTAATAAGACTTTCTTGTCTGTAAGACAAAATTCAGCCTTCCAGTCATTTGCTGCGATTGGTCAGCGTTAAGTGGATTAGCCAGGCTGCATTGATGAGTGATAAGTGGAACCTGGGGTTAAGCGTCATTCTGGGATGAGAGGGTTCTGCTGCACAGGAATGCCAGAGCAGGGGGGAGGGGCGTAAACCCTGATCTTCAAAGTAAGGAGGGGACAGGCAGGAGAAGCCTGGCCCATCTACAACCCTACCCTAGGAACCCAGCCAGACAGCAAGCTTAAGGAAGGAATGTGCAGATGCCAGGGGGATGGAGAATATGGAGATGAGCCATCCTGGAGGTTGGTTTAGCCAGCTCTTGCCTCTCTGCTGAGACTTCAGCCATATTGCATTTTGGAGGAATAGTGCTTCCTGGGAGACCATTGCGCCACACTTTGGAGGAAATGGTCATGCTCTGGGGTGGTGCCCTGAACCTCCTTAGACGGGGGTGCCTACCTGTGTGACCCCAGAGAACACTGAATAAATATCTGAGAGGGGCAGTGCCTCTCAGATCGACTGCCTGAAACAAAGGAAAGAAGAAGGGTCCATGTTGGAAGTTTTATTTGTCCCAACCAGGCCCTGCACTTTGGAAGACTGCACCTGCTGCACAACTTGGAACTACAGCCTTGTGGACCCAACTAAAAAAACTAAAACGTGGACTACCTGCAAGCTACAGGTTAAGAGAGCTCACCTGGATCATCACCACCAAGAAACCCCAGCCTGAAATGACTCCAGTGGATTTGTAAGGGTTTTGTCCAAGTGGATTGTTGGAATTGAAGTCCCAAATTTCAAGGGCCATCTTGGAGCTTCCGGACCCTTGGAGTACGTTTTGGACACTTTGGGACCTTCAAAGGAACTTCAGGAAGAAGTTTCAGAAGTCTGGAGAACTTTGGAAAAAAAAAGCTCCGTATGTGGACCGACTCGACCTGGCCAGCCAAGTCAGCGACACTAAACCGCGAGCCGGGCCTGCCCTCCAGGTTTGTTCTGCTGAAAAGATCCGGAGGTCCGACTTTCAGCCTTTGACCGGGAGCTGGTCAAAACCCAAGCTGGCGAACCCTCACCGAATCTGGCCTGGTGAAGAGCATGGAGGGACCCCAGGAGAAAAAGCTCAGTAAACATTTTTACGTCCGAACACAGAAAAGGTGACCGGGACGCACTGCGAGAGTCAAGCCACCCACCTTCAACTGAGAGCCGGCCTGGATCTCTGGTTCGTCCCACTGGAAAGCTCCAGAGATCTGACTTCCATAGGTTTGACCTGGAGCTCGTCGCAAGGCAAGCCAGCAAACCCTCACCAAACCCGGACTAGTGGAGAGCTTCAGGGGACCCCCGGGAGAAAAAGCTCCCAAAAAATTTCTAAGCCAGAAGGTAACATTTTTTACTGAGGCCTACCGCGAGGGGTAGCCATGCAGGCTACATAACAGTTGGCCTGAAACTTTGAGTGTGTCCCAGTCTAGCATGACCAGATGTCCCAATAGGCACTATCAGTTTTTATGTGCTATATAGAGATAAATCTTTAAAAATTCATATCTACGGTTCCCTACATAGTATTTGTTTTGGTGTCATTTTAAAGATAAAAATATTTCCTAGTTTTATAAATTGGTGTTAGATTTGTATTGCTTGTTGTCTCATAATTATTTATTGAATTGGTTGGTGTTTTTAAATGCTTTACATACCTGTCTCTAAAGTTCAGCCTGCCTGCTCGCAGCCAAGCTACCAAGGGTTGAGCATGGGAATACTTTTCTGAGACCTATTCTGAGCCCTAGATTGTGTTAGTGGCCTTATTGCCAGTGGTAGATCTATATTTACCACTACTACTAATCCACTTTCCAACATTTTGGTGTTCAGAAGTGTGGATGAGGACTTATGTTTAAAAAGTACACCATTCAGTAGAGTGAATTAAGATTTAAAAAATCCTCTACATTTTCTTAGAACAAAACTTTTGAGCTTGATTGTTGGAATTTGGACTAGACTGTTTTGAATCCATTGTTTTGATTTTTCCAAAATTGTTCTAAGTTTGTTTTGCTAGTTGTTGTGACCAGTAGTGGCCGGCATGACTCGGGAATGGCGGGAACGGGGCTCCACAATGCAAATATATATATATATATATATATATATATATATATATATATATAAACACATATATATACATATGTTAGGTGGGTATTTATGTGAGCGCACATTCACCAGCAGGTCTCTTGGCGCTAAAGTTTGAGAAGGGACGGATCAGGCCGGAGGCAGACTAGTAGTAAGCTAGTGTAAACAGCCAGGTCTTGAGCGGTTTCCTAAACCGCATATAATCTTCAAGTCTCAACGGGGTCGGCAGTGAGTTCCAAAACTTTGGGCCCAAAATAGAGAATCGAGTCCCACCAGTGCGTTTGCGTCTGAAACTGAGCACTACCAAAAGGTTCAGGTGCATAGATCTCAGAACGCGCTGGGGTAGATACTTGCTGACTCTCGAGGAGATAAAACTGGGGCCAGTTCCCCGAATAGCTCTAAACAGAATACAGCCTGCTTTGAACATAGCTCGCTGCTCCACCGGAAGCCAGTGGAGATCTTTCAATAGCGGGCTAATGTGACATCGTCTGTCCTTCTGATAGATGATTCTTGCTGCTTGATTCTGAATCATCTGTAAACGATGTTTCTGGTTTTGTGGAAGGCCAAGATATAGTATGTTGCCATAATCGATTTTGGACAGAATCAAGGCAATAACAATTTGAGTGCTGGCTTCTTTGCTGAAAAATCTCCTGATCTTACGCAACTTTCTAAGTTGGATGAAGCAAGCAGAGGTAACTGAGCTGATCTGAGTGCTCAACGAGAGATCTGAGTCAATTTGAATGCCCAGACTCTTAATCACTGGTTTAGGGAGTGGCACCACACCGAGCTCCGAAGGCCAATGAGAAGGTGTCCAGTGTAAAAGTTTATTTCTAGGAACAATTATTTCAGTTCTCTCTGAATTCAATTTTAATTGGTTATTATTCATCCAATTTTTGATAAACACCATGGAGTTCCTACCAAAGTCCTCTGAAGCAGTCGAATCCTTGATGGAAAAAATTAGCTGCATGTCATCAGCATAATTGTATATCCTAACCCCCTTCTGTCGGAGGCTAGAGATGAGAGGGCGAATATACACATTGAAAAGGATCGGTGAAAGGGAAGAACCTTGAGGAACGCCACACTTCATATCTACAGTACTGGATTTGTAGGGGGAGAGCCACACGGATTGCTTACTGCCCTCTAAAAAAGATCTGAACCAGTCCAGAGCAGAGCCCCCCAAGCCTGCTGCGGCGATGCGATCCAACAAAATATTGTGGTTCACGGTGTCAAAAGCCGCAGACAGGTCTAGGAGGATCAGCGCCTGAGTGCAGTCTACGTCTGCCTGCCCTTTTAGATCGTCTAGGACAGATAGAATGACAGATTCAGTGGAATGTAATGGACGAAAACCTGCCTGATGAGTGTCCAGAAAGTTGGTGGCTTCTAAAAAAGAGCTAAGGCAGCTGGCTACGTGGGTTTCTAATAGTTTAGCCGGAAAAGGGAGAAGAGATATGGGTCTATAATTCTCCTATGGGTCTATATACTCACATATATATATTACCTACTGGTGGTCGCCAGTAGGTAGTTATAGTTAGGACCTAGTTTCCATAGGAAAAGCGTTTTTTGTTTTCCCAATAACTTTGGCGCCGGTTGACGAATCTTCGCGAAATTTTCAAAACTAGTGATCCGCT
This sequence comes from Calotriton arnoldi, assembly GCA_963921515.1. Classification (NCBI taxonomy): domain Eukaryota; kingdom Metazoa; phylum Chordata; class Amphibia; order Caudata; family Salamandridae; genus Calotriton; species Calotriton arnoldi. The sequence goes on along the minus strand of CAWUFW010000135.1, from coordinate 3,552,429 downwards.
CCCGTCAGCTCGTCTTGAAAGTTTCGGGGTGATTCGCCAAGAGGGGCCGAGAAAAAAGGGGGGTCCCAAAACGCGTTTTCCCCATGTAATTTTCCATAGGAAACTTTAGACAAAGCTACAGCCCGAACTGCGGAACGGAATTACACCACATTTGGCAAAAAGGTAGCCCTTGGTTCAGAAAGAGTCCTTTTTGTTAAATGGTGTAAATCCGTTCAGTAGTTCCTGAGAAATTCAAAAAAATAAAAGGTTTGATATCTGGGCGGAGCCTAACCCCCCCCCCCCCGAGCACGAGCTTGCCTCTGATTGGCTGCCAATACTTCAAACCAGGAAGTGTTGGCAGCCATCTTGTGACTCGGACGGAGAGAGAAATAAAAAGGTGAGAGAAAGATTAAAAATCAAAAAAAGGGGGCAGGGTAAAAACACCCTGACCCCCCAGGCCTGCTCAGGGGGTCCCACAGGGACCCCCAGGCCCAAAAAAAGCATTTTTTTATTTTTAAATTTCGGGCAGGGTTGCCCCGGTGCGCGAATCCGTCCGACAATTTTAAAAACGAGCGCGGTCTCCGCGCTCGTTTCAAGCCCCGGGTGGGCCAAGTCCCGGGGCCAATTTATTAATGTAGCGGGGCCCCGCAGCCCCGGGGACCGCCACCTTCCCGGGGCTATAAGAATTATAATATGCGGGAGGGCACGCGGCCCTCCCGCAGCCCCGGGGACCGCCACCCCCCGGGGCTTGTTTTTTAGTAATCTGTGGGGGGGCCTCCAAGGCCCCCCCAGGCCCCGGGGACCGCCACCCCCCCGGGGCTTTTCTTAAATATTCGCGGGGGCACACGGCCCCCCCACACGGCCCAGGGACCGCCACCTCCCCGGGGCACTAAGTATGCAAATGTGGGGGTCCGTTACGGACCCCCGAGCCCCGGGGACCACCACCTCCCTGGGGCTTTGCACTGGAAGGGAGGGGAGCCAGGCGGCCCCCCTCCTGGAGCCCTCCTTGGCCCTGGGGATCCCCACCCCCCAGGGCCGGCTCCTGCAGTGTCCCGGGGTGCCCACCCCCGGGACACTGCTGTTTGCTATGGCAGGGGCGGGAGCCGTGCGGCTCCCGCCCTGTCATAGCAAACTCTGCTTTGGATTTTGGAAGCGAGAGCAGGCTTCCTGCTCTCGCTTCCAAAATCCAAAGCAGATTGCTTTTCCACAAGGGGAGCTGCATGTCAGCAGCTCCCCGTGTGGAAAAGCAATGCCGGCTCCCGCAGGAGGCGGGGAGCCGGCGGGACCGTGGGGGCATTGGGGCTCCCCCCACGGAGAGAACAGGCCCCGGGAGATGGGGTCCCCGGGGCCAGGAGAGGCCTGGGAGGGGGGCCACGCGGCCTCTCTTCCCTGTGAATATCATTTTTTTATTTTTAAACGGAGAGGCACCAGGGGGCGCGTTTGCACAGTGGTGCAGGGAGGGGGCGTGGCCTAATGTGACAAGTGTGCAAACGCGCCCTGTGGCGCGATTTAAGTTGGGGGATTAAGTCCCCTTCAATCCTGAGGGTCCCTGGGGGCCAACTAGCCCACCAGGTACCTCCAGTAAGCGCCAGGGAGCTGTGTTGCAGAGAGGTGGTCCAAGGCCACGCCCCCTTTTTACACCACTCTGCAACGCAGCTCTGTGGCGCTTACTGGAGGTAGCTGGTGGGCTAGTTGGCCCCCAGGGACCCTAGGACTCAAGGGGACTTAATCCCCCAATTTACAACGCACCAGGGGGTGCATTTGCACAGTGGTGCAGGGAGGGGGCGTGGCCTGATGTGACAAGTGTGCAAACGCGCCCTATGGCGCGTTTTAAGTTGGGGGATTAAGTCCCCTTGAATCCTGAGGGTCCCTGGGGGCCAACTAGCCCACCAGGTACGTCCAGTAAGCGCCACAGAGTTGCGTTATAGAGAGGTGTAAAAGGGGCGTGGCCTCGGACCACCTCTCTGCAACGCAGCTCTGTGGCGCTTACTGGAGGTACCTGGTGGGCTAGTTGGCCCCAGGGACCCTCAGGATTCAAGGGGAATTAATCCCCCAACTTAAAGCCCGCCAGGGGGGCATTTGCACAGTGGTGAAGGGAGGGGGCGGGGCCTGATGTGACATGTGTGTACTTATCCAATCACTCCGCCAAAACCCAAGCACTTATAAATTCACCATGCACTCTACTTGCAGCACTCTAATCATCCAGTCAGTACCCGTGCACTCATGCAATGACCCAGGCACTAACACATGCACTGCTACAATCCCCTGAGCACTACCCATGCAGACCTCTAACCACCTACACACTACTGATTCACTCCTCCAATTACCCAGGTAGTACCCATGCACTCCAGCAATCCTTCTGTCACTACCCATGCACTCGTCCAATCACCCATCCAGCATCATGTACTTATCCAATCACTCCGCCAAAACCCAAGCACTTATAAATTCACCATGCACTCTCCTTGCAGTACTCTAATCATCCAGTCAGTACCCATGTACTCATGCAATGACCCAGGCACTAACACATGCACTGCTACAATCCCCTGAGCACTACTGATGCAGTCCCGCCATCTCCTTGTCACTACCCATGCACTCCTCCAATCACCCAGCCAGCACCATGTACTTATCCAATCACTCCGCCAAAATACAAGCACTTATAAATTCACCATGCACTCTCCTTGCAGTACTCTAATCATCCAGTCACTATCCATGTACTCATGCAATGACCCAGGCACAAACTCGTGGCAAATACAGAGGAGGTGATGCTAATCACAGGGGTACCCCAACGCATAGTGTTCCCTAGTGTATGTAGGTGTTTTCACTGTATTCGAAGTGTCTTTTAGCATAGCACTGGCTGTAGGCCTGGTTAGTCAGAGTCCGTTACCACCAGTACCCGTCAGCAAAAAGTTGGGGGCACAGGAGGACTTTCTGCTCCTCTGTTGGTTCTTTCTGCACATCTCTTGCTTCTTCCTGCACTTTTCTTCGTCTTTCTGGACTTCTGTTGCCTCTTTCTGCATTTGTCTTGCTTCTTTCTGCGCTTTTCTTCCTCTTTCTTCACATGTCCTACCTTTGTAGGCAGTTAGAAATTAGCATTTAAAAACCTTTGAAATTCACTGAAAAACCATAGGTTTCAGGGACGTTATAGTTAGAAATTAGCATTTAAAAACCTTTGAAATTCACTGAAAAAACCATAGGTTTCAGGGACGTTATAGTTAGAAATTAGCATTTAAAAACCTTAGAAATTGACTGAAAAAACCACAGGTTTCAGGGACGTTTTAGTTAGTTGGACATTTCACTCGTACAAAACCAGAGAAATTCGGCCTTTATAGTTAGTTCAGCTAACTATAACTCGCGCCCCCGCAATGCACTGCTGATGACGTCACATATTACATCATTCATGACATGGTCAGTGACATCACTGATGACATCTCAAATGACATCACTGATGACATCATCCACGTGATAATCTGATGCACCTCCTCATACCCTAATATAACCTTTGATACACCCACTCTAAAATACAGACAACCATTTTCGAAACCATAGACACACCAATACCAGTTAGTACATACCCACTCACTATTTCCTAGGTCTAAACACACATTCACTCATTCACCCATGCAGTCACTCATACATGCAGTCAACCATCAATACGGCATCATATGCACTCACATATCTATACACACTCACACACCGCCACTCATCCATAGTTACTCACACACCTAGTCAGTCATGCAAAGAATCAATCACACTCCCATTTACTTACCTATACAGTTATACACACACCACCTCACTTATTCAAACATATACTAACACATACTTACACTCTTATACAATAACTAATACAAGCACACACTGATCCATACAGCCACTCTCACAATCACTCACTCTCACATATAGTCATTTATACACTCCAACATTCACATATACTGCCTTTCACATATGCAGTTACTCACACATGTACCACTGAGGCATCCATTCACTCACCAACACACCCATACACATACTCACCCACACAGCCCTTCACAGATGCACTCTTGAACCCATACACCCAGTGAATCATCCACTCACACATCTATGCACAGAGTCACCCCCCCCACCCACCCACACAGACACTCAGGCACCCATACAGATACTCAGACAACTAATCAATAACCCATATAGATCCTCATTTAGCTACTCCCCAACCCATGCAACCGCTTACACACCAACTGACAAACTAAACTGTGTGAAAGTCTGTATCAGTCACTAACCCATGCATTCAGTAAGACACATTTAATCACTCACTTATATAGTCAGTCACGCACCTACTAAATCATCCATCCAGACACTTATACACCCACTCATTCTTCAATACACCTAGGTATATATATATATAAAACATATTTAAACTTTATAGAAACACTCAGTCACTGGATGATGTCATCAATGATGTCATTTGAGATGTCATCAGTGATGTCATCAGTGATGTCACGGACCATGTCATGAATGATGTAATATGTGACGTCATCAGCAGTGCATTGCGGGAGCGCGAGTTATAGTTAGCTGAACTACCTATAACGGCCGAATTTCTCTGGTTTTGTACGAGTGAAATGTCCAACTAACTATAACGTCCCTGAAACCTATGGTTTTTTCAGTGAATATATATATATTATCTACTGGCGGTCGCCAGTAGATAGTTCTAGTTAGGACCTATTTTCCATAGGAAATGTACAACATTCTATTTCCAATAACTTTGGCGCCGGTTGACGAATCTTAGCGAAATTTTCAAAACTCGTGGGGCGCTCCGGTCTGCTCCTATCCTGAAAGTTTCGGGGTGATTCGGCAAGCGGGGGCCGAGAAAAAAGGGGGGTCCCAAAACGTGTTTTCCCCATGCAATTTTCCATAGGAACCTTTAGTCGCAGCTACAGCCCGAACTGCTGAACGGAATTACACCAAATTTGGCAAAAAGGTAGCCCTTGGTTCAGAGTCGTGCCTTTTGATTAAATGGTGTAAATCCGTTCAGTAATTCCTGAGAAAATCAAAAGTAAAATCACATATATCTGGGCGGAGCCTAACCACACATGTCATTGTGAGATCTGATTGGCTGTCAGCACTTCATCCTGGAATTGCTGGCAGCCATCTTGGGACCAATATACATGATAGAACCCCATTGAAATGCATTGTAGTGAATCAAAGATTTTGAGGGTTACCAAAAGGATAACTATAAAGGGTGATAACAGACTTTAGTTACATTAGAATTCATTTGTTGATGGTACCATACTAATTTCAGGAATTGTGGTGTGTTCTAAGGTGATTTTACCCTGTGAAAAACCTTCTGCTGGGATATCATGAATCATGTTTGAGAGAAAACTATTTTCACATGCTTGTCCCATAGAGTTTTGGAAGGTGCTCCAGAAGCTAAAATGAGAGCATATTTTCTGTAAATTCACATTATCTTTCTCAGTCATGTGAGAATGAAGTCTGACATTCTCAGTAAAACATGTACATCCAACAAGGGCAGAGACTGTCAGTTGATTCCTTTGTGTTCTACTGCAGCTTCCCAGAGTGTTCTAAAGAACAACTAGAGTGCTAACAGCCTTACTTATGACAAAAGTATGGCACACCTGAAGCCATCTTGATTGGAATAAACTGGTATCACTTAAAACATTTAATTTAAAAAGGAACAAAATGATGGGGTTCATTTTGTCATAGAAATTATGGTTAGTGCTGTAGAAAGAAAAATTAGGACATGTTTCAAGTGTGATCTCAAATATCTTCCTGTTATATTTCAACAGGAGCAGCCTGCCAGTTGATGCCTTTGTGTTCTACTGCAGCTTCCCAGAGTGTTCTAAAGAACAACTAGAGCGCTAACAGCCTTACTTATGACAAAAGTATGGCACACCTGAAGCCATCTTGATTGGAATAAACCGGTAACACTTAAAACATTTAATTTAAAAAGGAACAAAATGAGGGGGTTCTTTTTTAAATAGAAATTATGGTTAGTGCTGCAGAAAGAAAAATTAGGGCATGTTTTAAGTGAGATCTCAAATCCTCTTCTATTTCATTAGAAAATTCTGACATGCAGACTGAAACAATCACTTTCAATACCAGCAGCAGACTTCCAGTTAACTCCCTGGTGAGCAGTAGCTTTACTACAGTGATCTAATGAGCAACTAGAGTGCTAACATTCTGAATTAATGGCAAATGTGAGACATCTGAATGCCTTCTTGATGGAATCAAAGTAAAAACTGAAAGCATTTCCTACTGAGGAGACTGCAGTAAATGAGGAAATTAGGAAACTTCATAACAAAGAAGTCTTCCAAGTTGGCCACCAGAGAAAAAAGAGCCCAAATGTAGCACAAATATTACCCAGATGTAGCCCACATATAGCCCAATGACAAAAGTGTGCAAAACACTTTTTATTTTTAGTTTTTTTGCAGTTTTATGTAGTGCAGACTGGTCAGGTATTGGAGCGTTGCATCTTAAAACATGACCCCCTACAAAAACACCACTGCACTACCCTAAACCCTAAAACACTACCCCCAGCACGACCCCCTACACTACCCAAACACCACTGCACTACCCTAAACCCTAAAACACTACCCCCAGCACGACCCCCTACACTACACAAACACCACTGCACCACCCTAAACCCTAAAACACTACCCCAGCACGACCCCCTACACTACACAAACACCACTGCACTACCCTAAACCCTAAAACACTAGACCCAGCACGACCCCCTACACTACCCAAACACCACTGCACTACCCTAAAACATGACCCCCTACACTACACAAACACCACTGAACTACCCTAAACCCTAAAACACTACCCCAGCACGACCCCCTACACTGCCCAAACACCACTGCACTGCCCTAAACCCTGAAACACCAGCCCCTGCACGACCCCCTACACTGCCCGAACACCACTGCACTGCCCTAAACCCTGAAACACTACCCCCAGCAAGACCCCCTACACTGCCCGAACACCACTGCACTGCCCTAAACCCTGAAACATCACCCCCAGCAAGACCCCTACACTGCCCGAACACCACTGCCCTAAACCCTGAAACACCACCCCCAGCACGACCCCCTACACTGCCCCAACACCACTGGACTGCCCTAAACCCTAAAACACCACCCCCAGCACGACCCCCACTGCTCTGCCCAAAACCCTGAAACACCAGCCCCAGCACGACCCCCTACACTGCCCGAACACCACTGCACTGCCCTAAACCGTGACACACCAGCCCCAGCACGACCACCAGCCCCAGCACGACCCCCTACACTGCCCGAACACCACTGCATTGCCCTAAACCCTGAAACACCACCCAGTGCACGACCCCCTACACTGCTTGAACACCACTGCACTGCCCTAAACCCTGAAACACCACCCCCAGCACGACCCCCTACACTGCCCGAACACCACTGCACTGCCCTAAACCCTGAAACACCACCCCCTGCACGACCCCCTACATTGCCCGAACACTACTGCACTGCCCTAAACCCTGAAACACCATCCCCAGCACGACCCCCTACACTGCACGACCACTGCACTGCCCTAAACCCTGAAACACTACCCCCAGCAAGACCCCCTACACTGCCCGAACACCACTGCACTGCCCTAAACCCTGAAACATCACCCCCAGCAAGACCCCCTACACTGCCCGAACACCACTGCACTAAACCCTGAAACACCACCCCCAGCAAGACCACCTACACTGGCCGAACACCACTGCACTAAAACCTGAAACACCACCCCCAGCAAGACCACCTACACTGGCCGAACACCACTGCACTGCCCTAAACCCTGAAACACCACCCCCTGCACGACCCCCTACACTGCCCAAACACCACTGCACTGCCCTAAACCCTGAAACACGACCCCCTACACTGCCCAAACACCACTGCACTGCCCTAAACCCTGAAACACCACCCCCCTGCACGACCCCCTACACTGCCAGAACACCACTGCACTGCCCTAAACCCTAAAACACTCCCCCCAGCACGACCCCCTACACTACCCGAACACCACTGCACTGCCCTAAACCCTAAAATACTCCAGCCAGCACGACCCCCTACACTACCCAAACACCACTGCACTGCCCTAAACCCTAAAACACTACCCCCGCACGACCCCCTACACTACCCAAAGACCACTGCACTACCCTAAACCCTAAAACACTACCCCCGCACGACTCCCTACACTACCCAAAGACCACTGCACTACCCTAAACCCTAAAACACGACCTCCTACACTACACAAACACCACTGCACTACCCTAAACCCTAAAACACTACCCCCAGCACGACCCCCTTCACTACCCAAACACCACTGCACTACCCTAAACCCTAAAACACTACCCCCAGCAGTACCCCCTACACTACCCAAACACCACTGCACTACCTTAAACCCTAAAACACTACCCCCAGCAGTACCCCCTACACTACCCAAACACCACTGCACTACCCTAAACCACTACCCCCAGCACGACCCCCTACACTACCCAAACACCACTGCACTACCCTAAACCCTAAAACACTACCCCCAGCACGACCCCCTACACTACCCAAACACCACTGCACTACCCTAAAACTAAAACACTCCCCCAGCACGACTCCCTACACTACCCAAACACCACTGCACTACCCAAAACCCTAAATCTACCCCCAGCATGACCCCCTACACTACACAAACACCCCTGCACTACCCTAAACCCTAAAACACTACCCCCAGCACGACCCCCTTCACTACCCAAAGACCACTGCACTACCCTAAACCCTAAAACACGACCTCCTACACTACACAAACACCACTACACTACCCTAAACCCTAAAACACTACCCCCAGCACGACCCCCTTCACTACCCAAACACCACTGCACTACCCTAAACCCTAAAACACTACCCCCAGCAGTACCCCCTACACTACCCAAACACCACTGCACTACCCTAAACCACTACCCCCAACACGACCCCCGACACTACCCAAACACCACTGCACTACCCTAAACCCTAAAACACTACCCCCAGCACGACCCCCTACACTACCCAAACACCACTGCACTACCCTAAAACTAAAACACTCCCCCAGCACGACTCCCTACACTACCCAAACACCACTGCACTACCCTAAACCCTAAATCTACCCCCAGCATGACCCCCTACACTACACAAACACCCCTGCACTACCCTAAACCCTAAAACACTACCCCCAGCACGACCCCCTTCACTACCTAAACACAACTGCACAATTTGTTACAGGCGTTGCAACGCAGGCCTGTGATGCTTACTGGAAGTACCTGGTGGGCTAGTTGGGCCCCAGGGACCCTCAGGATTCAAGGTGACCTAATCCCCCAACTTAAAACACGCCACGGGGCGCGTTTGCACAGTGGTGAAGGGAGGGGCGGGGCCTCAGGTGACATGTGCGCAAACACGCCCTGTGGTGCGTTTTAAGTTGGGGAATTAATCCCCTTGAATCCTGAGGGAGCCTGGGGGCCAACTAGCCCACCAGGTACCTTCAGTAAGCACAACAGAGTTGCGTTGCAGAGAGGTGAAAAAAGGTGCGTGGCCTCGGAACGCCTCTCTGCAACTCAGCTCTGTGGTCCTAACTGGGGGGCTAGTTGGGCCCCAGGGACCCTCAGGATTCAAGGGGACTTAATCCCGCAACTTATAACGCGCCACGGGGCACGTTTGCACACATGTCACCTCAGGACCCCCTCCCTTCACCACTGTGCAAACGCGCCCTGTAGCGCGTTTTAAGAGGTAGTTTTAATCCCCTGCCCTATTATGTACTAGGGACTTACAGAGGAGGTCATGCTAATCACAGGGGTACCCCAACGCATAGTGTTCCGTAGTGTATGTAGGTGTTTTCACTGTATTCTAAGTGTCTTTTAGCATAGCACTGGCTCTGGTTAGTCAGAGTCAGTTACCACCAGTACCCGTCTGAAAAAGTTGTGGGCACAGGATGATTTTGCAACGAGGCCTCTTTCTGCTCCTCTGTTGGTTCTTTCTGCACATCTTTTGCTTCTTCCTGCACTTTTCTTCGTCTTTGTGGACTTCGGTTGCTTCTTTCTGCATTTCTTTTGCTTCTTTCTGTGCGTTTTTTCTTCTTTCTTCACATGTCCTACCTCTGTAGGCATAGTTATAAACTAGCATTTAAAAACCTTTGAAATTCACTTAAAAAATCATAGGTTTCAGGCACGTTATAGTTAGAAATTAGCATTTAAAAACCTTTGAAATTACCTGAGAAAACCATAGGTTTCAGACACGTTATAGTTAGAAATTAGCATTTAAAAAACCTTTGAAATTCACTGAAAAAACCATAGGTTTTAGGGACAGTTATAGTTAGTTGGACATTTCACTCGTACAAAACCATAGAAATTCCCCTGTTACAGTTAGTTCAACTAACTATAACACGCGCCCCCGCAATGCACTGCTGATGACGTCACATATTACATCACTCATGACATGGTCAGTGACATCACTGATGACATCACTGATGACATCATCCATGTGATAATTTCATGCATCTTCTCACACCCTAATATAACTTTTGATACACCCACTCTAAATTACAGCCTGCCATTCTCAAAACCATACACACTCCAATACCAATAACTACATACCCACTCACTGATTCTTAGGTCTACACACACACATCTACTCACTCACCCGTACAGTCACTCATACTTACAGTCACTCAGTACAGGACTATCATATGCACTCATACACCTATATAAACACTCACACACCGCCACTCATCCATAGAGGTACTCACACACCTAGTCAGTCATGCAAAAATTAATCACACACCCATTTACTCACCTATACAGTTATACACACACCAGCTCACTTACTCATACAAATACTAGCACATTCTTACGCTCTTATACAATAACTGATACAAGCACACACGCATCCATACAGCCACTCTCATAATCACACACTCTCACTTATAGCCATTTAAATACTCTAACACACATATATACTGCCTTTTACATATGTAGTTACTCGCACATGTACCACTGAGATATACATTCACTCACTAACACACCCATACACACACTCACCCACCCAAGCAGTCCATCACAGATGCACTATTGAAATCATGCACCCAGTGAATCACCCACTCACACATCTATATACAGAGTCACACACACCCCACCCACACAAACACTCAGGCAGCCATACAGATACTCAGAGAACCAATCAATAACCCATATAGACACTCATGTAGCTATTCGCAAATCCATGCATCCACTTACACACCAACAAACAGACGGATACAGACATTCACACAGTTTAGTCACTAACCCATGCATTCAGTAAGATACGTTTAATCACTCACTTGTAGAGTCAGTCACGCACGTACTAAATCATCCATTCAGACACTTATACACCCACTCATTCTTCAATACACCTTTCCCTATATATATTAAACATATTTAAACTTTACAGAAACACAGTCATTGGATGATGTCATCAGTGATGTCATCAGTGATGTCATTTGAGATGTCATCAGTGATGTCACTGACCATGTCATGAGTGATGTAATATGTGACGTCATCAGCAGTGCATTGCGGGGCGCGAGTTATAGTTAGCTGAACTAACTAGAACGGGGGAATTTCTATGGTTTTGTACGAGTGAAATGTCCAACTAACTATAACTGTCCCTAAAACCTATGGTTTTTTCAGTGAATTTCAAAGGTTTTTTAAATGCTAATTTCTAACTATAACGTGTCTGAAACCTATGGTTTTTTCAGTGAATATATATATATATATATATATATATATATATATATATATACACACACACATATATATGTATTGCTGTAATGTAGACTGCATGGAGAACAGGAAAAGTGCGCATGACTGTTTTGGGCAGCCCGAAAGAAGTGGGCAAACCACTCCCCTGCTGCCCCGAGAGCAGAGTAGCCCAGTGCAAAGGAAATATAAAATAACTCAAAGTTATTATCATTTTACATTTCCTTTACTTTGCACTGCTCAAAAGCAGTGGGGCGCCACTGGTTGTGACCCAAAACTAGGGAACCATGGAGCTGGACCTGGCTAAACTGAACAAACTCCCAGTGGCTGACCGGAGGGTGCAGTGTAAGGAAGTGTAAGGAGAGGGGGCTACCTGCTACTAATAGAATTAGAAAGCCTGAGTTAGAGAAGTCCCTCACAATCTGGGCAGTGAGTCAGTTATGTGAGGTCACCTCTGAAGATGAGGAGGCTACAGAAGAGGAGGGAAGGGATGACCTTGTTGTCACTCAGGAGTAGAGTGAAGATGAAAACTCCTCCATTGCTTCGAACACCAGATTCCTTATTCCACTTGGTGGGAGGAGGGCTGGGTACCCCCACATCGGGCCCCATATTGTCCCTAAGAGAAAGGGAGTTAACCCTAGAGGAGAGGAAACTGGCATTAGCAGAAAAGAAGTGGCAGAGGAAGGAGGAGGAAAAAAAGGTGGCAGCACAATTGAAGAAGAGATTGAGGTGTCCAGGGGTGGTAGATTTGACCACAAACTTCCCAAGGGTATAGTACCTAAGTACACAGAGGCAGGTGACTAGCAGCCTTTGAGAGGGCCCTTAGGATGAGTAGTCCACTCTAAATACTGGGGTGCATTCCTGTGGGAGTTGATTCCAGTAGCTGAGAGGGAAAGGCCCCTGGCCCTGAGGATGCAGAATCATACTAGCAGATAAAGGCATACTTGGTCAAGAGATTTGGTCTGACTCCAGAGCAGTACAGGGGGAAGTTCAGAGACACCCAGAAAGTTTGTTCAAAGTCTTGGGTAGACTTTGTGGACGCCTCAGTGAAGGCACTGGAAGGCTGGATTGTTGGTAACAAAGTTGACGCATATGAGGGATTGTATAATTTGTTTTTGAAACAACATTTTGACTCATTATGCTGAAGGGAAGTAACACCAGTATCTAGTGGACTTTAAGATGAGACCCCAGAGAGCTGGGGAAGCAGCTGCTGAGTGGGTGAGAACCCGGGTTTCTAGTCAGCACCAGGAGGGTGACCAGAAGAAAGGAGGACAGGTACCTCCCCAGTGGAAAGCCATGGGAAAAGAAGGTCAAAAACAGAAGAAGTCCTCCAAAGACCCACAAAAACCTGAACAAGGAGGAGGGCCCGAGCCAACTCAAACTCAAAGGGAGGGGGTCTCAGAGAAAGAATGGTAGGTTATTTGGTCCTTTAAAGGTGGGTAAGTACTTTGACTGTAACCAGCCAGGGCACAAAAAGATGCTGGCTGCACCAAGAAGCCCCCACTAAGGGGCCGTCCCCAGGGATTGCCAGTGTAAGTGTGGGGGTGGATAGTGGTGTCCCAGAGAGGGGTAAGCAGGTAGTAGAAGCAACCTTAGTGTCCCTGGGTGGAGTGAGTATTGCAACCCTTACTGCCTTAGCTCCAAACAAGGTTAAGTACAGGCAGTGGCCTAAAGTTAATGAGGCAGAGGTGGAGGCTATCAGAGACACAGGGGCTAGTGTAACTATGGTCCTGGACAAGCTGGTGCCTTGGGCAAGGTTGCTACCTGGTGAGTTTCACCAGGTGACTAATGCAGACAGCACTACCAAACTCCATCCTATGGCTATGGTGAATTTGGAATGGGGAGGTGTGACAGGGTCTATGAAGATAGCTATGTTTTCTGAGCTCCCAGTCCAGTGTTTACTGGGCAGTGATCTCAAAGCTTCTGAGTGGTCAGAGTTGAAGAGAGGTCTCCATATGAAAATATTGGAACTCCCCGAGTGGGTGTGTATCCCTGATGGAGAGGATCTGGCCTCTGAGGTAGGGACTCCATCGCTGTCAGATTTGGTAGAACTGACAGGAGCAGGAGAACCCTCCAGAGAGCAGTTCTGTAAGGGACAGAGAGACTGTCCCACCCTTGGGAGCTTTAGGGGATTGCCTCTAAGCAAGAGGAGGGGGTGACAGTGGGTTTCACAGAATATACTGGGGAGATGGACTGCTTTATAATGAGGCCAGAAACCTAATGGAGGGGGCCACCAGGAGGTTGGTGGTGCTCCAGAAATACAGAGAGTTCATCATGACCTTGGGTCATGATATCCTCTAGCAGGACATTTGGGACAGATAAAGACATGGAACCGGTTGGTGATCCATTTCTACTGGCCCCATATGTCTGAAAAGGTAAAGGAGTTTTGCAGCTCCTGGGTCACCTGTCAGGCCAGTGGAAAGGCAGGGGGCAAGACAAAGGCTTCCTTCATACCACTGCCAGTGGTTGTGGTTCCTTTTGAAAGGGTGAAGATGGACATTGTTGGTCCCCTGGACCACCTACTGCAGCAGGAAATAGGTATATCTTGGTGGTAGTGGACCATGCCACTAGGTACCCTGAGGCAATCAGTCTTAAAACCATAGATGCTCCTGCTAGGGCACTACTGCGTGTGTTCACCACAGTGGGTTTTCCGAAAGAGGTGGTGTCAGATAGGGGCACAAACTTTATGTCCAACTATCTGACTGCGATGTGGAATGAGTGTGGTATCAACTACAAGTTAGCCACCCCCTATCACCCCCAGACAAATAGTCTGCTGGAGAGGTTCAACAAGACCCTGAAGGGCTTGATCAATCGGTTCTCTAAGAAACTAAAGAGGAGATGGGACGTTCTCCTCCAATGCCTGTTTGCAGACGGGGAGGTTTCACAGAAAGGGGTTGGTTTCAGTCCCTTTGAGTTGCTGTTTGGACACCCTGTAAGAGTGCCATTGTGCCTGCTGAGAGAGTCTTTGGAGAAGCCTCTCAAGAAAGCAGAGGACAATGTGCTGGACTATGCGCTAGGCCTAAGATCTAGAATGGCAGAGTACATGTACAAAGCAAGCAGAAAACTGGAGGCTAGCCAGGAGCTCATGAAGCACTGGTATGATCACAAAGCAATTATGCCTGAGTATACTTCAGGACAGTTGGTATGAGTGTTGGGGCCTGTGGCTCCCAGGGCCCTCCATGACAAGTGGAGTGGGCCCTA